>CM035836.1:374062895-374662895 GCA_020510985.1 Pholidichthys leucotaenia | reverse complement strand
TGTGTGGGTAACAGGAGGTTGTCTGTGTACCAGGGGTTTGTACACAGGCAGGAGGTGAACCAGGTTGTGATCAGATCTTCCGGGGGGGGGGGGGGGGGATGATGAGGTGTATGACTCCTTGGTGTTTGCATAAAATAAGTCCAGTGTTTTATTGTCTCTGGTGTGGCATGTGACATACTGGGTGAACGTGGGCAGAGTGGAGGACAGGAAAGCATGGTTAAAATCACCAGAGATGAGCTGGAGAGCAGTGGGATGTTGATTCTGTAGTATGCTGCTGACTGAGTGGAAGATGTCACACGCTGCCTCAGCACTTGTAGAGGGCGGTACATAAACAGCAGTCACAATGACGTGTAGGAACTCTCTGGGGAGGTATGCCGGTTGCATGCTAACAGCTAGCATCTCAGTGTCCTTGCTGCAATGTTGTTCTTTAATAATGATGTGCCCAGAATTACACCATCTGTTGTTCACAAACACTGCCAGCCCCCTGCCTCTGCTCTTGCCGCTATCTAGTGTCGGATCTGCCCCTATTAAGTGGAAACTCTCCACTCCGTCTGTTGTTAACTTGGTTAGCCACATTTCAGTGAATAGCATGACGCTAACCTCTCTGAAGGCACTCTCATACCTGGATAGACCCGCTAGTTCTTCCGTCTTGTTAAGCAGCAGTCTCACATTTCCCATAATAATGGATGGTAGAGCAGGCTTGTACCTTGTCTTCCTCATGTGTTGCTTCGCTCCAGCTCGACATTCCCGTTGTTTTCGCCTGATTTCTCGAGGGATAGCTGGTCTCTCAGTTAGCGCTGCAGAGTGGCACAATGCTAACAATTGACTCCTACTGTAAACAGTGGCTCCACCACTCACCGGGTCAGTAGTCATTGGTGATATGAGTAAAAAGACTACTAATATCAATGTCAGTACCGATATTAGTGTCCTTGGTGTCCGTGATGGATATGGGGTAACGGATCAGAAAAGTTGTAGCAAAGAAAAATGGGTAGTAAATAAAAATGAGAAAGAAAACTTAGAACTGAGCCGCTGCTGCAAAAAAGGCTGCCAAGTCATGTGGTGCTTATTATTTTTTTTTTTTTTTAACACTGATGATGCGCGTATTGCAACTGGACTCTGATTGGATGATCTTTGCAGGAATTATAGACCAAGGTCAGAGGTTAGTTTTTCCCCCTAAATCTTATAAATGTCAGCTTTTCAAATCAATACCATAATTGTCTCTAAGACAAATCTTGGATGGCTTACACCCTGACCTGACTATGGGTTTGGGGTCCAAAGGTCAAGGTTGGCATTCCCTATGATTGCTTACTATAGAATGTGTAATGCTCTCTATGGTCACCAAACTTGTTATACAGGTTCACCTTGGGATCCTGACCTACAACTACACCTTGTATATGGGGATGGGAATTGATAAGATTTTATCAATATCAGTAGCATTATCGATTTTACTTATTGATTCGATTCTTTATTGATTCATTTATCAATTCTTGATCAGTTTTCCATGTGGGGAAAAAAAACAGGCCTTCACAGGAATTGTCCATTAAATTGGTGTCATTAGAATTATATGCAAGGCATAGAAAGGATTGTTATAGAAAGGATTGTTCTGCCATTTCACACAAAGACTCAATGGACACTATCTGTTCAGTTTTTGGAAGTTAGCAGTGCCTTTTTTGTTATGTCATTTGTGTTTGGTCTTAAATCGTTATTAGGGTTACAAAATTCTTCTTCATTTTCATCATTATTAAAAGTGCATGTGCAGCAGAAACATGAAACTTTATAGTCTGGTCAGAAATTCTCCCAGCTTCTCAGAGGGTCAAAATCAAGGTGCTATGCTGCTATAATAATCATTTTTCATTCATTCATTCATTCATTCATTCATCTTCTACCACTTAATCCTTTTCAGGTCGTGGTGGGGCTGGAGCCTGTTCCAGCATCTTTGGGCGAGAGTGATCTATGTGGAGTTTGCACGTTCTCCCCGTGTCTGCGTGGGTTTACTCCGGGATTTCTCCGGTTTCCTCCCACATGCCAAAAACATGCAAGTTAGGTTAATTGCCATCAAACTGGGGATTCTAAATTGTCCTTAAGTATGACTGTGAGAATGAATGGTTGTCTGTCTCTCTGTGTTGGCCCTGTGATGGACTGGCGATCTGTCCAGGGTGTACCCTGCCTCTCGCCCAAAGATGCTGGGATAGGCTCCAGCACCCCCCCTCCCCCCCACGACCTGAAAAGGGTTAATCTGTTGAACTCTGTTCAACTTCCCTAAAAACGCCTAAAAATAACATGCCCAAAGTAAATCAAAAGCTGTTCTTCAACCCTTTGCAGCATCTTCATGGGGTTGGTCTCATTCATTCATTCATCTTCTTTCGCTTAATCCTTTTCAGGTCGCGAGGGGGGCTGGAGCCTATCCCAGCGTCTTTTGGGCGAGAGGCAGGGTATACCCTGGACAGATCGCCAGTCCATCGCAGGGCCAACACAGAGAGACAGACAACCATTCACTCTCACAGTCATACCTAAGGACAATTTAGAATCCCCAGTTTGATGCCAGTTAACCTAACTTGCATGTTTTTGGCATGTGGGAGGAAACCGGAGAAATCCCAGAGTAAACCCACACATTTAAAAGAAAACACTCAGAATTTTTTGGCAAAACAGTCATAATCTCTCTTAAGTGCTCCTGCCACTGAGTAACAATCATCTAAACATACTGAATTTGAAGAAAATAAAGGTCGCCTGGGTGTTTTTTTTAGATACAAATGCTTGCAAATAACATACAGCTGTGTGAAACTTGCTGGAAAACAACAGAAATGTAGAACCAAGTGTTTTCAAGCTCAGGTCAAAATTTTGTAACAATACCACAAAAAATGAATATATTACACAGCTTTTTTCTCAGGTTATAAGAAGGCGTTCTTGAACTGTGCCAAGACTGTGCCAAATGGCACAGTTTGGAAAACTGTGTTCCAGAGTTTACTATCTCAGCAGTTTGCACAGTAAAACCAAGGGGTAACAACCCAGACATACAGTGGGGCAAAAAAGTATTTAGTCAGCCACCAATTGTGCAAGTTGTCCCACTTAAAAGATGAGAGAGGTCTCTAATTTTCATCATAGGTATACCTCAACTATGAGAGACAAAATGAGAAAAAAAAAATCCAGAAAATCACATTGAAGGATTTTTAATGAATTAATTGGTAAATTCCTTGGTAAAATAAGTATTTGGTCACCTACAAACAAGCAGGATTTCTGGCTCTCACAGACCTGTAATTTCTTCTTTAAGAGGCTCCTCTGTCCTCCACTTGTTACCTGTATTAATGGCACCTGTCCACAACCTCAAACAGTCAGACTCCAAACTCCACTATGGCCAAGACCAAAGAGCTGTCAAAGGACACCAGAAACAAAATTGTAGACCTGCACCAGGCTGGGAAAACTGAATCTACAATAGGTAAGCAGCTTGGTGTGAAGAAATCAACTGTGGGAGCAATTATTAGAAAATGGAAGACATACAAGACCACTGATAGTCTCCCTCGATCTGGGGCTCCACGCAAGATCTCACCCCGTGAGGTCAAAATGATCACGAGAATGGTGAGCAAAAATCCCAGAACCACACGGGGGACCTAGTGAATGACCTGCAGAGAGCTGGGACCAAAGTAACAAAGGCTACATCAGTAACACACTACGCCGCCAGGGACTCAAATCCTGCAGTGCCAGACGTGTCCCCCTGCTTAAGCCAGTACATGTCCAGGCCCGTCTGAAATTTGCTAGAGAGCATTTGGATGATCCAGAAGAGGATTGGGAGAATGTCATATGGTCAGATGAAACCAAAATAGAACTTTTTGGTAAAAACTCAACTTGTCATGTTTGGAGGAGAAAGAACACCATACCTACTGTGAACATGGGGGTGAAAACATTATACTTTGGAGCTGTTTTTCTGCAAAGGGACCAGGACGACTGATCCGTGTAAAGGAAAGAATGAATGGGGCCATGTATCGTGAGATTTTGAGTGAAAACCTCCTTCCATCAGCAAGGGCTTTGAAGATGAAACGTGGCTGGGTCTTTCAGCATGACAATGATCCCAAACACACTGCCCGGGGAACGAAGGAGTGGCTTCGTAAGAAGCATTTCAAGGTCCTGGAGTGGCCTAGCCAGTCTCCAGATCTCTACCCCATAGAAAATCTTTGGAGGGAGTTGAAAGTCCGTGTTGCCCAGCGACAGCCCCAAAACATCACTGCTCTAGAGGAGATCTGCATGGAGGAATGGGCCAAAATACCAGCAACAGTGTGTGAAAACCTTGTGAAGACTTACAGAAAACGTTTGACCTCTGTCATTGCCAACAAAGGGTATTTAAGAAAGTATTGAGATGAAGTTTTGTTATTAACCAAATACTTATTTTACCGAGGAATTTACCAATTAATTCATTAAAAATCCTTCAATGTGATTTTCTGGATTTTTTTTTCTCATTTTGTTTCTCATAGTTGAGGTATACCTATGATGAAAATTGGAGACCTCTCTCATCTTTTAAGTGGGAGAACTAGTACAATTGGTGGCTGACTAAATACTTTTTTTCCCCACTGTACACAGCACAGTTCCTGTTTTTTTTTTTTTGTTTGTTTTTCAGGCAAAAATAGCCTACAGTGTAAGAAAAATTATGCAAAAAAATTAATACATTTCACTAAAGTATACACAAAAACAACCCTCTCCCCCCAATTTTTCCAGAGTTCACTATCTCACCAGTTTACACAGATACAGGTCAAATGGACCCCTGACCCAAGTGCGCACCCCAAGTGGGCCACAGAATCCAATCTGTACATGTACAGGTACATTCTCCATCCAGTGATTTATAAATGCTGCCCCAGATGAAAACCAGTCTGTGGGACTATAATGTTCTGAATGAGGCTTTAGAAAATTATGAATCACTTTGTAAATCACTGGATTGAAAATGTACAGATTGAATACCGAGGTCCACCTGGGGTGCTCACATTAGTGTGCTCACATGGTCAGGGCTCCATTTCACCAGATCACGTTTACACAGTAAAACAAAGGCATAATAACCCAGACATACACAGCACAGTTCCTTTTTTTACAGGAAAAAATAGCCTACAGTGAAATAAAAATTATACTAAAAAATTATTCAATTTTTCTGCAATATACACAGTAACAAATAACCCCCCCCCCCAACGGCGCACACAAAAACGTCGCCATGCGGGACCCTTGTAATTACCGATTGGTCAAAAGTTATTTTTATTACTATTTTTATCAATAAAGAATAATTTAGATTATAAGACTTACCTGTCCACAGCCGCACTGTCGCTGGTATTGTCCACTGGCGTCTGGATCGTCAACTATTCCGTTATTGAAACCTCCGTTTGTTTACTGATTCATTGTTGACATCACCCGACCCGGTCAAGCCATCGACGTTTTCATGCACGCCCTTTCGGTTTATTTTGTGAACCATTTTTCAAAACAAGTAAAATAATGGCTAATGTTACCCTGACCCTTCTGCACAGTATCACAAAGGACTGCGCGTCACACAGCGGTGGAGTCAGAACAGATTTTACGCACGCGAACGCATGGTATTTTACTGGAAATATACACTGAACCAGTGCATGTAGGATGTCATTGAAGTCAGAAATTGATTGGCTAAACGACACGTCCATTGTCAGATTACTCGGATTCAATTGGGTCGTTGTATTCGCGGTCGTTGATGGGCAGATACTTCTTGCTAGGTTTACGATCATTGGTTATTCCAGGTTTAAAAACCCAAATCAAGGCTCTTGTTGGTCGAATGAGCTGTCAGTCTCATTCTAAACCAATCAAACACTCCTTTGGCTTTCTGTTTAAGGCTGTGTCTGTACTGGAAGACCGGAAATACAGCTTTTTTTTTTTCAGTGCGCACTGAGACGCACTAAAGATGCAGAGACGTGACCGCCCGTGGAATCTCCTGAGTTCATCTGGTTAAGCAGAAGAAAATGGATGGATGGATGGACGTGCTAACCACCCAACCAAAATCTGCACCACATATCTAGGGCAAAACAAAATGCCATCACTGCCAGCTGCTGGTGGAGTCAGCAGAACCGAAGGAACACAGAACAGGAAGCTGAACAATCTCCACATGGCCAAAACAGCAGTCTTAACTGCAAGGATGCAGAACCAGCCCGTCAGCAGTTAGCAATTGTTAGAAATAAGGTTGAATGTGAATTGTGAAATAAATGAGTGATTCTCTTCGACATATGTAAAAATTAAAACTAAAGACAAGCAACAAATTATACATGATGTGCCCAAGTATTGTCTAGTTGTGGGGAAACTAAAGCTACTGTATGGAATTTAAAAAAAAAATAACTCTGGTTATGTCTGAGTGGGTTCTTAAATCCAACCTCAGCTTGTTCATTTGTTGTTCATTCCCACTGTAAAATGGTTGAGCTGACATAGGTAATGGTTAGCGGCCAACAGTGATTTAGCTTCAGGGGATTTCTTTGTTACTTTCTGTGCATGTCGCTCACTTTTTATTGGCATCTTCAGATTGAATAGTCAATCATTACATACTGTGTGGACGGGCATCACATTCTTTTCGATTAGGGATGCAAGTTATCAGTTAATTCATTAATTGTTAATTGATTCACCTTATCGATTGATTAACGGTTAATTGATAAGCAGCATTTTTCCTGAAAATTTGAATTTCCCTTGGTACATTATGTCTCTAACATAAAAAGCCAATTATATGTTTGATGTACTGAATAAAAAATGCAAGTCATATTCCTTGAGGATTTGATTTATTTATGTAATCTAATCTGTTTCATGCTAAACATTAACAACAAAATAAAC
Source organism: Pholidichthys leucotaenia (assembly GCA_020510985.1). Classification (NCBI taxonomy): domain Eukaryota; kingdom Metazoa; phylum Chordata; class Actinopteri; order Cichliformes; family Pholidichthyidae; genus Pholidichthys; species Pholidichthys leucotaenia. Next base: position 374,656,085 of record CM035836.1, on the reverse strand, counting down.
TCAGAAAAATAAATATTAATGTTACTATAACATAAAAGTGTGTGCACTGGCTGATATTAAACTTCAGCAACATAAATTGTGAATAAAAAAATATGTCGAAAAATATGTTGACTTAGTCCACATATTATTAAAAAATGACATAAAATCGGACATGCTCTGTATGAGAAGAACTGCTGATTTTACATGCCTTTCATTATCACTGTAGTGGCAAGTGACCGTAATGTAGCTTTCTGTAGTTAGCGCAGTCCAACAATCCATTGTCAACGCTACATTTTCAGTGGCTAGCTGTATTTTCAGGTCAGCTTTTTTTTTCTTGTAGCCTGCTTCCCAAGTGGGTAGTTGTTCCTGTAAATGGAATATTGTACCCTGGCTCCATAAAGTTTATCAGCTCCTGAAAGCCCTCTCCTTCAACGGTACTTATTGGCATCATGTCTTTTTCAGTCATCTTGCAAATCCTCTGAGTAATGCTCTCCGTCTTCCTCTCATCATGCCTGCCTCCCCAAGACTGCGGTAACTTTGACTTTAACTTTGCGGTTGTGATGAAGCCAAGCTAGTCGCTCCTCGCAGCACAGCTGAATGTGAAGTCCTTAGGTGGTAACTTAGTGAACTGGTTGAGCTGTTGTATTTCAATGTAGTACCTCATAAAGTGTACATTTAGCTTCGTTGTTAGTATTTACCAGTTTAAAAATGATCCCATACAGCACTCCGTTTAGACCGCTTCATTTTCTCAAGTGAAGTATGTCAGGTGTGGTAGAGATTAGGCTATAGCGCCCTCGCCAGAACTGGCAACGCCACTACATTTAATGAAAATAAACTGTTGAAAAGAACCGCACCACTTTCAATTAATTGATAACTAATTTAATTTAGTCGACTAAATTCTTATTGACAATAATTCGAAAGTCAATTAATCATCAACATCTCTATTTTCAGTACAAGCCATTTTAATTTTTTTGCTGTATTCTTCTGCTTCTGAACAGCGTTGACTGCACTGCTTCCAGGGTGCAGAGTTAAGTGACTGTGCACGCAGGACATGTTTTAAATTTGCAGGCTATGAAAGCTCTCATATGCACACGTATACAAGGGGCGAGGAAAAAAACTGACACGAGCAAGATTACATCGGTTTTATGTCCCGAACGTCTGTTTTGGTTTTATTTTGGTTAATCACCCAGCACTGTACTGAACTGAATTGAACTGTACCCTTAGTGTAAACGAGGCTTTAAAAATTCATGTCTCAACTAAGCAAAGCACCTTTTCACTAAACAAATAAAACACAATTGCTCAATCCTAAGATACACCTAGGACCTACAGATTCCGGTGAAATGACATACTTCCTGCTGTTTAGGTCATCACTGTACCCCCAGCTCTGCTTTCTTCACTTCTTTTGCCCTTCTGCCTCAGCTTTCATCTTACTGTCTTTGTGTCTTTCTTGCATCTGCACTGTTATTCCCATCCTCTTGTACTGTTCTCTTGTCTTCCATCACCTCTCCTTCTCCTGTGGACCCTGCCGCGGTGCTCTTGCGCTGTGCCACTGGTGAAATATTAACCAGGCTTTGATGCTTATTAATTGTCCCACTCAGTAATTGAGATGCTCTGCGGAACCCATCCCCATGGCGATGGTGGCTGCCCCATCCCCTTTGCAGCAGCGACTCACCCACCCACAGACTCGCCAGAAAGAGGGGTGGTGGAATGGGGTTAGAATTTAGGAAAACAAGGCCGGTCAACATGCTAATAATTTCAGCCCGAGGCTTTCAAAGTCAGAGAAATCTAAAAGGATTCTTTGTGCTGTGTGAGCGCTGTTCAGGGGAAATTCCATTTTGTCACCAGCATAATTATTATGGAGATGATGCAGGTAACCAGGAGTGAGACAGCATTACAGCATCGTCTTCTGGACTCAGTCACTGACGCCATGAACAAGTTTAAGCAAGTTTTACTCAGATATTTACACCTCAGGACCATGATGTTTCCAGTTAAAGATTCTTAACTGACATTTTCTCTAATTATTACTAAAGTGCAGAGCTGCTCCTTTGATCAGCATTTACAGAGCTTAACTTTTACCTCAGTCACACACTGGACAGTTTAGTTTTTTATGCTATCAGAGAAATCAAAATCATGTATGGCCATTTATCTGCAATGTTTCTGTTTTCTTTCTAACATAAATCACATATTTTATTTTCATTAGATTAAATCTGTTTTACGAATTAAATCACTTTGTATTGTGGTGAGCTGCAATAAACAGAAACGTGCCTGCACATTCCTGTGGCAGCTGTGTTATGTCAGCATACATATGAACCATGACTGCATAATCAAATTAACCCTTTAACTGTCCACATTAAATGGACGGGTCGTGCGCCCCCAGTGGCACAGCGCAGCAACTGCACCTGTCAACTTATTGACATCCCCCGGCTATACTGAGAATTTGTACTGATCTGTATTGATCTGACAGTTCAGAAGGTGGCAGACACATGCCGGAGGAATCATGGCTAACATGGAATACAGCAAAGAATAAATCCTCATTATTCTTCTTCCTTTTTCCGCTTTGAGCTCACAGTACCAATGTGGTCATGGCGGCGGCAATGCTGACTGAAACTGCGTCATATAGTAAAAATAGCCATGTAATACAAATGAAATTCATGTGGAATAATCATAAGAGTTTGTAGATGTGGTAGAGGGTGTAAATGACTGACCAAACGCGAAACTACGACCACAATGGGTGAAAAACTGAGCTACCAGTACCAAGATGGCGGCACCCATGTCGTCATGGATTCTCACAGGAAAAATGCATCAAACAGGAAAAACAGCCACGTAATACAAACAAAATTCACGTGGGATAATCATAAGAGTTTGTAGATGTGGTAGAGGGTGTAAATGACTGACCAAACGCGAAACTACGACCACAATGGGTGAAAAACTGAGCTACCAGTACCAAGATGGCGGCACCCATGTCGTCATGGATTCTCACAGGAAAAATGCATCAAACAGGAAAAACAGCCACGTAATACAAACAAAATTCACGTGGGATAATCATAAGAGTTTGTAGATGTGGTAGAGAGTGTAAATGACCGAGCAAATGCAAAACATTGACCACGATGGACGAAAACGGACCGGCCACGTGAACGATCGAGCCCCCCCCCCCCCCACACACACAACAGGTAGGATGAATATGTTTTTTTTTACATTTTATTGATTTTCTGGTTCATGTACTTTGAAGATTATATAAAAACATAGCCCTGTAGAAAATGGTTACAAAAAAACCCGAACCATCTTTGTGTAAATGTGTCCAAAGTCCACTTTTGACTGAGTTATGTAATTTATATAGCTGCCGTGACATTATGCAAATTAGATGTGTAAATTTATTCCTATCTGAAACTTTGGATCATATTCTACATCTTTCTAATGGACAGTAAGCCATTATCTCTTGCAACTTTCAAGTTATAGCCTTGGAAATCTGAACTATTTTACTGACAAAATTTTTTTACCACTCTTGACCTCTAGGGATTTACCTCTTAACCGTTACAGTTACCCCTTAACCGTTACAGTCGCCAAATGGCACCTGGGACAGCAAAAGAGTTAAAGTTACAGCTTTAATTGAATGATACGGGCTGATTAGTCACAGCTGGTTGATGGTATAAGTAAAATGTGGGTTTGATGATTAGGGATACATGGGTTTACTAATTTTGAGTTTATTCTGATTTTTTTAAATAACAATTTAGCCGATTTTCTCATTTTTTCTTTTATTTTTTATTGCAATCTTTTTGGAAATCATTTTTTTAAGTCTCAACTTTGGATGAGTCTAATTTTGAACATAAAGCATGCAAAAATTTTATGTTTTCAATTATAGTTACATCTTTTACGGATTTGTTACTTTTTTAATTTAGCAAAAATGCATTTTTTTAAATAGAATTGCTACATTTTCTAGATAAATTTACTACTTTTTTGTTATGAATTGGATATTTTATTAATAAATTTGTGAGGTTTTTCTCAAATTTGTTGCTTTGACTGTACATGTGAGACTTGTAAATGTGCTGTTTTTGTCACATATTTTTTTTTCTTGTACAGGGGGCTGAAAAGTTTATAGGCTGAAAAATTCATAGTGGTCGAATTTGACCAAATGGTGTTTATTTCTCTTTTTTTTTTCCCTTGTCTTGTCAGGCAGCTAGGTGAGCAGAACAGAAATCTGCTTCCCTTATTGTGCCAAACAGATTTACTTTGCAAAAAGGAGCTTTATACAGTACATATACTGTATATGTCCTGTATGTTGTTCAAAAACTTCTCTTGTAATAACTTATAATACTTCATTTACATTGTTTTACCCATGAAGGATCCGACGGGGGGGGGAAGTGCAAACAAAGAAGACAAACAAACTAACAACTGAAACAAACAGAAGACAGACCTTCTTCTACCGAAGAGGTCTCAACATGAGTCTGGTATCTGCACCTGTTAAAGGAGAGATGTGTATGTGCATACATATGCGTATGTATGACAGCGCGCTCAAAATAAATGTGTGCATGTGAGTGGTTTGTCAGGGAACATACGAAGAGGGTGGCTGGTTGCAGCAACCCGCCCCTAGAAACCCCAAACAAGCAGGACAACGCCACCAGCCCCCACAGAGCACAAATGTCCCAAGGTCAACAAGCCCCAGGACAGCCAGGCATCCGCCCCAAGAGGGGCGGCCAAGGGAGGCTAGGCACAGTGCATCCGGAAAGTATTCACAGTGCTTCACTTTTTCCACATTTTGTTATGTTACAGCCTTATTCCAAAAGGGATGTATATACAGTTGGGCAAAAAAGTATTTAGTCAGCCACCAATTGTGCAAGTTCTCCCACTTAAAAGATGAGAGAGGTCTCCAATTTTCATCATAAGGTATACCTCAACTATGAGAGACAAAATGAGAAAAAAAAAATCCAGAAAATCACATTGAAGGATTTTTAATGAATTAATTGGTAAATTCCTCAGTAAAATAAGTATTTGGTCACCTACAAACAAGCAAGATTTCTGGCTGTCACAGACCTGTAACTTCTTCTTTAAGAGGCTCCTCTGTCCTCCACTCGTTACCTGTATTAATGGCACCTGTTTGAACTCGTTATCAGTATAAAAGACACCTGTCCACAACCTCAAACAGTCAGACTCCAAACTCCACTATGGCCAAGACCAAAGAGCTGTCAAAGGACACCAGAAACAAAATTGTAGACCTGCACCAGGCTGGGAAGACTGAATCTGCAATAGGTAAGCAGCTTGGTGTGAAGAAATCAACTGTGGGAGCAATTATTAGAAAATGGAAGACATACAAGACCACTGATAATCTCCATCGATCTGGGGCTCCACACAAGATCTCACCCCGTGGGGTCAAAATGATCATGAGAACGGTGAGCAAAAATCCCAGAACCACATGGGGGGACCTAGTGAATGACCTGCAGAGAGCTGGGACCAAAGTAACAAAGGCTACATCAGAAACACATTACACCGCCAAGGACTCAAATCCTGCAGTGTCAGACGTGTCCCCCTGCTTAAGCCAGTACATGTCCAGGCCCGTCTGAAGTTTGCTAGAGAGCATTTGGATGATTCAGAACAGGACTGGGAGAATGTCATATGGTCAGATGAAACCAAAATAGAACTTTTTGGTAAAAACTCAGCTTGTCATGTTTGGAGGAGAAAGAACACCATACCTACTGTGAAGCATGGGAGTGGAAACATCATACTTTGGGGCTGTTTTTCTGCAAAGGGACCAGGACGACTGATCCGTGTAAAGGAAAGAATGAATGGGGCCATGTATCGTGAGATTTGAGTGAAAACCTCCTTCCACCAGCAAGGGCATTGAAGATGAAACGTGTCTGGGTCTTTCAGCATGACAATGATCCCAAACACACCGCCCGGGCAACGAAGGAGTGACTTTGTAAGAAGCATTTCAAAGTCCTGGAGTGGCCTAGCCAGTCTCCAGATCTCTACCCCATAGAAAATCTTTGGAGGGAGTTGAAAGTCTGTGTTGCCCAGCGACAGCCCCAAAACATCACTGCTCTAGAGGAGATCTGCATGGAGGAATGGGCCAAAATACCAGCAACAGTGTGTGAAAACCTTGTGAAAACTTACAGAAAACGTTTGACCTCTGTCATTGCCAACAAAGGGTATATAACAAAGTATTGAGATGAAGTTTTGTTATTGACCAAATACTTATTTTACCGAGGAATTTACCAATTAATTCATTAAAAATCCTTCAATGTGATTTTCTGGATTTTTTTTTTCTTATTTTGTCTCTCATAGTTGAGGTATACCTATGATGAAAATTGGAGACCTCTCTCATCTTTTAAGTGGGAGAACTTGCACAATTGGTGGCTGACTAAATACTTTTTTACCCCACTGTAAGTATTCAGTCTTTGCCATGAAGCTCAGAATTGAGCTCAGGTGCATCCTGTTTCCACTGATCATCCTTGAGATGTTTCTACAGCTTAATTGGAGTCCACCTGTGGTAAATTCAGTTGATTGGACAGGATTTGGAAAGGTACACACCTGTCTACAGTGGGGCAAAAAAGTATTTAGTCAGCCACCAATTGTGCAAGTTCTCCCACTTAAAAGATGAGCGAGGTCTCCAATTTTCATCATAGGTATACCTCAACTATGAGAGACAAAATGAGAAAAAAAAAATCCAGAAAATCACATTGAAGGATTTTTAATGAATTAATTGGTAAATTTCTCAGTAAAATAAGTATTTGGTCACCTACAAACAAGCAAGCTTTCTGGCTCTCACAGACCTGTAACTTCTTCTTTAAGAGGCTCCTCTGTCCTCCACTCGTTACCTGTATTAATGGCACCTGTTTGAACTCGTTATCAGTATAAAAGACACCTGTCCACAACCTCAAACAGTCAGACTCCAAACTCCACTATGGCCAAGACCAAAGAGCTGTCAAAGGACACCAGAAACAAAATTGTAGACCTGCACCAGGCTGGGAAGACTGAATCTGCAATAGGTAAGCAGCTTGGTGTGAAGAAATCAACTGTGGGAGCAATTATTAGAAAATGGAAGACATACAAGACCACTGATAATCTCCCTCGATCTGGGGCTCCAAGCAAGATCTCACCCCGTGAGGTCAAAATGATCACGAGAATGGTGAGCAAAAATCCCAGAACCACATGGGGGACCTAGTGAATGACCTGCAGAGAGCTGGGACCAAAGTAACAAAGGCTACATCAGTAACACACTACGCCGCCAAGGACTCAAATCCTGCAGTGCCAGACGTGTCCCCCTGCTTAAGCCAGTACATGTCCAGGCCTGTCTGAAGTTTGCTAGAGAGCATTTGGATGATCCAGAAGAGGATTGGGAGAATGTCATATGGTCAGATGAAACCAAAATAGAACTTTATTGTAAAAACTCAACTTGTCGTGTTTGGAGGAGAAAGAACGCCATACCTACTGTGAAGTATGGGGGTGGAAACATCATACTTTAAGGCTGTTTTTCTGCAAAGGGACCAGGACGACTGATCCGTGTAAAGGAAAGAATGAATGGAGCCATGTATCGTGCGATTTTGAGTGAAAACCTCCTTCCACCAGCAACGGCATTGAAGATGAAATGTGGCTGGGTCTTTCAGCATGACAATGATCCCAAACACACCGCCTGGGCAACGAAGGAGTGGCTTCGTAAGAAGCATTTCAAGGTCCTGGAGTGGCCTAGCCAGTCTCCAGATCTCAACCCCATAGAAAATCTTTGGAGGGAGTTGAAAGTCTGTGTTGCCCAGCGACAGCCCCAAAACATCACTGTTCTAGAGGAGATCTGCATGGAGGAATGGGCCAAAATACCAGCAACAGTGTGTGAAAACCTTGTGAAAACTTACAGAAAACGTTTGACCTCTGTCATTGCCAACAAAGGGTATATAACAAAGTATTGAGATGAAGTTTTGTTATTGACCAAATACTTATTTTACCGAGGAATTTACCAATTAATTCATTAAAAATCCTTCAATGTGTTTTTCTGGATTTTTTTTTTCTTATTTTGTCTCTCATAGTTGAGGTATAGTCTGGGCTTCTCTGCTTGAACTGCTGCCTCCGCGACCCGGACCTCCGGAAAAGCGGTAGAAGATGGATGGATGGATGGAGTTGAGGTATACCTATGATGAAAATTGGAGCCCTCTCTCATCTTTTAAGTGGGGAGAACTTGCACAATTGGTGGCTGACTAAATACTTTTTTACCCCACTGTATATAAGGTCCCATAGTTGACAGTGCATGTCAGAACACAAACCGAGCATGATGTCAGAGGAATTGTCTGTAGACCTACAAGACAGGATTGTCTTGAGGCACAAATCTGGGGAAGGGTACAGAAAAATTTCTGCTGCTTTGAAGGTCCCAATGAGCACAGTGGCCTCCATCATCCGTAAATGGAAGAAGTTCAGAACCACCAGTGCTCTTCCAAGAGCTGGCCGGCCATTTAACTGAGCAATCGTGGGAGAAGGGCCTTAGTCAGAGAGGTGACCAAGAACCCGATGGTCACTCTGTCAGAGCTCCAACGTTTCTCTGTGGAGAGAGGAGAACCTTCCAGAAGGACAACCATCTCTGCAGCAATCCACCAATCAGGCCTATATGGTAGAGTGGCCAGACGGAACCCACTCCTTAGTAAAAGGCACATGGCAGCCCACCTGGAGTTTGCCAAAAGGCACCTGAAGGACTCTCAGACCATGAGAAACAAAATTCTCTGGTCTCATGAGACAAAGATTGAACTCTTTGATGTGAATGCCATGCGTCATGTTTGGAGGAATCCAGGCACCGCTCATAACCACGCCTGTGGGGGTGGCAGCATCATGCTGTGGGGATGTTTTTCAGCGGCAGGAACTGGGAGACTAGTCAGGATAGAGGAAAGATGAATGCAGCAATGTACAGAGACATCCTGGATGAAAACCTGGCTCCAGAGCACTCTTGATCTCAGACTGGAACGTCGGTTCATCTTTCAGCAGGACAGCGACCCTAAGCACACAGCCAAGATATCAAAGGAGTGGCTTCAGGACAACTCTGTGAATGTCTTTGAGTGGCCAAGCCAGAGCCCAGACTTGAATCCATTTAAACATCTCTGGAGAGATCTGAAAATGGTTGTGCACCGACGCTTCCCATCCAACTTGATGGAGCTTGAGAGGTGCTGCAAAGAGGAATGGGCAAAACTGTCCAAAGATAGAAGTGGCAAGCATGTGGCATCATATTCAAAAAGACTTGAGGCTGTAATTGCTGCCAAAGGTGCATCAACAAAGTATTGAGCAAAGGCTGTGAATACTTACAGTATGTACATGTGATTTCTTAGTTTTTTATTTTTAATAAATTTGCAAAAATCTCAAAAAATTTTTCACATTGTCATTATGGGGTATTGTGTGTAGAATTTTGAGGAAAAAATGAATTTAATCCATTTTGAAATAAGGCTGTAACATAACAAAATGTGGAAAAAGTGAAGTGCTGTGAATACTTTCCGGATGCACTGTATTTTTCAACGTAGTCTTCCCTTCGATCTACACACTTCTTCCATTGGTGTTGCAGTGCTTGGATCCCTGCAGTTGAAAAATAAACCACATTTGGTCAAATGTGACCACTATGAACTTTTCAGCCCCCCCCGCCCCCATATATTTGTGACTATTTTCTCTTAAAATTGTGAGATTTAGAAACATTTTTTGGTCAAAGCATGGGAGTTACCACCAATTTTGAGCTGCATGTGGCTCTAGAGTTGCAGCTTGCAAACCCCTGGACTGGAATGAGAGCAGAGCTGTGGAGAAGAGGAAACTAGTGATGAAAGAGCGAGAGCAGGATATATGAAGTGTGGAAAAATCCCAGTTTACATGTAAATATGTCAGGCTAAAGGCCTATGGGCTGAGAAGCTACTGGAAGCTTCTGTGATATGATGACCGCCCAGTGTAAAGTTTCCTTACAGGGACGCGGGACATGTCAGTCATCAGCCGGCCGCTGTTTGACACTTCAACATTGGTACAGGCACACTAACGTGCTCCTATGATCATATACAGCTGAGTCCCAGACAAGTGAACATTTACTGAAAAACAGACTAAACTGACTAGAGTACCCCATCTCATAGACCCAGAACTAATCAAGCACTGATGAAATAAACAGGCTGTCCACGGGATCCTCGGAAAGTCTTCAAAAGCTTTAAATTCATCTATCCAAAATTAAGGCATTAATTATCCTTAAAAATGGTTTTATAAATACTGAAGATGTGATAAATATGGCAGCTGTGTTTTCTTCTCTTTATAGGTTGAAATCCTCAGAAATTTGGTGGATTTGTAGTTCCTGTTTTTGCGTTTAACACAAAGTAAAACCAGTGGAAAAGACAGCCATCATTTGTTATAAATGTGCAACTTTTTCATGTAAATCTGTGACTTTTCCTTTGTGAATGTAAATGTTTTTTCTCCTAAATTTGCAACTTTTTTCATGTAAATTTGTTGCTTTTTTTCTTTGTAAATTTATGGCTTTTCTCAAACTTGCAACAGTTTTTCACATATATAAATTTGGGACTTTTTCCTTTTAGTTTTCTAACTTTTCCTTTTAAATTTGATTTTTTTTCTTTATAATTTTGCAACTTTCTTAAATTAGCATTTTTTCCATGTAAATTCTGTAGTTTTTTTTTTTTTTGAAAATGTGACTTTCCTCATTTCAACTTTTTTCCCCTATGAATTTGCTACTTTTTTCTTGTAAACATTGCTTCTTTTACGGTATTTGCTGTAGGTACACATGGACTGATAAATGTGTCATTACTGTAGAGAGGAGGGTAAACTATGGTTGCTTGCAGGCCTGGATTGATGTGAAGCATTCTGGGAGTTACAGCATCTACAGTGTGTGCATGCCAATACTCATAGGACCGTTAATATAAACATTATATATTATCTCACAAGCCTGATTTAATTGTGCTGGATATGGCCTGTGGGCCTCAAGTTTGACATGTATGATTTAAGCCAAACACATTAAGAACACATTTGCATATATTTTGTAGTTCTGACAATAACGATTAAAGATTACATTGCCTTTGCTCTGGAAATTTTTCAGCCACTGTATCTGTCCACCTCCTTCAGACAAGATTACATTTTGTCCATTCTGAGCTGTGGACCGGTGATGAGGGCATGTTGATAAACTGCAGACTTTACTCGTTGCCTGCAATTGCCCAAACATTCATTAAGGGTAAGGAAAAAAAATCCACATGAAGTCACAAAAACAATTTCATCAGCAGTTTTAAATCTGAACTCATCTGCCAACAATAATTACAGGGAACTTTATTTTTCCTAAAATATGCTTCTTTTTCTCATAAATTTAAGTCTTTCCTGTAAATTTACTGCAGTTTTTAAGTTCATTCTGGCCAAGCCAAAAGGAGCTAATACGATGATGCGTTGTCCGTCCGTCTGTCCGGCCTTCTGTATCTACGCTGTGCTTAAAGTGACACACTGGTGAAAATTTTTTTTTTCTTGCTAACGTATCTGTAACATGTTTTTTTTTATGACTTATAAGCTAAATCACTTTTATGTGTCATGTCTGTGTTTTTCTGCTGTGAGAGTTCAGTTAAGCTCTTCCCACTGGAAAAAGGCAAGTTTAGACAGAGCGCTTTTGTGATGTCACTACAACAAGTGACCCAACCAGGATGAAGCACTGGCTGTTCAAATTTGCCAGCTTGCAGACTTCTGTGTGCTGAAAAATGAAGTTAAAGTAGGCAAGTTATAAGAATAAACTGACCTATCAACATTAGTATTAAGTTGGTTTTTCCACTGAAATATTTGTTTCCTCTAAATTTGTAACTTTTTGCGTCCAGATGTGCAACTTTTTTTTCAAATGTGAAAGTTTTTCCTTGCATTTTTCTCTAAGAAACTCTGTGATGCAACTTATTTACATTTAGATTTGCAATAAATTAGCATTTCCTCCCTTGTAAATTACTGAGACATTTTTCTCAAAGTTGCAATATCTTATGAATTTGCTGCTTTTTTGTATGGCAACCATCTTCTGTAAAATGTTTATAATTTTTTATAAGTCTGCAACTTTTTTTTTAATCATTTTGCAATAAATTTATTAGTCCCTCAAGGATTTCACGATGTTGCACTCGTCAGTTCATATGAAATCAGCCAATCAGCACGACTATTGTGCGGCCTTGCAACTTTGTCCAATCTCCGCAACTTTCCCACAATTTTGGCCAATCCTTGTCAACTTCTGCCAATTTCGCCAATCAAATTTGTCATTGAGTAGTGCTCAAATGCTCAGTCTAACCAATCAAATGCATTGCTGCACCGCGCTTACTTTCATGTTTACATTGAGTATTAAGATAAGATAAGATAAGCCTTTATTAGTCCCACAATGGGGAAATTCCAGGATTGCAGCAGCACAGGGATAGCAACACTCAGAGCAATAATTTAGAAGATAAGAAAATAAGAGCAGTGAATATACATATGTACACATAAATATATAAATATATATACACAGTGCGGAGCATTGTAGCTAGATGGACTAAACAGCATAACCGTCTATTTAGTTACCCTACATGGTATGAATATGTACCCATACATATTGTCACCCTTCATAGTGACTGATATTGTCCTAGTTGTATACTGGAGGGGACCATTTGTGTAAGTCTGTTGCGTCTTTTGCATTCAGTACTATTAGGTCGTCACGTTTTTTTGCTATCTCTGCGAGCAGCCCTACTTAGGTTATACAGTCTGACAGCCATAGGTAGGAAGGACCTGTGAAACCTCTCGGTTGCGCACCTAGGATGATGTAGTCTACTGCTAAATGAGCTCCTCAGTGCATTCGGTATGTCCTGCATAGGGTGGGACTTGGACTCCAGCAGAGATGACAGTTTAGCCACCATCCTTCTCTCTCCTATCTCCTCCACTGGGTCAAGGCGTTGCCCCAGGACAGAGCTAGCTTTCTTGATTAGTTTGTTCAGTCTGTTCCTATCGGCTGCTGTAATGCCGTTGCCCCAGCAGACCACTCCAAAAGTGATGGCTGAGGCCACCACCGTGTCGTAGAATGTCTTCAAGAGCACCTCTTGTACACCAAAAGACCTGAGCCTCCTCAGTAGGAACAGCCTGCACTGTCCCTTCTTGTAGAGTGCATCAGTATTGTGTGACCAGTCTAGTTTATTGTTCAGATGAACACCCAGGTACTTGTAGGATATCATCATCTCAATGTCTGTTCCCTGGATGTTTACTGGTGCTGTGAGGGGTTGTCCTTGCCTGCGGCAGTCCACCACCAGCTCCTTAGTTTTCCTCGCGTTGATCTGGAGGCAGTTCCGATGGCACCAGTCCACGAAGTCCTGGATAAGTCCTCTGTACTCAGCTTCATCTCCGTTGGTGATGAGGCCGATGATCGCAGAGTCGTCAGAGAACTTCTGTAGATGGCAGTGTGTTGTGTTGTGTGAGAAGTCCGCAGTATAAAGGGTGAATAGGAAGGGAGCCAAAACCGTTCCCTGGGGGGCCCCCGTTTTGCCGATGATCGTGTCGGACACACAATCCCGGGTTCTCACAAATTGTGGCCGGTTAGTGAGGTAGTCCAGGATTCATGATGACAGATGCTGGTCCACCCCTGCACACAGCAGCTTGTCCTTCAGGATCATCGGTTGGATGGTGTTGAAAGCACTGGAGAAGTCAAAGAACATGATCTTCACCGCGTTCCCGGGCTTCTCCAGGTGGGACAGGGAACGGTGAAGGAGGAAGATCACTGCATCCTCCACCCCAATGCCATGCTGGTAGGCGAACTGGAGTGGATCCATCGCTGGTCCCACCAGGGGGCGGAGGTGAGCAAGGAGCAGTCTCTCCAGGGTCTTCATCATGTGAGACGTCAGGGCCACTGGTCTGTAGCTGTTCAGGTCTTTGGGGTGGGAAGTCTTTGGTACAGGTACCACACAATATGTTTTCCACAACTGTGGTACCCTCCCCAGCTTCAGGCTCAGGTTGAAGATGTGCTCCACAATTCCACACAGCTGGTCTGCGCAGGACTTGAAGAGCTTCCCACTGATGCCGTCCGGTCCCGAGGCCTTCCTCGCCTTGATCTTCCTCAGCTCCGTCCTCACCTGGGTCTTAGTGAGGGTCAGGTTGGGGGGCTGTGTGCTGGGAGTGTGTGTGTGTGTGGGGGGGTTTGTGGAGTGGGGTGTGAACAGCAGGTCTCCATGACTTTAGAGGCAGCAGTGGTTGGTGTGCAGTCGGGGGGGGGGGGCAGTTGGTTAAACCTATTAAAAAAACAGGTTCAGATTGTTCGCCCACTCCCTGCGCCCCGTGGCCAGGGAGGAGGTATTCTGGAGCCCAGAGATGGTTTTAAGGTTCCTCCAGACCCCACCAATGTCGCTCTGTTGCAGCTTGTCCTCCGTCTTCTTCCTGAAGTTGTCCTTGCCTTCTCTGATCTTCCTCCTCAGCTCCTTCTGTATGGACTTCAGCATCTCCCTGTTCCCTGACCTGAAGATCCTCTTCTTCTCTCTCAGAAGTGTTTTTATCTCAGGGTTGATCCAGGGTTTGTTGTTTGAGCAACACCGTATGGTCTTGGTGGGTACGGTGTTGTCCACACAGAAGTTGATGTAGTTGGAACACATCAGCAAAAAACAGTGTATGATTTAAAAAACACTCACCTGCGAGGTTTCCCACACCATCCCTTCCTCCGTCTCCCCCGGCCTGCCGGTGGACGTCTCACCACCTGTCCGTCCTGACCATGTATATGAAGTGCTGGGTTTGTGTTGAAAAATGTCCGCCTGCATCAAAACCACCCTGTCGCGTCAGCGCGCGTAAGGAGAGACGCCGTAAAACTACAAACAAACGAGAAAATATAACACTACATTTTTAAAACAAATTTAACCTTTATTTCACCAGGCAGGACAGATTAAGAACTCATTCTTATTTACAACTGTGGCCTGGGGGGAAGGGGCAAGGAGCAAGGGACAACTCTCATTCATATCTCCCCAGTTGATGCCAGTTAACCTAACCTGCATGTTTTTGGCCCCTGTGCGAGGAAACTGGAGAAATCCCAGAGTAAACCCATGCAGACACGGGGAGAACATGCAAACTCCACACAGAACATTTACTACAGCCAGTGTTCTAACATTTTATACATCTTTAGAGGTAAAATCATTTCTGCATCTTGTCAATGAGCTTTAAAGCTGTAAATTTCTGGTCAGGACATGGACCACTGAAAGATCAGTTACTGGACACATGTATGTCAACATGCACAGCAGATATACAGACAGGTAGGAGTCAGGCATGGAAAGAGAGAGAATATTGTCTGTAATTTTTTTCAGAAAAACACGGACTCTGATAGACAATACAGAACAACAGAATAAATTTTCTTTTTTCCTCTGCACTCGGTACCAAGGGGTTGGGGACCGCTGCTATTAGGGAGTTTTCAAATGAAGGTGCTGCCAATAATTTTCAAATCTATACTCTTTAACATCCATTCAATGCAAGTTCGCTGTTGTAATGGATATTGTGTTAAAGTCTGTATTTGCTGTTGCACAGAAGAGTTTTTTTGTATAGCAGAAGTTTCTGCTTAATTTACATATCACTGTTTAATAGAAAATTTTTGACAATACTGTGCTTTTCTTGTGGTGTTATATAGAATATCACTGCAGTAAACTATAGGAAAAAACCCATCTGCTTTAAAATTTGTAATTCTTCCGTCAACTTTAAGTGCAAAAAAACCCCTCTCAAAACATCAAAACTTTTGTCGCAGCTTTTTATAAAAGCTCCCACAAATTCAGGCTTTTTGGGCCGCAACAATCATAAAAACATCCTGCAAAATCCTGGAGGGACTGATTTATTTCTTTTTTGAAATTTTGTGAGGCATTTCTTATAAAGCTGGAATTTTCTTGTAAATGATTGCAGATGTTTGTAAGTCTGTGTTTTTTGTTTTTGTGTTAAATTAGCCATAAATTTAGTATTTTTTTTCAATAAGTGAGGCTTTTCTTAAAAGGAACTCCGATTATATTGGCATGTTAGCTCTATATGCTTTATTTTGATGTTAGTAACAACTATAATATATTTTTTTTGAAAATAATTCCCAGTTTTATATTTTTAAAAAAAACTTTATTACGATGTAAATCGCCATTTTTGTTTACGTCGCAATGCATTCTGGGTAGTGACGTAGAATGGTTGCAGCCGTTTTTTCTGTCTAATACAAGCCAAGAAGCGAAGCTACGAACTACTGCCATTTGTCAGTGAAAATGCCACATTGCGCGGCTTTTGGATGTAATTTCCAATCAAAAGGAAATAAAGAGAGCGGGGTAAGCCTCCATAGCTTTCCTAAAGAGGGAAAGTTGAGGAAAAAGTGGGGCGGCAGCGGCTCAGGAGGTAGAGCAGGTCGTCTAATAACCCGATGGTTGACAGTTCGAATCACACTCTCCCCAGATATCCTGCCGTTGTGTCCCTGGGCAAGACACTTCACCCGCATTGCCTCCAGTGCCCATAACACTGGGTATGAATGTGTACAAATGTTTAAATGCTCGGTGGTGGCCGGAGAGGCCGTTGGCGGGGATTGGCAGCCACATTTCCGTCACTCTATGAGTGTCTATGATCAAGCACTATAGCGCACGCTTGATAAAGCTGATATATATATTTATCACGCTATGATAAAGCGCTATATCGCTCAAAGCGCACGCTTGCGCACGCTCAAGCTTGACATGTCGAAGATCTGGCTGGCAGTCATTTGGAATGACTTTGGAGCACTGCTTATGGACGTTCAACCCGCAGTCTGAGAAAGCAACAGAGAAATTGCTTTATGTTGCTGAGAGTCCATGTTTATCAGTTCAGTGCCCATCATGCTTGTAGACAATTTTTTGTGTTTGAGCATTCTATTGTAAGTAAATCAACAATATATAAATTTCACCTTAAAATAATGCTTCCTCAAGCGCACGCTTGAGACACTCAAAGCAGAGAGACACTCAAGCACACGCTATATCGCTCAAGCGTGCGCTTTGAGCGATATAGCGCTTTATCATAGCATGATAAATATATATGTCAGCTTTATCAAGCGTGCGCTATAGTGCTTTATCGCAGACACTCAAAGCGCACAAGCGTGCACTTTGAGTGTCTCAAGCGCACGCTCAAGCCTGCGCTTTGAGCAATATAGCGCTTTATCATAGCGTGATAAATTTATATATCAGCTTTATCAAGCGTGCGCTATAGCGCTTGATCATAGACACTCATAGAGTGAGGGAAATGTGGCTGCCAATCCCCGCCAATGGCCTCTCGGGCCACCACCGAACATTTAAACATTTGTACACATTCATACCCAGTGTTATGGGCACTGGAGGCAATGCGGGTGAAGTGTCTTGCCCAGGGACACAACGGCAGGATATCTGGGGAGAGCGTGATTCGAACCGCCAACCATCGGGTTATTAGACGACCTGCTCTACCTCCTGAGCCGCTGCCGCTCCACTTTTTCCTCAACTTTCCCTCTTTAGGAAAACTATGGAGGCTTACCCCGCTCTCTTTATTTCCTTTTGATTGGAAATTACATCCAAAAGCCACGCAATGTGGCATTTTCACTGACAAATGGCAGTAGTTCGTAGCTTCGCTTCTTGGCTTGTATAAGACAGAAAAAACGGCTGCAACCATTCTACGTCACTACCCAGAATGCATTGCAACGTAAACAGAAATGGCGATTTACATCATAATAAAGTTTTTTAAAAATATATAAAACTGGGAATTATTTTCAGAAAAATTATATTATAGTTATGTTACTAACATCAAAATAAAGCATATAGAGCTAACATGCCAATATAATCGGAGTTCCTTTTAAAACTGTAACATTTTCCTCATCAATTTTCAGCTTTTTTTTGTAAATGTGTAACAATTTTCTTGTAAATGTTAGCAAATTATTATGGAAAATTTGATACTTTTGTAATACAAATTTGTGTTTTGTGATTTTAAATTTGCAATAAAAAGTTTATTTTCCCTTGTAAATTGAGATTTTCCTCATAATGTTGCAAGGTCATTTTTGTAAATTTGCAGCCTTTTTCCTAGTAAAACTTCCTACCATTTTCTTTTAAGTGTGTGTGCGTGTGTGTTTCCTTGTCGAAGCCAGAGGGGGCCACTAGTTATGGGTCAAAGACCTGCCTCACTGCTGGAGTTTAACAAATCCTCCTCCTCCGTCCCACACTTATCATTTCTCCTTAAACACATGACTCTGGTCATCCCTGAGGCTACGGCCATATTGTCATAGTGTCCGTCTGTATTCCTGACCTCCAGACAATAGCAGGTTGCAGGACGGTGACATCATGGGCTCCATCCCTTGGTGACCTGCTGGTTAAGTAGGACAGACTGGATTTAAGATGGGCTGCTGATGGCTGCTCAACAGTGACACGCCCACACATACAAAGACGAGCATGGTGCTTGCTCGCTGATGCCAAATCAGGTCAGCCTTTAGGGGGTGTGTGCGTGTGCGTGCTCTAAGTGAAAGGGAAGAAATGGGTGGATATTTGAGAGCCTCTGGTCAGCAGGTGAATTGAACACCAGTTGTCCTTTGTCCCCCTCCTCCTCTCTTTTTGTAAACCCAGTAGTGGATCTGTTTTTGTACGTCCGCAGTGCCATGATGCATTCTGGACAAACCTAGGTGTTTTCTATTCTTATAGCCAAGGACATGGCACACAAAGGGCTGCTAAAAGTGAATGTGCTCTTTGACTTTCAATGATGGGAGCTTTTATTCATCTGTTTTGTTTTCAAGCTTTAATAAAATAAATTCTAAAAATGTAGCCACAAGCAGCGATCATCGGGTTCCAAGCAGCTGTAGAAGTCCAAATTTTGTACTGGGTACTAAAGAAATTTGTGAATTTTGATATTTAGAACTGCAAAGCAAAAACACATCAGCTTTTGTCAGCATGAGAGATGTGATGAGGTATGAAATGGCTGAAGTGTGGATTGAATATGCAACCTCAGGATCAAGGGACCAGAGGAATATTCTTCCCATCTGGGGTCATTGAGATTTGAACTGGTGTATGTAAACAGCGAATGTTGATTGAATGATTTTCAGCAGCTCGTGCCCTCATTAACGTCTTGGGTTTTAAAATGCTCAGGAGAGGCTTCAGTTGTTCTGGAAATTAATATAATTTTGGGATTTGAACCAGGGATCGCCAGTATAACATATCAATGCTTCATCCCACTACACCACAGGACTCTTTGACAGTCTCACAAATTGTTAAATTGTTATATTTTTATAGGATTAGCCAAATGGAGCAAACTTTAAGTTTCAAAACTTAAATGATGAAAGATTATTTGCTCAGTCGTTCTTGAGATGTTTGTGAAAATGTAAAACTGATTATGACTCTGCCACCTATGTGCACAATACCTTGCTTTTCGGTCTCTGAGTAGTGGGGATAATTTTTTTCATATCTCAGAGCATTTATACAGCTTTTACTCTTTGACAGCATAGCTCGTGTTTATGAGAACAAATGAGTTAAACTAGACTAATCAGATTTTAATATAGTAGGAGCTATTAAAATAATCCTCATGTAACAAATGCAAAAAATTGCATCAACCTCTCATTAAACTCTGTTCAAGAAACTGTTCTAAAGTATCAAAACCTTGCTCTACAAGTTAGTCTCTACATATACACTACCGTTCAAAAGTTTGGGGTCACTTAGAAATTTCCTTATTTTTGAAAGAAAAGCCCTTTTTTTCAATGAAGATAACTTTAAACTAATCAGAAATACACTCTATACATTGCTAATGTGGTAAATGACTATTCTAGCTGCAAATGTCTGGTTTTTGGTGCAATATCTACATAGGTGTTTAGAGGCCCATTTCCAGCAACTATCACTCCAGTGTTCTAATGGTACAATGTGTTTGCTCATTGTGTCAGAAGGCTAATGGATGATTAGAAAACCCTTGTGCAATCATGTTAGGTCTGCAATGTTGTAATTGCTGCAAATAGAGGATTCTTTGACGAAAGCAAAGTTTGAAGGAAAAAATTATTATTTCAAATACAAATCATTATTTCTAACCTTGTCAATGTCTTGACTATATTTTCTATTCATTTTACAACTCATGGTGGTAAATAAGTGTGACTTTTCATGGAAAACACAAAATAATTGTCTGGGTGACCCCAAACTTTTGAACGGTAGTGTATATATTGCTAAAGTTAGCCAGTCTATATTTATTAGAATCATTATTGAAACAAAAGCATGAATGAATAAGTAAATATTACATTTTTAATTTATTTTTTATTTAAATGTTGGAAATATTATTAAAACTATGTGTTTAATGTTGAAATACTCTTCAGTTTCAGCATTTATAAAGAGGAGCCTTAATATGGCTAACATTTTAATTAGATTTTTTTTTGTAATTCACTTCAATTTTTAGCTCATTCCAGCAAAGTCAAAATGAGTTAATGTCACGGATTTACATTCATCCATCTGTCCACAATTTGCGAGAGTCATTAAGGTATGATCAGAGTACCTACAAGGGCAAAGCAGATGCAGTCTGTTGACTGCGCTTGCAACACATCACTGTTCAAAGTAGTTTTGAGACACTCCCGCTGCCATTCAGCAGCCGCGTTTCACACTTGCACATTAAATATAATCTGCAGTTCACATGCGTGCATTGTCGGCTGCAGCCAAGAGCCACCAAACTGATTTGAACAGCCGCAATCCAAAAGCAGAAGAAGAGCACAATGACAAACATTTAAAAATATGGCAGAGGTGCGTGAGTATGAGGACAACCACGAGAAACAAGAACGTTTGTTATTTTGAGCAACTGAGGAGGAAACCAGACAGGCAAAAAAGACAGAAATATATTCTCTCTTTGAAGCTGGTGTCCATGTTGTTTCTTCTCCTGTGTCGAAAATAGCACTACTGCCCCCCATCTGCGGGAGATTTCCTGGCACATGTGCAGTTTAGTGCGGATCGCTTGCAGCGAAACACACTGCCACTTTTTTTGGGCTGCCAGTGCTCAGACTGCACTCACCCTCTGCTGAAGGAAAGATGATAAAATTTGTGTTGTGTGCATGGCTTGCTTGCTTGCCAGTCTATGTGTTTGTGACACCATGAATTGGGCTTTACTGTCCCAAAGCAATTGTCCAGATGCTCACCAAACTTATACACAGTGATCCTCAAGTGTGTCTTCATCCAGGTCACATGATATGAACACGTCATTTCAACTTTAAGTAAGCCACACCCTATTATATACTATATATACTGTCTATTAGGGCTAAACGATTATGGCCAAAATGATGATCACAATTATTTTATCAATACTGAAATCACGATTATTTATTAACTTTAGGAAAAACACAGATTACATAATTTTTTTTTTTTTTTATTCATCCTCCTGACCAATTGCTAGACGAAGCTTGTGGCAAAAGCACTGGAGCCTCGTCCATTTATTTAGAGAAGCTGCCTTGCCGACATTAGATCCACTGTCTGTTGTTATGCAGACTAGTCCCTCCTCTTGCAGGCTCCAAGATGATTGCCCTTCCCTCAGTCTGTGGGCCATAGCTTCTCCTGTGTGGTCTTGTGGGAAAAGTGACATCTGCAAGCATCAACTTTTCATTTTAAAATCTCCATCAATGTAGTGAATTGTCAGGGACAAGTACGGCTCTGCTATTCTGCTTGACCATAGGTCAGTCGTAGTTGCAAAGTACTCGACAGTTGAGATATCCATCTGTATTTTTCATACAGCACAGGTAATGCAACTTTGGAGAATCACGTACGTCTTGTCCAGTGTTTTGACCATGTTTCTGAAGCCTTCGTTGCTCATACAGTATTTAGTGGACACATGTCTTTGGCCAAATAAAACGCTATTGCTTCAGTTACTTTAGCGTGTTTTTGGGAGGCGGATGGATACGGTGAAGTTCTGTGCAGGGTTGATACTATGATTGCTTGGGTTGGCGCCAAACACAGACTGGGATTTAGTGAAGTGACATTCTCTTTAGCCTTCATGCATTTATCATACTTGTGTTTGTGGTGTTTTTTCAGGTGGTTGAATAAGTTAGTTGTGTTGCCCAGTGGCGCAGACATGGTTCTATGGCACACTTTGCATATAATTTCTTTTTAGTCAGCATCACTTGCCCAGAATCCAAATCACGTCCAGACAACTGATGATGATCCTTTTGAGGCACTAGCTCCTCGCCTCCATGAGTTGCCGTACGGTCACTTTCTGCTTCCGACATCTGGTTTGTGTTTCAACATCACACCAGTCCGCTATTGAGAGCTTAAGGCTGCCACTACAGGGTGTGCTCACTTGTCAGTTCTGCAGCTTAATGTTGCCCTGACATGCGTTCGCCCCCTGGTGGTTGGCTGGTTGTTGGTTGAGAAAATGCTTGATTTGATATGCTGCAGAGCCCGCATTTTTTTTTTTTTTTTTTGTCCTGTCAGGCAGCTAGGCAAACAGAACAGGGATCTGTCACCCTACTGTGCCAAAACAGATTTACTTTGCCAAGAGGAGCCTATACAGTGCCTAACTTTGCACTGTATATTGTTGTAAACTCCTCCTGTAATAACTTTTAATACTTTATTTTAATTGTTTTACCCATGGAAGACCCAACAGGATGGGGAAGAGGGAAAGGAAGTGTGTGAAGGGGGGAAAGAAAAGGGAGGGGAACAGACAAAAAAAAAAAAAAAAAGACAACTAAAACAAACAAAAGACAAACTGCTTCTTCCACCGGAGATGTCTCAACACGAGTCTGGTTTCTGCACCTGTTAAAGGAGAGACACTTGTACATGTACAGTATGTCTGTGTGCCTATATATGAGAACGCGCGCAAAATAAGTGTGTGCATGTGAGTGGTTTGTCAGGAAACATACGAGCGGAGGGCCGGTCGCAGCAGCCCTCCCCCCGAGGATCCCGAGCAGGCAAGGCAGCGCCACCAACCCCCAGCCCCGAGGTCAGCAAGCCCCAGGAAAGCCAAGCATCCACCCCCGGAGAGACGATCAAGGGAGGGCAGGCTGCCCGGCGGCCGGCGCGGTGAGCCCGCACCCCTGGACCTGCCCGACCCCCACCCCCCCCAGCGGGGCCAACATCCGCCCCCGGGCCCCAGGCACCAGGAGGCCAGCGACCCCACCCCCCAGGACAGAGACCAGCCAGCGCCCCCGGCGCGAGCCCCCCCAGGCACCCCCACAGCGGTCCCGCCCCAGCGCCTCGGCCACACACCCCGGGGACCCCCACGTCCAAAGAAGTCCCCTCGCCCAGGTGAGCCCACATTGCCGAGAGGCACTACCCCCCTAATCCAGCCCCTCCCGACTCGCAGGCACACCCCTCCCCATACCTTCACACCCACATGTTCCCATGCACACCCCTCTCACTCAGCCAGACCGACCCATTCTCTCTCACTCCAGTACCCACTTAAATTCACTCCTCATTCACCTTTATTTCAAAAGCCGGCTGTGCAGTGGGCAGATGCAGTGAGCCTGAACATGCACCAGTGCCCGGCAGTGACCAGAGCCCGCATTTTAAATGGTAATATCTAGGACAGTCACGTTAATTTAATCGTGGCAGCCAAAATCTTGGTTGCATTCAAAATTTGATTAATTGTGCAGCTCTACTGTATACATCTAAATATATCAGACAGTATATAATTGGGGGCAATATAACATTCTTCCAAAAGTGAAGCCTACACATCTCAATCACCCTCTAGTGGCTGGCTGCAGTAAGACGATAATTATTGTGTTTGGCACTTTGCCAAGCTGAAAATGTGAATAATTTTTTCCCAAAATGGTTTCCCTATTTATAGATAAGTTTTTATAATACTGATGTGTATTCAAGCTAGGGCTGGGCCATTTGAAAAAATCCAGTCATGATAATTTTTTTTTATATTGATCGTTATATGTTGTGATATAAATCAAATCACTATTTCTGTCAAGCTTAAAGGTGTTTTTTTTTCACTCCTAAGTGAGATGTGAAGATATAACAAGATTAACTTTGGTTTAAATACTTATTTTGTGTCAGAACTTGAACATGACAGATGTAGTGTAGAACATTATACAACTGTATTTCAAATAATTATAAAACATAAATATTTTATAATATTCTGCTCACCAACTTACCAATAGCTGAGTGGAGTACATGCCCAAAGCACAGCCGTGTCCACTTGTTTAGTGATGTGGTCTTCACTATATTTGTCCTACTGTCCGTCGTGATGCAGACTTGTTTGTCTTCACTCAGTCTCCAGGATGCAAGTGCTTTGGTCACTCCTAAAGCAATGACTTCACCTGTATGGTCTTGAGGAAAGTTTGAAGACATTTCCTTTTCAAATTCCTATCTTGGTCAATGAAGTGGGCATTGAGGCTCATATATGGCTCAGATGTATGACTTGACCACAAATCTGACATAGTAGCGAAGTATGGCACACTTTGCAGCTCATTTTCAACCGTTTCTCTACATTCCGTGTACAGCTGGGGAAGTGCTGTCTGAGAGAAATATTTACGGCCAGGAAGTTTGTAACGAGGGTCAATTACTTTAATCAGCCACTTAAATCCGACATTTTTGACCGTGCTTGATGGCTGCATATCTTTTGCAATAAATTGCATTTGTAATATCATTGTGTCTCTTTGTTGTAAGGCATGGCGCTGGAGAAACTGGCCACTGGTCTGTTGTTGCACAGGTATCACATTGGTAGTTTTAGGAGGCCCGACAGCGCTTGCTTGGGTCTGGGACTGTAAAGTCTTGCATTCTGTGTGCTCAACAGGATGGCACTGCTTCAGATGGCAAAAAAAGATTTGTAATGTTACTTGATTTTGTGGGAACATGCTTGTGACAGTTTGCAGTGCACACTAAAAGCTGCTCCTTGTCAGACTTTAAATAGCCAAAACATCTCCACACTACCGAATTCCTCGGCTCCTTCTTTTCAACAATCTCCTTGTCTATTGAGCATTGGGCGGCGTCCTTTTCGGTGTCTTTGGTAATGCTGTCGCTGGACTTTTCATTAACGTTTTCTGTCGTCATTTTCTTTTTAACCACACTCCAACTCCTACACAGCTGCGCTAGCCCAAACATTAGCAAGTGTGCTAAGCCCCAGCTGCTGGTCCCACGCGCCTACGCACGCTGTTGTGTGCGTCAATCAAACGTGGCTTTCAGACACATGATCGGTGCAGTGTATTCTCATTTTCACTGGCTTTTTGTGTTGCTTGTCAAAACACAGAACGAACATGTTCTATTGACGTTCCGTCGACCATGTTTTATCTCTGCATCGAGGAAAAGTTATTTTGCAATAATTATCGTTTTATCGCCCAGCCCTAGTTCAAGCGTTTGTTTTTAGGTTCTAAATAGTTACTTGATTCTATAAAATGGGGGTGTGGACATGAATGTGCATGGTCGTGTTGTCCTATGGGCTGCTGTGTGGGTGAGAACTCGCGGGAAAACGGCTATGGTGGTCACTGCTGTGCAGACCGTGGCTCCAAAAGCACCAAAAATGCAGGCAGCAGATTTTCACTTTTCTACAATGGATCTAAGTGGCAACACAGAGTCCATATTTACATCAGACCATTCTGTCATGGATGGTCTGGGCGACTTTACATTTGATGCTTTATAGCAGATCACTAGTACAGAAGTGGTTGAAACTACAGAAGATTCTGGCAACATTAGAATATCTGTTATAAAATTACATCTGATGTCTAATTAGATGTTTTCCCTCCACTCATGTTTCCTCGGGGCAGAGCTTCCTGCTGTTGCCTGAATTTTTATGAAATGCATTTTCATCCAACGGTGACGACTGTCTCATCTACAGAGGCGGCTCATCAGACCGTCTGCCGCTCCATCTGGATGTCACACACTCATCTTAAGTGTTTGTGATCTCTGAGATGACTGAGCATACTGGGTGATTTGATTGGGAATGTCTGTTTTCCTAAATCTAGTTTTCCATCTAGTGGTAAAGGCTAAAGGGTTGTTGCACCCGTCACAGCAAGGGGCAGGCGTTGTTGGGAGTCCAACGCCGAACGAGAGTCTGTCCCCTCCTCCCCCTTCACCTCCTTCACTGGGACCCAGCTCAGCTCCTCTTGCATTATTAGCCGTCTGTGATGTTACATTAAAGATGCATGACTCTCATGCTGCTTCAGTCAGCAGGGGCCTCCTGCCTGTGTGTGCGCGCTTGGTCGAAGAGAGGGACAAACGCACGTGTGCTCTGGTGTGAATGCGGTTGAGCTCTCTCAAAGCCAAAATTTGTTATTTGACAGATGGATGTGGGAGGCTGTCATTGAGACTAAATGCTCCTGAGAGAGACAGGGAGAGCCGTCTGGTTGGACAGAGAGAGCGAGCTAGATGGACGGAGAGTGGGAGGGGGTTAGCTGCACAGTATTGATATAATGCAAGCTTTGTGTGCCCTGTCTGCCTGGTTGAGTGCTTCTCTGTGCCACCGCATATGGTGTGTGTGTCTTTTATTCTGCCTGCAATGTGTGTTGCTTCTGTTTTCGGAGTGAGAAGGGATGGAACCAAGAGAGTTAAGCCCGTGTGTGTGTTTAATGCTAACGTCTCTCCATAGTCCATTTTGAAATCCCTAGACTCTCTTGGAGAGCTCCACCGCACTCGGCTTCCCGCATGTGAAGTTATCCACCTCTCCCGCTGTATCTGTGTCCTAGTTGGACTAACGAGATTAATGAGGCGAACTAGATTCTCTCCCTCCTCGTATGCTTTGTTGTTGGGGCGGGGAACCGCCGCGTTCACGTGTTGTCTAAACTCGCAGCAAGTTAAATCAAAGTCACGTTACATTTCTTTTAACACAGGTGGTGACGCAGATGCAATTTCTCTGGTATATTTAAGGAGACTGTAAACATTCTAATTAGCATGTCAAATGGTAACCAACCTTTTATCCCATTTGTCACTAACATAACATCATCTTTGTGTTTTAAACATAGATGTGGCCACCGGGATCTCGGTGTGTAACATTAAGAGATAAAACTGCAGACTCTCTGGATGGAGATAATTTCAGTTAAAATACTCCAAAAGGGAGATCAGAGTTTCAGTTAAGCACTCACAATTGGAGCCTAATAATCAGAGGTAGCACTTCTGACTTAAGGTTGAAATTGAAAATGCTAATTTTTGCCAGACTGTTAAAGAGGTCGTATGGTGAAAGCTTCACTTTTTCATTGCTTTAGCACATCTGGTTAGTTAACTGGAGTGGCTGCAAACAGAAAAAAAACCCCAAAACAGTAAAATACACAACCCTATCACTGTGTTAGGATCTGCTTTAACCCCAGTATCATGTATTTAGTGAGCCGTTTTTATTTGGCTCCAGTTGTGACATGAGAACTGGAGCTCATTGGAATGATACCACCTCTCCAGCTTTATTTCTGACCATGTTGATATTTCCCAGTGATCATCAAAATCCACACAGTGCCGCTAGTGAGTTGGCTTAGTGGTGAAATTGTGGGTTTAATGACTACTGTTTTTATATATTCTTCTATTCTACTATATATTCTACATCTGTGTTTCCAATTGGCTTATTATTCCAAAGTCAATTACATGTTTTTCTTCATTCTGACCTGTTTTATTTATTTTTTGCTGAGATGCCTGGAAAACAAGGCTATTGGTGGAATTAGCTCATCGGTACGACCGTGGTTTTTATGGCTCTTTTTCTGTAAATTCTAGTCACTCAACTAGACGTGCGGTTCATTACTCCAGTGTTTTTCAACCAGGGGTACCTGGAATGTTCGGGTTTCTGAGTGAAATGGTCTAATTTTACTTTTTCCCCCAAAAAATTCCAAATAATTTGCCGTTGTTGTGCATGGGTTCTTTAGGCACCCAAGTTGGAGAAGGAGGAGAAAGATTAACTTCATCTCTCTACCACAGTAGAGACAATAAGTAGCAGTTAGTTTGCTGTAGCTGAAACAGGAGGAATTACGTTTAACTTTGCAATTAAAGCAAAATTATCAGTTTTATATTTTGATTTATGGTCATTAACTTGCAGTATATCAGAGTGGTTAGTTGTCAGCCTTTGGTCCCATACACAAACTCTACACAATGCATTAGGTGTAGTTGTTCTGTTGTAAGGTTATATATGCAGTGTTAAAAACAATAAAAACAAAGTTAAAGATCTACAGTATTTGACTGATTGGATTTTGTTTATTCATTGCAGATGTTCTTTGCGTGTATGACTCTGTGTGTTTTTGTGACCCGCCAGGGGACTACAGATGCAAATTAGCAGTATTGCTAAATCTGGCATACTTACATTTGCATTAATGTTCATTAGTATGTATTGTCCCTTTCAAATAAACATTAAACTAAACTATTTTTTCCACACCTTCTATAGATACTGCAGTAAAACCATTATAGTGATATTTTCCTGCCATGATAAGTGAAAATCTGATACCATGATGGCCGTAGTGTGGAACTGAGAAGACTATTACCAAAATAAACTAGAGGGTGCTTAGTGGAGGTGCTGGCTTATGCCGACCCTGTGACCTTTGACCTTAAAATGAATGTATCTCTCCAACTTGCATGTACTATTCCTGCACTTGCATTGATGCTGGCATCTGCATTCATTCTTGTTTTAGAGTCCAGAAAAAAACAGAGTGACGGACCTAAAAACAATGCTGCCTGTCAGTGATAAATGAACAGATCAGTTCCTCAAGTGCTATAGGAAGCTAAACTTGAACACCAACAGAACGGTGTACCTATGGTTATATCCAGTACATTACTCAGCTGATCCTTTGATTAGATCAATTAGCTGGAGGGATGTTCCAATATTTAGAATACTACACTCGTGTTATGGGTGAATTGCTATTACTTGGACATTTTGGCAGGACATAGCAGTTCAAATAAAAACAGGAGCTTTTCAGAAGAAGTAGCTGACGCTAATGAAGCGGTTTCTACTTTAATGTTTTTGCTGTGTGCCTGCAAGACAAAACCAAAACTAGCAACACTACATTAGGAGGGGTTAATGAATATAAATGTGTTTCAGAAATGAGTCCTTGACAAACAATTATTTTGCTGAATGAACATGCAGTTATCACAAAGTTTTGTTTTCCCCCAGTTTCATAAGCTTCAATGGAAAAAGTGAAAACCTGTCAAATGAAATGTCCTAAATCAAAGCTACGTATGCTTGTGTTTTGTCTGATGATATATTTCTTCTTTTCATACATTTTTATGTAGGACCATTTTGCTTCTTCAAGAAAATTTAACTTGTTTTAAGAAATGTAGAACTTTTTTTTTGTTGGCAGATAATTTAACCAAGAAATATTTTGTCAGACAGAAGGAGGGGGCTGATTTAAGATATTTCATGTTACTTAAATTTCAGTTTTTGTAGTGTTTTAGCTGCAGTAACTACAAACTAATATGATCACTGGATAATTGTACATGCAGCTTGTTTGATGTTTGAGCAGTAAATGTGGTCCATGCAGACCCAAGCGATGCAGCTGTGAGCAGGTGGAAAAATGATCCCACCTGCATGCTGCTTAAACCTATTGTGTTAATTTCACCAAATCATTTAATATCAGACCAGATTTATAGTTTATTTCATTGTTAAAATCCATCAGATCAGTCTATAATGTAAAAAATTGTACAGTGTATGTCTGTAAGAGGCTTTTAGATAAATTTACAGTCATCTACTGTATGTAAGTAATTTTTGGCTTAATTTTCATACCTTTATACTGTTGCTTTATTATGAGGTGGCTATCTTAACCATTAATAAAAATAAGGTGAATCATATTAGTTTATTTGAAAACTTAAAATTTTTACATATTTGCAGTTTATAAATTGAGTTTTAGCTACACCGCGAAGTGCACAGAGGATGTCACTATATTGAAGACCTTCACTGCACGGGGCAACTATAAACCCTGGATGACTGCAGAGGTGCGCTCGCTGCTCACAGCCAGAGATGCAGCCTTCAGAGACAAGGACAGGATTGCCCTCCGCTCAGCCAGGTCTGCGCTCGCAAAGGGAATTAAGACGGCGAAACGCGCCTATGCGGAGAAAATCCAGGGACATTTCTGTGACACAGGGAACACCAAACGGATGTGGCAGGGAGTACGGGCGTTGACAGATTATAAGTCTAGGCAGGGGTCGATGATGATGACGCTTTACTTCCAGACAGGCTCAATAACTTCTTTGCACGTTTTGAAGCGTCAAACCCGACAATCAGAGGGGGGGCTGGCCCATCTTCACCATCTGTGGGGCCAGCTATCACCATCAACGCAGCGGACACACGGAGGACCCTAATCAGGGTTAACCCATGTAAAGCTGCAAGTCCGGACAACATCCTGGGACTTGTGCTCCGAGTCTGCACGAGTGAGTTGGCGGATGTCCTGACTGACATATATAACATGTCCCTGAGTCAGGCCATCGTCCCTTGCTTTAAGACCTCTATCATAGTACCGGTGGCAAAGAAAGCAGTTGTGTCCTGTCTGAATGACTATCGTCCTGTCGCACTGACACCAATTGTGATGAAGTGTTTTGAACGGCTTGTTAAACCACACATCACAGCCTGCCTCCCTGCATCACACGACCCGCTCCAGTTCGCGTATCGTTCAAATCGCTTCACAGAGGATGCTATAGTCACCACCCTGCACTCTGTCATTACCCACCTGGATCAGAAAGACACCTATGCCAGACTCCTGTACATTGATTTCATTTCAGCATTTAACACCATTATTCACCAGAGACTGATGGAGAAATTACTCCTTCTCGGTCTGAACACCGCCACATGTCTCTGGATCCTGGATTTTCTGACCAAGAGACCTCAGTCTGTCCGGGTTGGAAACATCATCTCCAACTCCATCACGCTGAGTACTGGATCCCCTCAAGGCTGTGTACTCAGTCCACTGTTGTTTACACTTTTAACACATGACTGTGTGTCCAGACACGAGGGGAACAAGAATATTATGTTTGCGGATGACACCACAGTGGTGGGACTTATTCAGAGGGATGAGGAAACAATGTATAGGGAAGAAGTTGGAGACCTGGAGGGCTGGTGCAGGGAGAACAATCTGGTGCTCAATGTGGACAAAACAAAGGAGATGATTATCGACTTCCGGCGGGCACGGCCTGAACACGTCCCTCTCTGCATCAGCGGCCGTTTGGTGGAGAGAGTGGAGAACATCAAGTTCCTCGGAGTGCAGATCTCGCAGGACCTGACCTGGAGCAAGAACTCCTTGGGGATCAGGAAGCGGGCCCAGCAGAGACTGCATTTCTTGAGGAAACTCAAACAGGCCTCTCTCCCCATCTGCATCCTCAGGACCTTCTACAGAGGTGTGGTGGAGAGTGTTCTGACGTACTGCATTGCAACATGGTACTCCAGTTGCAGTATGTCAGACAAAAAAGCCCTGCAGAGGATAGTTAAGGGAGCTGAGAAGGTAATTGGAGTTTCCCTCCCCTCAGTTCAAGAACTTTTTCAGAGCCGTTGTAGGAGCAGGGCACTGAACATTGTTAAGGACCACTCTCACCCTATGCACAAACACTTTGAACTGCTGCCATCTGGCAAACAATTCCGGAGCATCAGAGGCAGAACCACCAGACTGATCAACAGCTTCCTTCCACAAGCTGTTAGGATGCTGAACAGTTGATCCGGAATCCTTTACACATATTACTGCACTTTATGGACATTATGTGCTGTATATTATATGTATATTATAGTTTTAGTCAGTTTTAAGAATTTATTTCTCTTAGCTATTTAGATTCACTTAGTCATTTTAATTGTTTTATATATACATAGGCAGTTATTATCATTTTAACTGCAACTGTAATAAGTTAACATTACTGTAATATCCAAATGTGTCTCAGGGATGTGTGAATGGCTGTTGGGGTGGGGGGGGGTGTGAGTGTGTTTTTAAATTATGTTCTTTTTACAATACGGATGCCTGGAGAAACACAATTTCATCTTTCTTGCACTACAGTTGTATGCATAGCATCATGACAGTAAAGGTTGATTGATTGATTGATTGATTGATTGATTGACTGAAGTCCTAAATTAATTTATCTAAAAATTAAACTTGTAATTATGCTGAGAATTTAAAACCACTCATTAAATCTGTCTTGTGTTGCACAGTATTAAATTCAATGAATTTGTAGTTGCTGTTTTTTGCATTTACATATAACACCTTAAAGTGAGTGAAAGGAACAGATTTGTGACCTTTTTCTTCTGTTATGGTAAATTTTGGACTCTTTTCTTAGAATTTTAAGACTTTTTTTTGTTACTTTTAAATGTAAATTCATTACTTCTTTCTCATAAATTTGCTTTTTCTTTTTTTGACAGTTTTCCTTGTAATTCCATGATAGAGTAAGATGAGTGAAATTAACAGCAATCATTTATTATAAATGTGAAACTTTTATCTGATAGAGCCGACATTTTTCATGTAAATTTGCAAATTTGTGTGTAAATTTTTGCCTTTTTTTCCCTCAGACTTTTCAGTTTTTTTTAAAACCATTTTGTTTGTAGCTTTTTACTTCTTTTCTTATAAATTTGTGACTTTTGCCTCCCAAACTTGGTCTTATTATTTGTAAATCAATGACTTTATTATTGACTTAATTATGACAAAAATTTCCAACTTTTTTCCTCTTAAGTTGTAGCTTTTGGTTGTACTGGTAGGGACTAGTTTCAGGTATTTAACTTGAATAACCGCATCATTTAGTAGCAACATCGATTCAGGAGAAGTGCAGGCTTAATGTGTGTGAAATGATTACCCAAAATTTACAGTAATTTCACTTCCACTAGACAAGAATAATGTGGCCACGTACTTGTTGACCATCTGGCAAATAAAGGGCCATAAATTTGATTGATTGGCCTTAAAGATGTCTTAAATTTAACTTCTTTATTGCTGCAGTCAAAGGCAGCACATAGCTTAAGTGCACAGTAGCTGTTAATGTGGAAACAGTTTATCTCTCTCTGTCTCTCTCTCTTTAATTTTGGCTGGCGTGCCACCTCAGGACCCGAGCACTAAATCAATGATGGTGCTGTCCATTTGCTCCACTCTGTTCCAAATCTCTCTGTGTCCATCTTTCAGCTGAAATCCCCACTGAGATGCACCGTTATGCAAGAGGTTACATTTGAGGATTAGCACATCATTTTCAAGGGTAGACATGAAGAATCCACTGGCGTTTATAGGTCACAAATCCCATACAGTTGGTGCGTGTTATACATAAAACAAAAGGATGATACTACATGTAGGCTCATCATGTAATACATCTTTTGTGTGTCTCAGTGCCTTTGGCTCTGAAATATTACTGGATATTTGGATATATTTAGTTTATAATGAAATGTGTTCAGGAAAAGCAGCAGATCAGTTCATCTATGAAGCTGGGGCAAGAAAATATCTGTTTTTTTATTTTTTTAAATTATAGCTTAAAAGCAGAAATTATCAGCTTTGTTTATTATATTCATTATTATCATCATTTTTCCCACATGGTGCATTTTTGACCTTGGGGAACTCCTGCTAGAGGAAGCCTCGCGTCTATCAGTTGCATGAAAACTCTCTTTGTCAGCATAGTCTTCCCAGCCTGATGGGTACCTACACCCAGCAGCTTTTCAACATGGTTCCATACTTTCCAGGGCGTTCTGACATCAAAAACCACCTGCTTTTGAAGTGCGTCATTTCCAAGTCGGCATATGTGTTAGGGGTGGGAATCGTGCGGGACCTCGCAATTCGATTCAGATTGTGATTCTCGGGTCATGATTCGATCCTATGACGATTCAACGATATCGTGATAACCGAGTATCACAATCCCATATGTTTCAAATTTTTTCACCTTATTCAACCTCAAATCATGTCCCAAAGTAAAACTGTTGACATCTATTTCATATAATAAAGTATTCTCGGGGCTTCATTTTCTGCGGAGACATGTCTTTGCACACAGGGAGGGTGGTGGACGGTGCCATTTGGAATTGACTCCCACTCCAGATATGTTTAGCAGGCTCTGTGGACTCTTTTAAAAAGCAGCTGAAAACTTTTTTGATTTCCGTTTAGTTTCATCTGCTTTTTAGTGGTAAGTCTGATATTTTTGAATTATTTTAATCTTGTGTTTTAACTTGTTTTTGTATTTTTAAGGTTATTTTTATCTATCAGCTTCTTTTTATTCCATTTTATTGTGCAGCGCTCTGTGACTATATGTCTCTGAAAAGTGCTTCATAAATGAACTTTACTTACGTGACCACGCTCTGGGAAAAAGCTCCATGCCAATGTCTCTTTAGCTTAGGAAGTCGTGCTGGCCCACCGTGTTCAGAGTGGGTTTTTTTTTTTTTTTTTTTTTTGTGCAGCACTTTTTGAGGGTTGTGTGTCATGTCAAGGTCTTTCCTTCCATCTTTGTTATAAAATCCAAAAAAGGCCCAACATTTGAGCTAACTTTGAGCCAACTGCTTCCTAACTTTCAAAGCTGGCTCAAGTCTCCCAAGACGAGCCATGACTTCACTTGACTGGGTGCTTGCTTTGCACCATCTACTGGACTGAATACGCCATTGATTAGCTGATAACCCAAAAGTATATGTGTGCACATTTTTAAAAAAAATAAAAGCTCGATCCTTGTATTTATGCATCAATGCATTGTCGCCAGTGCCAAGTATAGCAATCCATCATTGAATCAATCTTTTTTCCCACCCCTAATATGTGTCCAGTATATTTGAGATGCTGGCAGTAGTGGAAGTCTCAAATGGTAGCATGTTTGTGATCTCACATAGGTGTTTGTTAGAGATTTTAAACCTCCAGTCCAGCTGTCTGTCCACTTCGGTATCAATCCGTTCTTTCCTCCCATGTGCATTTTTTATGTTCATATCCACGTTTTACCACTTTCCTCAAGAACCCATGCCGTACAATTTCAATTTTATCCAACTCCCTTTGTGACATGATATGCATACTTGAATACTCTAGAGAAGACAAGAGCCCACACATGCAGTTAGAAATGTCATTCTTGTTGATAGCTTTAGTCGATGGTCTGTTAACACAGGTTTTAACACATTAACACATGTTTTAGCGGTTTTGATCCTGGCATACAGAAAATGAGAAGTGTTCACTTCTTCATTTATAATGGTGAATCCGAGGTAGGGATGCAAGTTATTGATTAATTCATTAATCATTAGTTGATTGACTTTATTGTTCGAGTAAAACGATTAATCGATAAGCGGCGATTTCCTTGAGAATCTGAATTTCCTTTGGTACAATCCGGTCTTTCTATCTTTAACATGTAAAAGGTTAATTACTGTTTTTGATATACTGAATAAAACATGAGCATCATATTCCTCAATGATTTAGGGTGCTTTCACACCTACAGGCTTTAGTTCGTTTCAATCGAACTCAAGTTCATTTTCTCCATTAGTGCGGTTTGTCTGGTGAGAACATGGTAATTGCACTCAGGTGCATACCAAACCTACCGTACTGAGAACTCCTTAAAGAGGTGGTCTCAATTTGAGTCAAATGGCGAACTCTGGTACCGTCTTGCAGGTGAGTAAGGGACCGTACTAAAACAGGACCAGCAGCAAACAGTAAAACATTTTATGCCACTGTACATACCTGATAGATCTTTGAAAATATCTGTGGCTGAGCATGTCACGGTTCTGAAGGATTAATGAACATTGACATGTTATTTTCCATCCATAGCTGCGCTCCATTTTCAAACTGTACGATTTGCCGAAAGTGGTATATGCACATAATGTAATAAATGATAACCAGGGTGATGAAAACCTCCCGTAGATTACGCTATGATTTGCATTATTTTCTCCCCAGAAATGCATAAATGTACAGTAGTCATTCTACTTCCTTAGAATACTGTTCTCACGTCAACAAATTCTGACCAATAAGAACAGAGAACGTTCTGATGCAAGTCTCGCGGGATTTAACGTGACACAGTTTGGTCTGCTTGAATTTTTGCCTGTGTGAAAGTGAACTGAACCAAGGAGAAAATGATACAAAGTAACAAACTTATCAACTGATTTGGACCGAAGTAAACAAATTTAGGTGTGAAAGCACCCTTATTTTACTATTTGCATTTTTTTTTTACTGCAGACAATGGCATTTTTTTGTAGTTTAACAAATTTTGTACTGTATAGTGTGTACTATGTGCTGGTACATCTCAGTAATTTACAAATGTCATGATTTTTAATTTATTTTAAAAACTATCACCAATATAATTTTTTTTTTTTAGTTATATTACAAAAAATAACTTTCACATTCTAATTTACTGATATGCACTAGTAGACTGTTTTAACAGTGAGCTGCTTCATCTGTTGCGTGTTAAACATTATCACAGTACCCCGGCAATCCAGGCAAACCCAGTACAATCTGGACTCCCTCTGTTGTCTGTTACCTCAGTGGTAACTTGAGTCCGGTCTGCTTTTCTATGTTGCAGTGGGGATGAGTTTTTGCGCTCATGTAGTCTTTTTCCTTGCTCCAGTCCATTTCTCCGCCCTGTTGATTTGAAGCAGGTGGGTGAATCTTCAAGCTTGTGTGCCAGTAGAACTTGTGGCTCTCTGACGTAACCCGGAAGGGGAAATTTTCTTCGCTCTGCACGGCACATGCACTCTAGAGGCTTGGGGTCTTCTTCTTTTTTGGTTGAAATATGGCAGTGGGTGACTGTGTGTGCCCCCACCTGGACGGTGATGGCACTACATTTTAGAGAATAAGCTGCTATTGAAAAGGACTGCTGAGTTATCAATTAATTGATGACTAATTACCTCCGCCAGGCCGCAGGAGGTTATGTTTTTGCCAGCGTTTGTCTGTCTGTTTGTCCGTCTGTCTGTTGGTTAGCAAGATAACTCAAAAAGTTTTGGACGGATTTCCATGAAACTTTCAGGCGTTGTTGGAAATGGTACAAGGAAGAACTGATTAAATTTTGGGGATAATCCGCATCACCGTCTGGATACAGGAATTTCTTAAAGGATTCTTTAACATTGTGAGATACGGCCATTTTCAACATGTGTGCAGGCGCAATGTCTGACGAACACGAACTCCGCGTTCTTCAAAGTTTTAGGCACAAAAGCATGCGGAAAACAGTGGTGGGCCGGGCCCGGCAGCGTGCCTGTGTTTGCGCTACGCTGCAAAAGCTGAGACGGGCAGCTGTCCGGCGCGGGATTATTTGGCAGAAATTCCTCAGGCAGCCATAGGGGCTGTGCAAAAACGAGCTCTCTGCTGGGGAAGCTTCCAAATCCTCTTTTGCCGCGGAGCGCAACCCCAATATAAAACCCACGGCAACCTGTCTACCCAATTTGCATCCGTCAGTGAAGCCCTGAGTGCTGCTTTCAGTGATCTATGAAAACGCTTGCATAACCCATTGGCCTGTGGGTTGTACGCGGTTGTGCGATGAATTGCAACGCCCGCAGCCTGGGAGTTTGCAGATGGAGGAGATGGACACAACAGCAACACTTGAGTTTATTACCTCCGCCAAGGAGGTAATGCTTTTACTACTGAACCACTAATCCTATCATTGTGAATCCAATTGCTAGTCATATGTTTTCATGGTCAAGGAATCTGAAAACGTACACACAAACACTGTATGGGGTGAACTGTGGCGCTTGGCAGAGGTCTGCGCTCTCCGAGTGCTTTTCTAGTTTAATTTAGTCGACTAAATTCTTATCGACAATTAATCAAAAGTCAATTAATCATTAACATCCCTAATCCAAGGTATCTGAAAGTTTGCACATTCTTGATTTTTATTACTATTACTGAAAGCTGTCAAGCTCTCCCGGTTCTTGATTTCATCGTCAACATTGAAAACTATTGTCTCAGTGTCGGAATAGGGCATCTTTAACCCAAATGTGTGAAGGTTTGGTTATAGATTTCAAGGATGGTCTTCAATTCCCTTGTCATCAGCGTACAGGTAGGGCTGTCGCGGTAGAGGAATTTCCCCTGCGGTGACGGTGGACAGCTCAATACTGCGGTATGCGGTATTATTGCAAATATTTTTAGGACCCCATGGATTCGTAATTTAAACAGGGTTTATAACTTAGGTGGCAAATGAGGGAAGCTGTGAGAGTCTCGCTGCAGCTCGCTCTCAACTTTATGTGCGTTACAACTATGCGGCGCGCCACTCTTTATACAGGTATGAACTGCTGATTCTGTTTAAAAAAAGATCATTTTATAAAGCAGTGGCGGTAACTAAAGGTTGTGTGGACTGGAGACTGCAGCGAAATTCAGCTTATAAGCAGGACAGTCCCCATACAGGACCCTGCGTGGCTCTTGTCTCCGTGATTTTTGCCGCTGTCCAAAAAATCCCGTTCAAACAAGCTGCTCTCGGAGCTCATACATGGAGCATACACAGTCAGGATTATACACAGTCCACTCAGAAGGAAATAACATGCTTTGTGCCCTTTCAATGCCCACTGTTACAGCTGTATATAACAAGGAGTCCAAACGCTTTCACCACTAACTGCCTGCTGGAGACCGTCTGGAGAGAGTGCCTGAAACGGCAGCAGCACCATGTGCTGTGGAAGCTTCTAGTGTACCGGGTGCAAACATGCTGTTGGTAATAAAAATACACTTTGTGGTGATATTTATTTAATAATCAATAGGGGCACATAAGTGAACAACGAGATATAGCTACACACACAAAAAGCGTGAACACCGCGGTTGTTGCGGTTGGTCGTTTTCCTCTGTGGTAGGCATGTCCATAGCGTGGTATTACATAATTGTGGTTATCGCGACAACCCTACGTACAGGAGTTCGGTGATCTGGGTAGCTCCACGTGTTGGAACTTTTTGTGATATTCCCGTGGTGATACTTCATCGGGTATGCAGTCCTCTACTCTCATGCCTGCCTTTGGGTACTACTTTCGTATGTCATGATTTTTTTATTTATTTTAAAAACTATTACCAATATCATAACATTTATCTTTTTTAGTTATATTACAAAAAAAATAACTTTCACATTCTAATTTACTGAAATGCACTAGTAGACTGTTTTAACAGGAAAATAAATTGTGAGCTGCTTCATCTATTGCATGTTAAGCATTATCACAGTAGCCCAGCAATCCAGGCAAACCCAGTATGATCTGGGCTCCCTCTGATGTCTGATAGATTTTGCGCGCTAGTTGACACTGCAAGCAATGTGGGTCCTTGGTTAACTCATCTCAGCTGACATTTGAATAGGAAACGCAGATAAACATGCAATGAAATAGGTGTCATCATCACCACGTCACAGCACAGAGAGTAGAAATGAATTAGAGGGCTGTCTATCATTATTCTGACAGATTATATTAATTTCAGGTTCAGGTTACTTTATTTGTACCCGTAGGTAGATTTGTTTTGCAGTCAGGTGACATCCATATTTACAAACCACAATTACATTCAACATGAACACAAACACAGGCACACATGTAGCTGACTATAAACATGATAAAAGTACTCAAGGCTCCACCAATCAGGACATAGGACAAAGAGATAAGAGAAAAACCAAAGAGATAAGAAAGAAGGGTCATATTAAAAAGTTAAAGACTAGTCAAAGAGGTTAAAAACTCAAAAGTCTAAAACCCAATAAAAGATTTAGAACCCAAATAAAAAACCTACAAAAATAAGTAAATATAAAATTAATAAATAGGTAACTAAATTATGTGCAATATATTGTTACATCTTGTTCAACTCTTTAACAGCAGCAGGAACAAAGCTGCTTTTGTAGCGCTGGGTTTTACTTTTTGGGACAGCAAGCCTCCGTCTGGAGGGAAGAAGCTGAAAGTTGCAGTGCAAAGGGTGGTAGTCATCATTTAAAATGGAGGTAGCCATCCTCTGTACCTGTCTGGTGTACAGGGATGTCAGGCTCAGCTGTGACTCACCAAGCAAACGGCTGGACCATCTAACTACCTGATCCAAGGATTTCCTCTGTTTCAGTTTTATCTGACCAAACCATGACACTAAAGAAAAGGATAAAACAGATTCAATAAAAGCCCGATAAAGCATTGTCATTGTGGTTCGGTCAATTTGGAAGCGTGCAAGTTTCCTTAACCTCTTGCGCTCCGGGATACCATGGGCGGTCACGTCTCTGCGTCCTAGTGCGTCTCAGTGCGCACTGTGCGTCTCAGTGCGCACTGAAAAAAAAAAGCTGCATTTCCGTTCTTCCAGTACAGACACAGCCGTGAACAGAAAGCCAAAGGAGTGTTTTGATTGGTTTAGATTTGATTGACCTCTCATTCGACTAATAAGAGCCTTGAATTGGGTTTCTGAAACCTTGAAGAACCAATGACTGAAAACCTAGCAAGAAGGACCTGCCTACCAACGACTGCGAATACAACTAGCCAATTGAAGCAGAGAAGTTCGACGATTGAAACGCGTGCGTCCCGTGCGTAAAATCTGTTTTGTCTAAGCCGCTGGGTGACACACATTGAGACCTGTGTGTAACGGTAGCGTTAGCCAGTCTTTTTTTATTACTACTGTTATTTGTTTTGAAAAATCGTTCGCCAAAACCGCAATCACGAGTCCGTAAAAAACCACGAGTCCATAACAAGCGGACCAGCTTCATGTTCGTCTGACAATGAGGAACAGATGTTCGCCAACGACACTGTTGTTGTGGACAGGTAAGTGTTATAAGCTAAATTATTCTTTATCAATGAAAATAGTAATAAAAATGACTTTTGACTGATCAGCAATTACAACGGTGCGTCATGGCCACATGACGGACCGTTGACGGACCATTTTTTGTGCGCCGAGCTCCTCTGTAGCGCGGGGGGGGGGTGTTGTTATCCTCTACATTGCAGATATTTTAGTATAATTTTTATTGCACTGTAGGTTATTTTTTCTTGTAAAAAAAGGCCACACATTTTTTTTATGTGGCATGCTTCTTTGTGTGTGGTATGCTTCTTTGTGTGCCATTTGGCACAATTTGGCACAGTTCAAAAACGCCTGGGAACAACCTGAGAAAAAAGCTGTGTAATATATTCATTTTTTGTGGTATTGTTACAAAATTTTGACCTCAGCTTGATAACACTTGGTTCTACATTTCTGTTGCATTTTCCAGCCAGTATCTGACAGCTGTGTGTTATTTGCAAGCATTTGTATCTAAAAAAACACCCAGGTGAACTTTATTTTCTTCAGATTCAGTATGTTGAGATGACTGTTACTCAGTGGCAGGAGCACTTAGAGAGATTATGACTGTTTTGCCAAAAAATTCAAAGTGTTTTCTTTTAAATGAGACCAACCCCATGAAGATGCTGCAAAGGGTTGAAGA
The DNA here is from genome assembly GCA_020510985.1 of Pholidichthys leucotaenia. Lineage (NCBI taxonomy): Eukaryota > Metazoa > Chordata > Actinopteri > Cichliformes > Pholidichthyidae > Pholidichthys > Pholidichthys leucotaenia. Next base: position 374,615,104 of record CM035836.1, on the reverse strand, counting down.
ACAGCTTTTGATTTACTTTGGGTATGTTATTTTTAGGCGTTTTTAGGGAAATTGACCAGAGTGCAAGGGGTTAAACAATGGAAATGTTGCTGACCCTTTTTGCACACCCTTTCACAGTTCTCTTCAAAGTTTAAATTACTATCAATAATCATCCCAAGATATTTGTAGGATTGTACACATTCAATGGTCTGGCCTTTTAGTACAGTGACTTCGTGCCTGGGAGTTTTCCTCCTAAAGTCAGTAATCATATCTTTAGATTTTGTCGTATTCAGCTGCAGGTAGGAATCCTCACATCAGTGAACAAAATCATCAACTACTGGGCCGTGGCCACTCTCACCATCCTGGAGGAGACTGACAACAATTGAATCATCAGCATACTTTATAATGTGTCTGTTGTCATGTCTGCTCCGACACATGTTTGTGTACAGGATGAAGAGTAGTGGTGACAACACACACCCCTGCGGAGAGCCAGTAGAAGAACACTTTTGGTCAGACAATGTACCATTGACCCTTACTCTCTGTGTCCTGTTGGGTAAAAATCCAGAATCCAACCCACCAGATTATTACTCAAATCAAATTGTTGCAGGAGCCTTTCAACTAAAATATGAGGTTGGATTGTATTAAAGGCAGAAGAAAAATCCACAAATAAAAGCCTGGCGTGTGTCCCATTAAAATCCAGATGTTCAAAAAGCATGTTAAACAGAGTGACAGTGGCATCCTCCACTCCTCTGTGAGGCCTATATGCAAATTGCAAAGGACCAATGCATGCTCAGTCTGCTTTAGTACCTCAAATCTGACCAGTTTTTCAAAAATTTTCATTAAAATTGAAGTCAAAGCAACTGGTCTAAAATCATTTACCGTTTTAGGACAGCTGGATTTTGGAACGGGGACAACCACAGCATCTTTCCAGATCTTGGGCACATGTTGTGTCTGTAAGGATTTATTGAAAATGTAGTGAAATACAGGACTCAGTTCATGTGCACAGGACTTTACCAAGCACCCACATATATTATCAGGGCCCTGACTTTTGTTCACTTTTACAGCACAGGACGCCCTTTTAACATCCTGCACCTCAATATTAAAGTGCTGATTGTCTTTGAGTTTCTGTTTCAAATCTTGGGTTTCAGTGCTAAAATCAAAGGAGTCAAAACGACCATAAAACCAATTAAGAGCATTAGCCAGCTCTGTGTCTGAATTAAAACCATCTAAAAACACACGATTACTGCGCTCTGTGCCCTGAAAGCCTGCAATAGTTTTCATACTGGCCCAGGCTGAACCAAGTTTCTTTGTTGCCATCTTGCTTTCCAGCTCTGATTTATAATTCTGTTTTGCTCTTAAAATTTCAGCCTTCAGCTCTTTTGTGGCAACCTGCAGCTCAGAAACAACCCCCTGTTTAAAGGCAAGTGCTTTCCTCTGTAAGCAGGATTTAACTGATTTTGTAACCCATGGCTTGTTGTTGGGATATGTTTTGACACGTTTACGTGGAACGATCATGTCTCTACAGAAAGCCATGGATGAGCATGTCACGCCCACTAAAGAGTCCAAATCATCTCCGCAGGACAGTGTGAACACCTCCCAGTCCGTACAGTTAAAGCATTCCTGGAGGCAGTGCACTGAATCCTCTGTCCACACATTTATGTCTCTGGTCTTTGCCTTGTCTCTTCTGAGAGCAGTTTTATATGTGGGCAGCAAATGTACACAGTTGTGATCTGAGGATCCTAAAGGGGGAAGGGGAATAGATTTATAGGCCCTCTCAATGGATCCATAGCACAGGTCCAATGTCTTTTTTCGCCTGGTTGGGCAGGAGACATACTGATAAAAGTTTTTAAGTGTCTTCTTTAAAGACACATGGGTAAAATCCCCAAGGATAAAATTTGGAGCCTCTGGGGAAATCGACTGCAACCGCTGTACCACATCAAAGACGGTGCTGGAGGCGGAGGCAGCATCCGCCCTCGAGTGAATGTACACAGTCATTATGAAAAGTTGGGGAACTCGCGGGGCAGATAAAAGGGGCGTAGTGACACGGACAGAAGCTCCACATCTGGTGTACAGATGCGCTCTCTGACCGTGACAGATGTACAGTACTGTTTATTAATATATAAACATACGCCGCCCCCCTGATGCTTCCCCGTTACCTCTTCCTGCCGATCTGAGCGAAGTGGGGCTCCAAAGCCGTCAATCCACAGGTCTGCATCCCGGTCATGTTCCGTAAGCCACATCTCCGTGTAAGCCATGACACAGCAGTTCTTGAAATCCTTCTGATATTGTACATTCCCTTGAATTTCATCCACTTTATTTCTCAGGGATTGTACGTTCTCCATAATAATGGAAGGAAGAGGAATGCGGTTAAGCTGACGCCTCCTCAGGTTTAATCTTACGCCTCCACGCTTTCCGCGTTTCCTCCTCTTGTCTCTCTTTTCATCACTGTGTCCATGAAAATCTCTTAAAATAAAGTCCGGCAGTTGCGACACAGACTCAAACACAGATGCTGCATTATCCATGTTTAAATGCAGTAACATGTCTCTGGAATACTGCGTTCTTCCCGGCGTGATCGTGATCGCGCTTACCTCCAAGACAAAGAGCCGGTAGGAAAGAAACAACAGTGCAAAAACAAGAAGGAAATCCATACTGATGAAACCAGGGAGCTCTTCGTTATATAGTCCACAAACATTCAAGGACAAAAACGACGCAGAGAACTACGTTGAAACACATTAAAGTGCATAAAAACAAAGACACAGATGTCGAACTTTTTTCACCCGCTGCTGGTTGATGGCGCACGCGTATGCAGTTATCTGCACAGTTATCTGCTGCAACTTTTGAAATTGCAGCAGATAACTGTGTCTGCAACAATTATGCAAAATATCACAGCAGCTCAGAGTGAGAGGGAGCTGCTGTCTGACTGTCTCTAGCTGCTGTGAAGCCAGCGCTAGCCTGTCCTGTTAGTGCAAACCCGGCTTTGCTCTGCTGCTGTGTGTTGAAATGTTACCTCAGTAACTTGGGTCCAGTCTGCTTTCTCATCTAGCCAGGGGTGAAGGCAGCAAGGATGTGTTTTTGTGCTTGTGTAGTTTTTTCCTTGCCTGAAGTTTCCTGGGTCTGTTTTTGTGCCCTGCTGATTTGAAGCACGTGGCTCTCCATTGTAACCTGGAAGGGCGAGTTTTTTCGCTCTGCACAGTGCATGCGGTCTGGGGGCTTGGCGTCGTCTTACTTTTTCTCGCATTGAAAAGGACTGCTGAGTTATCAATTAATTGTCAACTAATTTAGTTTAGTCAATTAAATTCTTATTGTCAATAATTCATTAACATTCCTAGTCTGGTTTTATCTTTTTGGTCACTTTTACTGGCTTATCAGTTTAGGAACAGCTACTTTAGTTTGGTAATGGTTGTTTTGGTGTAATGTCTTTTCGCTAACGAGTGCGGTAATATTGACAAGAACCCAGTATGTCTTAATTTGCATATACACACAAAGAAATCTAAGTACAGAAATTGACCTAAAAAGGTACTATGGCCCTTTGGAATTAAAGGTACATTTTTGTCACTGGGGCTCCAGATATGTTCTTCCAAGGTATAGTTCTTGTACCTTTTAGGGAACTGCTGGAGCGACAAGTGTTTGTACCTTTTTAGGTCCACTTCTGTACTTTGATTTCTTTGTGTCCATTAGGGATGTTAATGATTGATTGACTTTTGATTAATTGTTGGTAGGAATTTAGTCGACTAAATTAAATTAGTTGTCAATTAATTGATAACTCAGCAGTTCTTTTCAATGGGAGTTTATTCTATGAAATGCAGTGGCGTTGCCGTCCAGGTGGGGGTGCACACCCATTGATACCTTTCAACCGAAGCTAAAGAAAACGCAGAAGACACCAAGCCACCTGATCGCATGTGCTTTTTAAAATAAAAATCATGACATTTGTAATTTACTGAGATGTACCAGCACATAGTACACACTATACAGTACAAAATTAGTTAAACTGCAAAAAATGCTGTTGTCTTTAGTAAAAACAAATGCAAATGGTACAATAAATCATTGAGGAATATGATGTTCATGTTTTATTCATTATATCAAAAAGAGTATTTAACTTTTTATATGTTAAAGATAGAAAGACCGTATTGTACTGAGGGAAATTCAGATTCTCAGGAAAATTGCCGCTTATCAATTAATCGTTAATCAATCGATAAGGGGAATCAACCAATGATTAATGAATTAATTGATAACTTGCATCCCTAGTGTGTGTATATAGTATAACATGGAAGTGATGTCATTTTAACCTCATGTTTTGGATTTTAGAGGCTCCCGAAATACCACTGATCTGTACAAAAAAACACTGGATCACGCACTGGCTGGCAGAAGTGAAACCACCGGAAACTCTGTGTCCGCCATTTTAGTACACCCAGAACACTCAGCGAGGCAATGGAGAATGAATGGGTTTAGTAGTAAATGGTACCACTTTTACCTCAATAACTTCCCAAAAAAATTAACAGATTTTGAACTTCTTGGTATGGAGACACAGTTTATAATCTTGCGCAACCGGTGAACTGTAGAAATCGAGTTGACATTATGTTTAGCGGCCATGGGAAGGCTGGATAATTGGAAAAGTGAAGCCAAGGCAAGTAGTTCTGTAATACATGCAGTAAATGTGTTTAGGCATGTCGTCATAATAATAGTCCTAATGATAGTTCTATATGAGTAAATTAAAATATCATGCAGTGCTTTAATCTTGCTATTAAGTGCCTATGCCTGATCTAATTTGCAAAATATGGGATCATAACCTTTTCACAAAGGTCCTATTTAAATTGAGGTAAAAATTTGATAAAAAAAAAAGGCCTCATATTTTCTGTGATGATGTAGAGCTAGGCCTTGGTATACATAGCCTACTTAACTAGTATAGACTAGCCATATATTGAAATAATTTGTAACACTGTGATGAATAGGCCCAAATGGAATAAAACTTAAGGCCTAATGCTAATTCTTATATAATTATCTTCATCAATTTTGGGACTCTGATACAAAACATGACGTCTTCCCTCCTGATTGGTAATCAACAAAAATCAGCATGTAGAATTGATGCAGTGTGGATTTGTAATCAGTAGTTGATGACCAGCATCAGGAATAATTTAGCACAGATGTAAAGACTGTCAGCTGATCAGGAATCAGAAGTCCTCCTTAGGTGTCCTTGGTGATCATTATTCCTGGTAAGTATATTATAAATACTTCAGTCATCATATGTGTACCACCATCATAACCATTATGCATTGATGACCAGCATGACAAGTAAATTAAGAGTTCACAGGTATTTACACTGTATGATGACGAGCATCCTGATTAAATTAATTTATTCAACATACTGGTCATCATATTTTGCAAATTAGATTAGGCCTAGACACTTAATAGCAAGATAAAGCACTGCATGATATTTTAATTTACTCATATAGGACTATCATTAGGACTATTATTATGACAACATGCCTGAAGACACTAAGTGCATGTATTACTCACAGAACTACTCGCCTTGGCTTGACTTTTCCAATTATCCAGCCTTCCCACGGCCACTAAACATAATGTCAACTTGATTTCTGTAGTTCATCAGTTGCACAAGATATAACCTGTGTCTCCATACCAAGAAGTTCAAAATCTGTTAATTTTTTGGGAAGTTATTGAGGTAAAAGTGGCACCGTTTACTACTAAACCCATTCATTCTCCATTGACTCGCTGAGTGTTTTGGATGTACTAATATGGCGGCCTGGTGGCTTCATTTGACTCTGTACTTGCTAATGAGGCGTGCGCTATCCAGTGTTTTTTATACAGATCAGTGCGAAACACACCATTAATGACAGCAAACATGGAGCAAAAAGAGTTGAAAAAGCTGTGATTTTAAATGCTTGTAAACACTACCCCAACAGCCAATTCTTTATCTTCTGTATGATTGTGTGTGATTTCATGGGGGTGTTGGGGTATGGACTCCTGTTTGTGTTCTCTGTGCCTCATGTTCAGCAGTGGACGGATGTGTGTGCTGCCGCCTCCTGTGTGTGAGTCCGACTGTTGCATAAGAGGATCTGCTGCTGTCCCAGAGCTTAACTCAGGATTTAAACCTCTCTTCCTCACTCTCGCCCGCACTCTCCCTTCCTGTGTCATCTGCTTCATTGCGCTCCCTCTGATCTCTGTAATTGCATGTGTCTCGTAGGTGGTTGATGGCAATATTTGTTGAGTAAGTCTAGGTGTATAATAGGTTGTATGTTTTGTACATAGTCATGGTAATGTATTCTAATAATTAACCGTAAGTATGAGTCATAACATTTCATTTAGCTGGTATACTATGGACAGTGTAACTATTAATGATTTAATCAGGTCTAGTGTTGATTATTTAATTTACACTATAATAACACTGATGAATTGTAACATAGGATTTGCACATCACTTTTTAGTGACATCCTTCCCTATTTCAGCCTTTTCCTTCAAATTCAACTACTCTTTGGTAAATCTCTACACTCACACGAGTCAGAGCAAAATAAATTAATTTTGCATTTTGCAGCCTGTTGACACAGAGAGGATTGGGCCCAGTGGTGGTCTAAAAATATGATGTTTCGGCTGGGACTTGGACGCAATATTACTTTTGTCCGACATGCAGTGCGGCACATTTGTTGGCTGCAAACTCTTCACAGCTCAGAAACATTTTGCCAGAGAGCTCAATTCACTTTCTGCTGAGGAGGAATTTGAGTCTCTTTGTATTAATAATTTATATTGTGTAATTGTTTAAATTGAATTTTTTATCTTTGTATTGTTTTGTGTTTGACAATGCCATAGTATCAGCTATGATAAGGTACAGAAGGTTTTATTTTTATTTTATTTTATTGGTTTATTTAGCAGGGATGGTTCACATTAATGAACATTTTTGTAAATGTGCCAGAATTTGCCAAAAGGCTATTTTTCATCTGTAGTCCCTGGTTAATATTACACCTTATTTATCTCTGTACACACTGGATGATCAGTGTTTTTAGCAGGAGGGAATTTTTGCCACGTTAGCTATTACAGGAAGTAATACAGTATGATAGCTGAATAAGCACTCACTTATGACTTTGAAAATGTCAGTGAGCCATCCATTATTAGTGATATAAAGTGAACTGTATAAGTTATTAAAATGCAGTTCTCTTCTGTTATACTGATTTTAACCTTTATTTTTTCCATTTTTTTTTTTTGTTATATACTGTAACACTCATGTTTGGCTCCCGTTTGACCAGCCACATGTGCCTACTTTTGGCTTTAAAGGGGTCATTGACTGTACTTTGTCCACATTTTGACAGCTCTCACAGGTCTTAATGAAATGTTTGTCGCATATAGTGCATCTGAAAAGTTTTCACAGCGCTTCACATTTTCCACATTTTATGTCACAGCCTTATTCCAAAATGGATTAAATTAATTTTTTCCTCAAAATTCTACACACGATACCCCACAATGATGTAATTTTTTTTGTTTTGAGATTTTTGGAAATTTATTAAAAATTTAAAAAACACTAAGAAATCACATGTACGTAAGTATTCACAACCTCTGCCATGATTTTTTTTTTTTTTTTTGTGTGTGTGCTTTATTGATTCCCAGAGGGGAAATTCAGGGCATCCACCTGAATGGATGAAGCAGCCTCAGTATGGCGCCATCCCTTCACCATTCACTCACACATTCACACCTAGGGCCACTTTAGAGTCTCCAATTAACCAAACCTGCATGTTTTTGGCCTGTGGGAGGAAACTGGAGAAATCCCGGCATAAACTCACGCAGACACAGGGAGAACATGCAAACTCCACACAGATCAGCACTGGTCAGGGGGTGGGATCAAACCTGGGATCCCATGGCCAAGGGGGAGTTGCTGTGTTGTGCTGCCACAGTGCTAACCACTACGCCACCTTCCTGCCCTCTCAAAATTAAGCTCAGGTGCATCCTTTTTCCACTGATCACCCTTGAGATGTTTCTACAGCTTAATTGGAGTCCACCTGTGGTAAATTCAGTTGATTGGACATGATTTGGAAGGGCACACACCTGTCAATGTAAGGTCCTACAGTTGACAGTGCATGTCAGAGCACAGACCAAGCATGAAGTCAGAGAAATTGTGTGTAGACCTCCGAGATAGGATTTCTCGAGACACAAATCTGGGGAAGGGTACAGAAAAATTTCTGCTGCTTTGAAGGTCCCAGTGAGCACAGTGGCTTCCATCATCCGTAAATGGAAGAAGTTCAGAACCACCAGGGCTCTTCCTAGAGCTGGCCAGCTGTCTAAACTGAACAATTGGGGGAGAAGGGCCTTAGGGAGGTGACCAAGAACCTGATGGTCACTCTGTTAGAGCTCCACCATTCCTCTGTGGAGAGAGGAGAACCGTCCAGAAGGACAACCATCTCTGCAGCAATCCACCAGTCAGGCCTGTATGGTAGAGTGGCCAGACAGAAACCACTCCTTAGTAAAAGGCACATGGCAGCCCGCCTGGAGTTTGCCAAAAGGCACCTGAAGGACTGCCAAACCATGAGAAACAAAATTCTCTGGTCTGATGTGACAAAGATTGAACTCTTTGGCATGAATGCCAGGCATCATGCTTGGAGGAAACCAGGCACCGCTCATCACTAAGCTAATACCGTCCTTACAGTGAAGCGTGGTGGTGGCAGGATCATGCTGTGGTTTTTTTCAGCAGCAGAAACAGAGACTAGTCAGGATAGAGGGAAAGATGAATGCAGCAATGTACAGAGACATCCTGGATGAAAACCTGCTCCAAAGCGCTCTTGATTTCAGACTGGGTTTGACGACGGAGTGTCGCCACTGGTATGGACCTCTTTAATTAGATGGTATATTATATGTGTAAGGGAATTTATAACTTTCAAATATTAAAATATATTCTAATTTATAAAAATACACACGGCGCTGGAAGTTGTAAATGGTATTTATTTGTGGGCTGGATATCTGTTTTCTTGGTGAGTTGAAGTCCACCTGTGAGATGAAAAGACTTAATGTTAATAATTAAGTCAATTGTGTGAGGCAAATAAAAAAAAAACACTTACCTTTGCCAGCATACTTCCTGATTGTGTCTCGGGCAAAAGATTCCCTGGGGGCCTGAGCGCCTTATAAAGGGTGCCGGGAGGAAAAGAATGCAGCAGATGAGTAGAGGGGGAAGTTGGTGTTAGATTTAAATGTAAATAATGGTTTACTATTTATGGGTGTTTATTTATTATGTGTGAGTTTGTAAATATTGTGTAGCTACTATTTATATGTTTAATGAGTATTTTAAGGTATTGTTGGGTACAGTGGTACCTCTACTTACGAACGTCTCTACATACGGAATTTTCAGGTTACGACACGCCTCAACGGGAAAATATTGCCTCTTGTTACGAAAGAAATTTCAGGATACGAAAGGCAAAAAAGTACGCGCTCCTCACAGCTCCCGTAGTTTACCGAACGTAAACATACTTGTAGCTGCTCTGCCATTGGCTATCGCCTAGCATCTTCCTGGTATCCCATTGGCCACGAAGTGTTCGGAAGTTCGGGCAGTTTTACGTGTGTGTACAGTACAGTATTAACTTTTATTCACTATGGGCCCCAAGAAAGTGATGGAGATAAGTGGAAAAGGAGAAAAGAAGAAGAAGAGAGTTTTTTTGTCCATACAAACAAAGCAAGAGATAATAGAAAGGTATGAAAAAGGGATGCGTTTGGTTGATCTCGCCAAAGAATATGGCCGTAATACATCTACGATCGGCACGGTATTAAAACAAAAGGAAGCCGAAGGATTGTTAAAAGCAAGTTTTGCTTTTAACAAGGATTGTTAAAAGCAAACGTCCTTGGATCGGTTCTTCACAAAATGTCAGGCAAAAACCACTGATGAGAGAGAACATGAACCAAAGAAGGCAAAAGGTGACAACGACGACGATAGCAGTTAAACGGTAAATGAACATAATTTTTATTATTCTTTACTTTATTCTTTGTTTTTTTAAATTATGTACAACTCTCATTTTATGTTTATTGTGCAGTAATCTAATTGTAACATGTATTTGTTACATGTTTTGATGCATTTTTATGATTTATAAAAAATTTATGTCCGAATTTTGGGGGGCTTGGAACGGATTAGGGCATTTACATGTAAAACGCGTCTCTACTTACGGAATTTTCACGTTACGAAAATACTTCCGGAACGAATTAATTTCGTAAGTAGAGGTACCACTGTATATGTAAAATGTGTATATTTATTGCCTTACTTGTGGATAATGGTATGTTCTAACCAGGCTAATTATCTCACTGGGTATATGAGCAGTTGATTTTCATTTGGAGGTTGTTGGGTGTTGATCATTTTAAATTGGAGTTATTTGCCTGCACAGTGTCTAAATAAATGGAAAATGCTTGTTGCAAACTCTTTAAGTCCAGCTCTTCTGTGAAACACGCCTTGACCGTTTGAACCATTTGACACTGGGGTGCCAGTTTATCTTTCAGCAGGACAACGACCCTAAGCACACAGCCAAGATATCAAAGGCATGGCTTCATGACAACTCTGTGAATGTCCTTTAGCGGCCCAGCACGAGCCCAGACTTGAATCCTATTGAACATCTCTGGAGAGATCTGAAAATGCTCGTATTTTTCCACTGTGTTTTATCAAGACCAAAGTCAGCGCAGTCGTCTACCAGGAAATTTTAGAGCACTTCATGCTTCCCTCTGCTGACAAGCTTCATGGAGAAGCTGATTTCATTTTCCAGCAGGACTTGGCACCCCCCACACACTGCCAAAAGTATCAAAACCTGGTTTAATGACCATGGAATCACTGTGTTTGATTGGCCAGCAAACTCTCCTGACCTAAACCCCATAGAGAATCTATGGAGTATTGTCAAGAAGAAGATGAGAGACACCAGACCTAACAATGCAGACGAGCTGAAGGTCACTATCAAAGCAACCTGGACCTCCATAACACCTCAGCAGAGCCACAGGCTGATCACCTCCATGCCACGCCCCATTGATACAGTAATTAATCCAAAAGGAGCCCTGACCAAGTATTGAGTGTGTACATGGACATCCTTTTCAGTCGGCCAACATTTCTATTAAAAAACTATTTTTTAAAATTAATTTTATGTAATATTCTAATTTTTTGAGAAACTGAATTTGGGGTTTTCATGGGATGTAAGCCATAATCATCAAAATTTAAATAAATAAGCACTTGAAATATATCAGTCTCTGTGTAATGAATCTATATAAGATAAGATAAGGTAAGCCTTTTTTAGTCCCACAATGGGGAAATTCCAGGATTGCAACAGCACAGGGATAGCAACACTCAGAGCAACAATCAGAAGGCAAGAAAAAACAAGAGCCGCGAGTATACATATGCACATATAAACATAAATATATAGACACACGATGCAGAGCATTGCAGCTAGATGGAATAAATATATAGATATATAAACACACAGTGCGGAGCATTGTAGCTAGATGGAATAAATATATGAACATATAAACACACAGAGTGCGGAGCATTGTAGCTAGATGGAATAAATATGTGAATATATAAACACACACACACAGTGTGGAGCGTTGTAGCTAGATGGAATAAATATATGAATATATAAACACATAGTGCGGAGCATTGCAGCTAGATGGAACAAACATGCAAGTATATAAACACACAGTGCGGAGCATTGTAGCTAGATGGAACAAACATGTAAATATATAAACACACACACAGTGCGGAGCATTGTAGCTAGATGGAACAAATATGCAAACACATAAACACACACAGTGCGGAGCACCGTAGCTAGATGGAATAAATATGTAAATATATAAACACACACAGTGCGGAGCACTGTAGCTAGATGGAATAAATATGTAAATATATAAACACAGTGTGGAGCATTGTCGCTAGATGGAATAAATATATAAATATACAAACAAACACACACAGTGCGCATTGCAGCTAGATGGAATGAAACAGCATAACCGTCTACTTAGTTATCCTACATGGTATGATTATGTACCCATACATATTGTCACCCTCCGTAGCTACCAGTATTTTCCTAGTTGTATACCGGAGGGGACCATTGTGTAAGTCTATTGCGTCTTTTGCATTCAATACTATTAGGTTGTCATGTCTTTTTGCTATCTCTGCGAGCAGCCCTGCTTAGGTTATACAGTCTGACAGCCGTTGGTAGGAAGGACCTGCGAAACCTCTCGGTTGTGCACCTAGGATGATGTAGTCTGCTGCTAAATGAGCTCCTTAGTGCATTCAGTGTGTCCTGCATAGGGTGGAACTCGGACTCCAGCAGAGATGACAGTTTAGCCACCATCCTTCTCTCTCCCATCTCCTCCACTGGGTCAAGGCGCTGCCCCAGGACAGAGCTAGCTTTCTTGATCAGTTTGTTCAGTCTCTTCCTATCGGCTGCAGTAATGCCACTGCCCCAGCAGACCACTCCAAAAGTGATGGCTGATGCCACCACCGTGTCGTAGAATGTCTTCAGCAGCGCCCCTTGTACACCAAAAGACCTGAGTCTCCTCAGTAGGGACAGCCTGCGCTGTCCCTTCTTGTAGAGTGCGTCCGTATTGTGTGACCAGTCTAGTTTATTGTTCAGATGAACACCCAGGTACTTGTAGGATGTCACCATCTCAATGTCTGTTCCCTGGATGTTTACTGGTGCTGTGAGGGGTTGTCCTTGCCTGCGGCAGTGCACCACCAGCTCCTTAGTTTTCCTCGCGTTGATCTGGAGGCAGTTCCGATGGCACCAGTCCACAAAGTCCTGGATAAGCCCTCTGTACTCAGCTTCATCTCCGTTGGAGATGAGGCCAACGATCACAGAGTCGTCAGAGAACTTCTGTAGATGGCAGTGTGTTGTGTTGTGTGAGAAGTCCGCAGTATAAAGGGTGAACAGGAAGGGAGCCAAAACCGTTCCCTGTGCGGCCCCCGTGCTACCGATGATCGTGTCGGACACACAATCCCGGGTTCTCACAAACTGGCCGGTTTGTGAGGTAGTCCAGGATCCATGATGACAGGTGCTGGTCCACCCCTGCGCACGCACAGCAGCTTGTCCTTCAGGATCATCGGTTGGATGGTGTTGAAAGCACTGGAGAAGTCAAAGAACATGATCCTCACTGTATTCCCGGGCTTCTCCAGGTGGAACAGAGAACGATGAAGGAGGAAGATGACCGCATCTTCCACCCCAATACCATGCTGGTAGGCGAACTGGAGTGGATCCATCGCTGGACCCACCAGGGGGTGGAGGTGAGCAAGGCGCAGTCTCTCCAGGGTCTTCATCATGTGGGACGTCAGGGCCACTGGTCTGTAGCTGTTCAGATTTTTGGGGTGGGAAGTCTTTGGTACAGGTACCACACAAGATGTTTTCCACAACTGTGGTACCCTCCCCAGCTTCAGGCTCAGGTTGAAGATGTACTCCACAATCCCACACAGCTGGTCTGCACAGGACTTGAGGAGCTTTGCACTGATGCCGTCCGGTCCCGACGCCTTCCTCGCCTTGATCTTCCTCAGCTCCATCCTCACCTGGGTCTTAGTGAGGGTCAGGTTGGGGGGCTGTGTGTTGGGAGTGAGGGGGGTGATGGTGGAGTGGGGAGTGGGCAGCAGGACTTGATGTCTTCAGTGGCAGCAGTGGTTGTTGTGCAGTCGGGGGGAGGGCGGTTGGTTAAACCTATTAAAAAAACAGATTCAGATTGTTCGCCCACTCCCTGCCCCCCGTGGCCTGGGGGGGAGGTATTCTGGAGCCCAGAGATGGTTTTAAGGTTTCTCCAGACCCCGCTGATGTCGCTCTGTTGCAGCTTGTCCTCCATCTTCTTCCTGAAGCTGTCCTTGCCTTCTCTGATCTTTCTCCTCAGCTCCCTCTGTACGGACTTCAGCATCTCCCTGTTCCCCGACCTGAAGATCCTCTTCTTCTCTCTCAGAAGTGTTTTTATCTCAGGGTTGATCCAGGGTTTGTTGTTTGAGCAACACCGTATGGTCTTGGTGGGAACAGTGTTGTCCACACAGAAGCTGATGTAGTCCGTGATGGTGTGAGTGAGGCCATCGATGTCCTCACCATGTGGATCGCAGAGCTGCTCCCAGGCGGTGGTTTCAAAACAGCCCTTTAGAGTGTCCATTGCCTCCTCAGACCATAACTTCACTGTGTGCATGGCCGGAGGTTGTCTGTGCACTAGGGGTTTGTACACCGTCCGGAGATGAACCAAGTTGTGATCCGATCTCCCGAGTGGGGGGAGTTGTAATGAGGTGTACGCCTCCTTAGTGTTTGCATAGAACAAGTCCAATGTTTTATTGTCTCTAGTGTGGCATGTGACATACTGGGTAAACGTGGGTAGAATGGGAGACAGTGAAACATGGTTGAAATCGCCTGAGATGAGGAGAAGAGCATCTGGGTGTTCTGTCTGCAGCCTGCCAGTTACTGAATGGATGACGTCACACGCTGTCCCAGCGTTCGCCGTCGGATTTGCATAAATAACAATGCAGATCACGTGTGAGTATTCCCTCGGGAGATATGTAGGCCACATGCTAACAGCTAGCAACTCGATGTCTTTGCTGCAGTGCTGTTGTTTAACAGTGATGTGTCCCGGTCTGCACCAGTTGTTATTAACATAGATCATCACTCCACCGCCCCTTGCTTTGCCACTGTCTGGTGTTCGGTCTGCCCGTATCGCGTGGAAACCCTCCAGCTCAATGTTAGCATCTGCTACTAGTTCAGTTAGCCACGACTCGGTAAACAAAAGGAGGGAGCATTCCCGGTATACGCTGTCGTAGCGGGAGATAGCCGCTAGCTCATCTACCTTTCCCAATATAGAACGTACATTCCCCATAACAGCGGATGGGAGGGTGGGTCTGTACCTTATACGCCTTGTCCGCCGTCTAACACCATCCCGACAACCATGTCGTTTTCGCCTTATTTCTCCCGGTACGTCGAGTTTTTCCATTAGCACCGAGTGGCGATTAAGTGCAAGCAGCTGTTCCCTGCTGTACCGTCTCCTGCTGTAAACAGTGGCTCCGTCCGCCGGCTCGGGAGACATTTGGGGCGATCTGTATGTCCGTGATGTATAAAGTGCGTAAAGAAAAAAACTCAGAATTGAGCCGCTGTTGCAAAAAGGCAGCCGACTCGTGTGGCGCCAGAAGTAGAAAAAAATAAAAAAAATATATAAAAAATATAATTAATATAATACTGTATATGGGTTTCACTTTCTGAAATGAGTGACAAAAAATATTGACCTTTTTCATGATACTCTAATTTTTTGAGATGTACCTGTAAATCCCCTAGGAACACTTACCCTCAGACAGTTTTATGTACTAAGAGCCTTTTGATACAAACCAGAATAGTCATCCAAAGCCCAACAGTGCTCCCTTTTGGTCAACATTGGATTGCGTTTTATCTGCCTAAAATAATCCTCTCTCCTCAAGACTGATATTTTTCCAGGAAATACTTCTCAGAACACTGTTGAAGATGACCGACCCTGTGTTGGACAATTATGGTTTGAAATGTTTCATTAATCATTGATTTGAAATGTATTGCATGTCTGAAATATGTTTAAATGACTTTATAAAGTACTGTACATGCTCACTGCAAGTAGTCATGAAAGTTCGTCATGAATCACTGAAGTTAGCTTAGATTATATATATGTCTATAATATGAATTTAAACGTTAAAATGTGTTTTTCTTCTGAAAATCTTATGTAAGTTATATGTAGCAGCCAATCACCAGGCCGTCTTTGTTAGATGACGCCCCCTTTCATTCTGTTGGTTGGTTACAGACAAAGGATCGCTTCTTTATTGGACTAGAGTCCATTCAAATCTCCTGCGATAGACCATAATTGGGTATTCCTGCTGCGAGTCAAGTGTTATGTCCAAGGAACTGCTCTCATTTAAAAGAGGAAAACGCCCTAGCTTTTCAGTTGTCCAGTAGTTCTTTGTCAGTTCTTGTTTAGTTCTTCTCACTTCTTTTTTTAGTTGTCTTTCTGCTGCAGTTTTTCTGAAGTCTTTCCTGTTGGTCTGAATTCTCTCTCTTTTGTGTGTGTGTGTTTTTTTTTCCCACTGGCATCTGAGGAGAGATCATCCTGTCCTTGAGCTCAGCCTATCTTACATGGAGTAAAACTCCTACGTTTTTTCCTCTCCTCAGACGCTGTTTTATTCTGTTATACTTTTTCTATTGATTTCCCTTAACACCGTTAAAGTGAACTGATAGTGATTTTTGAACTTTTTCCTCGAGATTGTCTCACCCATGTACCACGACATCGGAAGAACTTAGATTTCGTGGGTGGAACCATTTTACATCCATTTTTTTTCTTCAGTTCTGTGGTTCTTGTCGGCCGGTGGACATCCCAGAGTTGCGGGTCAGGGAAGGACCTGTTGCCTAGGAGAAGATGTCACCTGCCCAGGGGACCAGCTGCCCACTCTACTGCTGGCTCCGCTGTTGCCCCTGCTGCTGAGTCTGAGTAACCACTGCACCGACTGGGAGGGACTATGGACAGTCTTACCCCTTGTGCCATCTACTGGTGTTTGTTAAGGATCATCGCCAAACTCTTTGAAGACACAGCTGGTCATAAGCTAGACACCATCTTTATATTTGCTGCGCTAAATGTAATATCTAATTTTAATTGAATATGACCAATTTTTTATGTTAAAAGTTTGTCCATGAGCTACGATAGGAGCTATAAAACTGAAGGAAAAAAATAATCTCCTTCTTTTCATTAACATCTGTTTTTTGTAGAGTAACTCAGAATTTCCTTTTTCATATAATCAGGTGTTATCATTTTCTCCATAAAATTGCATCCAGTTTTATGCATATTTTTGTTACAGTTACTTGAGTCTCCCATTGCATTACAGTTACAAATTCAAAATCTGGTTTCTCTTGTTCCCACAAAGGTTTAACTATATACCTTATGCTCAGGAATCCATTACAAGTTAATATGCTATTTGATACTTGTTGGCCATTCACCTTGCTTACAAATCAATTGAATGTAATGTCATTTAATCTGCATTTGAACATTAAAACTGTTAATGGTATATAGAAGTTTCTGCTTGATTTCTTTTCGTGTCTGTTTCCCTGGGTCACGCAGAAGAATTCACGAATATTTGAGACTGGTTGATGGAGGGTACAAAGATTAGT
This sequence comes from Pholidichthys leucotaenia, assembly GCA_020510985.1. Lineage (NCBI taxonomy): Eukaryota > Metazoa > Chordata > Actinopteri > Cichliformes > Pholidichthyidae > Pholidichthys > Pholidichthys leucotaenia. The sequence continues at coordinate 374,598,017 of CM035836.1, read as the reverse complement.
TTTTAATAAATTGTCCAAGTTGTGGACTGGTGCCCCTATGAGTTCTTTTCTCTTTTGTTTGTGAGTGTTTGTGGTCACAAAGTAAACCTCTGTTTCCACACACACACACACACACCTCTATGTATAAATTATATAATTCTTTTACCTTATCACACTTATAACACTAATTTCGCCTACACTGTAACATATCAAAATGTGGAAAAGGGGAAGCACTGTGAATACTTTCCAGATTCACTGTATTTTGGTCAAATTTTATTTAGTGGTGTTGGCATGATCACGTTAATCGCCTGTTAACGCTTCGCCCCCGTTAACGGCAACAAATTTTGTGATTACAGCTCACCGCAGTTAATGGCAGAAAGTGCGAACAGTACTTTTTTGGCCTGAACTGTACTCCATACAGAACTACGGAAACTGCTCTGGGTAGTGACAGATACTGTGCGCGCCATGCAGACATTGCAAAGTCAAACAAGCTGAATCACTGCCATGGAAATCTCCAAAGCTCTGTCATGTTTAAGTTTACAATGTTATCTGTCAAAGCTCTCACCTGGATAATTGTCACAGCTCTTCCAAAATTTCGCCTGGATGTTGGTTGTCCTTTGGAAGCCGGCTAGCAGTAAACAGCTATGTGCTGCAGTTGTAACGGCTGCCAGCAGCTGAGGACAGACACTCCACCTGTTTCATCTTCATAGCGTTGGGTCCAACTGTCGGTAGGTGAGTAGCAGTGTAAAATACCCAAGCTGTGTTTGTAATGTCCACTCACTCCCACGCCCTGTTTTTGCCGCGTGGTTGGTGACATCATGGGTGAGATAGTTGTTTGTTTATGATGACAATTTTTCTATTAAAAGGGAAATTGTGTCTGTTGTGACACACAAGGTCCATTGATTTGTGTTCAGCTGGTGGATGTTTGCTATGGGAGTGTAGTTGTGTTGCAGTGACGTTACTGAGCCTTGGCATTCTGTTTTTGCACATGTGGTAGTACTTTTGAGGATTTTCTCGAGAATATTCTGGATAGTTGTGTCATTTTGGCTATGTTGAGAGCTTTAATAAACCTGCAGGTGAAGAAAACAAGTGTATTTGTCCACTCCCATGTTTATAACCGTATGAGAAACTTGAAAAATTACCAACTTAAGGTACACTGTATCTGAATGGAAGAACACGCCATTAATGCGTTAATCGCGATTAACTCAACATTCCAAAAGATTAATCGTGATTAGAACTTTCAATCGTCCAACACCACTTATTTAATTATTGCAGCATAATTGTGAATCATCTTTTGCAGCATTCCTCAGAACAGCTCGTTTCACTGTTCACTGCATGTCTCGTTGTATGCCCGAGAACAGCAGTTAACTCTGCCATCCCTCTTAGGTCACTATAACTGATCTTAGCTGGCTAGCTTCTTGCTTGGATTGGGAGCCTGAGCCAATTAATGTACATTTGTCTTAAAGAATGAATGAAATAATACATTACTGGTGGACCTGGGTGTGTTATTTCAGTAGTCGAGAGGACATGACCTGTCCCTTGAGCACAATAAGCACAGAAACATGCATAAATGAGTGAATGGTAGCCCAACACACCTAATTGATGCTAGGCAGTTGCCAGGTGCCTAGTAAAAATAACATCTAGGACAAATAATGTCCAAGAGCGACGTATGTGGTCAAGTGTTGGTAGTGGGCGGCTGTGGTGCAGGTGTAGCATAGCGACTACTGATCAGAGGGTCAGGGGTTTGATTTCTGCTCTGTCTGCAGTCTGCATGTTGAAGTGTCCTTGAGCAAGACACTGAACCGTCAGTTACTTCTGGTGGGTCAGGCCAGTGCCTGTGTGTATGGCAGCTCTGCTGCCATCAGTGTGTGTGCATGAGTGGATAGCAGGATCTGTAAAGTGCTTTGGTCATCTAGAGATGAGAAAAAGCGCTGTATAAGTGAACGCCATTTACCATTTTAGATGAACAAAGATTCCAGTGGGGGCCAGGCGGCCAGTCCGACTAATGCTAATACTAGTGGTTCAAATGGCATCATCGCAAAATTTTAACAGAATAAGTCAAAATGATGTGAGATTTTTTTGTGGATGAGTGAACCAGGTGGAAACAGGGATGTCTATTAGGGTGACTGAAATCTATCATCATCATCATCATCATAGCAGTCTGTTGTGGGCAACAATGACTGTTTCATTTAGGTCTGATCAGATTCCTCCACACAGCTCTGTCCTTAGCCTTCCACTGCCAGGAACTCCTGTCTATATCCAACTTCTTCAAGTTTCTTTTTACAGTGTCTTTAAATCTGAGCCTTGTCTACCCTGATTGCGTTTGCCCTCGCATAACTGTGAGTAGAGTAACTGCTGAGGGGGACGCTGGTGGTCCATCCTCTCAACATGTCCGAGCCATCTCAGGTTCATCTGCATTAGCATGTCCTCCATTGATGGTAGACCAGCTCGTTTCAACACTTCTGTGTTGGTTATCTTGTCTTTCCATGAGATGTTCATTATGGCTCGAAGGTGTCTCATCATGTAAGCATGGAGTTTCTTCACCTGCACTCTGTAGACAGTCCAAGTTTCAGCACCATACAATAGAGTAGTCAGTACTGTCGCTCTGTACACTTTGCATTTCACACGGATAGACACATGTTGATTGTTCCACAGTCTCTCCCTCAAGTTTCCAAACACAGCACTCGCTCTTCCCATTCTGAGAGATAGTTCATCCTCCGGCCTAGCATTCTCTGAAACAGTACTCCCTAGATACTTGAAAGTCTTGCACTTGACTAGTGGCTCTGTACTAGGGCTGGGAACTATCCCTAATTTCCAGAATCGATTCGATTCCGATTCTTGAGATTCTGAATCGATTCGATTCGATTCCGATTCAATCCCGATTCGATCTGGGGAATTACCATTTTAATAGCTATTTTACTTCCCATGAAACAAAAATCTTCGAGACCTAATGCTGCAAATTGTACCAAGAATCTTCTAACTTTGTTAATACATAAATTATCACATGTAGAACTGACCCAAAATCAGTTACAATAATGCACTTTTTATTATTTAACTTATCATTTCATAAATTGCTCACAGGTGCTTTCTTTAGTGCAAAGGGTGTGTCGTGTCAAGTTCACCACCCAGAGTAAGTAAACAAATTCAATGCATGAACCATGCAGACATAATCTCACTGTATTTCAGTCCCTCCAGGATTTTGTCAGCTGTTTTTGTGATTGTTGTGGCCCAAAAAGCCTGGATTTGTGGGAGCTTTTCCAAAAAGTTATGGCACGTTTGGAGTTTTTTTGCACTCAAAGTTGTGTGAGGAAGTACAAATTTTAAAGCAGCTGCTTTTTCCATAGTTTACAGTGATGCTATTCTATGTAACACCACAAGAAAAGTACAGGATTGCCAAAAATTTCTTGTTAAACAGTGATTTATTTAGAATTAAATGCTCAGTAAAATTGTAAAAAAAAAAAAAAAGACCAATATTGTGTTCTTGCTGAGAACTTTAAAAAAGAAATAAAAGAATTTGTCATTACAACAACTAAATTGCATTGAATGCATGTTAGTGTGGAGAAAATGATGGCAGCACCTCCTTGAATCTTGAATTTGAAGGTCTTCTTCTGTGCTGAAATCCACATGAAGCAGGGATGCTCCTCCACTGACGACCTCTGACCTTCAGAAGGTCTCAGTGAGGATGAAGCTTCCAGTCTTCACACATCTGAAGGCAGATAAAAAGAATAGATTTCACAGTAAAATTAACATTCATATTTTTAGATCGCCACACCACAGTAGGGTTTAATAATTTAGGGGTTTTTTTTATATTTTAACTACAAATTAACTTTCAATGTTGGAAAAGGGTTTCAGTTCATTTCCTGAGAAGGTTTGTTCATTTCAATTTAGTTCTACTGAGTAACAATAGCTTGTTGTACTGCAGCCGTTATTAATTTTATTGTGATTTATTCTCTTCACATCGCTTAAGTGGCAGAAGTCCATAATCTCATAAAATATACCTTAATTCTGCATTTATTCACAGCGCTTAACCAACAGTTCTCTCTGTGTCCATAGTTTGTAAAATAAACCACCATCATGCCAGATAAATTATTAATTGACGACACAAACGTTAAAACAAACAAATATTATACTTACAGTCTCAGCAGCTCCAAGTCTCTGCTTCACGGGTTTCAGCCTCCGCGCATTTTCCCTTTATCAGTCGTCAACTTTATGTTCCAACACAGCGCTGCATGGAGCAAAAGTCCGTTTATCCCCGCTTTATGAAAAATATTCAGAAGCTGTTGAGGACAGTCTATACGGTGACTTTTGCTGCTAAATTAAGAGACGCACGTTATTAACTCCGCGTCATGTAAACACAAAAGACGTGTGCACGCGCCGCAGGGAACACAGAAGTTTTATTTATGAAAAATATTCAGAAGCTGTTGAGGACAATCTTTACGGTGACTTTTGTTGCTAAATTAAGAGACGCACGTTATTATCTCCGCTCGTGTAAACACGAAAGAGCACGCGCGGCAGGAAACTCTTGCTGGATGAGAACCGTTTTAACACCACAGAAGAAGAACTAGCATATCCGTTAGCTTGCTAGCTCCGTTAGCGCGTCGGTTGTTTACGCTTCTCGGCCATTGTTACTGGCTCACTGACCCGGTTTCAACCCGATTATACTCAGCAGACGTTCACAAACGTAAAAATATTATATTAAAACATATTAATATTAAAAGATCGATCCGCGGATTTTGTGGATCGATATCGGCTCAGTCAAACATGTATCGATCCATATCGATATATTGATCTTTTGAACCCACCCCTACTCTGTACCAATGCTGATCTCTTCTGGTAGTGATGTTGATAACTGGAACTTTGGTGATTGATAAAGGCACTCTGTCTTCTTGATGTTGATTTTAAGGCTGAATTGGCTAGCTGCTCTTGCAAATTTCTCCACTAAAGATTGCATGTCTTCCACACTGTGTGCAACTAGAGCACTGTCGTCGGCAAAGAGCATTTCTCTTACTATCTTTATCGATGTCTTACTCTTGGCTTTGAACTGTGCCACATTGAACAAGTCTGCTTCTTTCCTTGTTTGAATATATACTCCTTCTGAAGTGTCTTTGAAGGCCACCTCAAGCATGGCTGCCAGATATAGCGAGAAGAGTGTAGGCGCCAGCACACACCCTTGTTTCACCCCATTGCTTACTGAAAAGTCTTTAGATACTGAACCACTCATTGCCATGCTTGCTTGCATACCTGTATGGAGTGCCTCAATGAGGCTGACAAACTTCTCTGTACAGCCATATTTCTTGAGTACCTGCCAGAGTCCTTGTTGCAAAACAGTATCGAAGGCCTTACTGAAGTCTATGAATACTACATAAAGCGGCATGTTCTGTTCGTTACACTTTTCCTTGAACCTGTTTCAAGCAGAAAATCATGTCCATTGTGCTTCTTCCACTTCTAAAGCCGCACTGGGTTTCCGGTAGTACATTCTGCGAGATGTGTTCATTGAGTCTGTTCAGTAGTACCCGTTAGAGAATTTTACCAACAGTGGCTAGCAGTGATATACCTCGGTAATTTCCACAATCTTTCCTGTCACCTTTCTTGAACAAAGGCACAATACTTGCATCCTTCCAGTCTTGAGGTACTTTCTGGGCATCCTATATCTCTTGGATGAGCTTGTGCAGGCAGTTGGTCAGCTGAACACCACCAAATTTTCACACTTCTGCTGGAATTCCATCCCTTCCTGGAGCTTTACCATCCTGTGTTGTCCTGATAGCTGCCATTAGTTCATCAAAATTTGGTGGTTCATCCAGACTTGATACAGCTGGTCGCTGCACTAGAGCTTCTTTAGCCTCTTCAGTGAGATCTTAAGGGTTGTTTAATAGTTGGTCAAAATGGTCTGCAAATCTGTCCAGGATCTTGTCTTTCTCCTGCAAAACCGTTTCACCATCCATAGCCTTTAGTTGGATCAGTCCTCTTGGTTTAGGGCCGTAGATTTCTCTCAAACCTGTGAAGAATGTTTTCATGTCCTTCCTGTCTGCTGCAGTTTGAAGTTCCTCCGCTTTTTCATCCCACCAGTTGGACTTCATCTCTCTGGTGTACTTCTGTAGCTCACTCTGAGCCTTTGAGTATTTCTTCTTCTTCGACCTTGTGTTTCACTGTAGGTTTTCCTGCCTAGCTGTGTTCCTCGCTTCTAGTAGTTTCTTCAGGTGTTCATCATGCTCATCAAACCAATCTTGATGTTTCCTCTCAGGGTGGCCTAATACATCACTCGCAGTCTATCCTTCAGTGTTGCCCATTTCTCTTCTGTGTCATTCTCTGTTGCTGTTTTTCTCTTCTTTTGTCTTCCTGCTCCTAGCTTACTTTTCACTGCCTGTCGGAGTGTGAACAGACCAGCGCGGACCTTGTAAGCCCGGGTGACGTCTGAGCTGGTACGAGTTGCTTTCTGATTGACCATTTCATGAAACTGCTTGCAAAGTATTTGAGTACCGCTAGCTTTTGCTGAACTAGCAGCATATTCTTGGCAGATAAAGGTATTATCAGTGGCAAGGACAAGCCAAGACAAACTGACTCCAGTATCTGTTGCAGTGACTGACCAGATGATAGGTTTGTTTATCTCTGTTCTTTGTGTAGTGCATGTCACGATGCACCGACTGGCACAGTCCACCACAGATCTTGCGGCAGATGTGTTTATCTACCAGGATGTCCAGTCTCACCCTGTGTAACTGGGAGTGGTCCACCACAGACCTGTGGCAGATACTGTGTTTAGTTTGGCCAGGATGCCCTGTTTCACCCTCCACGCCCTCGGAAGGGCAGGGATGCCGGTTGAGTCACCCACGGCCCGACCCATGAGACAGGTAGTACCGGTTTTCATGGTTATTTGGTAGCAAGCAAGCCAATGCCTGACATGATCAAATTAACTGAAATCTAAATAACAATATAAACCGTGCTTGGTAAGTAAACTCTCTAGTAACACTGATAGCTCTGAAGCTAACACCTTTGCTCTGTACTCATCTACATAAGAATAATGTCATTATGCACATTTACTGTAGGTGAAAGAAATTTTCTAAACAGCTGCAAATTTCAGGTTTAAGAATAAAAAGTTGAACATCTACAAGAAAAGGAAAAAATCTAAAGAAAAAATGCAGGAAAAATTATTCAAATGTATGAGAAAACTTTGCAAAAGTACAAGCTGCAGAGAAAATTTGCATAACTAGGATGGAAAAAATCTAATAACCTTGCCAGGCTAGTTGTTTTTACTTTCATTTTAAGGTTTAGATGTTTGGGAGCACCCTGCTCTTGTTTTCAGATAACATTTCTCAAACTTAGTCTTTGTATTGTAGAGGTTATGAACTCCAACTTTAGAGTTTTGTGTCTCTTTAAGTTGTAAAACTCATTTTTCTAATTGTTTTGTCTACCATCTTTTACTTTATTTTTTGCCAAGTTTGTTTTTAGAACAAGGATTGCAGAAGACATTCATTCATTCATTCATTCATCTTCTTCTGCTTAATCCTTTTCGGGTCGCGGGGGGGCTGGAGCTTATCCCAGCATCTTTGGGCGAGAGGCAGGGTACACCCTGGACAGATCACCAGTACATCACAGGGCCAACACAGAGAGACAGACAACCATTCACTCTCACAGTCATACCTAAGGACAATTTAGAATCTCCAGTTTGATGCCAATTAAATGCAACAAAACCAGGTTTACAGTTTTTTTCTTTAAAATGAGAAATGCATATAATGATAATATTCATATACACCATGTACAACAACGCAGTCCAACAAGAAGAAAATGTACAGCTTCTGCAGAAACTGCACCCATCTGCTCAGTTTAATGATGAGAAATACAGCCAAAAAAACTCAACAAATTACACAATAATTTAGCTGATACTTATTACAATTTTACCTTATTTGAATTTTATTTTTATTTTAGTTTCTGTCTTTTAACTTCTGTTTCATTCCATTTTAAAGATAGTGTGTAAATGTAATCTAAATTCTGAAATTTAATGGAGCATAAAATATTAACTTTGTTTTTATTGTTATATAATTACTCTTATGTAAAAGTTGCATTTTCTGTAAATTAAGATAAGTTTTTATATACAAAGGAAGAGGGAACCTTTCTGTATGGAGTTTGCATGTTCTCCCTGTGCTGTGTGGGTTTACTCCGGGGGCTCCGGTTTCCTCCCACAATCCAAAGACATGTATGTTAGGTTAATTGGTTGTTCTAAATTGTCCCTAGATATCTGTTTCCTATAGGCCCTTAGAATAGAGGGTTAGCATTAGTGAAAGCGCTTTGAGTGGTCTTTGTGACTAGAAAAGCGCTATATAAGTGCAGGTTAGTTAGTTAGTTAGTTAGTTAGTCCTTCTCCATGTAGGTAGCCATCTTGGACCGCTATAATGTCTTTCCAAGTTTTTATGTCAAACTTTAATTACACATATGGTTCTCGTATTGCTTTAGAAGAGGGTGATGGATGGCAAAATGGGCTGCAGTTTTATGTTTGATTTTTAGATTGCACTATTACCTACAGTATATTGTACCTTGAATTTATTTTTCTATTTTTCATGTTTATTGTACTGCCTACGGTTTTATTGAACAGTACTAAACTGCATGAAGAGTGCAGTACAAATAAAGTTTGACTGATTAATCACCTAATCAACAAACCAGTTGTCACACGGAGTCCCTTATTATACACCATACTTTAAAATAGTTAATATTTTACTGAATACATTTTTATGTACATTTGAAAGCTGCCATTAGACCTAGCAAAGAAGTCTGATCTAGGTCAGATCTTAAAGAGTTCCAGGTAATTTTCTGTTGTTCTTACAAATTCCTCCCAATACTCATTAACCCGAACTTAGGCAGCACATAAATTTAATACATTTGGAACAGAATAAAGGTAATAGAAAGAGGTGTCCAAAAAAACTTTATCCAAAGGCATTAGAGAGTGATAATCTACAGTATAAGTGCCCTGTAACAGTGTAAGGATAATGATAAGGAGTAGAGAAAGGGAATGTAATTCTAGTGAAGATAATGACCCTCTGCATGTGCACTGGTGTGTTTGTTTGTGCTGGAGTACAGCCTGCTGTTCAGCTGTGTTATTTCTCACTGACTTCTCCTTTACTTTGTCTGTACAGATTGACCTGGAGCCAGAGGGGAAGGTGTACGTGGTCATTGATCTGTCCGGATCTTCCACTGAGGGTGAGTTTACCTCGTAGAACACTATTTTGCTAGTAAATGCAGAAACTGGCAGAAACCAAAGCTTATGCACACAAAAAACTCTAGTTTTACAGCATCTGGCACTAATATGTGTTTGGGGTTTAAGTTTAGATTTGTGCAAAGCTAGATATGGTAAAGGTTCCCATTCACTGAACAATTGTGATTTTGTACATTTTATCTTTCTGAAATGCATCTTTTGGTCACATGATTATCAAAAAAAAAAACATCAAAACACTCACTTCTCTCAAAAAAAGCACAGCCTTTATATTGTTTCTGTGTCCGATTAGTCATTTTAACGCTTCTTGGTTTGTTCCTCTACGTTAAGAAAAGGTAAGCTGAGCCTTGATATGTGCCGCTGCTCTATTGTTGGCCATCATAGCTGTCTGTCTGCAGTCATAGATGAGCAGGGAGCCCAGCCAAGGCGTTAGCATCAGAGCTAAGAAGTTGGCTTACCAAGCGTGTGTGTGTGTGTAATTTTTTTAATATAATATTTCACGTCATTCTGGCTTATTTTGTTATATTTTCACCGTGATGCTACATCAGACTGATGTAGGAAAGGAAGTGAGGTGTATCAGTCTGGGCATTGTAAACCCCAACATAGCACTGAATCTGCACTTTTGAGGGTTTTAAATGACATTCTTTTAGCTGCTGACTCAGGGAAGTTTGTTGTTCTGGTACTGTTGGATCTGACTGCTGCATTTGATACCGTTGATCAAAGCATTTTAATCTCTCGTCTTGAACACTGGGTGGGCATAAAAGGTGCTGCCCTAAATTTGTTTTGTTCCTTTTTAGACGAGCAAAGTTTTTGCGCCAAACTGGATGATTTTATGTCCTCAGCTGCTCCACTTCCCTATGGGATTTCACAGGGCTCAATCCTTGGAACTCTTTATTTTCCCTGTATCTGCTCCCTTTGGGTTCTGTTTTGAGGAAACATGGCATCCATTGTTACACTGGTGACTATCAGATTTATGTTCCCTTGTCACAAAATGACTCTGGTTCTGTTAGCTACTCTTGGACAGTCTTTCCATTATCAAAGCATGGATGTCATTAATTACCTCCGCCAGGCCGAAAAGGCCAGGAGGAGGTTATGTTTTTGCCGGGGTTTATCTGTGTGTTTGTTTGTCTGTCTGTCTGTCTGTCTGTCTGTTGGTTAGCAAGATAACTCAAAAAATCTTGGACGGATTTCTATGAAACTTTCAGGCGTTGTTGGAAATGGTACAAGGAAGAACTGATTAAATTTTGGGGGTGATCCGGTTCACCATCTGGATACAGGAATTTTTAAAGCATTTTTCATTCAACACTGTGACATACAGCCATTTTCAACATGTGCGCAGGCGCAATGGAGGGCGCTGGTCGTCGTGTCTGCAACACAAACTCTGCGTTCTTCAACGTTTTAGGCACAAAAGGACGCGGAAAACACTGCTGGCCTGGGCCCGCCAGCGTGCCTGTCAAACTGCAAAACCTCACACGGGCAGCTGTCCGCCGACGGATTCTTTGGCAGAAATTCCCCGGCCAGCCATAGGAGCTGCGCATTTGGCAGAAATTCACCGGCCAGCCATAGGCGCTGCGCAAAAACGAGCTCTCTGCCGGCGAAGCTTCTAAATTCTCGTTTGCCACGGAGCGCAACCCCCCAAAAAATAAGATTGTAGCGAACTCAATATGAGCACCCTACTTGGCTTGCCAAGTGGGTTGACCCTATTGGCGACACAGGTAGAGTGCGGGACTCCGGAGCGGGAGGCGTGAGTTCGAACCTCCCGGTGGGACGTCGCCATGTCGAGCAGCACATTACAATATAATATAAAACCCACGGCAAGCTGTCTACCCAATTTGCATCCGTCAGTGGAGGAGATGGACACAACAGCAACACTTCAGTTTATTACCTCCGCCAAGGAGGCAATGCTTTTACTACTGAACCACTAATCCTATCACTATCAGATTGATTGTCATTGATTAATTGTGTGTTTATTGCACTGTCCCTGTCAAATAAACAAATAATCATTGTGAATCCAATTGCTAGTCATATGTTTACATGCTCAAGGAATCTGAAAACGTACACACAAACACTGTATGGGGGGAATTGTGGCGCTTGGCAGAGGTCTGCGCTCTCCGAGTGCTTTTCTAGTTGTCATTGTCATTGCCTTCACCCAAGACAAACTGGTCCTGGGTGAAGGGCCAGACTAAGAACGATCCAACAGATTCTCATGATAAATTCTATATCAAGGATTCAGTGTACCCCGCCCGGTATGGGGTTACCAGGGCCCCACCCTGGAGCCAGGCCTGGGGGAGGGGCTCAATGGCTAGCGTCTGGTGGCCGGGTTTCCACCCATGGGACCTGGCCGGGCTCAGCCCGAAGGAGTTACATGGGTCCGCTCTCCAGTGGGCTCACCACCTGCAGGAGGGATCACGGGGGTCCGGTGCTATGTGGATTAGGTGGCGGTCAAAGGCGGAGACCTTGGCGGACTGATCCCAAGCTTTCTAAACTGGCTTTTGGTACGTGGAATGTCACCTCTCTGGTGGGGAAGGAGCCTGAGCTGGTGTACGAGGTTGAGAGATACCGGCTAGATATAGTCGGCCTCACCTCAACACACAGCTCTGGTTCCGGAACCAGTCTCCTGGAGAGGGGCTGGAACTTGGCCTTTTCTGGAGTTTCCCCGGGCGAGAGGCGACTAGCAGGGGTGGGTATTCTTGTATCCCCCCACCTTGCTGCCTCTATATTGGAGTTTTCCCCGGTGGATGAAAGGGTTGCTTCCCTGCGCCTTCGGGTTGGGAAACGGGTCCTGACCATCATTTGTGCCTATGCACCAAATGATGTTTCAGAGTACCCACCCTTTTTGGAGTCTGTGACGGGGGTGCTGGAGGGTGCTCCTCTTGGAGACTCCATTGTCCTGCTGGGGGACTTCAATGCACACGTGGGCAATGACAATGAAACATGGAGGTGGGTGATTGGGAGGAACGGCCTGCCCGATCTGAACCCGAGTGGTGTTCAGTTATTGGACTTCTGTGCTAACCACAGTTTGTCCATAATGAACACCATGTTCAAGCATAAGGGTGTCCATATGTGCACCTGGCACCAGGACACCCTAGGTCTCAGGTCGATGATCGATTTTGTTATCATGTCATCAGACCTGCGACCGTATGTCTTGGACACCCGGGTAAAGAGAGGTGCAGAGCTGTCAACTGATCACCACCTGGTGGTGAGTTGGATCCGATGGCAGGAGAGGAAGCCATTCAGACCTGGTAGACCCAAACGTATAGTGAGGGTGTGCTGGGAACGTCTGGCTGAGGCCCCTGTCCGGGAGGTCTTCCAACTCCCACCTCCGGAAGAACTTCAACCACATTCCGAGGGAGTCTGGAGACATGGAGTCTGAATGGGCCATGCTCTCCACCTCTGTTGTTGAAGCGGCGGCCCAGAGCTGCACCCACAAGGTGGTTGGTGCATCTTGTGGTGGCAACCCCTGAACCAAGTGGTGGACACCAGTGGTGAGGGGGGCCATTAAAGTGTACCTGTGGTGGTCGTGAAAAAAAAGATATTATATTGAGCCCCTGTCTCACGTTCTAGTTCAAGTTTAAGTTGAAATTCACGTTCAAAGCAATTTGATATAAATCCATTGCTGATGTACTGGTTCAGCTATGTCAGCAAAACATGGGTACAGCCATACTAGCGGCTACATGGCCTTCCAGGACGCTTCCTGTGACGTAATTTCGTGGCTACCGCGATCTGGATCAGTATTGGCTGAGCCTCGAGTACCCGGATGTACATCGGCTTTGGGGATATTCTAATTCAAATTCAAACGTTTATTTCAAACTCAGGGTTCATATTAAATGCAGAACTGAAACGAGTAGAAAATAAATAAATAAATGCTTAAATTCGGCGGGTCGTCTCGTCTGATCTGAGGTCGTTAACAGCCGCAAAACGGCAGATTAATTCGGCTCTTCCCTCGCCGCTATAAAGAGCGGCAGACAGTGCGTTGCGTTGTATGAGGACCAAAATTCAAACATTTATTTCAAACTCAGGGTTCATATTAAATGCAGAACTGAAACGAGTAGAAAATAAATAAATAAATGCTTAAATTCGGCGGGTCCTATTGTCTGATCTGAGGTCGTTAACAGCCGCAACACGGCAGAATAATTCAGCTCTTCCCTCGCCGCTATAAAGAGCGGCAGACAGCGCGTTGCGTTGTATGAGGACCAAAATTCAAATGTTTATTTCAAACTCAGGGTTCATATTAAATGCTGAACTGAAACGAGTAGAAAATAAATAAATGCTTAAATTCAGCTGCTTGTCTCATTTGATCTCGTAACTGCCGCAACACGGAAGATGATTCTACAACTATATACAGAGCAGCAGACACTCGGTGCTCTTGGAAAAACAAAAACATACAATGCGATATGGATATCGCAACATGGCGGAATGTAAAGCCTTTGGATGTCTGAATAATAAGCGAAAAAAACAAAGAAACACTTTTTTTGTGTACCCAAACCCAGCTCACCTTGTCAGAAGATCGTAGCGGAAACAGGGCACAGATGAATAATTTCAGATGAAATTGCGTTGTGTGTGAGGACCACTTTGTCACTTTAACCCTCAGAAGACATTTCTGGCTCAAACCTGTAGCCATGTTGGACAAATTCTTCCTCAGAGTCCGACAATTCAGCCATAATAGAATAAAAACACTCACAACAGCACCCTAGTCTCTCATACAGGCGGAGCCTTGACTGTTGCGTATCAACGAAGTGACGTCACATCCGCATGTGTCATGGCTGCGCCCACAGTTTTCATTGGCTGCCCATGGCCAAGGTCCTATTTGAATATATGTCTGGTGGTATATGGCTGGCAAAAATTATTTACCAAAATAAGAAATACTTTTTCATAATGTTTTCAAGTCAAATGCGTCTTCACGACCACCACAGGTACGCTTTAAGCTGAAAAAGGAGTCCTATCAAGCTTGGTGTAGCTCGGGTGGTTGCTGAAGCAAAAACCCTGGTATGGGAGGAGTTCAGTGAGGCCATGGAACAAGACTTTCGGTCGGCCTCGAAGAGATTCTGGCAAACTGTCCGACGGCTCAGGAGGGGAAAGCAGCTCCCTGTCCACACTGTGTATGGTGCGGATGGGGCGCTGTTGACTTCGACTGGGGATATCGTCGGGCGGTGGAAGGAATACTTCGAGGATCTCCTCAATCCCACTGATACACCTTCCACAGAGGAAGCAGGGTTTGGGGACGGGGGGGATGACTTGCCTATTACAGGGACTGAGGTCGCCAAGGTGGTTAAAAATCTCCTTGGTGGCCGGGCCCCGGGGGTGGACGAGATTCGCCCTGAGTACCTCAAGGCCCTGGATGTTGTAGGGCTGTCATGGTTGACAAGCCTCTGCAACATTGCGTGGAGGTCGGGGGCAGTGCCTTTGGCATGGAAAACCGGGGTGGTGGTTCCTCTCTTCAAAAAAGGGGACCGGAGGGTGTGCTCCAACTTTAGAGGGATCACACTCTTCAGCCTCCCTGGGAAGGTCTATGCCAAGGTACTGGAGAGGAGAGTCCGGCCGTTGGTCGAACCTCAGATTCAGGAGGAGCAATGTGGTTTTCGTCCTGGCCATGGCACATCGGACCAGCTCTTTACCTTCTCGAGAATTCTCGAGGGTTTGTGGGAGTTTGCCCAACCAGTTTACATGTGTTTTGTGGACTTGGAGAAGGCATTTGACCACATCCCTCATGTTTTTTTGTGGGGGGTGCTTCGGGAGTATGGGGTATCGGGCTTGTTGTTACGAGCTATTTGGTCTCTGTATGACCATTGTGAGAGTTTGGTTCGTATTGCCAACACTCGGTCGGAGTCATTCCCAGTGAGAGTTGGACTCCGCCAGGGCTGCCCTTTGTCACCGATCCTGTTCATAAATTTTATGGACAGGATTTCTAGGCGCAGCCAGGGAATGGAGGGTGTCATGCTTGGTGACCACAGGATCTCATCTCTGTTGTTTGCAGATGATGTTGTCCTGTTGGCTTCATCCAGCAATGACCTACAGCTCTTGCTGGGATGGTTTGCCGCTGAGTGTGAAGCAGCTGGGATGAGAATCAGCACCTCCCAAGTCCGAGTCCATGGTCCTCAGCCGGAAAAAAGTGGATTGTCCTCTCTGGGTTGGGGACAGGCTCCTGCCCCAAGTGGAGGAGTTTAAGTATCTTGGGGTCTTATTCACGAGTGAGGGGAAAATGGAGCGAGAGATTGATAGACGGATTGGAGCAGCATCTGCAGTGATGCAGACGTTGTACTGGTCTGTTGTGGTGAAGAGGAAGCTTTAGTTCTAAGGCAAAACTGTCGATTTAACAGTCAATCTACGTTCTTACTCTCACCTATGGTCACGAGCTTTGGGTAATGACCGAAAGAACAAGATCGTGGATACAAGCCGCTGAAATGAGTTTTCTCCGTAGGATTGCTGGACTCACCCTCAGAGATAGGGTGAGGAGCTCAGTCATCCGGGAGAGGCTCAGAGTAGAACCGCTGCTCCTCCACATTGAAAGGAGCCAGTTGAGGTGGTATGGGCATCTGATTAGGATGCCTCCTGGACGCCTCCCACTTGAGGTGTTTCGGGCATGTCCCACTGGGAGGAGACCCCGGGGCACACCCAGGACTCAGTGGAGAGACTATGTCTTCCATCTGGTCTGGGAACACCTTGGCATCCTCTCTGAAGAGCTGGAGCAGGTGGCTGGGGAGAGGGAAGTCTGGGCTTCTCTGCTTGAACTGCTACCTCCGTGACCTGGACCTCCGGAAAAGCGGTAGAAGGTGGATGGATGGATGGATGGATGTCATTAAATTTTTTTGAGCTTTTAATGAGAACAAAACTGAAGTAATGATGTTTAGTCCAAGTATGTGTTCTCTCCCCGCTAATGTGGACCTTGGCTCTTTGACACCACATGTTAAACAATCTGTTATTAATCTGGGGGTCAAACTGGATTCTGATTTTAAATTTGACAAGCACGTCAGCTGTGTCCTTCAGAAAAGTTTTTGTCAGTTAAGACAAATAGCCAAAATCAAATCCATTGTGTCACGGAAAGATCTTGAAAAACTATTGCACGCTTTTGTCACGACTTGTTTGGATTACTGTAATGCACTTTTTCTTGGATCAGCCAAGCTTTCATCGCTCGTCTTCAGCTTGTACAAAATGCTGCTGCAAGCCTTTTAACAAAAGCCCACAGGTGTGAGCACATTTCACCTATTCTGGCTTCCCTTCACTGGCTCCCTGTGCGTTACAGAATCGATTGTAAAATTCTCCTTTACGTTTTTAAATGTTTTAACAGTCTTGCTCCACCCTACCTCTCTGACTTACTTGAGCCTTATGTTCCACCACGATGCCTAAGATCAGCTGATCGGCTGCTCTTGGCGATCCCTAAAACAAGGCTGAAGCTCAGAGAGGATCAGGCCTTTGCTGCTGCAGCTGCTAGGCTATAGAACAAGTTGCCATTACATGTTAGGCAGACCTCCTCACTTTGTGTTTTTTAAATCTCATTTAAAAGCACATCTGTTTTCCTTGGCTTTTAACTTGCCTTAATTTTATTAATTTTATTGTCTGCTGTGTTTGACATTTTGTTTTTACACTTGTTGTGAGTTGCTTCTTTTGCTGTGTCATGTTATGTTTTTATTGTCTTTTACTTATCTTTTGTCTATATGTACGTTAGGCTATTTATTACTGTGCAGCACTTTGGTCAACTTTGTTGTTTTTAAATGTGCTTTATAAATAAATTTGGTATGGTATTAGCAATAGTGACGTAAAAGGGAGAGTGGAGATAACTGCGGCTCTGAAGAATGCACTGAAACTTGCTGCTCTAATTAAACATTTAAAGTGGCGCTCCTCCAGAAATTGAGTTTTTTTTGTTAACATGACTGTAACATACGTATTTTTTATGACTTACAAGATATACCAAGTGAAATCACTCAAAATATATCTCATGTCTGTTTCTTTGTTTTAAAGTTTCTGTTAAGCCCCGTCCCCTGAAAAAAGGTGAGTTTAGACGGAGTGTTTTTGGTAACTTAACTGTACAGGTCTTTAGTGTTGAGCCAGTCAGGACTGTCTTGCCTGACTGAAGCTGGCCTCCAGGCCCAGTTAGTATTTTTTGACATCCGCTTTGAAAACTTAGCCCAAATTAAGATGGGTTTTACCATTAAACTGCTTTAAAGGACCGATGCAGTTTCAGTCATTATTCTGGACCACCATGCATGTTCTTCAACCAGTGAGTGTTTTTATCATAGGATTTATTCTGTTTAATGTAGTGCTAGCCACTGTTGGCCTTGTGGTATTTAGGTGGGCCTAGTCACAGAACCTGGCTTTTCAAGGAGGAGGAAAAGTGAAAAGATTGTGACACAAAACTGTAAGACAATGAAAGTTGGTTTTTTTTTGTTTTTTTTTTTGTGGAAAAAAGGGCATAAGATACCATTTTTAGACAATGGAGATTTGTTTTTATAGGGAAATTACATCCACTGGAGTGCGTCTTTACCGCACTCCATTTTACCCTGTTATCATTTCAGTACTTCATTTAAAGCATCTGTTATGTAAGGTTGCTTGACACATTTTACCTTATACTCGGGCATATTAAAAAAATTAGATTTATACTAGCTGTTACCTTGGATGTCTGGTAATCCACCCCTTTCAGGGGGGGCTCTGTCATGAGCCGAGCCGGCTTGGCTTTCCCTGGCTTGGCCTCAATCTCTTTTTGGGTTTTAGTGTTACTGGTTATGTGCATTTTTGTGTATTTCTGTACGGTATTCCATATCCTTAGCCACTGCCTGACCGGCAGCTGTTAGTCAGCATTAGTGATCTACTTTCTCTCACGCTGCTGACAGTCTGTCGGCCCTGCCACGCCCCCTCGCTCTCCCTCTGTCTACCTCAGCTGTTCCCAGTCCCGGTAATTATCTTCCCCGCGCCTCACCCAGGTGTTTCCAATTTGTTTGGCCAGTGGTGTTTGTTCATAAGCAGCTCGTTGTTAGACAAACACTGCTGGACCTTTGTACGAGTCACACCACTGTTCTTCGTCGTGTGACCGTCAGTCGGTGAATGATTATGCTCGCTGTTCTACTGGGAGGACCTGGATTGCTATGGCTGTAAGTCACTGTAGCGTTTCTCTGTGCGGTTGTGCCGCTACGCTGGTAGCGTTTCCTTGCGCGGCACAGCTGCTACACTTTCTTCCTGTGCAGCCTAGCATCTTAGAACTCTTTGTTAGCCCGAGCTGCCGAGCCATTTTGTATGGTTTTCCCTAAACTTGTGTTCAATAAATGTGTGTGGTAATCCCTGCATTTAAATCCTCATTCCTCCTTCTCTCCTACGTGCACAATGGAAGAGTGCACGGAGGGTTTATGACAGAATGCTCCAGCCCAGTTAAAAGGATTTAGCGGGTTCACCCACACATCACCTTTTTCCTAACGAACTGTCTTTTTTCACTCACCTGTTGTGGAGCGCGTGATGCCCCAGGCTTGTCGACCTCATCGCCGCAAGGGAGGAACGGCAGTGGGCATCCCCACGCTGGAGGAAGAGTTGGCAGCAGGGTTTATCCAGGACTTTGTGGAGGAGGCTCTTGCGTCCCGTGGTCCCAAGAAGAAATGGGAGTGTTTGCTCGGGGCTATGGGCATCCTAGAAGCGCATCCCGGTCTCTGGAGGTGTCCACAATACGCCGAGCTGCTCTCTACGGTCTGCGTGCTCGAGCGCTTATTCCCTGGGTTATCTGCGAGGACACCTCCTGCCCAGCCGAAGTGGAGTTGTTCCCCTCGTCGGTCATCTGCTTCCTTGCCAGCCTCAGCCCGTGCATCTCCAGCTCCACCATGGCAGCGTCATCCCACATCAAAGTGCCGGGAAGAGCCTTCTCCTCCATCAGCCGCCATCATCCCTCCGGCAGCTGTGAGGTCCGCCGAGGTCATCCCAGGTACGCCCATCTCCATTGCCATGGAGCCGGCTCCTCCTCCGCCTGTAGAAGAGGGCCGTTTCACCGTGGACACAGAGAGGGATGACAGTCTGCCAGCTGCAGCAGTAAACATCAAGGGCCGGGATGATAGGCAAGTGTTTTTTCTCTCTTCTCCTCATAACAATAATAAACTTTGTCTGTTTCCCGGGAAAGGGGCCCAGTTACAGCAGTCAGCTGGGCTCCCCCTACCAGCTGTAGCTAAAAACTCTTTTTCTACCCTCTCTGTGCCCCCTCCTTTAATTCCTGAGTGCCTGCCTGTCCAAGAACCGAGCCGCCAGATGGAGGAGGAGCCGGTGGTTTCAGATGATCCCTTCCCGGAGCCAGCATGGAGAGGTCCCTCTGCAGCCATGCCGGTGGACGACGAGTGGTCGGCTATGCTTGCCGCGCTCAACCACCGGGTCGAAAAGGAACGCTGTGAGAGGGAGGTCCATGGACGCGCTTCACCGGCGGTGAGGGTCTCACCTCCTACACCTACCCAGACCCTGAATTCACCATCTGACGAGGAGTGGGCGAACCTGCTCGCCACAGTCAACCGCCAGGTCGAGGAGGAGCGTCAAAGGACCAGGACTGTTAACACCATCTCGCCAGCTGGGAGACACCGGGAGAACTCCTCATCGTCTTCGGCAGCTGTCTGCCCTCCAGCTGCCGTGAGGTCTGCTGAGCTCACCCCGGTAACGCCCTCTTCAACCCGTCATGGAGACGGCTCCTCCAAAAGCTTTCAAAGGGGCCCACGTCACCACTGACACGGAGAGGGAGGACTGTCTTCTGCCTGCAGCTGGGAACAATAAGGACCGGGACAACAGGGAAGTGTTTCTTCATTGTAAACCATCTAATGACACTGAATCTTGCCTGTCTCCCGAGGGAGAGGCCCAGTATAAGCAGTCCGCTGGGTCCACTCCTCCAGCTGCATGTATTAATTCATTTTCCCCCTCTCCATGTCTCCCTGAGGACCTGTTGGCCTCAAGGTCAGGGCCATCATACGGTGGAGGAGCCAGTGGCTTTGGAGGAGTCCTTCCTGGAGCCAACATGGAGAGGTCCCCCTGCTACCACGCCGGAGGAATCCCCAGCGTTGGAGCCACTGCAGGAGGACAATGGGACTGCTATAACCATCTCGCCTGTTGTGGAGGCTTCTGCAGCGGATTGGGAACCAGAGCTGGACCTCTTGGAGGCCAGGCCCAAGTGTTCGTCGCCAGGATCGATAGAGTCCTGAACAGCGGTGGAGGTCAAGCTCAGGCAAGTATTCTCTCTTGTTTTTCTTATGACAGTTTTAGAGAGATCTTGTCTGACTCTTGGGGGGAGAGTCAGGTGCTGTCATCAGCTGCATCTGAACTCACCTCACCGGGCTCCGCCGCTGCCGGCGACCCTAACCATCTTTCTCCTCCTGCCTTCCCTGAGCCTTCATCTAGGGTCGCCAGAGAGTGTGTGCCTTCGCCGGAGGTCGCCGTGGGTCCAGCTTCCCCGCTGCCTGAGGCTGTTGTGTCCTCCGCAGACTGCATCCCCGTGGGCGCGGCAGGCTGGCTTTGGACCATCGTGGGGGCTGCGCCCCAGGATCAGTCCGACATGGGTGCTGCGCTCCTGTTTGAACCCGTCATGGAGGCCACACTCCAGCGCGGGTTCCACCAAGGGTGTAGCCTTGGCCTGGTCGGGGTCCACCGCGGGTGCAGCAGAGCCTCAGCTGGAGGTCACCGCGGGTGCAGCAGAGCCTTAGCCAGAGGTCACCACGGGTGCAGCAAGGCTCCCGCTGGAGTTCATCGTGGGTGCAGTGGAGCCGGCCCGATCGGGGCCCATCGTGGGTGCAGCGGAGCCAGCCCAGTCTGGGGCCACCACAGATGCAGCTGGGTCCCAAGCTGGGACCACCGGGGGTGCTGTGGATCGCCATGAGGACGCCATGGTCCCCTTCTCCTCCTGGTCCTATGCCATGGGGGTTCCCTCCCCTCGGTCCGGCCACCCACCAGTGAGCTTCCTGGTAGGCAGGCCAGGCCACCTCCTGCCTCACCCTGTCGGCCCTGGTGGATCAACAACGCTGGCCGACCGCCTGAGGGACTGAGTCTCCAGGTCAGATGGCCCGTGTTCTCTGGCAGGCCACCGGACTGGTTTCGCCGAACTGCCTGCTGGGCGTGGGACTCAGGGCGGCCTCCCGAGTCGCTACAGCTTTGGACTTGGGGGGGTTAATTGTGGACCCTGGTCGGGGTATTGTATTCCCTCCTTCCTGTTCCTCCTACCTCCCACCCAGGTTCATGTTGTTTGTTGTTGTTGCCCCTGTTGGGGGGGGGGGGTTCTTCTAGATGTTACCTTGGGTGTCTGGGAATCCACCCATTTAAGCGGGGGCTCTGTCACGAGCCGAGCCGGCTTGGCTTTCCCTGGCTTGGCCTCTTTGTGGGTTTTGGTGTTACAGGTTATGTGCATTTTTGTGTATCTCTGTACGGTATTCCATATCCTTAGCCACTGCCTGACCGGCAGCTGTTAGTCAGCATTAGTGGCCTACTTTCTCTTATGCTGCTGACAGTCTGTCGGCCCTGCCACGCCCCCTCGCTCTCCCTCTGTTTACCTCAGCTGTTCCCAGTCCCGGTAATTATCTTCCCTGTGCCTCACCAAGGTGTTTCCAATTTGTTTGGCCAGCGGTGTTTGTTCATAAGCAGCTCGTTGTTAGACAAACACTGCTGGACCTTTGTACGAGTCACACCATCGTTGGTCGTCGTGTGACCGTCAGTCGGTGAGTGATTATGCTCGCTTTTCTACTGGGAGGACCTGGATTGCTATGGCTGTAAGTCACTGTAGCGTTTCTCTGTGTGGTTGTGCCGCTACACTGGTAGCGTTTCCTTGCATGGCACAGCTGCTACACTTTCTCCCTGTGCAGCCTAGCATCTTAGAACTCTTTGTTAGCCCGAGCTGCCGAGCCATTTTGTATGGTTTTCCCTAAACTTGTGTTCAATAAATGTGTGTGGTAACCCCTGCATTTAAATCCTCATTCCTCCTTCTCTTCCATTGCGCACGGAGGGTTTGTGACAGATTCAGTAATTTAATTCAAAGATCTTGGGAATAATCATCAGAATTTAAAACAAAAAGGGCTTGAAACTGTTCTTTACGTGGAATGAATACAGAAAATATGAAACCTTACAATTTCTTTTAAATTAATTGTAATAAATGGGTGTATATGGGAAGTTTATGAAAAATTGTGCAGTGGGGTCAGGCATATTGTTGAGGAAAAAAAGTGGCAAACTTAAGAGAAAAAGTTTTTATTTAAAAAAAAGATTTAAAAAATTATGAGGAGAAAGACAATTTAGGGCAAAAAAACCCCCACCTCAAATCTAAAAAAAACAAAACAAAATCACCAATATTTCCTTGTCAAATTCAGTTGAAAAGTACTATATTAGGCTATGCACTGCCGACATAAAGGAGAGCAAACATACAGTATTATATTACAGTATTCAATCTAAACTTGTGAAAAAAGTAGAGTGGTTCATTGACTGAAAACTGTTTCTGAAGTAACTTGCTCTAAATCTGATTATTTTCTTGTAAATTTGTTTGAGGTTTTTTTTTACCACTTTTGCTTATAAATTTGCCACCTTTTTCTGATGAATTTGCAATGTTTTCCTTGTAAGTTTGACAATTTTTTAGATAAATTTGCCACCTTTTTGTCAAACTTAATATGTCATTGTAAACTCTAAAGTCATTACAGATGGTATCCACAACAATATGACACAGATTTAGGTCATTTTAGTGACATTTTGGGTTGAACTGTATCTCCATTTGCTCAATTTGTTTCTCAGGCTGGGTTTAAATGTTGATGGTACAAAAACTGCCCTACTGCCGACAGCAGCGGATTTTCTGTTTCCTAATACTGCGCCAAGCGGCAGACGACAGACACAGAACTGAACTGTTGCCATACTAACAGGAGTGTCACTCCATCCATCCATCTTCTTCCACTTAATCCTTTTCAGGTCGACTGTAAAATTCCAGTTTGTCCTTGCTGCTGTGGTATGGTGTAGTCAAAATGCCCACCCCTATCATATTTCATCTAGCAGCACAGTCGACTACTCTTACCTGCTCTCACCGCTACCGGTGGTTAAATTTTCTGTCACACTCTCACAGAAAATAACTGGAGCTTCCAGTTTTCATCTACTGTTTACTGTCAACATGTGAACCCAACATTAGAAAAACTTTGAGAGCGGATTGTGCTGCAATTCACTTTCCGACCACAAGATGTCACTAAAGAGTTTCTAATTGTTCCCCATGTACCTTTAAGTGAACTTGCGCTAGTGCTAATTAGCATGTTAATCACGTATAAAGGAGTAAAGTAAAAAGTTGGGGTTATTGATGCAGTATTAACGGATATACCCCCACTTCTGTCTATTTATGACTCACTAAATCACCCATTAGTTGTTTGTGGAAGATTACACAATGAGCCTTATGTCAGGTGCACCCTGAAACTTCGAACTCTCCTTTCAGCCCCATTTTCATCTCCACTAAATTTTATTATTCTCCTAAATTTTTCAGTGTTCAGTAGCTAATTATTAACTTTATCTGTCTACTGCTGATCATCTTACAGCTATCAGGTTCAGGTTACTTTATTTGTACCCATAGGTAGATTTGTTTTGCAGTCTGGTGACATCCATATTTACAAGCCACATTTACATTCAACATAAACACAAACACAGGCACACATGAAGCTGACTATAGACATGATAAAAATACTCAAGGCTCCATCAATCAGGGTATAAAGACAAAGAGATGAGAGAAAAACCAGAGGTAAGAGAGAAGGGTCATATTAAAAAGTTAAAAACTAGTCAAAGAGGTTAAAAACTCAGAGGTCTAAAACCCAATAAAATATTTAGAACCCAAATAAAATCCTACAAAAATAAGTAAATATAAAATGGAGTTAATAAATAGGTACCTAAATTATGTGCAACATATTGTTACAACTTGTTCAACTCTTTGGCAGCAGCAGGAACGAAGCTGTTTTTGTAGCGCTGGGTTTTACTTTTTGGGACAGCAAACCTCCGTCTTGAGGGAAGAAGCTGAAAGTTGCAGTGCAAAGGGTGGGAGTCATCATTTAAAATGGAGGTAGCCATCCTCTGTACTTGTCTGGTGTACAGGGATGTCAGGCTCAGCTGTGACTCACCAAGCAAACGACTGGACCATCAAACTACCTGATCCAAGGAATTCCTCTGTTTCAGTTTTATCTGACCAAACCATGACACTAAAGAAAAGGATAAAACAGATTCAATAAAAGCCCGATAAAACATTGTCATTATGGTACGGTCAATTTGGAAGCGTGCAAGTTTCCTCAAGCAATGCAAATGTTGCTGACCCTTTTCGCACACCCTTTCACAGTTCTCTTCAAAGTTCAAATTACTATCAATAATCGTCCTAAGATATTTGTAGGATTGTACACATTCGGTGGTCTGGCCTTTTAGTACGGTGACTTCGTTCCTGGGAGTTTTCCTCCTAAAGTCAATAATCATATCTTTAGTTTTTGTCGTATTCAGCTGCAGGTAGGAATCCTCACACCAGTGAACAAAATCATCAACTACTGGGCCGTGGCCACTCTCACCATCCTGGAGGAGACTGACAATAACTGAATCATCAGCATACTTTATAATGTGTCTGTTGTCATGTCTGCTCCGACACATGTTTGTGTACAGGATGAAGAGTAGTGGTGACAACACACACCCCTGAGGAGAGCCAGTAGAAGAGCACTTTAGGTCAGACAATGTACCATTGACCCTTACTTTCTGCGTCCTGTTGGTTAAGAAATCCAGAATCCAACCCACCAGATTTTTGCTCAAATCAAATTGTTGCAGGAGCCTTTCAACTAAAATATGAGGTTGGATTGTATTAAAGGCGGAGGAAAAGTCCACAAATAAAAGCCTGGCGTGTGTCCCATTAAAGGTGAACTGAACTGAACGGCATTGAACGGCACTGGGTGATAGTACATACAATTATAAAGATAATTTATCATTGGCACCCCCTCCACTAATCCTGGAATCTTGGAGAAAATCGCGATTTTGAATTTCCCGCCCTGAAAAATTAGACGAATCCGCCGATTAGCCGGAAGTGCAGCCGGAGTTCCGCGTGACGTCACGAGTGTGACCCAGTCCTCATGTTTACCATTGCGAGCACGTCGACACTGGTTGTTTTTGGTGCATTTTGTCTTGATAGTCGACTACAAAACACTTCCAACACCTGGGAAGATCTGTTCAGTGGCCAAGGAAAGCTGTCATGGCGACGAAAGAAAAGAAAGGGGGAGGAAAAGCGACCGGGAAGCGATGCGTTTCTAGATATAGATATTACAGTATTTATAAATAGCACAGTCAAATGCAGAGGCCAGTTCTGTTCATGTGTATTGCCACTATAGTCTGTAGAAGTATTGTAATACATAGCCCAATTTTTTGAATGAATGAATGAATTTATTTATTTCGGATAGTACAGTACAGGTTGAAAGAAACTGAATGATATAACAACAAGGTCAAATTGAACAATGATTCATCTGATTATACAATTCAACGTAAGTTATCCGAAATGGGTGATGGCTGAAGCCGCAGCTTATATTGCCCACCCATATACCATCTAAGAATTCAAAAGAGAAAAAAGAGAAAACAGGCACGAGCGATTACAATTCAAAACAAAACTAAGACAAAATGTGACAGAGAAAAAAGAAAACTAAGCTACAACACAACACAGGCTGGATATGTTACAACTCGCCGCTCATTAGCGGCGCCAGCTGCGCGCACACCTGCGCCTCGTCAGCAGCGTGGGATATAAGCCACTCTGCCCTGGGCTTCGGCCTGAAGCCGTCTGATTCCTTCAGCCCTCTTGCTGCAGAGGAACCCCCTCATCTCCCAGCAAGATCTACAGCGTAAGCATACCTACCTTTGCCTTTCCAGTCTCTCCCCTGTGCACAGGTGTATTCCCCGGCGGCGGACCTCGCCTCTGCATCGCCGTCTGCCAGCTGCTGTCACAGGTGCATCAGGTCGCTGTCTGCCGGGCTCGCCCTTGTGCACGCCTGCCACCTGCCACACTCCTGCATCCTCCTCTGTCTCGTCACCGATCCTGAATGCCTCTTCACTCTGAAAACTCTGGTGTTCTTGACTGCTGGAACTGCGATCATCTGCCATTGTTGTTTTGATAAGGGTCACACTCGTGACGTCACGCAGCGTCGTCTGCACTACTTCCGGTTTGTTTGGCACTGCCAGCCAGAGGCAAAAGTTTATCGGCTTATAGCTTGGCCATCGCACGGCCTAAAAATTTCTTTTATGTGTTGAAAAATACAATAGGTAATAAGGAATTAATCTGCTATTCTACTTTTTCGGCAAAAAGGTGGGTTCAGTTCACCTTTAAAATCCAGATGTTTAAAAAGCATGTTAAACAGAGTGACAGTGGCGTCCTCCACTCCTCTGTGAGGCCTATAGGCAAACTGCAGAGGATCCAATGCATGCTCAGTCTGCTTTAGGACCTCACATCTGACCAGTTTTTCAAAAATTTTCATTAAAATTTAAGTCAAAGCAACTGGTCTAAAGTCGTTTACCGTTTTAGGACAGCTGGATTTTGGAACGGGAACAACCACGGCTTCTTTCCAGATCTTGGGCACATGTTGTGTCTGTAAGGACTTATTGAAAATGTAATGAAATACAGGACTCAGTTCATGTGCACAGGACTTTACCAAGCGCCCACATATATTATCAGGGCCCTGACTTTTGTTCACTTTTACAGTGCAGAACTCCCTTTTAATATCCTGCACCTCAATATTAAAGTGCTGATTGTCTTTGAGTTTCTGTTTCAAATCTTGGGTTTCAGTGCTAAAATCAAAGGAGTCAAAACGACCATAAAACCAATTAAGAGCATTAGCCAGCTCTGTGTCTGAATTAAAACCATCTAAAAACACATGATTACTGCGCTCTGTGCTCTGAAGGCCTGCAATAGTTTTCATACTGGCCCAGGCTGAAACAAGTTTCTTTGTTGCCATCTTACTTTCCAATTCTGATTTATAATTCTGTTTTGCTCTTAAAATTTCGGCCTTCAGCTCTTTTGTGGCAACCTGTAGCTCAGAAACAGACCCCTGTTTAAAGGCAAGTGCTTTCCTCTGTAAGCAGGATTTAACTGATTTCGTAACCCATGGCTTGTTGTTGGGATATATTTTGACACGTTTACGTGGAACGATCGTATTTTTACAGAAAGCCATGTATGAGCATGTGACGTCCACCAAAGAATCCAAATCATCCCCACAGGACAGTGTGAACACCTCCTAGTC
Source organism: Pholidichthys leucotaenia (assembly GCA_020510985.1). Classification (NCBI taxonomy): domain Eukaryota; kingdom Metazoa; phylum Chordata; class Actinopteri; order Cichliformes; family Pholidichthyidae; genus Pholidichthys; species Pholidichthys leucotaenia. The sequence goes on along the minus strand of CM035836.1, from coordinate 374,570,651 downwards.
TGTACAGTTAAAGCATTCCTGGAGGCAGTGCACTGAATCCTCTGTCCACACATCTGTGTCTCTGGTCTCCACCTTGCCGCTTCTGAGAGCAGTTTTATACGTGGGCAGCAAATGTACACAGTTGTGATCTGAGGATCCTAAAGGAGGAAGGGGGAGTGATTTATAGGCCCTCTCAATGGTTCCATAGCACAGGTCCAATGTCTTTTTTCGCCTGGTTGGGCAGGAGACATACTGATAAAAGTTTTTAAGTGTCTTCTTTAAAGAGACATGGTTAAAATCCCCAAGAATAAAGTTTGGTGCCTCTGGAGAAATTGACTGCAGCCGCTGCACCACATCAAAGACGGTGCTGGAGGCGGAGTCAGTGTCTGCCCTCGGGTGTATGTACACAGTTGTGATAAAAGTTGGGGGAACTCGCGAGGCAAATAAAAGGGGCGTAGCGATACGGACAGAAGCTCCACATCAGGTATACAGATGCGCTCTCTGACCGTGAGAGATGTGCAGTACTGCTTATTAATATATAAACATACGCCGCCCCCCTGACATTTTCTTGTTACCTCTTCCTGCCTATCCGAGCGCAGTGGGGCTCCAAAGCCGTCAATCCACAGGTCCGCGTCCCGGTCATGCGCAGTAAGCCAAGTCTCGGTGTAAGCCATGACACAGCAGTTCTTGAAATCCTTCTGGTAGCGTACATTCCCTTGAATTTCATCCACCTTGTTCCTCAGAGATTGTACGTTCCCCAAAATCATAGAAGGAAGAGGAATGTTACCAAACTGACGTTTCCTCAGGCGTAATTTCACGCCTCCACGCTTTCCGCGCCTCCTTCTCTTGTCTCTCTTTTCACCGCTGTGTCCATGAACGTCTCTCAAAATAAATTCCGGCAGTTGCGGCTTAGACTCAATCACAGACGCTGCATCATCTGTGTTTAACGCTCACCTCAGAGACACAGACCCGGTGTGAAAGAAACAGCAGTGCAAAAATGGGGAGGAAATCCATATTGATGGAACCAGGGAGCTCTTCGCCATACAGTCCACAAACATTCCAGGACAGAAACGACACAGAGAATTTCGTTAAAAACACATTAAAGTGCGTAAAAACAGACACACAGACGACAGACTTTTTCACCAGCTGCCGGTCGCTGCGTGCGCATGCGCCCTGCTATGCACTAAAACAGGTTTCCTCTGATAGTGGAAACAAGACTAATGAAAGCAAAGCAGTAAATTTGTGGACCATTTACTGAAAAAAGTACCTGCATACACAGGCATTTGTCCTATTGTTGACTTAAATATTTACATACTGATTAGCACAGCTGTAGGGGGGTTTGATTTTGATATGCATAGAAAATGAGTCTAAATGGAAATGTTATTGATTTTCTTTGTTATATTTTTGTCTTGAGGCATGGGAGATGTGTCACAATGTAACACATTCATCCATCATGAATTCTACACATAATATTCATTATACACATAATCCATTCATCCATCCATCCATCCATCTGACATAAGGCAAGAGGCTTGTTGAATGTACAGGTTGCTACAGGTGGTTACAGGACAAATACTAATAATGAATACATATTATATAAACACAGTGTTACTTGTTGATCGTTAAACAGACATCCATTTTTTTTAATTCATCATTAAATTAACCAAATAGAACTGATTAAAATGTTCTAGTTAGGGCTGGGCACTATATCAAGTCCCTATGATACAGTGGGGCAAAAAAGTATTTAGTCAGTCACCAATTGTGCAAGTTCTCCCACTTAAAAGATGAGAGAGGTCTCCAATTTTCATCATAGGTATACCTCAACTATGAGAGACAAAATGAGAAAAAAAAAATCCAGAAAATCACATTGTCTGATGTTTAAAGAATTTATTTGCAAATTATGGTGGAAAATAAGTTTTTGGTCACCTACAAACAAGCAAGATTTCTGGCTCTCACAGACTGTAACTTCTTCTTTAAGAGGCTCCTCTGTTCTGCACTCCTTACCTGTATTAATGGCACCTGTTTGAACTCGTTATCAGTATAAAAGACACCTGTCCACAACCTCAAACAGTCAGACTCCAAACTCCACTATGGCCAAGACCAAAGAGCTGTCAAAGGACACCAGAAACAAAATTGTAGACCTGCACCAGGCTGGGAAGACTGAATCTGCAATAGGTAAGCAGCTTGGTGTGAAGAAATCAACTGTGGGAGCAATTATTAGAAAATGGAAGACATACAAGACCACTGATAATCTCCCTCGATCTGGGGCTCCACACAAGATCTCACCCTGTGGGGTCAAAATGATCACAAGAACGGTGAGCAAAAATCCCAGAACCACACGGGGGGACCTAGTGAATGATCTGCAGAGAGCTGGGACCAAAGTAACAAAGGCTACCATCAGTAACACACTACGCCACCAGGGACTCAAATCCTGCAGTGCCAGACGTGTCCCCCTGCTTAAGCCAGTACATGTCCAGGCCCGTCTGAAGTTTGCTAGAGAGCATTTGGATGATCCAGAAGAGGATTGGGAGAATGTCATATGGTCAGATGAAACCAAAATAGAACTTTTTGGTAAAAACTCAACTTGTCATGTTTGGAGGAGAAAGAATGCTGAGTTGCATCCAAAGAACACCATACCTACTGTGAAGCATGGGGGTGGAAACATCATGCTTTGGGGCTGTTTTTCTGCAAAGGGACCAGGACGACTGATCCGTGTAAAGGAAAGAATGAATGGGGCCATGTATCGTGAGATTTTGAGTGAAAACCTCCTTCCATCAGCAAGGGCATTGAAGATGAAACGTGGCTGGGTCTTTCAGCATGACAATGATCCCAAACACACCACCCGGGCAACGAAGGAGTGGCTTCGTAAGAAGCATTTCAAGGTCCTGGAGTGGCCTAGCCAGTCTCCAGATCTCAACCCCACAGAAAATCTTTGGAGGGAGTTGAAAGTCTGTGTTGCCCAGTGACAGCCCCAAAACATCGCTGCTCTAGAAGGAGATCTGCATGGAGGAATGGGCCAAAATACCAGCAACAGTGTGTGAAAACCTTGTGAAGACTTACAGAAAACGTTTGACCTCTGTCATTGCCAACAAAGGGTATATAACAAAAGTATTGAGATGAACTTTTGTTATTGACCAAATACTTATTTTCCACCATAATATGCAAATAAATTCTTTAAACATCAGACAATGTGATTTTCTGGATTTTTTTTTTCTCATTTTGTCTCTCATAGTTGAGGTATACCTATGATGAAAATTGGAGACCTCTCATCTTTTAAGTGGGAGAACTTGCACAATTGGTGGCTGACTAAATACTTTTTTGTCCCACTGTATATTGATATATTTCCACCCAGCCACAGGGGGTGCACAAGCCAGTGTATTCCTAGTGCCGGTCCCAAGCCGGGGTAAATGGGGTTGTGTCAGGAAGGGCATCCCACGTAAAACCTTTGCCACATCAAACATGCGGATTGTGATGAATGAGACTTTCATACAGGATTGGTCAAGGCACGGGTTAACAACGACCACCACCGGTGCTGTTAACTGACAGGGTGCCAGTGGAAATTGAGCTACTGTTGGTCGAAGATCAAGGAGGAGGAGAGGGGGGAGGCGTGTTGGGGGGAGGGAGAGAAAAGGAAAGGTAGAAGTGTGGAGGTGAGAGTAGGGATGTTAAATGTAGGGACTATGACTGGTAAAGGCAGAGAGTTGGCTGATATGATGGAGAAGAAAGGTAGATATACTGTGTGTTCAAGAAACCAGATGGAAGGGGGGCAAGGCTAGGAGGACTGGAGGTGGATTTAAACTGTTCTACCATGGTGTAGATAGAGAGAGAAATGGAGTAGGAATAATCTTGAAGGAAGCATATCTGAAGAGTGTTCAGGAGGTAAAGAGGGAGTCGGACAGAATCATGAATTTGAAGCTAGAAGCCAAAGGTGTAATGTTAAATGTTGTCAGTGTGTATGCCCCACAAGTTGGATGTCAGGTAGAAGAAAGAGAGGAATTCTGGAGTAAGTTGCATGAAGTGGTAGAGACTTTGACTTTTAAAAAATGCCTTTATTGCACAATTCAAGGGAATGTAAGAGCACCAATATATTCCACCAAGTGTCTCACATTGGAAAAGTGCAAACATAAGTCTCCCCCCCCCCCCACACACAACACAGAGTATTCCTTGCAGTCCACCTATTCCACATTGCCAGTGGCAGTAGTGCGAGTCTTCCTCGTAGTCCGTGCAAAGACGAGCCAGAGGCCTCCAGTTCTTAAGCAAGACCAAGTCCCCGTCCTCCGGCAGCAGAGATAGCGCTGTGCGGCCGCAGCCAGTTCCGTTGTACGTCCCAGAGACATTTTCCTCATCTCAGATGGATTGTTGTCCTTAGACCATGCGGGATTTTCAAGCAAGTCATCGTTGCAGCAGGCTCGTCCAGATTGTAGAAAGAAAACGTTGGGGCATCCATGCCCTGCAGGTAAAGATCCAGTTCCATGACAGTCAATTAGAAACGTCATATAAAAGTCTGATCAAACAATATCCCAAAAATGTGTAAAACAGGCAGAAGAACGACCGCCATTTATTCCTCCTGTCAGGCGCGCTTGACCCCTGTTCCCCCTGCTGCTTTACGCAGGGCTGTCAGGTGTTTCTTGAGGCGAAAACGTTTCCTGTCATCCAGGAGGTCAAGACCAACCTGCCTTCTTAGCACATTAACAGACTTAATGAATTTATCAGTGTCACTGAAGTAGTCAGTGACTTTAATGGCCTTGTTATAGGTTTCATCCAGAAAAGTATTTATTTCTTCCAGTGAATACAAACTCATGTTTGTACTGCAGTTTGCCTCAACAGACTCAGTATTAGACACAGTGTCGTTATCAGATTCCATTTCCTCGTCAGCACAACTCAGCTGACTGTTGGTTCATCTGGACCAGTGGACTCATCATGGGCCAAATTTTCCTGGACGCCACCCACAGCAGCTGACTGCCGCTGCTCCGTCTCCTGCTCTGAAACGGTAGCAGCCTCCAGAAGCACAGCCACTGATGTCACACAGCGAGATGATTCTGACGCACCATCAGTGACATTTTGGGTGCCATCGCCAGCGATGCTCTCGGCCGTAAGCTGGGCTGCGGGCGCCACAGCCAGGCTGTCCACAGACACAGCGGCAGGCCCCGGAGTAGGACCGGTGGAAGGCCCCGCAACGTCGTCCGTAGTAGCGGCGGGAGCGGAGGCCGCGCTGGCAGCCTCAGCTGCAGCGGAAGGCCCCGCCACGCCGTCCACAGCAGCGGCGTGAGCGGAGGGCGCGCCGCCGGCACCAGCCGCGGCTCCATCAGAGCTCCCCGCCCGCTGCCTGTGCGGACAAGCGAACCGTTTATGGCCCACGTCTCCACATTCAAAACACTTCATCTGTCCTGAGTTCGCATACACCATATAGGAGCCGTCCCCGTGTTTGACCCGGAAGGACACTTCCAGAGTCGCAGTTGGCGAGTCCAAAAACATGAACACCTGTCGCCTGAGTGATTTCACATGTTTTAACTTGGTCTCCTTGCATCCCAAAGTCAGAGTTGTAAACGGGCCCGAAAACTTCCCAAATCTGCGGAGCTCCGTCGCCAACTGCTCGTCAGTGCTGAAAGGTGGAACACCTGAGACGGTGATACGCGTTGATGGGACAGATAAGGGGGACACCTGTGCATACGTTTCCCCGATAACAACACCGCTTACAATCAGGGTGTGAACATCCTCTTCAGCAGCCAGAAACACAACTACAGCTCTATTCATTCGGGACGCAAAGCAGATCGCATCATGGCCCACCTGCTCGGCCACAGCCAGAAGCACCTCTTCCACAGTAACAGTGCTGTCCGGGGGAACGATCCACACCCCCTGGTGGATAGACAGAGGTGGCTTTTCCAAGGTTGCCATCCTCCACCCAAAATAACAAAAACTGGAAAAGCGGCCAGTAGTAGTCTCAGGGGGGAGAGAGTGGTGACTGGAGTGGACTTTAAAGGTGAACTGAACTCACCTTTTTGCCAAAAAAGTAGAATAGCAGATTAATTCCTTATTACCTATTGTATTTTTCAACACATAAAAGAAATTTTTAGGCCGTGCGATGGCCAAGCTATAAGCCGATACACTTTTGCCTCTGGCTGGCAGTGCCAAACAAACCGGAAGTAGTGCAGACGACGCTGCGTGACGTCACGAGTGTGACCCTTATCAAAACAACAATGGCAGATGATAGCAGTTCCAGCAGTCAAGAACACCAGAGTTTTCAGAGTGAAGAGGCATTCAGGATCGGTGACAAGACAGAGGAGGATGCAGGAGTGTCAAGTGAACAGGAAGAGAGCGAGGGAGGCATCGAACCGTACAGATTAGAGCCAGAATTTTCGAGGGATTCCAGCACCGACTCAGACCGCAGCAGTGATGGGGAGGAGAGTCGCTTATTGAATACAGAATGGTGAGTCTTTACTTTGGCATGTTTGGGGTGTCAGGATAAGGAAAATTAACAATTAAAAAGAAAGGGGGAAAAAAAACATCAGCATTTTTCCAACTTATTACAGTTATCCCTCACTTATCGCGTTTAATGCGGTCTTCCTTCGCTGGGTATAGGCGCTCGGCAGGGAGCGAAGCTGGGTAAAACATCTCCGCCAATCAGCTTGCGAGGTGAAACGTCTCGGCCAATCAGCTTGCGAGGGGAAACGTCTCGGCCAATCAGCTTGCAAGATTCCCGAGCGGGCTGGGGAGCCGGGGAGAGCGGGCTCTCCGTGTTGATACCTGATGTTCTAATGTAGTCTCCCTGCCTTCTCATTAGAACATCAGGTATCAACACGGAGAGCCCGCACAGCTCAAAATCTACCTCTGACCACCGCTCCACTCCTCTCTGCCCACCTCTTCACCGCTCGGGAATCTCGCAAGCTGATTGGCCGAGACGTTTCACCTCGCAAGCTGATTGGCCGAGACGTTTTACCCAGCTTCTCTCCCTGCAGAGCGCCTTCTTTATCGCTCGTGTTGCTTAGTGGCACTTTTCGCTGTTCTCTTGTGCCTTTTTGTGCAAAATAGTGCTTGTGACGCCCTTGGGGGGGGGTGACGCTACTTCGCAGTTTTTCACTTTTCGCGGTCGGTTCTGGTCCCCATTAAACGCGATAAGTGATGGATCACTGTATATCTAGAAACGCATCGCTTCCCGGTCGCTTTTTTCCTCCCCCTTTCTTTTCTTTCGTCGCCATGACAGCTTTCCTTGGCCACTGAACAGATCTTCCCAGGTGTTGGAAGTGTTTTGTAGTCGACTATCACGACAAAATGCACCAAAAACAACCAGTGTTGACATGCTCGCAATGGTAAACATGAGAACTGGGTCACACTCGTGACGTCACGCGGAACTCCGGCTGCGCTTCGGCGGATTTGTCTGATTATTCAGGGCGGGAGATTCTAAATCGCGATTTTCTCCAAGATTCCGGGATTTGTGGAGGGGGTGCCAATGATAAATTATCTTTATAATTGTATGTACTATCACCCAGTGCCGTTCAATGCCGTTGAGTTCAGTTCACCTTTAAAGGACATGTAGGTGAAGGGAACCAAGAGTAGAGAGAAATGTGGAAAGATAGATGGTTGTGGATTTTGCTAAAAGGATGGAAATGGCTGTGGTGAACACATACTTCAAGAAGAGAGAGAAACATAAGGTGACTTACAAGAGTGGAGGAAGGTGCACACAGTTGGACTACATCTTATGCAGAAGGAGAAATATGAAAGAGAAAGGAGACTGCAAGGTGGTGGCAGGGGAGAATAGTAGTCTGCAGGATGACTTTTGAAAACAGGAAGAGGATGAAGGCAGAGCCAAAGATTAAGTGGGGGAAGTTACAGAAGGAAGAAGGTCACACAGAGTTCAGGAATGAGTTGATACAGGCTCTGGGTGGTAGGGAAGAATTACCAGATGACTGAGAAAGTACAACAAAAGTATTGAGAGAAATGGTTAGAAAGGTATGTGGTGTATCCAGTGGATAGAGGAAGGAAGACAAGGAGATTTGGTGGTGATATGAGGAGGTACAGGAAAGTATTCAAAGGAAGAGGTTAGCAAAGAAAAAGTGGGATAGTAAGGGAGATGAAGAAAGTAGACAGGAGTATTTGGAATCTAGGCGCATGGCAAAGAGAGAGGTGGAAAAGGCATATTGTGAGTTGTATAAGAGGCTAAACACTAAGGAAGGAGAAAAAGACTTGTATCGATTGGCTAGACAGAGATCGAGCTGGAAAGGATGTGCAATCAAGTTAGGCTGATTAAGGACAGAAATGGTAATGTACTAACAAATGACGAGAGTGTGTTGAGAAGGTGGAAGGAGTACTTTGAAGAGCTGATGAATAAAGAAAATGAGAGAGAGAGGAGGATGGATGAAGGAAAGATGGTGAACAAGGAAGTCCCAAGGATTAGCAAGGCGGAAGTGAGGGCAGCTTTGAAGAGGATAAAGAATGGAAAGGCAGTTGGTCCAGATGATATAGCTGTGGAGGTATGGAGATGTTTAGGAGAGATGACAGTGGACTTTTTAGCCAGATTGTTTAACACAGTCTTGGAGAGTAAGCGGATGCCTGAGGAGTGGAGAAGAAGTGTTTTGGTACCACTTTTCAAGAACAAAGGTGACGCTCAGAGCTGTAGTAACTACAGAAGTATAACGTTGATCAACCACACTATGAAGATATGGGAAAGAGTTGTTGAAACCAGGTTAAGAGGAGAGGTACCAATCAGTGAGCAGCAGTATGATTTCATGCCAAGAAAGAGTACTACAGATGCAAGGCTTGCCCTTAGAGTGCTGATGGAGAAGTAAAGAGACGGTCAGAAGGAGTTGCGCTGTCTCTTTGTGGATCTAGAGAAAGCATATGATAGGGTGCCAAGAGAGGAATTGTGGTACTGTATGAGAAAGTCAGGAGTAGCAAAGAAGTATGTGAGGGTGGTGCAGGACATGTATGAAGACAGTGAGATGGTGGTGAGGTGTGCTGTGGGAGTGACAGATGGGTTCAAGGTGGGGGTGGGGTTACATCAGGGATCAGCTCTGAGCCCCTTCTTGTTTGCCATGGTGATGGACAGGCTGACCGATGAGGTCAGGCAAGAGTCTCTGTGGACCATGATCTTAGCAGACGACATTGTGATCTGCAGTGAGAGTAGGGAGCAGGTGGAAGAGAATCTGGAGAGGTGGCAGTATGCTCTGGAGAAAAGAGGAATGAAAGTCAGTAGAAGTAAGACAGAATACATGAGTGTGAATGAGAGGGAGGCAGGTGTAACAGTAAAGATGGAAGGAGTAGAGGTAGTGAAAGTAGATGAGTTTAAATACCTGGGGTCAGCCATCCAAAGTAATGGAAAATGCCCAAGAGAGGTGAAGAAGACTATGCAAGCAGGGTGGAGTGGGTGGAGATGAGTATCAGGGGTGATTTGTGACAGAAGCGTAGCAGTAAGAGTGAAAGGGAAATTTACAAGACTGTTGTGAGACCTGCGATGATGTGTGATTTGGAGACTGGTACTAACAAAAAGACAGGAAATGGAGGTGGCAGAGTTGAAGATGCTAAGATTTTCATTGGGAGTAACTAGGATGGACAAGGTTAGAAATGAGTGTATCAGAGGGACAGCTCAGGTTGAGCGGTTTGGAGACAAAGAGAGGCAAGGCTGAGATGGTTTTGAACATGTGCAGAGGAGGGATGGTGGATATATTGGACAAAGGATGTTGAAAATGGAGCTGCCAGGCAGGACGAAAAGAGGAAGACCACAGAGAAGATTCATGGATGTAGTGAAGGAGGACATGGAGAGGGTTAATGTTACAGAAGAAAATGTAAGGGATAGGGTGAGATGGAGGCAGATGATCTGCTGTAACAACCCCTAAAGGGAGCAGCTGAAAGAATAAGATGTAGTTTGTGTCCATATTGCCTATATTGATATAGTTAATGTTGCCTTAAAATTGAAAGCTGTGTGAATTTTATGAGGGAAAGCATGATTCTTTAGTTACTATGTTATTTTAGTCATCATGGATTAGCTTTTCATTTAATACAAACCAGTCCAGTAGTATATTTTTGCCGCCCAGCCCTAGTTCCGACAAGTTGGCTGAACGTATCTGTCTGTTTGTGGTCTTCAGCATTGGTAAAACTGGACAAGAGTTAAAAATCTTCTTGTTTGTAGCCAGCCTAACTTATGAGCTCATGTTTCAAGGCTTGGTTAGAGATTGCTCCACTTTGAGACTGTTATAGGCAATGATTCTGTGCACAAGCATGGTGACGAACTTCTGGTTGACACTATGATAGTAGTAGGTAGCTAGCAATAGTTAGCAATATGCTAAGTATAGCATTGCATTCATTTACAATTTTTGCAACTTAATAACTTTTTTTTTTTTTTTTACCTTAAGCACAAATTGCGTTTTGCTGTACTAACTGAACATTTCCCCCTTTGCCCCTCTGAGAGTTTTAGAAACATCAGTAACACTGGTTTATTATAGCAACAAGCTCAATAGCTGATCAGTCGTAGCATCATCATACACTCCAACCATGAGTCTTCTCAGTCTTCCTCATAGATCTGTGACGCCATGCTCTGACAATAACCTCCTCTATTCTGATCTTTGGTTCAAACTATGAGAGGGAAAAATGCCAGGAAGTTCAGTTAGTACAGTGAAGGGCAATTTATGCTTTAGATGAAAAATGTTTTTTGGGCACATTCCACTGATAGGAAACCCCAGGACATGCTGGAGAGACTATGTCTCCCGGTTGGTCTGGGAACGCCTTAGTATCCTCTGAAGAGCTGAAGAAGGTGGCTGGGGAGAGGGGCTTCTCTGCTTTAACTGCTGCCTCTGCGACCTGGTCCTCCAGAAAACTGGTAGAAGATGGATGGATGAAAAATGTTAACATTGTAAATGTAAAGTCAGCACATTGCTAACTACCTATAACTGACTGTTACTTAAAAGGGGGCTGGTAGCAATAACAAATTTTGTCCCAGAAATCATCATTATAAACAATATTATTGTTGATGTCATTAAGACCATTTTTATGCCAAAGGTGTGATATAATGATAGCAATGTACATGTACATCGTGAGCATTTAACTTTCATTTGTCAACAATATTCCACCTTGGAATTGAAATGTAGAAGAATTATTTACTATTCATACAGTAAGCCCACACAACAGGTGGCAGATATGCACCGCCAGACTGATTTGAAGATGCTGGATAAAAAAAAAAAAAAAAAAAAATGAGGAAGAAAAGCTCATTTCAAGCTCATTTCAGTATACACATTGATATGATAGGCATCAAAATGAATTCAATAAATAATTTTTATACAAGTATATTGAGTAATTATCATGACAGACCTACTTATGAGCCTAATTGCCACCTGAGATCGTCCAATATGTCCTTCCTAGTTGTTCAGAAGTCTCGTCTGGTTGCCAAAAGGGTTGTAGTTTCACTGTTAGGGATCCTAAGCTTTGGGATGCCCTACCTGAGTATCTCAGCCAGATAAACTCAGTCTCTTCTTTTAAATCTCTTCGTAAAACTTCTTTTATTGTATAGCTACTCTTACTTAATGTAGTTGCTCTACCTTTTATCGGTGTTTATATGGAATCTGCCCCTCCATGGATCACCACCTTATCGTGGTGGAGGGGTTTGCATGACCTAATGATCACAGGAGCTATGTTGTCGGAGGGCAACTTGCCCCTGGTAGGGTCTCCCAAAGCAAATTGGCCCTGGGTAAAGGGCCAGACCAAGACCAGTCCAGTGGATCTCCATGAAAAAAACTTACAAAAAGGACCCAGTGTACCCAAAGGAGCCACATGGGTCCACCTTCCAGTGGACTCCCCACCTGCAGGAATGATCATATGTGACCCGGGCGTCAGTCTGGGCTTCTCTGCTTAGACTGCTGCCCCTTTGTCCCAGACCCTCAGATAAGTGGTAGAAGATGGATGGATTTGGAATCTGTTTATCAGTTAGCTATTAGTATCTGTTTGTTTGTTTGTTTGTTTTTAATTTTGAAAAGTGCTCTATAGAGTAATTAGCACTTACCTTCATAGTTGTGCAGTTAAAATGATAAATAAAGCTTGAATTGTTTTTCCCATTTGGTATCTTGGAGACACCTAAAAAAAAAACCCATTTCTTAAATGGAAATAGAGAAGAGACATAAACAGGAAAAAGGTTTACTGACTTCTTGTGCAACCAGAAGTTAATTACCACACTTGTGCACAGAGTCAGTTGCACCACTAGATATTTGCTAAGTGCATTTCTAAAGTAATTGAGAAATCAATTACTAGAATTTTAAGGGGGAAAAGTAAGTTGTCTTAGAAAGACACAGCATCCATACTGTAGGCCCTTCACTCTCCTGTTCTCTTTTTCTGTCTCCTTTGTTTGTTTGTATTGACTAAACATAGAAGCATCCAGAATATCTCGGTCAATTAGCCTCTCAACACACATCCTCTCACTCACATGCAGTCTGATAAGAGTGATTTTCACCTGCGCTCGTGTGTCCTCACACCTGGTTATAAATAGGACTCGTTCTCTGCCCTCGGGTGAATTTCTACTTTTGTATTTCTCTGTGTGTGTGTGTGTGTGTGTGTGTCTGTGTGTGTGTGTGGTTGTGTGAAGACGGCGGGATAGCCTCAGTGAGGGGAGGGTGCAGCAATGCAACACAGAGTGTATTCTGTTACGGGGGAAGGGAGCAGGAGAGTGGAGATGGAGGGAGTAGATTTCTTAAAATAGTAGGTGAGATTGAGCTGCGGATTACAAACACACACACACACACACACAGAAGCAGGCGTCAACGATTGGACACTCTGCTGTGACCTCACGACCCACTCCCTGCTAACTCCTGAACTTCCTTCCTGAGTTCAGCTGGCTCGAGAGCTCGTCATGTTAATGTATGGTGATAAAACCAAATGGTGTGTGTGTGTGTGTGTGTGAGTGTGTGTGTACGCACACAAGGATGGAACAGAGATGGTGAGAACTAGAGGAAGAGGTGGTATTTTTAGCAGATTTATTTTTTTTTCCCTCCTGCTGCAATCTGTTCTCTGCAGCTTCGGAGGCTGGAAGGACACGTTCCTTTCCTTTTTCTTTCCCTTTTCTCCCCCCACCCCTCCCCTCCTCTCCATCACTCTGCATCTGTTGGTCCCAGGAAACAAATAATGATAATCTAACCTAATCTGACCATCTGTAGTCTTTCTTCCTTTCCTGCTCCCACTTTCCTCATCTTGGAAGTTTTTCTTCTGTATCGAAGAGGAAAATTTTAAGTCATAGCCTTGTTGGTGCAAAAAACATAAAAAATTAATAGCAAACTAATTATACTAGTGCAGCATGCCCATTCATACCCGTGCATGCCCGTAGAAACCAAGTATAAGCAAGTATTTCTGCATGCCCGTACACTTGTTCGTTAATACCTGCCTTGAGTCCTATGATCGTGACATCATGACATCATGACATCGTGATAGAGATTTCTTGAATTATATATAGAGTGATATTCCTTGTCTGCAGGGCATGGGTCCACATCATAGGACAGCCTATGATGTCTGCCTGATGTCCTATGATGTCATGTGCTCTACTTCTTCTCCTGCCTGTCACTGTTCTGTGTTATGTTGCTTACCTGTGTCTATATATATGTCCCCATGCATACCCGTCCATGCCCGTAGAAACCAACCCGTTGCTGAAGGGTCTCCTCCTGTCTCAGACGGCTGTGCTGTTCAGTCATGCCTGCGGTGTACTGCTGGAACCTGAGGTGTTTCATGTTCACGGCATCTTTTCTGACGTGCAGCAGTTCTCCTCATTGTATTGCTCACCTCTTCTTCGTTGAGACCACTGGTTGAGGGATAGGTGCGTTGTAATTCCAGTTAATGGGCAGGATCATGAAAATAGATCTGAGTAAAAAGTGGCTTTCGACCCTGTTCAGGAAGGCCCGGGCATGCCCGTAGAAACCAAGAAACTGGAGCACCTGGAGAAAATCAGCGCTTTGCTTGGCATTTTACACATTTGTAGTGTAGACTGGCATTCTTCAAGGTAGCACATTTTTACTGTGTCAGCATCTCTTTAAAAACGACATTGTTGAGAAAGCGACATTTTTGCTTAGTTTCTTCATCTTGAGCAACAATATGAAGACTGCTTGATCTGGCAACTCTGCTCGCGGCAACGTAGAATTGGCCATGGCTGCAGAAATCTGTTGTGCAGAAAACACGAACGCACTGTAAAGACTGGCCCTGTGACTTATTCACCTTGCCAATTTTGAGCCATATGACATCATAAAGACACATTAGTTTAGGCATCATGGTCTATATGACATCATAAAGACACATTTGTCTATGTGCCGTCATATAGACATCATATCTTTATGATGGCATTGCGAGTCCTATGATGCCTGAGTTCATAGGACGTCCTATGATGATCAGGCAGAGATCATAGGCCGTCCTATGATGTCCTATAAACGTGACAGACACACACACATACAGACACAGAGATTGTTTGCTTTAATTAGAGTGATGATGATTAAAACCAGTGTTCTTAAAAAAAAGGGCATGTTTTTGAGTTTGCCCGACACTTCTTCAATCTCCTCCTCAACCTTAATGAGCTCTTTCTGCTTCAGATTTTTAAATAAAATGTAGTTTTACTTTGACTTGATCCCAGTTATACATTTTCTTTAAAAAAAGACTTACCAGTTGAAATGTTGAGCTCATATTTTGTGTTTTCCAGGAATTTATTTTAAGTTTGATGTCCTTGGTGACGACAGTAGTTTTAAAAGCCAAAAAAGCATTTCTATGTTGTCCTCAAAAAAGGTACCTTTAATAGTTCTGTCTGAAACCGTTGTCAGCCTCATTAATATTAATGAGCCCCCTAATCTGATTGGGTCCATGATATTTCGAGTGGGCCTCTCACAAGTAAGGAGGAGGCAGGATGTGTTTGTTTCACCAACCTAGAGAGCTGAGTCACATGTTAATGTTAAAACACTCACTTTACAGAGAAATATACAATTGTCTTTTTTAGTTAAACTCTTACAAGTGGATTGATTTTCCTGGGCAGCATGACATCATATTTCAACAAGCCCCACCTTCAGTTTGCCTGACTGCCTTGCTACGTGTGATTGACCAACTCAAAAAGCCTTTACTCAATCAGATTAGGAGCTCAATAATATTATTAATCACACTATAAACTGGCCCTTCCAGGCAGTTTTATTGACAGCTTCTTAGATGAGCTCCTTGCAGGTGTCAAAAATTAAAATTAGAGGGCTCTCAGAGAGTACATACCTCCATCAAGGTTTGTTTCAGGTTCAGGGTTCAGGTTACTTTATTTGTACCCGCAGGTAGATTTGTTTTGCAGTCAGGTGACATCCATATTTACAAACCACAATTACATTCAACATGAACACAAACACAGGCACACATGAAGCTGACTATAAACGTGACAAAAGTACTCAAGGCTCCATCAATCAGGACATAGGACAAGGAGGTAAGAGAGAAGGGTCATATTAGAAAGTTAGACTAGTCAAAGAAGTTAAAAACCCAATAAAAGATTTAGAACCCCAATTAAAAAAAAATAAGTAAATATAAAATCAAAGTAATAAATATGTAACTGGACTTCCGGTTATGGCTGCCACGTAAGACGGACGTGTCTCACTCTGCTCTGCTCCTGGAGAAAAAAATCGGCAAATAACTCTCTCATTTGGGACAGAACGTATCCCAGCGTTTGGGCGAGGATATGTCGGCGAAGCCTAAGGCTGGAAAACCAGGTAAAGGAAAAAGCGAGCCGCCGAAACAGTCCAAATTAACGGACTTTCAGGTCTGTGACGCAGCAAACAAAACTCCATATATGGCGGAGGAGGCTGGCAACGGTGCGATATCTGCGGGGAGCGGCGCAGATGCGCTGATGGCTGCCATGAGTTCAATGAGAGCGGACTTTTCCTCTAGATTTGATGGGATTATGACAGCGTTGGAAGGAATAAGAAAGGAATTGGGTGACTGTGTAGAACGAACGGCGCAGATGGAGCTCCGTCTCGCTAGTGCTGAAGATGACGTCACCCGTCTTCAATTAAAGGTGCGCACTTTGGAAAAAAAAAATAAATGTCTAGAAGATAATATTTTGGATTTGGAATCTCGGTCGAGACAGAATAACTTGAGGCTGGTGGGTCTTCCAGAGGAATCAGAAGGTCGGGACGTATATTCCTTTCTGGAAAAGTAGATTCCGGAGGTGCTGGGCAGCGAGGAGTTGCAGTCAGCAGTGGTTCTGGAAAAAGCACATCGTATAGGCCCACGGAGAGATAAGGGACCGTCGAGGACCTTAATTATGAAGTTTCTTAGCAACAGAGACAGGATGAAGATCTTCAACGCTGCACGAGCTAAAGGAGAGATTAAACACCAGGATCAGCAGGTGCAGTTCTACCCAGATTTGGCCACAGGAATCCAACAATTGAGGAAGCAGTTTGATCCCATACGTAAGGAGCTGCGCAACCTTGGGATTCGTCATGGTGTAATCTATCCTGCGAGACTGCTGACCACGTATGAGGGCAGAACCCACATCTTCAAGACCCCAGAGGAGGCGCAGGAGTTCATCAAGAAGATCAAAGAAGAAGAAGAGACTGGTGGGAGCTAAGCATGAACAAAATATAAGGTAGAATAATTAAGCATTTGCACAGGCATCTGACTGCCTTGAAGTAAATTGCAAGTTTACAAAATATAGATTGTATTATATATTAAAAAAAAACAAAAACAAAACAAACAAAAAAAAACTATGATGTACAAAGTTGTTAAAAATTTTGGAGTTAAGTTGGAAAACTACAGAGGAGAGTTAATGTTACGTCATTAAAAGCAGTAGAGTTAGGGTGATTGGGAGGATGAAGAAGGAGTGGCTTAGGCTGTTCCCCGTGGGTGTGGAGCGGTCGATGGCTATATCGGGAGACGGAATTTTTCTTTTGATTTTGGGGGGTTCGCCACAAGTGTGGGAAGGGGGAATTTGTTTGTGTGTAGTTTGTAGGATGAATGTTCAACCACTCATGTTTTTGCTTCTCTGTATGAGCATGTTTACACTGCAAGTTAATCCCAAACTCTCTATTGATCATAAACCAAAGTGTTAATCTTAATTTAACTTCATGGAATTGCAGAGGTCTACAAAATTTAAAAAAAACTTAAACAAGTTATGAATAAAATAAAAGACATGGGTTCAAAAATTGTGTTTTTACAAGAAACTCATCTAATAGAGGAGGATATAAAAAGAATTAGGAGTAGATGGCAAGGAAGTGTCTTCACCTCATCATTCTCATCCCGGGCCAGGGGAGTTATGACTCTCATACATAAATCAGTCCCTTTTCAAGTGAAAAATTAATTGGAGACAAACTTGGAAGATATGTAATCATTCAAGGTTCTTTGCTATTAGAAAATATAAATCTTGTGAACTTATATGGTCCCAATATAGATGACCAAAAGTTCTTTGCTAATTTATTTCTTATTTTATCATCACTTACAGGGCAACATATAATAGCAGGGGATTTTAATTGTACATTGAATCCAGGTATAGATAGATCAACAGGACTGGATTGTACGCACAATGGATGTAGGATGACTATTAATCATTTTATGAAAGAATTGAGATTGTTAGATATATGGAGAGAAATGAAACCACAAGTTAAAGCCTATTCTTGTTATTCCAGTACCTACAAGACATTCTCACGTATTGATTATTTTTTGATTTCCACAGAATTAAGATCCAAGATTCAAAACTGCTTTTATGATAACATCGTGATCTCTGATCATGCACCCTGTTGTCTAATATATGTAGATAAAAAATTGACAAAGGAATCAGGTAGATGGCAATTTCAGCATAAATGGCTTCAGGATGAGGAATTTGTCAAGTATATAGAAAAACAGATAGACGAGTACTTTGACATCAATACTACACAAACATCAGCATGTGTAAAGTGGGAGGCTTTCAAAGCTTTTATTAGGGGACATATTATTAGTTATACAGGATCAAAATCTAAGAAGACTCGAGAGGAGAGAGCTAAATTGGAACATAAAATGAAAAGTCTTCAGGAAAAAGTGTATGCAGGAAGTGATCCAAGGTTGGAGAATGAATTACTGATTTTGAGAGCTGAATACGACAAAAAATCAGCGAATAGAGCTGCCTCGAGTCTTCTAAGATTGAAACAATCTTTTTATGAACAAGGTGAAAAATCAGGAAAATTATTGGCATGGCAGATTAAACAATTAGAAATTAAAACACCACTTACTAGTATTATAAGTAACGGACAGGTAGTTATAGATCCTTTAGAAATTAACAGAGCCTTTAGAGATTACTATGAAAAATTATATGATACTAAAAATGAATTTGATTTAACAAAACTAAATGGGTTTTTGAACGAACTATCTATACCGTGTATTCCAAATGAAAACAGGGAGATATTGGAGTCTAAAATTAGTCAAGAAGAAGTTGGGCTAGCCATTGATAATATGAAATCAGGAAAAAGTGCAGGACCAGATGGTCTTCCAGGTGACCTTTATAAAAAATTTAAGAATAAATTAATAAAACCTTTTTTGGAAATGGTTTTAGAAGCATTTCAAAATAATAATTTACCATCATACATAAATAATGCCTTAATTATACTGCTGCCAAAACCAGGTAAGCCCTCTAATAAATGTGAAAATATGAGATCAATAAGCCTATTAAACGCCGACCTTAAGATAATCTGTAAAATTTTAGCAAGACGAATACAAGAAATTTTACCAAATATTATTAATCGAGATCAGAATGGCTTTATAAAGGGAAGACAAGGCTTCCATAATGTAAGAAGACTATTTAATGTTATTTATTTTAATAAAGAAGCACCGGATACAGCTCTCCTATCACTGGACGCCGAAAAGGCCTTTGATAGAGTTGAATGGCCCTTTCTTTTTGAAGTCCTACAAAGGTTTGGACTTGGAAATAATTTCATAAAATGGGTTCAAATAATATACAATAATGCTACAGCAGAAATCCTAACAAATAACAATATTTCAAAACCAATAAAAATCAATAGAGGATGTCGACAAGGCTGTCCACTTTCACCTTTACTGTTTACTATGGCAATTGAACCTTTAGCGATAGCGATACGTTTACATTCACGAATATATGGAATTAAAGTTGGACCAACAGAACATAAAATCTCCCTGTACGCCGATGACATAATTTTGTTTATGTCGAATCTAAAAAAATCAATTCCAACCTTGTTGAATTTAATAAAGAATTTTGGGGAAATATCAGGATATAAAATAAATAAAACTAAATCTTCAATATTAATGCTAAATGAGACCCAGAGAAATTACCCAGCCCCTGAGGTAAATCAATTCAATGTTGTAAATCAGTTTAAATATTTAGGAATCCAAATTGTGCCTAAGCTAGAATCAGTCGCCAGTGTCAACTATGAAGCCTTAATGTCAGATATCAATGAGTTAACTCAGAGATGGATGTCACTACCAATGTCGATGATCGGGAGAATCAATATACTTAAAAGTAATATTTTACCTAAAATACTTTATTTATTTCAATACATTCCCTTATCACCACCTTTAGATTTATTCTCAAGAATAAAAAAAAAGTTAGTGGAATTTATATGGAACAACAGGAGGGCTAGATTACGTCTGTCTTTATTATATTTACCATTTGATCGTGGAGGTCTGAAATGTCCAAATTTTATGTTGTATTATTGGTCGGCACAACTGAGGTCTATGACATATTATTTTTCATCAAATGATCTCCCTCACTGGACTGAAATGGAATCATACAATTTACCTTTACCTCTTCCCATATTCATATACTCAGATTCGGCAAAAAAATTACAAAAACAAGTTAAAAATCCATTTGTAAAGCATATGATCAAAATATGGTGTGAAGCTAAAAACTATTTAAAAGAACCACAGTTATTGTCACAATTTAGTCCAATATGGGGTAAACAATATTTTAAACCAGGGAGAGCGGACACTGTATTTAAAGTATGGAATTTAAAAGGGATACAAAAGATTCAGGATTTATATTTGCCATGTGCAGAAAACATGATGTCTTTTGAAGAGCTGAGGATCAAATTTAATCTCAATAGAACACATTTTTTTAAGTATCTTCAACTTAGAAACTTTATTCGATCAAATCAAAATAAAGCTCTCACTCGACCTATTTATTCATCCTTGGAAAAAATGATGATGAAAGATAGTAAAAGAAAGGGTATTATTTCAGAGTTTTATAACTCATTGACACTATCTTCAAGTGAAAATTCACTGAAAAGATTAAACTACTGGAAAGAAGATCTGCAAACTGAAATTTCAGAGGAACAGTGGGAATTGGCTTGTACAGAAGCTCAAACCAAATCAATAAATGTATGCCTTAAATTGATACATTTCAAATGGTTAATGCGGATGTATGTTACACCGGAGGAGTTAAATAAATATAACAAAAATATACCAGATACATGCACAAAATGCATGGAAAGTAAAGGAACTCTATTTCATTGTGTATGGGAATGTAGATTAATAAGAATGTTTTGGGAGGAGGTGAGGGTAACAATTGAAAAAATAATCTCAAAACAAATCATATTGAATCCTAAATTGTTTTTGTTGGGTCTGTACCCAGAAAAGCATAATTTTAATAAAAGTGAAAGAACATTCATAGACCTCAGTTTGCTTAATGCCAAAAAATGTATTGCACTATTATGGAAAAAGACTCATAGACCAGATGTGACTCAGTGGTTAAGACAGATGTTAACAAACCTTCCATTAGAAAGAATAACATATATACTGAAATCAAAGGAAATTGTGTTTGAGAATATATGGAGACCTTTTATTGATTATGTAAAAAATTTAAACATAACTTTTGAAGAAGAAGGTGAATGATGTGTGTGGACCTTGTAAATTCCAAACTGGTGAACAAAATATGTATACTTATGTATTGGATTGTCTAGACTAAACAGAGGAGCATTGTTGAAGATTTGATTTTGCTGGTGGTTGTTGGTGTTTTTAGAGCATCTTTTTTTTTTTTTTTTTTTTTTTTTGTAGTACTTTAGTGTTAGTGTTTGATTGTTTGTATCATGTTTGTTAAAAAAAAGGTTCAATAAAGATATTGTGGAAAAAAATAAATATGTAACTAAATTATGTGCAATATATTGTTACATCTTGTTCAACTCTTTAACAGCAGCAGGAACAAAGCTGTTTTTGTAGCGCTGGGTTTTACTTTTTGGGACAGCAAACCTCCGTCTGGAGGGAAGAAGCTGAAAGTTGCAGTGCAAAGGGTGGGAGTCATCATTTAAAATGGAGGTAGCCATCCTCTGTACCTGTCTGGTGTACAGGGATGTCAGGCTCCACTGTGACTCACCAAGCAAACGACTGGACCATCTAACTACCTGATCCAAGGATTTCCTCTGTTTCAGTTTTGTCTGACCAAACCATGACACTAAAGAAAAGGATTAAACAGATTCAATAAAAGCCCGATAAAACATTATCATTATGGTTTGGTCAGTTTGGAAGCGTGCAAGTTTCCTTAAACAGTGCAAATGTTGCTGACACTTTTCGCCCACCCTTTCACAGTTCTCTTCAAAGTTCAAATTACTATCAATAATCGTCCTAAGATATTTGTAGGATTGTACACATTCAGTGGTCTGGCCTTTTAGTACAGTGACTTCGTGCCTGGGAGTTTTCCTCCTAAAGTCAATAATCATGTCTTTAGTTTTTGCCGTATTCAGTTGCAGGTAGGAATCCTCACACCAGTGAACAAAATCATCAACTACTGGGCCGTGGCCACTCTCACCATCCTGGAGGAGACTGCCAACAACTGAATCATCAGCATACTTTATAATGTGTCTGTTGTCATGTCTGCTCCGACACATGTTTGTGTACAGGATGAAGAGTAGTGGTGACAACACACACCCCTGAGGAGAGCCAGTAGAGGAACACTTTTGGTCAGACAATGTACCATTGACCCTTAATTGGTTAAAAAAATCCAGAATCCAACCCACCAGATTATTACTCAAATCAAATTGTTGCAGGAGCCTTTCAATTAAAATATGAGGTTGGATTGTATTAAATCCATTGAATTGTTGGATTGTGTTTGTCTGTCTGTGTGCCTATTAGCAGGATTCTGCAAAAACTACTGGGTGGATTTCAATGAAATTTTTATCACCAGAGGTGGCCCGTGAGCTGCAGATGAACCCATTAGATTTTGGAGGTAATCCGGGTTCAGGAGGTGGATTTCAAGATCACTTTTTCCACTTTTTTTTTTAGCATTGCAACATAGCGCCTTGGTGGAGGTGTGCCCAGTATCTCTTTGAGTGCCCTCTAGTGTATACCTCTGCCAAGACCCCATCTCGCAATGTTAATAGTGAAAAAGTGATGCAGAATTCACATCCTGACCCAGACCGCCTCCAAAATCGAATGGGTTCATCCCTAACGCAAGGGACACGTCTGGTGAAAATTTCATCAAAATCTATCCAGTAGTTTTTGCATAATCCTACTAACAAACTGACAAACAAACCAACATGATCACATTACATGTAAACAGTCACCGTATGGGACCTTTAATTTCAACCATAACAGATGCTTAGCTCAACTGAAAGCGGGTGAAGTTTGGTAAATGGATTTGTATCTTTTAAAAATTAATTCATAAAGGGTACATACAGTATCTGTAGTGAATATAGGTGGGTGGGTATGTGCAGTCAGTGTGCATGTTTATGTAAAGTATTTTCGTTTATTCAAGAAATTCGTGGTGGTGGTGGTGGTAGTGGTGGAATGAATGAAATGAAGTGAAAGTGTCAGTAATAAAATAATAATAAATGATAATCTGACAGAAATTACCCCCCAAAAAACCCCACTATGTAAACCTCCTGCCTGCTGATTCCTCGCTTACTAGATGACCATGTCCCAGCTGGGTCCAGAGTACATCTGTTTGTGCCATGATAACACTTACCTGCTGATATGCCCCACCACCTCTTCTTGTCAGCGTGCCATTTGTGTGTGTGTGCCATGTGTGTGTGTCCTAGACAGATGGATGATGTATTATGTAAAACAAAGTGATCCCAATAATGTCGTGTTTAGCTGCCCCCTCCGACTAACAGCACCACCATCACATGCTCTCGGGGAGGGGAAAATAAAAACTCGTACTTCCACTGACACACACCTGAGTCCCTAGACAGCTTGTCTGTAATCGAACTCTAGAGCGGCTCAGCGGTAACCACATCTATAACGCACCCCCGGAGAGAGCTGCTGGGAGAGGGAAAGAAAGACAAACTAGGACAGGCGCGCGGAGAGAAGGAGCGTGTGTGTGTGGGAGTGAGAGTGGAGGTGGTTCTCTTGTCTTAAGGTTACCCTCGGAAAGCATTTATCTTTCCAGGGAGATGCGGAGAGGAAGTGAGCGACTGATTGGACAGTGTTGGCTGAGGAGGAGTATTTTAATATGCTATCCTTCGTTTTTAGTGCCCACACATGAAAGTATAAATAGCTTTGCACATGCATGAATGCATAGGCTCCTGGTAGGTGTTCGTGAGAACGAGGAAGGGAAGGAAGGGGGTAGAGGAAGATGAGAGGCCGCTGAATGATTAAACATCCTCAGCAACATGATGCAAATGATCTGTATTTGTACAAAAAAAAAATCGATGAAAGAGAATTGACAGCTCTGTGATGTGTGTGAATGCTCTTTGCAGGTTAAACTTTGTTCATAAACGTGTGACTCATTTCACTTTGCAGCTACGGGACCCAACGAGAATGAGGAGCGTGTGTTTCGGGAGCGGATCGGCCCTCGCCGGCGACAGGGCGCCGTCCGCCGGCGCGTCCATCAAGTCAATGGGCACAAATTCATGGCCACCTACCTTAGACAGCCAACCTACTGCTCACACTGCAGAGATTTTATCTGGTGGGTGACGTGTAAACACAATGTGTCTGAACTGTTTTCCTGCAGGTATGTTTCATTAAACCGACCCAGCTGACATGCTGACTCCTCTCTGTGTGTAATCTGATAGGGGTGTGCTGGGGAAGCAGGGATACCAGTGTCAGGGTGAGTACTTTTCTCTGGCTGACTCCACAATTTCTCAAATAACACTGCAAATCATCTATTATTTAAACATGAGAAGACATGAGGGATTACATGGTACCGAGTGACGGCTGAGATTTAGCTGCAAGTCAGGACCCAGAGCTGTATTTTACCAGCATTCATAAGAACACGCACTGTAATAGTTAAAAGGAAAATCTCATGAATATTCCTCTTGGTTTTCTTAGATCAAAAAAAAAAAAATCTGTATGGGGAAGGGGGTTGGCATATGCTGCAGATTTTAGTCCCAGTTGTTGCAGTCTTCACTTTATTTTGCTCCCTCTGCTCTCCACCCTCTTTTCTATATCCCTCAACTGTCATTATCTAACAAAATCGCCCCAAATATAATCTTTATACAAGAATCAAGGCTTTTAACCGGTGGTGGTGGTGGGTGCTGTGCAGAGTTGCATGTCATGGTATGCATGACCACAACATCAGAATCAGAATCAGAATCAGATTTATTGCCATTGTTCATGTAGTACACAAACTAGGAATTTGTCTCGGTGCAATGCTGCAACATTAAACATGCACATAGTGCTGACAAAAAAGTATTTGCCCTCTTTCTGATTTCTTATATTTTTGCATATTTGTCACACTGAAATGTTTCAGATCATGAAACAAATTTTAATATTGGATAAAGATAACCTGAGTAAATACAAAATGCAGTTTTTATTAAATGTTGATTTCATTTATTATGGGAAAAATCCCCCTCATCCCCCCGTTACATTATGAATTAACTGTGATTAACCACATTTTTTTGGGAAGCTGAGCTCAGTTTCAGTAGCCACTGCCAGACCTGCTGAATCAAGAAATCACTTATATAGAACCTGACTAACAAAGTGAAGTAGGCTAAAAGAGCTCAAAAATCAACACATCATGCTGCGATCTGAAGAAATTCAAGAACAGATGAGAAGCAAAAACCCAGAACAACATCTAACATTTTAGATGGAGCCACCACCAGAGTGGTGGCTCAGTTGGTAGAGCATCCGCCCCACACCCGGGAGGCTGGGGTTCAAATCCTGGCCGGGTCATGCCGAAGACCATATAAAAGCGGAACTTCCTGCCGTCCAGCTTGGTGCTCAGCAATAATGGAACGGAGGAGGGAAATTTGTGGCGCCACCTTGCATGGCAGCGACCCCTCTGATTCTAGATGTGATTAACATTGTAGATAAGAGAAACGTAATTTCGTTCTGCTGTACATGATTGGCTGTATGGATTGAATGACAATAAAGTTGGCTTTACCTTTAAAGAACTGCAGGCCTCACTTTGGACACTGGTCCATGATTCAACAACAACAAAGAGACTGGGCAAAATGGCATCCATGGGAGAGTTCCAAAGCGAAAAACCACTGCTGACCAAAGATAACACAAAGGCTTGTCTCACGTTTGCCAAAAAACGTCTTGATGATCTTCAAGACTTTTGGGAAAATATTCTGTGAACTGACGAGACAAAAGTTGAACTCTCTGGAAGGCGTGCATCCCGTTACATCTGATGTAAAACTAACACAGCCTTTAATAAAAAGAACATCATACTAGCAGTCAAACATGGTGGCTTTAGTGTGATGGTCTGGGGCTGCTTTGCTGCTTCAGGAGCTGGATGACTTGCCGTAATTGATGGAAACATGAATTCTGCTGTCTACCAGAAAATCCTGAAGGAGAATCCCTGGCCATCAGTTCCTGACCTCAAGCGCAAACCCTCCGATGTGGCTGAATTAAAACAATTTTGCAAAGAGTGGGCCATAATTCCTCAACAGTGATGTAAAAAACTTATTGCCAGTTATCACAGATGCTTGATTGCAGTTGTTGCCACCAAGGGTGGCGCAACCATTTATTAAGTTTAGGGGACAATTGCTTTTTCACATAGGGCCAGGTAAGTTTGGATAGCTTATTTTTCTTTTAACGTCCGTTTTTTCCACTACTAGTAGGTTAGACGAGTTGTTGTTATGGCAGACATCGATGTATCTGCCATATCCTTACGGTTGAAGTTGAGTTTTTACACTGGATGCCCTTCCTGACGCAATCCTGGCCATTCTATCTGAGCTTGGGACCGGCGCAGGGAGTACACTGGCTTGTGCACCCCCTGTGACTGGGTAACCAACGTTTTCCCTCCTTCATTCCATTACTGCTGAGTGCCAAGCTGGACGGCAGGAAGTTCCATTTTTACATGGTCTCTAGCATGACCCGGCCGGGATTTGAACCCCGGTCTCCAGGTTGTGGGGCGGATGCTCTACCTCTAGGCCGCCACTCTGGTAAATGAAATTAATAAATTAAATCATCATTTAAAAAGTGGATTTTTTTATTTACTTGGGTTATTTTTGTCTAATACTTAAATTTGTTTGATGATATGAAATATTTAAATGTGATAAATATGCAAATATAAGAAATCGGGAAGCAAGCAAACACTTTTTCACAGCTGCACACATTTGCCGCATTCAGTGACCGGCCATTTGTCTGCCTGAGTGCCACAATGGGGAGGTCAATGGACAGATTTTGACAAGCAGACCGCTGTAAACGCTTGTAGAAAAATGCCCCAGGTTTATGCAGCGTTTGGCTGTGTTAACAGCCAAAATATACACACAAGGCATCAAGGAATCACTTTTCATTAGTAATTGAATTTTTATTGTGTTCTTCAGTTTAAGTTAGTTGGTCAACAGTAACTACTCAACAAGGAGCACTAGTGACAAAGGGCGGTGTGATAGGTGTGTTTATTTGACAATTTGTCATTGTCGTTTTGGCTTATCAGCTGGTCCTGACCTCCCCAGTGTGGCTGCATACGTGTCACGAAGTGAAAATCTTTGCCATTGTGGCTTTTTATGTAAATGTCTATGGTGCATACATGCTGTACAAATCCATATTAAAAATGCACTTAAAGACACCATAAAGCTGTGCCAGCAAACCATCTTTATATCCTAATTTTGCAACTTCTGCACCAATTATGGCCCAACACTTAGTAACCAATAATAATCACAACAGTAAAGTCAGTGTCTAGACAATGAGCTTATCTTAAAGAAAGATGGTGTCTGCCATGAAAATTGCCCCAAATATATATATAAAATGTGCAGTTTCCATATACAGTTAGGCCCAGAAATATTTGGACAGTGACACAATCTTCATGATTTGGGCTCTGCATGCCACCACATTGGATTTGAAATGAAACAACTACAACAGAATTGAAGTGCAGACTTCAAGGTTTAATTCAAGGGGTTGAACAAAAATATATGATTAAACATGTAGGAATTGCAGCTATTTTTATACAAATGCTCCTCATTTCAGGGGCTCAAAAGTAATTGGACAAATAAACATAACCCTAAGTAAAATGTTACTTTTCAATATTTTGTTGAGAATCCTTTGCAGGCAATGACTGCCTGAAGTCTGGAACCCATGGACATCACCAAACGCTGGGTTTCCTCCTTTGTGATGCTTTGCCAGGCCTTTACTGCAGCTGTCTTCTGTTGTTGCTTGTTTGTGGGTCTTTCTGCCTTAAGTTTTGTCTTGAGCAAGTGAAATGCATGCTCGATTGGGTTGAGATCTGGTGATTGACTCAGCCATTGCAGAATATTCCACTTCTTTGCTTTAAAAAACTCCTGGGTTGCTTTTGCAGTATGTTTTGGATCATTGGTGAAGCGCCGTCCAATCAACTTTGCTGCATTTGGCTGAATCTGAGCAGAAAGTATATCCCTATACACTTCAGAATTCATCCAGCTGCTTCTGTCTTTTGTCACATCATCAATAAACACAAGTGACCCAGTGCCATTGGAAGCCATGCATGCCCATGCCATCACACTGCCTGCACCATGTTTTACAGAAGATGTAGTGCTTTGGATCATGAGCTGTTCCAATTCTTCTCCAAACTTTCTTCTTCCCATCATTCTGGTACAGGTTGATCTTAGTCTCATCTGTCCAAAGAATGCTGTTCCAGAACTGGGCTGGTTTCTTCAGGTGTTTTTTGGCAAAGTCAATTCTGGCCTTTCTATTTTTGAGGCTGATTAATGGTTTGCACCTTGTGGTGAATCCTTTGTATTTACTCTCATGAAGTCTTCTCTTTATGGTAGGCTTAGATACTGATACACCTACTTCCTGGAGAGTGTTCTTCACTTGAGTGGATGTTGTGAAGGGGTTGTTCTTCACCATGGAAAGGATTCTGTGATCATCCACCACTATTGTCTTCCGTGGACGTCCAGGCCTTTTTGATTTCCCAAGCTCACCAGTGCACTCTTTTTTTCTCAGAATGTACCAAACTGTTGATTTGGCCACTCCTAACATTTCTGCTATCTCTCTGATGGATTTCTTATTTTTTTTCAGCCTGTCTGTTTCACCTCCATTGAGAGCTCCTTTGACTGCATGTTGTGTGTTCACAGCAACAGCTTCCAAATGCAAACGCCACACCTGGAATCAACTCCAGACCTTTTAACTGCTTAATTGATGACAGGTTAACGAGGGAAGAGCCCATGCAGCCTTGGTTTTTTTTTTTTTTTTTTTTGCAGCCGTCTGAGTCAATTGTCCAATTACTTTTGGTCCCTTGAAAAAGAGGCGGCTACATATTAAAGAGCTGTAATTCCTAAATCCTTGCTCCAATTTGGATGTGAATACTCTCAAATTACAGCTGAGAGTCTACACTTTAAGCCCACAGTGGTTATATAATTGTATTCTGAATATGTTTTCGTAAACAGCTAAAATAACAAAATTTGTGTCACTGTCCAAATATTTTTGGGCCTAACTGTAGCCTTTATCATGTAATACAGAGATGTAACTGTATATCAAAGAAGTTATTATTAGTTATTACAGTAAATCATCTGGGTTAAATTTCCTCTTGCATTTGTGTGGCTCAGTCTCCAAACTCTCCACGGTGAAAGATGTGAAACATGCTAAATCCTCATTTTAATATGCTCACTTCCACCCGTTTGCAGCTGCTCTCAAATACACACTCCATACCAACCAATGGAAATGCAAAATATTCAAGACTCTGTGCAAACTTTAGTACTCGCTATATGGGATCTTAGCAAATCAGGCCCATTTCAACTGTTTGCTACCTTCCTTGAACATCAGGCAGCATCGTGTATCGATGCGCTTCAGTCCTCAATTTGTGTGTTGTGTGTCTCACCTCCAATATTTTGTGTTTATTTGCTTTAATTGTCTTCACTCTTTTTAAGCATTTTTTTAAATATACAGTATATATTTAAAATAATACAAATGCAAAATGCCCCCCAGCCTTGGCTTGACGACCTTTAACAACACTTTGTTGACTGTTGTTGCTGACTGTTACGCTTTTCAGTGTGCACGTGTGTTGTCCACAAACGCTGCCATGAGCTCATCATCACCAAGTGTGCTGGCATGAAGAAGCAGGAGGACACACCCGAGGAGGTACATTATACACACTAGTACAAACATACGTCTGTTAAGGAGATTATATCTCCTAGTTTTTAGATACATCGTTTATGTGTGACAAAGACATACACTCACCAGGTAACCTAAATAGACACACCTTGCTATTACTGGGTTGGACCCCCATTGCCTTCAGAACTGCCATAATTCTTTATGGCATAGATTCAACAAGGTGCTTGAAACATTTCTCTGTGACGTATTTTTTGGACTATAAGGCGCACTTAAAATCCTTTAATTTTCTCAAAAATCGACAGTGCACTTTATAATCCGGTGCGCCTTATGTATTAATTCTGGTTGTGCTTACCGACCTCGAACCGATTTTATGTGGTACACGGCGCTCAAAAATCTGTCAAAAATGTTTTAGTACAACTTTGGTAAGCTACGAAGCCGAACCGAACCGCTTGATGGATTGTCAGAGCGTTACAGTAGTCAGGAGCCTCGCGGAGTAATATGTGCTTCAACATAATGGCCGGATGGCTTTTTCCACAAATCTCCATCCCTATTGATCTGCCACTCCATGCGCGCCCATCTCACCGATACTGTCAAAACCCAAGTGAAGCAAACTAATTCGGAGCTTGCCATCATTCCGGGTGGATTAACCAAAGAACTCCAACCGCTATATTGGTGTCAACAGGTCGTTCAAAGTTAAATTGCTAGCGAGTTACGCCACTATCTGCCAATGGATCGTGGATCGAAACTGCTCCTGTTTAGCTGTAATTAATATTCAAAAATGATATTTTCGGGACGAAAGAATTCAAGCATCCCGGCATTTGTTTGCATTGTTTACTTCTCGGGGCTGCCGCCGGAGAGCGAGCCGTATCGAGTACCGAACGAGTATTTTGGCCAATATGGCGATGTAAACAGCCACGGACCAAAAAACGTACATTTGCTCGTGGAACAGGTCATTCACACTCGCAGACAATCGCGCTATATGTGCCTATAATGACTATAGATAGGATTTTCTTTCCATGCACGCAAAAAAAAAAAAAAAAATAATAATTCCCAGATCCGATACCCAAAAGCTGATGGTGTATAGAGCACGTATATTAGGATTTGTATGTGTAATTTCGGCATCGAAACTGCTCCCGTTTAGCTGTAAACGGGAGCAGTAAATACAGCTGTAAATACGTATTTACGGCTGTAAATACAGCTCACTCTCCGCTGGAGAGCGAGCCGTATCGAGTGCCGAGCGAGTATTCTGGCCAATATGGCGATGAACAGCCACGGACTAAAAACGTTCCACCTGCTCGTGGAACAGGTCATTCACACTCGCAGACAATCGCGCTATATGTGTCTATAATGACTATAAATAGGATTTTCTTTCCATGCACGCAAAAAAATTTTTTTCCCGGCTCCGACTACCTCGCTTTAATGCGCCTTATAATCCGGTGCGCCTTATGTATGAAATTAGACCATCAAATAGACCGTTCATTGATAGTGCGCCTTATAATCCCAAAAATACGGTATGCTGATTACAGTTGGTGCAGATTTGTGAGCTGTACTGATGTGATGCTCCATCCATGCATCCTTTCTTTAATTTTGTTTGTGCCAGATTCTGACCCTACTCTCCGAATGTTGCAGTGTTAATTGAGATGCAGACAGGACACTGTTGTTACAATCAGTTATTGTCCAATTGTGGTGACCCTGTATGAATTGTAGCCTCAGTGTCCTATTCTTAGCTGATAGGAGTGTCACTTTTTGAGGTCTCCTGCTGCTATAGCCCATCTGCTTCAAGGGCCAGTGTCCATTAGAATGCTGCTCGCTGGATACTTTCTTTTTCAGACCATTCTCTGTAAATCATGGAGATGGTTGTGCATCAAAACTCAAGTAGATCAGCAGTTTATGAAGTAGTCTGACTAGTCCATCTGGCCTTAACAATCTTTCCACCTTCAAAGCCACTTAAATCACCTTTCTTTCTCATTCTTACATTCAGTTTGAACTTCAGCAGCTCCTCTTGACCATATCTACATACCTAATCATAATCACATTGACTTGATGCCACATGAATGGTGGAATAGATAATTGCGTTAAAAAGCAGTTGGCTGATTGACTCTTCATAATAAATCTGTGCTATTTAAGGTTATATGTGTGTTAATGCTCAGCTGACTTGCATTATCTTTTGAGTAATTCCAGAGCAACCTCTGGCCTTTTTTGTGTTGTGTGTCTCCCTCTGTAGGTGGGTTCACAGCGGTTCAGCGTCAATATGCCCCATAAGTTCAGTATCCACAACTACAAGGTCCCCACCTTCTGTGACCACTGTGGCTCCCTGCTGTGGGGCCTCATGAGGCAAGGCTTGCAGTGCAAAGGTGAGTCAATGTACAGCAGGGAATTAACACAAATATAAGAAGGATTTACTCAAAATTGTACTTCCTGTGGAGTTTTATTGAACAGAGTTTTTAAACTTTGATACGAGTTTGTAAAACAACAAATGAGTACTTTTATTCAAGTATATTTGGTTTTACTCTTTCAGCTGCTTTTGATTTCACTGATTTCAAAACTGATCGTTAATATATTAACTTGTTCTTAGGGCTGCAGCTTTTGTAGTTTTAGTGAATTATAAGTAATTTAATTGTAATTAGAATGTTTTATTCTGGAAAATGTTTATTTTATTACTGTTTACTGTTTCTGTATTTTTCTGTATGTGATGTGAGCTGAATTATATTAGAAACTACATTTGGATATTTGGACTTTTATTTTCACCAGACTGATACATTTAAGGCAAAAACCTCACAAACTGGTGTGTCAAGTGTACAAAAAAGTGCAGGTTGTTTTATAAATGAAACGTTGGAAACTTATATGGGAAAGGTCATGAATTTATAACAAGAAGTTGCAAATTTAAAGGAAAAAGTCACAAATTTATAAGGGAAATGTCATAAATTCCCCCGTGCGTCCTTCATTGCGCACGGTGGAGAGAAGGAAGAATGAGGATTTAAACGCTTGGGTTCCACACACACATTTATTGACACAGTTCAGGGCAAACCATACAAATGGCTAGGCTGCTGTGCTAACAAAGAGTTCACTTATGAGGCTAGGCTGAGTAGGGGAAAGCGGGAAGCAGTTGTGCCACACTCGGAAACGCTACCAGCGTGGCGGCACAACTGCACAGAGAAACGCTATGATTACTCACAGCCTAAGCGGAACGGGTCCTCCAGTAGAACGGCGAGCCAAGAAACCCTTCAGTGACTTTGACGGTTAGAAGGCGAAGCACAGCCGTCTAACACGTACAGTGATCCAGCGGCGTCTGTCCAGCAAAGAGCTGCTTTAGTACAGATGCCGCTGGCGTGGCAAATAAGGAACACCTGGGCGAGACGCAGGGAAGATGATTACGGGGGTAGGAAACAGCTGATGGAGTCAAGGGAGAGCGAGGGGGCGTGGCTGGACCGACAGACTGTCAGCAGCGTGAGAGAAAATAGGTCACAGACGCAGAGTAACAGCTGCCGGTCAGGCAGTGGCAAGGATAACGGAGTCAGTACAATAAATACACAAAAATGCACATAACCAGTAACCACAGACCCCCAAAGTGATTGAGACTGAGCCGGGGAAAGCCAAGCCGGCTCGGCTCATGACAAGAAATATCTCTGAATTTAGATCAACAACCTAGAAAATTCAAGAATAGTCTCAAATATACAAAAGAAAAATTGTGTAAAAACTGAGAAAATAGGTTTGGAAAAAGTAGTTGAAAATAATGTTAAAAAAAAGTTTGAAAATTCAGAGGGAAAAAGTAGTTATTTGCAAGTCCCAAATTGATGAAAAACATTAATAAACAATAATTAAAAGAAAAAACTTGCTATACTAAAATACTCATTACTAAAGGAATGACTCATGAATATCATTTTTTTTAGTGTCAGTTTCTCAGGGTTCTAATTTTTGTTCTTGCAAATTTGCGAGGATGTTTTTTAAAATTTTCCTAAATTTTGGTCAAATCCTCAGGGAGCCACAGGTTACGGGCGGTGTAGTTGTATGTTAGGCTGTATTTTTTTCCCAGTGTAAAAGTAATTTTAAACCTTTACACATGCCCGGCAGCAGTCAGATGCCTGCAGACTCAGAAACCCTTTCTCTAGGTTTGTCCTGGTGCCTTTTGTTTATACCATATATCCTGTTGTTGTTTTGCAGTGTGTAAAATGAATGTGCATAGGCGGTGTGAGACCAATGTAGCTCCTAACTGTGGCGTGGACGCCCGTGGAATCGCCAAGGTCCTGTCTGACCTGGGAGTCACACCTGACAAGATATCCAACACTGCACAGCGCAGGAGGAAAGTAAGAACGCTTCAAGTCTCACTCACTACATTTATCTGCTCGCTTTCAGGTTTATAGCTGGACTAGGCCATTTAATTGGACTACCGTCCTTGTCCCACTGTACGAAAATGAGACGGGGGTGGAGTTATTGACAGAAGCATGTCTGACTCCACTGTGAGAGGTTTAAAACTTACAAGCTGCTGGCACCTTTTTCCTGTCGTGTTATTACGTCGAGGAGCTAGCTACAGGCTAACTGATAAGTGACGTGATAAAAACACATTTACAGCTCTGTACAAGATTTATACTTTATTTTTGGTGCAGATGAAATACCCTGTGCACTTCTTGGTCCACAAAAACATTGACTCCTCTCTGTTATGTTAAGCTGTTTAACTAATGGGACAGGAGGGAGAACTGGGAGCACATGCAGGGCACCTAGGCCAGTTTTGTGATCCAGTTGAACTGGTTACATGTGGCAGAAATCCAAGTCCCAACCTTCCCAGTATCAATGCATTAGTCCAACTGTGAGAAATTTTATGCCAGTTGGACTAAGGTGTTTAAAAGCCCGATTTTAGTTTATTTATGAGTAAAAAAAGGCAAGCATTTCCACATAAAAACTTGATGATGTTGGAAGAATTTTTTTCCCCCACAAACTACTTGAATTTAATAATGATAAATAACAAATCACCATATTTACAAAAAATAAATATAGTTTCCTGTATTTTTCCTTTTATTATAATTTTCTGCATCCATAAAAGATGGTAAAAAGTCTGGATTACCTGCTGCCATTTTCTTTTCTTTTTTTATATATATTTTTTACCTCATTGTTTCTTCATCCGTCCGCATTTCACAGGAATCACTCCTCCTCCTAGGCATTTGCCCAGTGGTCACCAAACTGACTCATAATGATCCTCAGGTGGGTCTGCATCCAGGTTGTGCTGAAGGTCAAAGGTCAGGCAGTTCTGCATCTAGGCTGTGCTTAAAGTCAAGGTCAGTGGTCAGGAAGTCTGAGCGCTCTCTGGGTGATTTCATTAGGCCAGATTGAGCTACTCCGTCATTGGCAGTCTGGTTACTTTATTAAGGAAAAAACCTCTTGTGTAATTTGAAATATTGGGAGGTGAGAAATAAGCCATGCACTTGTTTTTAAGTTTCAGCATCAAGATGTACCAAATGTCCCCAAATTGGGCAAAGCAGTCTTGTGTCTGATTTTATGTAGATAAGGAGCATGCAGTTCAAATCAACGCCCTGTCTGTCAAACAGGGCACAACGCTTGACAATTTAACCAAAAACTAAAGGAAGAAATACTCCAAACATATATACAAGATGACATGTAAAATCATATCAGGATTGTCATATCCAGTCTGTGTTGTGTTGTTGCTTAGTTTTTTTTTTTTGTCACATTTTGTCTTAGCTTTGTTCCGAATTGTAATCGCTCTTGTTTTGTTTTTCTTTTGAATTCTTGGATGGAATATGGGTGGGCAATATAAGCTGCGGCTTCAGCCATCACCCATTTCGGATAACTTATGTTGAACTGTATAATCAGAGGAGTTATTGTTAATTTGACCTTGTTGGATTTTTTTCCCCCTTTGTTATATTATTCTGTTTCTTTTTTAATCTTTACTTTAATCTATCCGAAATAAAGATTCATTCATTCAAACCATGCTTTGCTCAGCTGCTAATTTAGGTTAAAAAAAAAAAAAAAAAGCATAGAAGTGACAGATCATGTGGATGTTTGGCACAAATTCACACACACAAAAAAATCACCTCTGCTCACACTATCGCATGTGCGCAATTATCTGTCACTCTGTCTCCTCAGCTGACTCCGGGGCTGGACCCTCCCCAGTCTCCTCCTGAGCTCTCCCAGACCGAAGAGAACAGCTTCAGTCAGCCAGCTGTCCCCACCTCCCCTTCACAACAAGGTAACACCACACAGCCATACACTAAAAATCACAAATTTGGCACAAGTAAAGAGACATTTCCAATCCATTTTTTAGCCATGTTTTCACTACAAAGCTTATTTTTATTGGTCAAAGGTACATATTCATTTGATTTCGCTGATATTTTTGCTCCCATTAGAAAATAAGTGGTTAAATGTTATTGTTTTTGTAGATGCAAGACTAAACTTATCTAAACACTGCCCACAGCCATTTGGTTGTCACAGTTAGTCATCACATTATCACACTTTGCAAGCTGAGAATTAAAAAGTTAACTTTCTCTTCATGGACGTGTTCCTACTTTTTGTTTTTATTGAGCCAAATGTTGATGACAGCAGCAGCGGTCACTGCTGGTAATGAGTCATTTCTGATTTTAGCACAGGCCAGGATCATTGTTTTTAAGAGTTTTTTTTTAAAAAGTAATCTGTCAAAATGTGTAATGATTCTTAAAAGCAAATAATGGGCCCAAAGCTGACAGGGGGGAAAAAAGGCAACCAACCTGCTTCCACTGATGTCTGTGTTTCCGATGACACCCACAGACTTGGCTGAGTTAGAACGCCTGCAGGACGCACTGTCACTCGACCAGCAGGGACCCCAACACTCCACCTCTTCCTCCTCATCCACCACCTCATCTTCCTCCTCGTCCTCCTCGGCCAGCAGGGAGAATGAACAGAGCCATAGGAGGAGCCTCAAGGACTTCAATTTTATTAAGGTTCTTGGCAAAGGCAGCTTTGGCAAGGTACGGCTGTTTAAGGAGGATGTGTGTTTGTTTACTGGAAAATATGTTCAAAAGGACTTCCAGTTGAAAATAATAAAATGAAATAAGTAAATAAATTTAATACTTTAAAATTTTGTGTTAAGAGATTTAAACATGATGTAAATTATGTACGAAGTTAGAAAAAGGTCGGTTACCTTCAAGTATCCCAGAGTTGTTCCAGCAGAGGAAAAGCAGTTTTGATTTAAGAAGAACGTTTATTTTCAGAAACCAAGGATGAGAACTGAATAAAAAAAAATCACTGTTACATGGTGACGTTATGGAATAATGTCATTGTTGGTTTGGGGTTAAGTGGCACATTTGATAATTTTAAAAATTTCACATATATTTCCTGTTTGGTAGTTCTCTATTAAACTTTATATTACAAAACCAACAAAGGGGGGAAAGCAGAAGCAGAAAAGGAGAAAAAGGGGGAAAAATACCTTTTCCCTCACCATACCAAACGTCCCAAACCCCTACTGTCACACACATCTATGTATACTAGGTATTCAGTGTTATAGAAAACAGCACGTAATTATAAATAGTTATAAATTCAATCATAAACAGTATATTAAGGCTCGAACAGAATGACAAATACTCACAAGCTAATTTACAGTATAATGGTACTTATTGCTAATATTCAATGGCAGTAATTAGAGAATCTATTCCTGCACTTGCAGTTGCAAATTTGGTCCTTGAGATTTACACCTATTGATTGAGTTTTATGGAAAATATAGTTTATTTTGCATAAAAGGACAGAAGGCAGTGAAGCGAAACACATTTTCTTGTAATGGATAGGGCATGTCGGGGCACAATGGCACAGATTGTTACACCTTCTCCAGCCTGCATTGCACATGTTTTCTTATTTTTGAGTGCACCCTGGCGTACCCTATATTTGGGGTGGGGCAAAAAAAAAAAAATCAATACAGTGTAGTAGCATGATACTTTGTGTCCACCATGCTGTATTGATTCAGAGAAACCAGTATTGCGATACTTGAATAAAAGTAATACTAATTTTTACAAATACAAATTCAATTTTGAGGGGTACCAGAGTAATAAAAACTGTCTTCTCTTTTCGATGGTGCTAAATGCTCAATGTTTGGTTAGCTCAGCTCAGCACAGCAAAGGAGTGACTCCTGAGGTCTAGCCAGGAGTTGAACAAAACAAAGATCAGGATCAGAAATTGCAATATATGATACCGTTATATTTAGTGTATTACGAGATTGTGATGATATCGTATCATAGCCCAAGTATCGTGATAATATGGAATTGTAGGGGTTTCTGGTGATTCCCACCCCAACCCTATATAAAGTAAAGTTTACTTTCTGGAATTGAATTACAAAAAAAGATTAGCATTTTCATTGTATTTTAATTTTTAGCACATTTTGGGGAAACAGTGGCTAACCAGATTCTCACACAGTGATTCTCAGGTTGGTCTACATCCAGGTTGTAATCAAGGTCAGGGTATATGGAGTGTCAGGGAGGGATAGTACCTCTGACGGGGCAACAGTCGCACCTCCAGGTGGTCGGTCCACTTTTGGTTCCCACTCGGCACTCAACTCTCACCTGTGGCTCCAAGTAGCTGTTTGCATGCAACAGCAGCCACACCCTGGTAAACTGCTTCGACTGGCGGGCGAAACCAGGTGATGGTAGCCGACGGGTTTGAAATCCTCAGTGAGGTAGGGCTTGTCTACCTACGCATGTGTAGACTGGACCCAGCGGACTGTGCAGAGGAAACCACCAGATTGGCTCAACAGGCTGACCCAGCCCGTTGAGGCAGACCCAGCAAAGCGTTGTGGAGCACAACTAGGGCACAGTGAGACACGTAGGACACTGCTGGCCATCCACTGCATCCTAACCTATCTCCAGCCATCTTGACTATGTCTCGCCACTGGATCCAGATAGGCTGGGACGAGAGAGTGAGGCTGACAACCCTGTGCAACTCTCCCTTACTTAAATCAAATTCACGCGCAAGTGACAACATCACCCCCTCCCATTTCATTCTCACCCCACACCCCAAGCAGCAGGTGCAGATACACTGGAAGCTGTAGCCACAATTCCACACAGAGGTGGCCCAGGGCATAGGGTAGCTCTCTACTGGACCGAAGCAGCAGTGGAGTTTGGCAGCCCCCTGGGTGTCTGAGCAGCCCTCTTTAGGATTCGCTCTGCTCACCTCCATGGCCTGAGGAAGGGGCTAGAAAAGGTGCCCTAAACATAGCCTGCTTCACTACACCCTGGCCAGCAAGCTGCGGCTGGTGGGGATCCCACCCCGAAAACTCAAAATTCTCAGAAGAAATTAACTAAGGTGACACCACTCATCATTGGCACTTGGAATGTGCAAACGCTCATGGACAGCTCCAAAGCGGACAGACCTGAGAGACGGACAGCACTTGTCACAAAAGAACTCAGTAGGTACAACATCCACATCGCAGCTCTGAGTGAGACCATGTTTGCAGACGAAGGTCAGCTGACAGAAGTCAAAGCCAGTTACACCTTTTTCTGGAGCAGCTGAGGCATCAAAGAACGCCGTGAAGCAGGAGTGGGTTTTGCAATCAGATCCAATCTGATCAGCAAACTTACCAGCCTCCCCAAAGGAACCAATAACCGCCTCATGACCCTGTGGCTCCCCCTCCGAGGAAAACGCCATGCCACATTCATCAGTGCATATGCCCCCACCATGACAAACCAAGATGAGATCAAAGACGAGTTTTACGAGGACTTAGAGACTCTCATTGAAGGCGTACCGAAGGAGGACAAACTCATTGTTCTTGGAGACTTTAACGCCAGAGTTGGTACAGACTACCAGACATGGAAAGGAGTCCTTGGGAGAAATGGAGTTGGAAAGTGCAACAGCAACGGTCTTATCCTGTTGAAGACATGTGCCTCTCATGACCTTCTGATCACTAATACCATCTACCACTTGCCTAATTGCAACAAGACCTCCTGAATGCAGCGTTAGCATCTGATCAATTACATCATTGTGAAAAGGAGAGACAGGCAGGACGTTAGAGTGACAAAGGCGATGTGTGCCGTAGACTGCTGGATGGATCACAGACTCATTCTCTCAAAGCTCAACATGCACATCCAGCCCAAACGGCGTCCACAGGAGAAAAAGGCAAACAAGCAGCTCAGTGTCAGCAAGCTGGAACAGCACTCTGTACAACAGAACTTCAGTGAGGACCTGGACAGCAAGCTTAGTCAGCTCGACCTCGGGGCGTACGGAGCAGCAGAAGACTGGGCGGCTTTCAAAGACATGGTGTACGACACCTCACTCACTCACCTGGGCCAGAACACACACAAACACCAAAACTGGTTCGATGAAAATGATGAGGACATCCAAAAGCTGCTTGACGAGAAGTGTGAAGCCCACAGAGCGTAGCAGTAAGACAGCAGCTCTGCCTCTAAGAAGGCAACCTTCAACTCCATCAAAGGAAAGGTGCAGGTAAAGCTCAGAGAGATGCAGGACTTCTGGCTCAGCAAAAAGGCAGATGAAATACAGCAATATGCTGACAGCAACAACTCCAAACACTTCTATGATGCCCTTAAGACCATCTACGGGCCTCAGTCTTCTGGAACATTACCGCTGCTCAGTGTTGACAGGTCTACTCTCCTCACTGACAAGAACGCAATCCTGGAAAGATGGGCAGAACATTTCAGCAGCGTCCTGAACAGACCTTCATCCATCAATGCAGAAGCCATCACTCGCATGCCCCAAGTAGAGGTGAACACGTCTCTGGCAGAACCTCCAATGGAATCAGAAGTCCACAGAGTGATCAAACGCCTTTCCAGCGGCAAAGTACCAGGCTCTGACTCCATCTCAGCTGAAATCTACAAGGCAGGAGGACCAGTTCTAATACAGAAACTCACCAAGCTCTTTCAGACCATGTGGCAGCAGGAAGTTATCCCCCAAGAGCTCAAGGATGCCTCCATTGTCCATCTCTACAAGAGAAAAGGAAACAGGCAGTCCTGCGACAACCACCGTGGGATCTCTCTCCTCGCCATCGCCGGCAAGATCCTCGCAAGAGTCCTTCTCCACCGCCTCATTCAGTACATGGAAGGCGGTCACCTGCCGGAGAGCCAGTGTGGCTTCAGAGAGGGTCGTGGAACTGCTGACAAGATCTTTGCCGCACGCCAACTTCAGGAGAAGTGTCAAGAGCAGAACAGGGACCTCTACACAACATTTGTAGATCTGACCAAGGCTTTTAATACTGTCAGTTGTGAGAGGCTGTGGAAGATCATGGCGAAGTTCGGCTGCCCGGACAAGTTCATCAGCATGGTGCGCCAGTTCCACGACGGCATGCTTGCTCGAGTACTGGATGATGAAGACTCCTCTGAAACTTTCCCAGTCACCAACGGGGTCAAGCAGGGCTGTGTACTCACGTCCACACTTTTCAGCATGATGTTCATAGCCATGCTGTCTGATGCCTTCTGCG
Organism: Pholidichthys leucotaenia; assembly: GCA_020510985.1. NCBI lineage: Eukaryota > Metazoa > Chordata > Actinopteri > Cichliformes > Pholidichthyidae > Pholidichthys > Pholidichthys leucotaenia. Next base: position 374,529,952 of record CM035836.1, on the reverse strand, counting down.
ACGATGTAGAAAGTACCATTAGGATCAGGTACAGGATGGACAGCAGGCTCTTCACCCTGTGGAGACGCCAAGCCAAATCCAAAGTGGAAGGGGACTCAGTGCGCGACTTCCTGTTCGCAGATGACTGCGCACTCAACACCACTACAGAGGCCCAGATGCAGCAGAGCATGAACTTCTTCTCCACTGTTTGCGACACCTTTGGGTTCACAATCAGTACGAAGAAACCGAGATCCTGCACCAACCCGCATCGCAGAAGACTTACATGGAACCAGCCATCACTGTCAATGGGGAGACCCTCAAGGCTATCGACAAGTTCACGTACACTACCGTTCAAAGGTTTGGGGTCACCCAGACAATTATTTTGTGTTTTCCATGAAAAGTCACACTTATTTACCACCATGAGTTGTAAAATGAATAGATAATATAGTCAAGACATTGACAAGGTTAGAAATAATGATTTGTATTTGAAATAATAATTTTTTCCTTCAAACTTTGCTTTCGTCAAAGAATCCTCCATTTGCAGCAATTACAGCATTGCAGACCTAACATGATTGCACAAGGGTTTTCTAATCATCCATTAGCCTTCTGATGCAATGAGCAAACACATTGTACCATTAGAACACTGGAGTGATAGTTGCTGGAAATGGGCCTCTATACACCTATGTAGATATTGCACCAAAAACCAGACATTTGCAGCTAGAATAGTCATTTACCACATTAGCAATGTATAGAGTGTATTTCTGATTAGTTTAAAGTTATCTTCATTGAAAAAAAGTGATTTTCTTTCAAAAATAAGGAAATTTCTAAGTGACCCCAAACTTTTGAACGGTAGTGTACCTCGGCAGCACACTCTCCAGATCTGTCAACATTGACAACGAGGTAGATTCGCACATTGCCAAGGCAAGCTCAGCATTTGGACAGCTACGTGCAACAGTATAGGAAAGAAGAGGCAGACCACAAAACTGTAGGTGTACAAGGCAGTTGTCCTGCCTTCCCTACTGTACGCCTGTGAGACCTGGACAGTCTACGAGTGCCATGCCAGAAAGCTAAATCACTTCCACCTGAACTGCCTCAGAAAGCTCCTGAAGATCACCTGACAGGACAAAATCCCTGACACAGAGGTCCTCTCCCAAGCTGAGCTGCCTAGCATCCACACCCTGCTCAAGAGAGCCCAGATTAGGTGGGCTGGCCACCTTGTTTGTATGCCTGACTCACGCCTACCAAAGAGACTGTTCTATGGCAAACTAGCAGAGGGCAAGCACTCACAAGGTGGTCAGAAGAAGCGCTACAAAGACACTCTTAAGGCCTCCCTGAAGAGCTTTGACATCAGTGCTGACACCTGGGAGACCCTCGCGCTAGACTGACTAGACTGGCGTAGCTGTACCAGCAAAGCTGCTGCCTCCTTTGAGCTGAACAGGATTGCCAAGGCCCAGAGAAAATGTGAAATCTGCAAGTCCAGAGCCACCCCTGTATCTTCTGCCCGCGCAGACCACCTGTGCCCGACCTGCAGCAGAGCCTTCCGTGCCTGCATTGGACTGATCAGCCACAGCCAGACACATCGTACCCAGTCCTCTTCCTTGTGATGCCCTTGGTCATCATCGAGAACAACGGACGGACAGCAGCAACTCAAGGTCAGGAGATCCAGGCAATTGATGTGATTTTACAAAAATCACTGCTTCTCCTAGGCAATTGCCCAGATGCTCACTGAACTCACATACAGTGATCTGCATCTAGGTTGTGCTTGAGGTCAAATTTCACAAGCTGTGAGTGACATATCAGTTCAGCTGTGAGCAGGCTTTCTAAATGTTGAGATGTGTTGGGTTGAGATGGACCTGTGTAGCTGAAGACCACAATAAAAAATTACTCATGAAAGCTCACGTCTTCTCTTTGTTTCCCAGGTGATGTTAGCGGAGCTGAAGGGGACGGAGGATGTTTACGCCGTCAAAGTTTTGAAGAAAGATGTGATCCTACAGGATGATGACGTGGACTGCACCATGACCGAAAAACGCATCCTGGCCCTCGCCCGCCGCCACCCCTACCTCACCCAGCTGTACTGCTGCTTCCAGACACGGGTAGGAACAAAATCCACATTTATTCATTTAATTTTACCCTCTTTGCTCTCTCTCTCATAGTTCTCCCTCTGTCTGTGCAGGACCGTTTGTTCTTTGTAATGGAATATGTGAACGGAGGAGATCTGATGTTCCAGATCCAGCGGTCCAGGAAGTTTGATGAGCCCCGCTCCCGTTTCTATGCCGCTGAAGTCACCTCAGCCCTCATGTTTTTGCACCGTAACGGCGTGATCTACAGGTGACTAGAAATGTAAAACGGACGACTTAACTGATGGTATTCAGTTTTACTTTATAGAAGTGAATGCTGGTAGGAAAAGATGGAGAAACTGTAAATTCCAATGCATTACATCATGATTCTCACATTTTTTTTTTTTAACAGTGTATGCCTTTTGCTGCCAATAAACCAAACTGTTGTGGAAGGCAGATGGTGCTAATCTCCCATTTTTCTCTGTTCTTCTCTCAGGGATCTGAAGCTGGATAACATCCTTCTGGACGCAGAGGGCCACTGTAAGCTAGCAGACTTTGGCATGTGCAAAGAAGGCATCATGAACGGAGTGACCACCACCACCTTCTGTGGCACGCCAGACTACATTGCCCCAGAGGTGAGCGGCTCTCGCACACCACCTCCTCGCCTTGCGTGTATTTAGTTGGATTGTGGTAAAACAAGTTAATTGAGGGATCACTCCAACAAAAACCTAAAGCCGAATGAGAAATTATTCAGCAAATTAACAGAGGCTTTAGTCTGCTGGCCGTCCATGGCAGTAGTGCTGGAGTTCATCCATGTGACTAAAGACAAGGAGTCACAAGGAGTGCATTATATAGGAGGTGTTTTTGTTGTTGTGTTGTTTTGATTTTCCCCACAAAACCCAAATCTTTGTTCCATGTGGACATATTTACTAGTGCAACTCAAAAAATCTGAATATTGTGAAAGTTATTTTTTAAAAATAATTTAAAAAAAGAGTGTGACATTCCTGTTTTTCTATATTCATCACACAAAGTGAGTCATTTCAAGCCTTTTTTTGTTTTGCATTTTGCTGATTGTGACTTAGTTCTTTGAAATAAATTACGGAATGATGATATTCTACTCTTTTAGCTCATTCAGGCAAAGCCGAAAGGAGCTAATACAATGTCGCAGCAATTGCTACTCCTAGGCATTTGCCCTGGTTGTCACCAAACTCACTTGCAACTTTTTTCCCCAAATTCAGATCCTGCAGGAGCTTGAGTATGGAGCCTCCGTAGACTGGTGGGCCCTTGGGGTGCTGATGTATGAGATGATGGCCGGACAGCCACCGTTTGAAGCTGATAATGAAGACGACTTGTTTGAGTCGATTCTCCATGATGACGTCCTCTATCCTGTGTGGCTCAGCAAAGAGGCCGTTTCCATCCTTCGAGCGGTAGGCGTCATCTCCCCAGCAACACACCTCCCTAATAGTAGTTTAGCTTAATATTTCTAAGTGGTACTAAACTCTCACGACGAGTCTTGTTTTTGCCTCCAAAGTGATGCAGGTCAAAGAAAAAAAAAAAATTGAATCAGAAAATAAAAGAATCAGCTGTGGGTAATCAAGTTATGGAAAAAAAATGCAGCTCTACATCACATGAAAGGTGGACTATGTAGAAATTGCAGACAACTGCTGGCATCACCAGATGGCAGTAATGAACCTTCATTAACTAGGCTGAAACGGATTTGAAAAAGATTTTGTTTTTTGTTTTTTTACTGATGACTCATAATGACTTCTTAAAGTTTGTCTACTCCAAGTGAACCGATAATTAACTGTTATCATTACATGTTCTGCCCTACTCTAGAAATTAATGTAATTAAATTAAAACAGGATTTTTGACTCTGAGATGAAAACTGCCTCAATACTCACATTGCTGGTGTACATTGGTATTTATCACTTTTTCAGCCCGGCAAAAATCATAAATGAATTCGCAGCTCTGCATTATCATAAATTATCATATTTGGCAAAACAACAAATCTTTCTTTACACTCTAATTACATTTTTAGGTATTTCTGGACTATTTGACAGTAGAAAATATTGCATATTCTACCTTTAAGCACATGCATACATCTATAAGCACATACAGTATCTCACAAAAGTGAGTACACCCCTCACATTTTTGTAAATATTTTATATCTTTTCATGGGACAACACTGAAGATATGACACTTTGATACAATGTAAAGTAGTCAGTGCACAGCTTGTATAACAGTGTAAATTTGCTGTCCCCTCAAAATAACTCAACACACAGCCGTTAATGTCTAAACCCCTGGCAACAAAAGTGAGTACGCCCCGAAGTGAAAATGCCCAAAGTGTCGATATTTTGTGTGGCCACCATTAGGGCTGGGAACGATCCCTAATTTCCAGAATCGATTCGATTCCGATTCTTGAGATTCTGAATCGATTCGATTCCGATTCGATTCGATCCCGATTCGATCTGGGGAGTTACCATTTTAATAGCCATTTTACTTCCCATGAAACAAAAATCTTTGAGACCTAATGCTGCAAATTGTACCAAGAATCTTCTAACTTTGTTAATACATAAATTATCACATATAGAACTGACCCAAAATCAGTTACAATAATGCACTTTTTATTATTTAACTTATCATTTCATAAAGTGCTCACAGGTGCTTTCTTTAGTGCAAAGGGTGTGTCGTGTCAAGTTCACCACCCAGAGTAAGTAAACAAATTCAATGCATGAACCATGCAGACATAATCTCACTGTATTTCAGTCCCTCCAGGATTTTGTCAGCTGTTTTTGTGATTGTTGTGGCCCAAAAAGCCTGGATTTGTGGGAGCTTTTCCAAAAAGTTATGGCACTTTTGGAGTTTTTTTGCACTCAAAGTTGTGTGAGGAAGTACAAATTTTAAAGCAGCTGCTTTTTCCATAGTTTACAGTGATGCTATTCTATGTAACACCACAAGAAAAGTACAGGATTGCCAAAAATTTCTTATTAAACAGTGATTTATTTAGAATTAAATGCTCAGTAAAATTGTAAAAAAAAAGACCAATGTTGTGTTCTTGCTGAGAACTTTAAAAAAAGAAATAAAAGAATTTGTCATTACAACAACTAAATTGCATTGAATGCATGTTAGTGTGGAGAAAATGATGGCAGCACCTTCTTGAATTTGAAGGTCTTCTTCTGTGCTGAAATCCACATGAAGCAGGGATGCTCCTCCGCTGACGACCTCTGACCTTCAGAAGGTCTCAGTGAGGATGAAGCTTCCAGTCTTCACACATCTGAAGGCAGATAAAAAGATTTCACAGTAAAATTAACATTCATATTTTTAGATCGCCACACCACAGTAGGGTTTAATAATTTAGGTTTTTTTTAATATTTTAACTACAAATTAACTTTCAATGTTTGAAAAGGGTTTCAGTTCATTTCCTGAGAAGGTTTGTTCATTTCATTTTAGTTCTACTGAGTAAAAATAGCTTGTTGTACTGCAGCCTTTATTAATTTTATTGTGGTTTATTCTCTTCACATCTCTTAAGTAGCAGAAGTCCATAATCTCATAAAATATACCTTAATTCTGCATTTATTCACAGCGCTTAACCAACAGTTCTCTCTGTGTCCATAGTTTGTAAAATAAACCACCATCATGCCAGATAAATTATTAATTGACACAAACGTTAAAACAAACAAATATTATACTTACAGTCTCAGCAGCTCCAAGTCTCTGCTTCACGGGTTTCAGTCTCCGCATTTTCCGTTTATCAGTCGTCAACTTGATGTTCCAACACAGCGCTGCACAGAGTAAAAGTCCGTTTATCCCCGCTTTATGAAAAATATTCAGAAGCTGTTGAGGACAGTCTTTACGGTGACTTTTGCTGCTAAATTAAGAGACGCACGTTATCTCCGCTCGTGTAAACACGAAAGGCGTGTGCACGCGCCGCAGGGAACACAGAAATTTTATTTATGAAAAATATTCAGAAGCTGTTGAGGACAGTCTTTACGGTGACTTTTGTTGCTAAATAAAGAGACGCAGGTTATCTCCGCTCAAGTAAACACGAAAGGCGTGTGCACGCGCCCCAGGAAACTCTTGCCGGATGAGAACCGTTTTAATACCACAGAAGAAGAACTAGCATATCGGTTAGCTTGCTAGCTCCGTTAGCGCGTCGGTTGCTTATGGTTCTCGGCCGTTGTTCCTGGCTCACTGACCCGGTTTCGACCCGATTATACTCAGCAGACGTTCACAAACGTAAAAATATTATATTAAAATATATTAATATTAAAAGATCGATCCGCGGATTTTGTGGATCGATATCGGCTCAGTTCGATCCATATCGATATATTGATCTTTTGAACCCACCCCTAGCCACCATTATTTTCCAGTACTGCCTTAACTCGCTTGGGCATGGAGTTCACTAGAGCTTCACAGGTTGCCACTGAAATCTTCTTCCACTCCTCCCTGAGAACATCACAGAGCTGGTGGATGTTAGAGACCTTGCACTCCTCCACCTTCTGTTTGAGGATGCCCACAGATGCTCAATAGGGTTTAGGTGCGGAGACATGCTTGGCCAGTCCATCACCTTTACCCTCAGTTTCTTTAGCAAGGCAGTGCTCGTTTTGGAGGTGTGTTTGGTGTCGTTATCATGTTGGAATACTTCCCTGTGGCCCAGTTTCCAAAGGGAGGGTATCATGCTGTGCTTCAGTATGTCACAGCACATGTTGGCATTCATGGTTCCCTCAATGAACTGTAGCTCCCCAGTGCCGACAGCACTCATGCAGCCCCAAACCATGACACTCCCACCACCATGCTTGACTGTAGGCAAGACACACTTGTGTTTGTACTCCTCACCTGGTTGCCGCCACACACGCTTGACACCATCTGAACCAAATAAGTTTATCTTGGTCTCATCAGACCACAGGACATGGTTCCAGTAATCCATGTCCTTAGTCTGTTTGTCTTCAGCAAACTGTTTGCGGGCTTTCTTGTACATCATCTTTAAAAGGGGCTTCCTTCTGGGACGACAGCCATGCAGACTAATTTGATGCAGTGTGCGGCGTATGGTCTGAGCACTGACAGGCTGACATCCCACCCCTTCAACCTCTGCAGCAATGCTGGCAGCACTCATACGTCTATTTTCAAAAGACAACCTCTGGATATGAATGCTGAGCACATGCACTCAACTTCTTTGGTTGACCATGGCGAGGCCTGTTCTGGGTGGAATCTGTCCTGTTAAACTGCTGTATGGTCTTGGCCACCGTGCTGCAGCTCAGTTTCAGGGTGTTGGCAATCTTCTTATAGCCTAGGCCATCTTTATGTAGAGCAACAATTCTTTTTTTCAGATCCTCAGAGAGTTCTTTGCCATGAGGTGCCATGTTGAAATTCCAGTGACCAGTATGAGAGTGCGAGAGTGGTAACACTAAATGTAACACACCTGCTCCCCATTCACACCTGAGACCTTGTAACACTGATGAGTCACATGACACCGGGGTGGGAAGATGGCTAATTGGGCACAATTTGGACATTTCCCTTAGGGGTGTACTCACTTTGTTGCCAGTAGTTTAGACATTAATGGCTGTGTGTTGAGTTATTTTGAGGGGGCAGCTAATTTATACTGTTATACAAGCTGTACACTGACTACTTTACATTGTATCAAAGTGTCATATCTTCAGTGTTGTCCCATGAAAAGATAAAATATTTTCAAAAATGTGAGGGGTGTACTCACTTTTGTGAGATACTGTACATACAAACATACATACATACTCCATGGTGTGTGGTCACATTAAATGTTCATAATTAGGCCTTTCAAAAATTGTCTTGAACTCATGATTAATGGCAGAAGAAACGGAGGAAGACATCACAGACATTGGCGGGACAGTATTTATGAATGGTGTACAAGGCTCTTGTATATCTTAAATCAGGCCACACAAGACAGAGATCAATGGAAAGGCATCTCCCATGTAAGTGGGCAATCTGCCACAGGCGGAGAAGTCGTTACACGATGGCATTCATATACATCTGTAACGCAGCTATGCAGTTATACGTACATCTTTAAAAGGCAATTTTTGAAATTTTGATGATTTATTTCTTCTGTCCCCCAAATTGCACCTGCTTTCATGAAAAGACAGACCACTGTTTTTGCGTAGACTTGCTAAGAAACAACTGACGAGTATACTACATTTTAAATTTCAAAGTAGTAACAAACTCCTGATTAGCACACAAACTGTTAAAAAAAAAATCAGTAATAAAAATCTCATAACTGCTTATCAGGGTTTAAAACCATTTGTTTTTGAGATTAGATACAGTTATATTACAATAAAAACTAATTTGAACAATTGATTGTTTCATTTTTGAATACAAACTTAATCTTTTTGAAGAAAATTTCACAACAATAAAACAAAGGTACACTTCTAAATGCTGTATGTTTTTTGTGAGTGGTGGACAGTTTGGTGATTTCAAACTGGTCTAAATTAAGTGTGGGCCAATCTGATATTTAGTATTGGTATCCGGTTCAATCCAGGCAAAAATTACTGGATTGTTTATCAGAGAGAAATAATAAATAAACGATCAATTAAGACATAAAATAAACCACTAAACTCCTATTAAAACTGCCGACATTCTGTAAACGTCTCATTCACACAGCAGTGGGTCCGTCACCTGATACAGACCCCGGTGTGTGAGGAGTGACTGCATGTCAGAGACAAGATGGTTGTTTATGACCATTTTTTTAGGTTTGGAAAAAAAGAGATGAAAACTAAATAAGATATATCCTTGGAAACAAAAATGTCATTAATAATAAATAAATGAAATGGAATGGAAGACTTATAGACAAATGATAACTGATGTTGCCTGCTCTGTGTATTTAATTCTTCATCAAAACATTAGGCCAGTAGAGCTCTGAAATGCTTTCAAACAAGCCTACTGTAGTACTCAAGAGAAGCTTCCATTTCTCCAGTGGCTGTGATGGTGTGGTGAGCTGTTAATTCTTTAGGACACTATTAAATTACTCTAAAAATATAAGGGTTTTTTTAGATGTCTGTGTTCAGGCATGTTGTCTTACATACAGCAGACATACAGTGCTCCATGTTACAGAAAATGACTACAATATAACTTTATGTTCGAGCTGTGATGCTGTAGTTTGGGTGATGAGGAACAATGAAGAGGACAGATGTCTGTGACTGTGTGTATTAAGGTTTCATGTTCTAAATATCACTCATCAAAATCATACTGGACATAAACTTACATCTTCCCTCTCTGAGCTGTGTCTAATTCAGGTTCTCTTTCTGTCTATGATGGCATACAAACAGGTTAGAAAATACCAAGTGTCATGTTTTGTCCTGCAGGATTTTTTTCATGGTTTACATAAATAACAAAAATGTGTATTTTTTTGTATTTTTATTCTAGTGTTTCTTTTTTTTTCCCACTGACAAAGAGTAGGAAAGGGAAGGGAAAAAACATTCATAATAGTAATTTACTCATGCATACTTAAATTATATGATCAGAGGTGGGTATAGTAGCCAGAAATCCTACTCGTGTAAAAGCAGTGCTATGAAATTAATAATTAAAAGCAGACAACCAAAAATTTCCAGTTGAGTTAAGGGTATAAAGATCATCCATTTAAAAACTTGAGTAATGACTTCAGTCTTGAAGATTTGAAGTTTTTCTTCAAAGTTTATAACAATTTTCTTATAGTTTTCTACTTTTCAATGTAAATTTATCTAAATTTGCAACCATTTTCCTCAAATTTGTAATTTCCTCTTGTAAAATGGCTTTTCTTGTACATTTGAGACTTTATTATAAATTTGTAGATTATTTTATGGCTAATTTTTATCTTTTTTTAATCCAATCCAACTTTATTTATAAAGCTCTTTAAAAACGACAGCTGACACAAAGCGCTGTACATCAATGATAAATAAAATTAAAAAACATAAAAACAATAAAATACAGCTAAAGTACAACACAGCACAAACGAAACAATAGTCATACAATAGAGACAATAAGAACAAATAAAATCAGTGTCTCAAACAGGGTCAAAAGCCAGAGAATAAAAATGGGTTTTAAGAGGCGTTTTAAAACTGGACGGTGAAGAGGCCTCTCTGATGGTCAAAGGCTGATTATTATAACATTACTGATTTTTTTTTTAAAATAAATTTGGAACAGAATGTGGCAAAAATTTTTACTTTTTTCCTCAAACAATTTAAACTTTTGACCATAATTTTGTTGAGCCAGAACAGAACAATAATTTTAACTCTGAATTCAAAGAAATATAATTATTAAAATTATATTTAAAGAAATAAATTAACTTAAATGACCAAAGATTTGGTTATTTCTGTTGTAATATTGCTCTATATTTATAGTTTTGTACAAATCTTGGCACGTTTAGTTTGTCTGAAGGCTGCTGACGGATTAAAGTCATTGGCTTCATGAATTTCCGTCATCTTAACTTGCTAGGTAACATAATAATGAACATAAATTATTTGTTAACATTGTAGTAGCTGGTGAAGTAAATCCTCAGCAATTCATCAGTCACTCTTGCCTTTCCCTGCAATGAAGCCTAACCAGACCTGTGAGCTAAGCGACTCCTCATTGTTGTTCCAATTACTAGCGGGTTAAAACCACCATAAATGCCTCTAGTGCACACATACCTCTTGTGCTTTTTTCCACATTTAAAGTACTTTTAATAAGCTCATGCTTCTCTCGGATAGCGACACTAGAGAGACACTCTGCCTGCAGACTGAAACAGTCACGCGGGCGCCGGGTAGGCAGGGTGCTTCTGCACGGATGACAGTTACACACTTTGTTCGTGTGCGTGCTTGCGGCACGTCATTCTTTCATATTTTTTTCTTAAATTAATATATCATAGGTGTGGCGGCATACTTCTAGGGTGGCGGCCCGCCACACGGAAATGTTTTCAGAGGAAACCCTGAGGTGTGTGTCTAAAAGGTTCACTTTCGGCCAGATTTTAACCCAGATGTTTATATTGGTGTCAAAAAATTGGGAATATTTTTTTTTATGATGTCTAAGTACAGTTCAGTCATGAGTGGTGTTTTTTTGTTTGTTTGTTTGTTTGTTTGTTTGTTTGTTTGTTTTTCTAGTTCATGACAAAGAATCCAGCCAAGCGTCTGGGCTGTGTGGTGAGCCAGGGCTGTGAGGAAGCCATCAAGACTCATCCCTTCTTCAGAGAGATCGACTGGGTCCTGCTGGAGCAGAGAAAAGTCAAACCACCCTTTAAACCCCGAATTGTGAGTGAGAGAGTGAGAGAGATATTACAACCTACAGACCGGGGTGGGGGGGGCTCCAGAATTTGGTGCTTCACCCCTGGATGTGTTAGATTGCAGATAGACACACTTATGGAATAAATAGTCAAAAGACTTTCCATACACACCAAACAACTGCCACAACAGAACACGCACTGCTTTAGACAGTCAGTCGTAATATTATAATATTTATATATTATTAGAATTGTTGTTTTAAGTAGACTGTTGACTCGGGGGAAGGGGGGGTATTTTATCTTTTAACTATATTTCCATTCATTAATATACCTACAAACTAACTTTGTTGCACATGGGGAAGTAGGCAGGCTCTGTTACACCAAAACTGCTGTATTAATGCTAAATTATGACCATGAATGTCAAATTCTACACCACATTTTCAACCTAGTGTAGTTGGCCCTCAAAAATGTATACCAATGGCCAAATTTATATCATCTGCCATTTATACTGTTTATACCTCCCACCCGTGTGGCTGTGGACTGTGCAAGCCTCTGTGGCCTGCAGGTGTCACTGTAATATCATTTTCAAAGCTCTGTGGCTCGTAGTGAAGATCCCCCCCTCCCTGTGTGTGTTCTTGTTTGTGTGTTTCAGAAAACCAAGCGAGATGTGAATAACTTTGACCAGGACTTCACCAAGGAGGACCCCGTGCTGACGCCCACAGACGAGGCCATTATCCGACAGATCAACCAGGACGAGTTCAAGGACTTCTCCTACTGCGCCCCTGAGGAGACCCAGCCCTAACGCACGGATTCAGCAACACTAGACCCAGCATGCATGTGCGCACACATGCTGACACAAAAGTAGAATTGATCCCTTTACAAAAAGATCACACACATGCACACACACGCACGCCATCAGTCTTTTCTTTTAAAGCTGTTACTTTATGGAATATTATTTACTTGCATTGTGTTGTTATTGTTGTTGTTGCCTGGGTTTATTATCAATATGAATATGAATTTTAAATATGAATATGAACACCTGCACACGCTCTCTCTCTCTCTCTCTCTCTCTCTCTCTCTCTCACACACACTCACACTCACGCACACACACACTCACCTGCACACAAAATGCAACAAAAGCTCGGATAACCAAGCACACACATTCACACTGCCTCTCCCTCCCACCCTAGTCCCCATACGCACACGGATTGTGGGTGCTGGGTGCAGAGGCTTGTATATATAGCCTGTGTTGCGTGGCTGTGTTGTGTTGATATCGTCTGCTAGTAAAGGAGCGTTGTGGCGCATGGACAAGCACCCTACTTTGTGTTATTACTGTCCTTATTGTAGGGCCAAATTCCCTTTGTGCAATACTCTGATTAACTATATATTTTTTGGTTTGTTCATGTTACTTTGTGTGTGTGGTCTTTTTTTTAAAATCCTACGACTATTGCTCTCACTGGTCGACACAATCGCTCTCCCGCCCCGCATAAAGTGAATGTGGAGCTTTCCAAGTTACAGGCTATTGAACTAATTATCGGGAGCGGAGTGTGATGGGCGGCCTGATCCACATCTGCTCCATCAGTGTGAATGTGCTGGCCTGTATTCTTGCTGGGGTTTTTTTTTTTTTTTTTTGTGAATGTGCATTTCTTCATGTGTGAATGTGCAATTTTTTTTCCTTCCCCTTTCCTATTGCGTGTCTTGAGTTTTGTGTTTCTATAGCGACCATCAGTGTTTTCTCCTCTCCTTCGAAGCATCAATTCCCCTTTTCTGTCTCTCAGCCAAAAACATTTGCTTTTGCTTTTCTGTTTTGTTTTGGAGAATGGCTTTTCTTTCTTATTGCGCTCTCTTTTTTATTATAATTATTATTATTGTAAAGTGTATCTGGAGGAAACCTTTGTGTATAAAACTATAGCTATACTATTATAGGTCTGTTACAGCCAGGTGATAAGAAATGTGGAGAACCAGCAGCTGAATTACCTCTTGTGATTTTTCAGACACACATTCAGACTCTTCTTTCACACTCACCTTCTTTCATCTCACTCTCTCTCTCTCTCTCTCTCTCTCTCTCTCTCTCACACACACACACACTCACACACACACACACACACACGCACACAGAAGGACTGTTGTGTACTGTACAGCGATGTGAAGATGAGCTGGTTGCTCTGTGCAGTAGAGTCAGTATGTAGTGAAGCTTCGTGCACCCAGAGGTAGACTGTTCCTGGTCACACTATCTTACTCTGTGCCAAAATGTAGTGCAACAGCAGGGCTGATCCTGTCTGGTCTGATTCCAATAAAACACTGAGCTGTCTACATCAACCCCAGACTCCTCTCTCGCTCTCTTTCTCTGTGTTAGTGCCTTTTCTTTTTTTCACCTGCCACTGTTAACAGACGTGAAACTGGGATGCTTAAAAAAAAGTTTATGTAAGAGAAGATGATTGGTGGAGTGGAGGGAGGCAGGAAGGAGAGGGGAGGAGGGTGAGGCTTCTCCTCATCAAGGTTGGCCTATCATCACGCTCAGTTTTAGGAGGCTGTGAGGTGATTTGCATGAAAAGGAGGGCGAGAAGATGAACAGCGAAGTCCCATTAAGTCACATGTGCTGCAGGAGGACCACTCGCCTTGTTAATGATTTTGGACACCTGTCATGGTGCGATCTTCACCGCGAGGATTCCCTGATGTGCTGTGAATTCCCGCTGCTGTCGTCTCCTACTTCATGAGCCTGTGTGCACCATGCCAGCAGATAGACCTGATGACAGCTGACAAGGAGAAGAGAAGGTAAAGGATAGAGGTTTAATGACAGTAGGCATGCATTTTTGGATCACTTCAGCTCATTTGTGTCTTGGGAGGAGAATTTGGGGTCAAAGGTGGAACTTGGCACTTTAACATCCTACAGTCCCATCACTGCCCATCTGTTCTTCAGTGCTGGAAGAAATACTCAACTCCTACCGATTTGAATTTACCTGGTAATATTAAAGGCATCCAAATTGATAATTTAAGCAAAACAGTATCAAGAAGAAAAGTGCCCAGATGTAAATATGGCCTTGAAAATAGCCTAATGTTGGAAATTGAAGAAGTGTTTCATGCTCTTTAGATGTTGAGAAACTCCTTCATATGGTAGCAAAAGGTCAGCATAAAATTAAAACGTGATTTTAAAGTTCGTGTTGCGTACAAGTGGTGTAATTGCACTTTTAAGCTGTGTGGAAAATAGGTTAAGTCTGCAAAGTTGCAACACATTTTAATGTTGTAATTGACAAGACAAAGCCAGAGTTTTGTTGGCTGTGTAATCTCAGAGCTGTTTGAATTACAAAATCAAATTCATACTGGTAGTTAATGTGTATTAGCAGAAAATGTGTAGCACCATCATGGAAGTCTGATTCCTTTGTTTTAATTGCTAGAGGATTTAATGAAATGAACTGTGCTTTAATGGAAAAATGATCTTACTGCTTATGAGAAGGTTGTGCATTTTTTAAAGATATGGCTGCCCTATTGATCATATCTGCACAACTATTATAATATTAATTTACAGTATGTTGCAATCTGACATTTTGTATTTTTAATGCACAACCTTTAGTGCAGTGCGTTTCCAGTTGTGGTTCCCTGGAATGTTCAGGTTTCTGTGGGAAATTTTCAGATTTCACCTAATTGGTCCAAAAATTTTTTTTAAATAGTTTACTATTGTTAGGTGCCTGCAGAACCCATGCACAACAATGGTAAATTACACAACATAACAAAAATAATTTTTTTGTAAGTTGCCTGTGTTTTTTCAACTGATTTAAGACAATTTTGCACCGCTGAATCCGAAAATGACATCCGTTTCTCTCGATCAGGTCAGGTTTTTATGCTAAGTTGTAAGCAGTTGTACAGCAGTTGTACAGTTGTACTGTAAATTGAATAGTAGACATTAAGGTAAGTACATGTAAATTGAATGTTACGTCATCATTGTTCAAAATTCAGAGAATTTCAAGAAATAAAAAAGAATTTTGCATCATATAAAGTGAAAATACCCGTACATGTAAACAAAAACATAAAAATCATGTGGCCATAGTTCAAAAAGTTGACCTGATTGAGCAAAACCAATGTGATTTTTGGATTCAGCACATCAAAATTGTCCTAAATCAGCTAAAAAAAAACTTAGACAATAAATTTGGTGTTGACCAGTGTTACTTGCAACACTGTTAGTAGCATGTTTGTAGAGAGGGGTTTGATTTTTATGTGGTATGTCTGTAAATATTGTGGGAGCCTGAAAGTTAAATTTATAAAAAGTCCAAATATACTAAACAATAATACACATTAAACCTCAGGCAAAAAGACTAGTCATGGAACACTATTTGAGTAAGTGCTACCATTCATTTCTCCAATTCCCACTAAATTGTACTTAATATATGTAAAACAAGGGTGTCGAACTCAAACGGGGCACAAAATCTTTAAGTGAAAAAAAAGTGTATTATGAAAATGTTCAGGTTTCACAAACCACCCGTTAAAAACACTAGTAATAATAATAATGCATCAGATTTATATAGCGCTTTTCATGGACACTCAAAGGGGCTTGAAGATGGATACATTATTCATTCACTCCACAGACATTGGTAGTGGTAAGCTACTACTGTAGTCATAGCTGCCCTGGGGCAGACTGACGGAAACATGGCTGCCAATAATAGATTAGATTTATATGGCGCTTTACATGTCAAGTGACATCTCAAAGTGCTTACATTGAGTCCATTATTCATTCACTCCAGACAGACATTGATAGTGGTAAGCTACTACTGTAGCCACAGCTGCCCTGGAGCAGACTGACAGAAACATGGCTGCCAATCTGCACCAATGGCCTCTCTGACCACTACCGAGCATTTATACACATTCATATGCAGTGTCATGGACACTGGAGGCAAGGTGGGTAGTGTCTTGCCCAGAGACACAATGGCAGTATGGCTGCTGAGAGCAGGATTTGAACCGCCAACCCTACAGTTATTGGACTATGCATATGCATAGTTTAACTTCAACAATAGATCATAGTATTTCCAGAGTTGCAAAATGTTTTCATGTTGAATATTTTGGACATGAACCACAGTTGGATTTACACTTCTGCGAACAACTGTAAACTTGCACTTTTTTACTTTTTACTTCCCAAAACTCTCTACATTTGTAGTGGGGATGTAACGATACAGCTGTTTCATTGCCTGATCTACCCATCCATTTTCTACCGCTTTTCCGGAGGTCCAGGTCGCAGAGGCAGCAGTTCAAGAGAAGCCTAGACTTCCCTCTCCCCGGCCACCTGCTCCGGCTCTGCAGAGAGGATACCAAGATGTTTCCAAGCCAACTTGGAGACGTAGATTTTCTTACCGGTTCATACCGTTTTCATACCGGAGTGGTGGCTCAGTTGGTAGAGCATCCGCCCCACACCCGGGAGGCAGGGGTTCAAATCCCGGCCGGGTCATGCCAAAGACCATATAAAAGTGGAACTTCCTGCCATCCAGCGTGGTGCTCAGCAATAATGGAATGGAGGAGGGAAATCTGTGGCAGTGCCTTGCGTGGCAGCGGCCCTCTGATTCTACAGTTGGGGTGTGTGTGATTAACACTGTGGATAGGTAAACCACAATTTCGTTCTACTGTACATGATTGGTTGTACGGTTGAATGACAATAAAGGGTGATTTAATTCAATTTAGTCTCTCCAGCATGTCCTGGGGTTGCTCCGGGGTCTCCTCCCAGTGGGACGTGCTCAAAACACCTCAAGTGGGAAGCATCCAGCAAGCATCCTGATCAGATGCCCAAACCACCTCAACTGGCTCCTTTCGATGTGGAGGAGCAGCAGTTCTACTCTGAGCCTCTCCCGGATGACTGAGCTCCTCACCCTTTCTCTAAGGGTGAGTCCAGCAATCCTACGGAAGAAGCTCCTTTCAGCTGCTTGCATCTGCAATCTCATTCTTTCAATCATTACCCAAAGCTCATGACCATAGGTGAGGGTAGGAATGTAGAATGACTGGTGAATGACAGCTTTGCTTTAGAGCTCAGTTCCCTCTTCACCACAACAGACTAGTACAACGTCCACATCACTGCAGATGCTGCTCCTATCTGTTCTCTCGCTCCATTCTCCCCTCACTCGTGAATGAGACCCCGAGATACTTAAACTCCTCCACATGGGGCAGGAGCCTGTCCCCAACCTGGAGAGGGCAGTCCACCCTTTTCTGGCTGAGGACCATGGACTCGGACTTGGAGGTGCTGATTCTCGTCCAAGCTGCTTCACACTCGGTAGCAAACCGTCCCAGCAAGACCTGTGGGTCATTGCTTGATGAAACCAACAGGACGACATCATCTGCAAACAGCAAAGAGTTTTTTTAACCACTTCGGCGACCTCAGCGCCTGTGATGGGCAAGTTGTCTCCCTCGTCCTCAAGCCCTGCTCCCTCTGTGGAAGGCGTGTCAATGGGATTGAGGAGATCCTCAAAGTATTCTTTCCACAGCCCGACGATGTCCCCAGTTGAAGTTAGCCGCGCCCCATCTGCACCATACACAGTGTGGACAGTGAGATGCTTCCCCCTCCTGACCCGCCAGACAGTTTGCCAGAATCTCTTCAACACTGACCGAAAGTCTTGTTCCATGGCCTCACCAAACTCCTCCCACACCCAAGTTTTCTGCTTCAACAACCACTCAAGCTGCATGATGCTTGGCCTGTTGGTACACCTCAGCTGCTTCAGGAGTCCCACAAGCCAACCAAGCTCGATAGGACTCTTTCAGCTTGATGGCCCCCCTCACCACTGGTGTCCACCACTTGATTTGGGGGTTACCACCACGAGATGCACCAACAACCTTGCGGCCACAGCTCTAGACAGCTGCTTCGACAATGGAGGTGGAGAACATGGCCCATTCAGACTCCATGTCTCCAGACTCCCTCAGAATGTGGTCGAAGTTCTTCCAGAGGTGAGAGTTGAAGACCTCTCGGACAGAGGCCTCAGCCAGACGTTCCCAGCACACCCTCACTATACATTTAGGTTTACCGGGTTTAAGTGGCGTCCACCCGTGCCATCGGATCCAACTCACCACCAGGTGGTGATCAGTTGACAGCTCTGCACCTCTCTTTACCTGAGTGTCCAAGACGTATGGTCGCAGGTCTGATGACACAATAACAGAATTGATCATTGACCTGTAACCTAGGGTGTCCTGGTGCCAGGTGCACATATGGACACTGTTATGCTTGAACATCGTGTTTGTTATGGACAAACTGTGGTTGGCACAGAAGTCCAATAACTGAACACCACTCGGGTTCCGAATGGGCAGGCCGTTCTTCCCAATCATGCCCCTCCAGGTTTCACTGTCATTGCCCACATGCGCATTGAAGTCCCCCAGTAGGACAATGGAGTCTCCAAGAGGAGCACTCTCCAGCACCCCAGTCAGAGACTCCAAAAAGGGTGGGTACTCTGAACCATCATTTGGTGCATAGGCACAAATGATGGTCATGACCCATTTCCCAACCTGAAGGCGCAGGGAAACTACCCTTTTGTCCACGGAGGAGAACTCCAATGTTGAGGCAGCAAGGCGGGGGGGATACAAGAATACCCACCCCTGCTTGTCACCTCTCACCCAGGGAAACTCCAGAGTAGGCGAAGCTCCAGCCCCTCTCCAGGAGACAGATTCCAGAACCGGAGCTGTGCGTTGAGGTGAGCCCAACTATACTATCTAGCCGGTATTGCTCAACCTCGTGCACCGGCTCAAGCTCCTTCCCCACCAGAGAGGTGACATTTCATGTCTCAAAAGCCAGTTTCGAAAGCCAGGGATCAAACCGCCAAGGTTTCTGCCTTTGACCGTCACCTGATCCACATTGCACCGGACCCCCATGGGTCCAGTGCAATGTGGCTCCGGTACAATGTGTTGCATTGGTGGATCCAGTGCATTGCCGGTAAAATGGTAAATGGTATTCACTTATATAGTACATTTTACTCATCTCTGGATGGCCAAAGCGCTTTACAGATCCCGCTGTCCACACTTTCATACACTGATGGCGGTGGAGCTGCCATACACAGGCGCTGGTCTGACCCACCTTGAGCAACTGGGGGGTTCAGTGTCTTGCTCAAGGACACTTCAACATGCAGACTGCAAACAGAGCGGGACTCAAACCCCTCACCCTCCGATCAGTAGTCGGCCACACTACATGTGCGCCACTGCCACCACTTGCCAGTGGATCTGGTGCAATGTGGAAATACCATGGAACTCCTTCCCGTGGTATTTCTGCAAGTTTTTAAAGTTGTAGATGTTAAAGTTGTAGAACTACATTCTGAAAACTGAACTTTTAAGAGTTTTTTATATATACATTTTGTCACTTATCAAGCATATAAATTCACATTCATCAACATTTTAATAAGAATAATAATAGAAGATGCTAAACTATAATATTCATGTATCAGCATTAGATTGTTAACAATAGAGATGCCATTGTGTAAATTTTAATCCCACCAACCAGCAGCATTAATGTAACTGATTAAAATTTAGATTGACCATTAGAATATATGCATTATGGGCATTAATATTAAATAACACCTAATAAACTTGATCATTTTTTTTTAAATCAGTGAATAAATTGCAGTGGACCATATGACAGTATGAACTCTGAAAACATCAAATAAATTCATCAGAGATGTGAGTTTATGTCTAGTATAATTTTGATGAGTCTGATATGAAGCCGTAATAAGTCATAGATATCTGTCCTCCATCACAGCTTAAATTTAAAAGTTAAAGTTAAATTAGATTTTAGTTATTTTCTGTAACATCTAATTGTGATTGATTTGAAACTTGGTACCATGGTTTGATATACACTACCGTTCAAAAGTTTGGGGTCACCCAGACAATTATTTTGTGTTTTCCATGAAAAGTCACACTTATTTACCACCATGAGTTGTAAAATGAATAGAAAATATAGTCAAGACATTGACAAGGTTAGAAATAATGATTTGTATTTGAAATAATAATTTTTTCCAGATACTCAACCTGCTCAAAGGAAGGTCAGTTTTATAGCTTCTCTAACCAGCTAAACTGTTTTCAGCTGGGCTAACATGATTGCACAAGGGTTTTCTAATCATCCATTAGCCTTCTGACGCAATGAGCAAACACATTGTATCATTAGAACACTGGAGTGATAGTTGCTGGAAATGGGCCTCTATACACCTATGTAGATATTGCACCAAAAACCAGACATTTGCAGCTAGAATAGTCATTTACCACATTAGCAATGTATATTAGATATTAGAGTGTATTTCTGATTAGTTTAAAGTTATCTTCATTGAAAAAACAGTGCTTTTCTTTCAAATATAAGGAAATTTCTAAGTGACCCCAAACTTTTGAACGGTAGTGTACACTGAGGATGTGCATATTGCAATTTGGTTCTAATCGGATGATGTTTACAGGAGTTGTAGCCCCAGACCTATGACCTCCTGTTCACCTCACTTCATAGACAGTAACTGTCTTGTGAAGTCAACTCCTTCTCCAGGGATCAAAGTTCAAAGTTAACGTTGCAGTTGCACTATGGTAAATGCTACATTTACTATTACTATAATACGAGTAAAGCTAGGGCCACCAAACCTGGCATACAGATTCACCTTGGGATCCTGACCTCAGACTATAGGTTTGGGGTCAAAAGGTCAAAGGTCAATGTTAACATTCCGTATTCCTTATTACTGTACAATGAGTGAAGTTAGGGTCACCAAACTTGGTACACAGGTTCACCCTGTGACCCTGAAGTGTGACTGTGGGTTTTGGGATTGCAAGCTCAAAGGTCAACATCGAAATGGCTTATAAACTATATCTCAACAGCAAAGAAAGCTAGGGTCATCAAACTTACTTCAGAGGTTTACCTTGGGATTCTGACCTCTGACTATGGGTTTGGGGTCTAAAGGTCAAGGTTAGCATTCCTTATGCCTTATTACTGTACGAGTAATGCTAGGGCCACCAAACCTGCTACACAGGTTCACCTTGGGATCCTGACCTCAGACTATGGGTTTGGGGTCAAAAGGTCAACGTTAACGTTCCCAATGTCTTATTACTGTACGAGTAAAGTTAGGGTCACCAAACTTGGTACACAGGTTCACCCTGTGACCCTGAAGTGTGACTGTGGTTTTGAGATTGCAAGGTCAAAGGTCAACATCAAAATGGCTTATAAACTATATCTCAACATCAAAGAAAGCTAGGGTCACCAAACTTGGTACACAGGTTCACTCTGAGACCATGACCTCTGACTACAGGTTTGGGTCAAAAGATCAAAGGTCAAGGTTGCCACTTCCTATGCACTCTTACTATAGAACATGTAAATCTCTCTAGGGTCACCAAACTTGCTACACGGGTTCACCTCAGGATCCTGCCATACAACTATGGGTTGTGTGGCTTATATTATTCATATATCCATACCTACATATGTATAGACACAAGAGGAATGTTTAGAGATTGCATATGTGGAATGACCTCACGTCTCAGAGCAGGACAATAGGTCTCGACCACCGGCGAAGATCAACGAGCAGACGGAGACTCAGCGGTGGAGACCTGAATGGACTTCCTGACCCCCCAGGGTCAGATGGAGGAGAGAGAGGACAATAGAAGGAGATAACGCGGATGTGTGATGTCGGCTTTTGTTATGCGATGTCTTTTGTTATGTGATGTATAAGTACGAAGGTCTGACTGCGCTCAGCCTCTTTTCTGCTTCTGCATTGAGATGAGACATGTGGGAGATTGGAAGCCGACAATAAACCTGATTTATAAAATCACTTCGCTTCCTTATTTCAGGCTCCCTACATTGGTGACCAGACGTGAGAATGGACGAAAGACGTTCTCCCGCTACAGGCTCGTCAGAGGCGACCCAAACAAGCGCCGTCGCCAACCCTGACATGGGAACAGATGGAAGACGTTCCCCCACAGCAGACTCCTCGGAGACGGCCCAAGCAAGCGCCGTCCCCAACCCTGTCGTGAGAACGGAGGAAAGGCGTTCTCGCGCTGTAGACTCGTCAGAGGCGGCCCAAGCAAGCGCCGTCGCCGTCAAACTCCCAGAGTTCTGGCAAAATGACCCGAACTCGTGGTTCCAGCAGGCTGAGGCTCAGTTTGCACTCGCGGGGGTGACGGCTGACGAGACCAAATTTTACCACATCGTCGCCAGACTCGATGCCGCCACAGCACGATGCGCGCGGAGCGTTATACAACAGCCGCCCACTAACGACAAATACAAGGAACTGAAGGCGACCCTCATCGAGAGTTTCGTCCCCTCGGCCGAGGAAAGGGCCGGGAGGATACTGGCGATTTACGGCCACGGGGGGCGCAGACCGATGGCCCTCATGGAAGACATGCTGCAGCTGAGGGAGGCAGACAACGACAACTTCCTCTTTCAACACATCTTCCTCAGCACTCTGCCGACGCACATGAGAGGGATCCTGGCCAACATGCGGTGTAAGACCCAGCAGGACTTCCACGCGCTTGCCCGAGAAGCGCAGCGGCTCATCAACTCCTGCGGCGAGCAGATGGCCACAGCAGCATCGGCAGATCTCGGCGTGGAAGCCCAGAGCATCGGAGAATCACAGGCGACGGAGCAGAACCCGCCCACCATGGCAGTGACGCGACCAAGGCGCAGCAAACGGGATGACCTCTGCTACTACCATCAACGTTTCGCCGAGAGGGCATACAAATGCGTGCCCCCCCTGCAGTTTCAAGAGCTCGGGAAACTTCAAAGCCGGGAACCGTTAGCAGCTACAGCTCTCGGCGAGACAAACAAGCTGCTCTACGTGACTGACGGACGCTCCGGGAGACAGTTCCTCATCGACACCGGAGCTCAGGTGAGCTTCATCACCCCGTCCTACGCAGACCGGGCAACAGGACCCTGTGGAAACGGAGCGATGGCAGCTAACGGCTCGATCATCGACACTTTTGGTGAAAGAAACCTGCCTCTGTCCATTCACGGCCGCAACTATAGGTGGACCTTTATTATAGCGGCGGTGAGTTTTAACTTGTTGGGCGCGGATTTCTTATGTGCACATGGGTTGTTAGTCGATCTTGCAAACAGACGCTTAGTTAATGCACTGTCATTTTCTTCTATCCCCTGTTCAGCTCGAGTGTCCCCACCACCCGTGCAGGCCAGCGTCGCCACAGCAGGAGGTAAGTTTGACCAACTCCTCACCCAATTTCCAGCACTCACAGTTCCCAAATTTTCGGCAACAGTAGCGAAACAGGGGGTGGAATACTTCATTCCCACAACGGGCCCACCTGTTTTCGCTAAAGCTCGGCGCTTAGACTCGACCAAGCTCGCCATAGCACGTGACGAGTTTGCCAGCCTGGAAAAACTGGGTATTATTCGGCGCTCGAAAAGCCCTTGGGCATCGCCACTGCATATGGTCCCGAAAACCGATGGTTCCTGGAGACCTTGCGGTGATTATCGCAGATTAAACAATGCGACAGCACATGACCGCTACCCAATCCCTCACATTCAGGATTTTTCACTACATCTGGCGGATGCGTGCATTTTTTCTAAAATAGACCTGGTCCGCGGCTACCACCAAGTTCCGGTTCGACCTGAAGATGTCCCTAAAATGGCTGTAATAACCCCTTTTGGTCTTTTTGAATTTTTGCGAATGCCGTTTGGCCTCAAAGGCGCTGCGCAAACTTTTCACCGTATGATGGACGCAGTATTACACGACCTCCCCTTCGTGTTCGTCTACCTCGACGATATTCTGGTAGCCAGCACGTCGGAGGAAGAACACGAACAACACCTCACTACAGTTTTTCAGAGGCTAGAAGAGCACGGGTTAATAATTAACCCGGCCAAATGCCGATTTGGCGTGTCACAAATTGATTTTTTGGGACACAGAGTTTCACCAGAAGGGGCAGTTCCATTGCCGGACAAAGTGCGCGCGGTAGCAAATTTCCCCCAACCACAAACGGTCAGATCGCTACAGGAATTTTTAGGAATGGTAAATTTTTACAACCGTTTCCTCCCTCGCGCAGCTCAACTCATGCAGCCCCTATATGCCGCGCTCAGAAAACAAAAGCCCTCCAACGCGGTCGAATGGACCCCGGAGCGGGAACGCGCCTTCGCGGAAGTAAAAAGAGCACTAGCAGATGCCGCATTGTTAGTCCACCCTGATCCCTCGGCCCACATAGCGCTAACCACAGACGCTTCAGACCTGGCCATAGGGGCGGTTGTGGAACAACATGTCGGCGGGACCTGGCAACCGCTAGCATTTTTTTAGCAAATCCTTAAACCAAACCCAGCGCAAATGCAGCACTTTTGACAGAGAGCTGCTAGCGCTTCATTTATCCATCCGCCATTTCCAGTTCTGGCTGGAAGGGCGACGTTTCACGGCTTTTGTAGACCACAAACCACTCACTTTTGCGATGGCTAAAATTTCAGAACCGTGGTCGGGCAGGCAACAAAGACAGCTGGCTGCAATTTCAGAGTTTACCACAGATATTCGACACATGGCAGGCAGACTTAATGTGGTGGCAGATTGCCTCTCCCGTGCCGTGACATCGTCAGGGCACGAGGAAG
Organism: Pholidichthys leucotaenia; assembly: GCA_020510985.1. Taxonomy (NCBI): domain Eukaryota; kingdom Metazoa; phylum Chordata; class Actinopteri; order Cichliformes; family Pholidichthyidae; genus Pholidichthys; species Pholidichthys leucotaenia. The sequence goes on along the minus strand of CM035836.1, from coordinate 374,505,213 downwards.
CAGATTATACTACCGCAGCAGCAGAGCTCATGGCCAACGCGGACGCGTACGCGGCCCCAATTCACGTAGGGATAGATTAGCGGCCATGGCAGCGGAACAAAGCAGTGACGTGGATGTGCGCGCGTTCCAGTCTGGACCAGCAAGGTTAAGGCTGGAGGAAAGGGGTTTGCGTGACGGTGTGCCCCCCCTAATCTGTGACGTGTCAACCGGTCGAACTCGCCCGGTAGTCCCAGCCGCGTGGCGCCGCCGCGTTTTTGACTCGGTGCACTCCCTCGCGCACCTAGGGGTGTGCGCCTCGGTGAAAATGGTCGCGGAGAAGTTTGTTTGGCCAGGCCTGCGTAAAAATGTAAAGGAGTGGGCGAGTTCTTGCATGTCTTGCCAACGCGCCAAAATTCACAAACACATGAAAGCGCCTCTGGAACCCTTCCGAATCCCGGCCAGGAGGTTTGACCATGTACACGTCGACCTCGTGGGCCCACTGCCGTCGTCTCAGGGGTTCACACACCTTTTAACAATGGTAGACCGGACCACACGCTGGCCAGAAGCGGTCCCGCTGGCGTCATCCATGGCCGCGGAAGTCGCTCGCGTTTTTTTAACAACCTGGGTGGCGCGTTTCGGCGTCCCATCGGACATCACGTCCGATAGGGGGCCTCAATTTGTCTCAGAGCTATGGTCAGCCATGGCCAGCAGCTTAGGGGCGACAATTCATCGCACCACCACGTATCACCCTCAGGCTAACGGGTTATGCAAGCGTTTTCATAGGTCTTTAAAGGCCGCCCTCAGGGCCTCACTGACGGATACAGATTGGGTAAATAAACTTCCCTGGGTTTTATTAGAGTTGCGTTCTGCGCCTAAGGAGGATCTAGATGCCTCCCCGGCAGAATTAGTCTTTGCACAACCCCTCAGGCTCCCGGGTGAGTTCTTACCAGAACATCCAGAGCCCGGGCGCCTCCCAGCCCTGAGGCCCCTAAGCAGCACGGGACCGGACACGCTCCCCGGACCAGTACATCACTCTTTTCCGCGGGTTTTTGTTCCCCAAGCTTTGAAAAATGCCGAGTTCGTTTTTGTTAGGCACGAAGCTTTAAAACCAACCCTCCGCCCACCATATGATGGACCATATAGAGTGCTGGAACCTGGTGAGAAGCATTTTGTGCTTGATTTAGGGGACAGAAAAGAAACAGTCAGTATTGACAGACTTAAGCCTGCTTTCATGTTGAGCGACGAACCTGCACGGGTGGCGAGAGCACCTCGACGGGGTAGACCCCCCAAGAGACACACCTCAAACCCCCCGCAGGGACCAAATAAGCACTCTCCTCCCCAAGCTGCAGATTCCTTTCAGGACGGCCCCGCCAGGACGCCAAAGCGGGCCTACAGCAGATTTGGGAGAAGATTGAAACCCAGACGACACATAGACTGATGTAAAATTGACAAGGGGTTGTAAGCTATGCTGTCGAATTTTGCCGTTGCAGAGTTAGGGCTGACATATGACATAGACTATACTGTTGTTGTTACCACTGAATTTTTAACATGAACATGCTGTATAGCTTGAAGGTTAGCATGGCTGCTGAGGATATTTTTCCCTTTTTCCGGTTGATGTGAATAACGGTATAATATGTCATGGATGTTACCTTAAGCTGTGAACTTAATTTTATTGTCCTTTTCTTAGACGTTTGGGGGGGGGGCTGTGGCTTATATTATTCATATATCCATACCTACATATGTATAGACACAAGAGGAATGTTTAGAGATTGCATATGTGGAATGACCTCACGTCTCAGAGCAGGACAATAGGTCTCGACCACCGGCGAAGATCAACGAGCAGACGGAGACTCAGCGGTGGAGACCTGAATGGACTTCCTGACCCCCCAGGGTCAGGTGGAGGAGAGAGAGGACAATAGAAGGAGATAACGCGGATGTGTGATGTCGGCTTTTGTTATGCGATGTCTTTTGTTATGTGATGTATAAGTACGAAGGTCTGACATGCTCAGCCTCTTTTCTGCTTCTGCATTGAGATGAGACATGTGGGAGATTGGAAGCCGACAATAAACCTGATTTATAAAATCACTTCGCTTCCTTATTTCAGGCTCCCTACAGGTTGTATACTTTGTTGTATATTCGTGTATGATGGGTTTATCATAATTTGGTTCTGCCACAGTGATTATATTGAAAAGTTGAAAATTGCTCTGTTGATAAGTATTGGGCTCTTCAAAGAAAACAGAGGCGGGGGGTACTGCACTCGCCTCAGAGTGCTGTTGCTGGTTTATTTTCTGTATGTTTTAATGGATCAGGTTTTTTATATTTATTTTTTGCTCCTTGATACTATCTAGTAATTTTGCCTCGATCAGATCCAATACGGATAATAAAAATTGGAGTGGCGCATCTCTAACTTGTAGTGAAACTGGAATCACAATGTCAGTTATTACAGATTTCATTTTGATGTGTGTTGGATGCAGTCTTTGAGTGAGTTAAGTAGTTTTTGTTATCCTTAATCCAGTCGCAGACTTCTACTATAAATTGAGTTTCAAAATATCATCTGCTGGCATTTTGTATTCCTATAGCAATAATCCAGTAGCAATGTGTTGGTAAACTAATTGTGACTTTATTGTACTTGTGTTTCTTTTCTTGCCCATTTGTGGTCTAGAGCAATGTGCCGTGAGGCGGCCAGGAGGAGGCGGCGGGTGGAATCGGATGTGTTTGGAGATCTGTCTCGCCTCCTGCCACTGCAGCCCTCCATTCGAGCAAACCTGGACAAACCCTCAGTCATCCGCCTAACCCTTAGCTATATACGCATGCAGACTTTGCTCACAGGTGAAGAATGGCATCTAATTAGAAATGACAAACTACAAATGTGTATCGGAATATACAAGAACATTGAATACATTTTTATGCAGATGATACTATTTTATGTCAGTGTAAATGTTAAATAAATAGAACAGATTTATTTGACTATCAAAGTGTATTACCGGGGTTGGACTCAGACTATCTGAAGGACAGGGGTGGAGAAGTAAAAAGTGTACCCACTTACTGAACAATATTAAGCAGCACTACCATGTAAAAATCTATAATGCATCGTGTTTAATGTTAAAATGAAATGAATGAATGAATTTATTTATTTCGGATAGGATAGTACATTACAGGTTAAAAGAAACTGTATAATATAAAACAAGGTCAAATTAGACAAAGACTCCTTCTACTATACAATTCCACGTGAGTTATCCGAAATGGGTGATGGCTGAAGCCGCAGCTTATATTGCCCACCCATATTCCATCCAAGAATTCGAAGGAGAAAAAAGAGAAAACAAGACAAGAGCGATTACAATTTAAAACAAGGCTAAGACAAAATGTGACTGAGAGAAAAAAGAAAACTGAGCTAGTCTAAGTTAAGCGGTTACTATTCAAAAACAAATCTAAGACATAGTGTCACAGAGAAAAAAAAAGAAAAGAGTGAAAGTGAAAATTGAAAGTGACATTGGTGAAAGAGATGAAATTATAATTAAAAAAAAGTATGATAAAACACAGTGAACTATAAACAAGTGTTTATTTCACTAATGTGTCTAGGGTTTCCATTAAACCATGTAGGGACCTACTTTAAAATGTTTTAAGTTTCCATTTGAAGGGGTTCTTCACCTAATTAGGCTTTTGTAGGAGTTCTCTAAATGGCTCTTTTCCTTACTGTAAAAGGGCCTCTTTGAGACAGCGCATAAGAGCACCAAAGCAGCTTAGTATATGGTTCAGCATTATATTTTTTTAATCTATTAATATACATATCACACATTCCTACTCTAAAGGACACACTATCACAATTTATTGCACAAAGAGCCAAAGGTCTACAATCATTTCCTTCATGTGGAGGACACCCAGTAGGGAACTTCTTGTTTTAGCCATTCTAGAGGGCACTTTAATTATGATAACACTATGGAAGAAGAAAGCAGACGAGGCAGCGAGCTGGATGGCACATGAACTTTATTCTTCTTCCAACATCAAGTACAGGAACCACTCTGACTGGGTCTCTGTGTGCCTCCATTTTATAACCTTTTTTTCTGCACCATGAGACCCAGGGAGTCAAAACACAATACTTCAGTGCACAAAAACATGCGTGGCATATTAACATAACCCCCTTTCTTCGTCTCTCAACTCCTGTGTCTCCCGACTCCCTGGGGGGGGGGGGGGCGGGTAGTCCTTTCCCTTATGTGTGAGACTCCCCGGAGCCACTTCCTCCTTCAGTCCTTTTGTTCCCTCTTCCCCCGGCTTCTGACTCTGGGTGGAGAACCCCCACACAGCCCCCCCCCGCCCCAAACACCCAGAAAGGGCACTAACCCCCTCATCCTTTGGGCTTGAGCCTGTGCCCATAGTGGCTGTAGTGGGGGGTCGCCGGGCCGGTGGAAACACAGTGCTGGCGAGGTGTGCAGGTGGGCACATTAGTCTGTGGAGGGAAAAAGTGTGGTGGGGGGGAAACATGTTAGCTTTGCGAATGCAGGTCTTTACCGAGGGAACACCAACTTGCGGAGCCACCAATGGTGGGCGTCTGCGCCGGTGAGCTTGGGCCAACACCACCTGCTCGTCTGCCAACACAAAAGCGGGCTTCAGCTTGTCGATGCAGACGGTCTCCCTACCCCCCCCCCCCCCCAAGTCTAACACAAAATGCTTTGCCCCAGTGTCCAGCACCCTGAACGGTCCGCCGTACGGTGGGCGCAGCGGGGTCCGGTGTACATCGTGCCTGACAAAAACAAAACTGCCGTTCTGTAAGCTTTTTGGGAGAAAGGTGCAATGAAAACAATGGTGGGCCAGGCCCGGCACCTTAACAGCCTCTGTACTGTGCAAAAATTGTGCGGGCGGATCGGCCCCGGGCGTGGGGTTTTCCAGTAAAAACTCCTCGGGGATCCGCAGCGGATGAAAAAAATGAGTTCTGCCGGGGAAGCTGCCAAATTCTCCTTAGGCCCGGAGCACAACCCTAAACTAGAAAAGCACTCATAGAGCGCATACCTCCGCCAAGGCTCCTTCCGTTTCTCATGGATCACCTCCAAAATGTAATGGGTTTGTGTGTAGGCCTATAGCCACTTGTGGTGAAAATTGCATCAAAGTCTGTCCATCCGTTTTGGAGTATTGTTGCTAAGACACTGTGAGAAGATAAGAGCCTTGGCTGAGGTATGCATTCTCAGATCATCACCAAAATATAATGGGCTCCTCTCTAGCCCAAGAACCACCTCTGGTAAAAATTTCATCCAAATCCATGCAATAGTTTTTGTGTAATCCTGCTGCACAAATACAAACAAAGCCCTTGGTGGAGGTATGCACTCTCAGATCATCACCAAAATGTAATCATCTGTAGGATACCCCATTTCTGACAATCTCTGAAAATTTCATGAAAATCCATCCATAACCTTTTGAGTTATCTTGCTAACAAACAAACAAACAAACAAACAGACAGACAGACAAACCAATGCCGATGAAAACATAACCTCCTTGGCGGAGGTAAAAACCCAGGGCAGGTGGTCGACCCAATTTGCATCCGTGAGTGAAGCTCTGAGTGCTGCCTTAAGTGACCTATGAAAACGTTTGCATAACCCATTAGCCTGGGGGTTGTACGCTGTAGTGCGGTGGATTTTGACCCCCAGGTTCTGGGCCATCGCGGACCAGAGTTCTGAGACGAACTGCAGACCCCTGTTGGAAGTGATGTCCACTGGGGATCTGAACCGTGCAACCCAAGCCGACAAAAAAGCACAAGCCACTTCCGCAGATGTGGTGGAAGCCAGCCACTTCAAAACCACTTCAGGCCAATGCGTGGTGTGGTCCACAACTGTCACAAGGTGCGTGAAACCTTGCAACGGTGGGAGGGGTCCCACCAAATCCACATGGACGTGGTTGAACCTCCCGGCCGGGATTTGAAACGGCTCGAGGAGGGCTTTAGTGTGCTTGTGTACTTTGGCCCGCTGGCACGCAACGCACACTACAACCCACTTTTTCACGTCCTTGCGCAAGCACGGCCAGACAAATTTCGCCCCCACCAGTTTAACTGAGGCGCACACGCTGGGATGCGAAAGAGAGTGGACTGACTTGAAAATGCGGCAGCGCCAAGAGCTCAGAACCACTGGGCGTGGGTGACTGGTGGAGATGTCGCAGAGCAAGGGAGGGCCCCCTTCCTGCACCACCCTGCTCTCCAGCGTTAAATCAGTGGGCGCGGACTGGAGCGCGCAAATGTCCGCAGCCATAGCAGGGAACTCTATTCCCATGTAACCGGGGAGACTAACGCGCGCGACAGGCAATCGGCCACGACATTGAGCTTACTGGCAACGTGTTGAATGTCGGTCGTGAACTCCGAGATTGCGGCCAAATGCCGTTGCTGCCAGACTGACCACGGTTCCGAGACCTTGGACATTACGTACGTTAGCGGTTTATGATCCACGAACATGGTGAACTCGCGCCCTTCTAGCCTAAACTGGAAATGGCACGTCGCCAGGTGGAGGGCCAGCAATTCTCTGTCGAACATACTGTATTTGCGTTTGTTGTTGCGCAAAGTATGACTGAAAAATGCAAGCGGCTGCCAGGAACTGGAGATGTACTACTTCACCACTGCCCCTATGGCAATGTCAGATGCGTCCGTGGTTAGCGCTATTTGCGCTGATGGGGCAGGGTGGACTAGCAAAGCAGCGTCAGCGAGTGCTGTTTTGGCATTTGCGAAAACCTGGACTTGTTCAGGGGTCCAGTCAGTGTTTTCCGCGGGCTTCTTTTTGTTAAGCGCGGCGTACAACGGCTGCAGCAGCTGAGCTGCCCGGGCGAGGAAATGGTTATAAAAGTTGACCATTCCCAAAAATTCCTGTAGGGCCCTCACGGTCTGCGGATGCAGAAAATCCAACACGGCGTGCACCTTATCGGGTAACAGAATTGCGCCCTCCGGCGAAATGCAGTGGCCCCAAAAATCAATCACAGGCACACCAAACTGGCACTTTTCCGGGTTGATTATAAGCCCGTGCACTTCCAATCTCTGGAAAACCATTTTGAGATGGGCGAGGTGCTCCTCCTCAGATGTGCTAGCCACTAGAATGTCGTCTAAGTAGACAAAAACAAAAGATAGGTCACAGAGCCCTACGTCTATCATTCTCTGAAAGGTTTGCGCAGCGCCGTTTAACCCAAACAGCATGTGTAAAAACTCGAATAGGCCCTAAAGGAGTTATTACCGCTGTTTGGGAACATCCTCCGCGCGCACTGAGACCTGGTGATAACCGCGGACCAGATCCACTTTTGAAAAAACACGCACCCCGGCCAGGTGCACGGAAAAATCCTGGATGTGCAGGATGGAATCGTGTTCCGTGGCATTGTTCAAGCGCTGAAAATTGCCGCACGGTCCCCACGACCCATCAGCCTTAGGCACCATGTGTAGCAGGGATGCCCACGGGCTGTTAGAGCACCTAACAATGCTCAACTCCTCCAAGTTCGCAGACTCCTCGTGCGCGGTGGCCAGTTTAGCCGTGTCCAGGCGCCGAGGTTGCGCGAACACCGACAGGCCTTTAGTGGTTATGAAATGTTCGACCCCGTGTTTGGTTACCGAAGCCAAAAAAGTTGGGACCGTGAGTGCTGGGAACTGTGCAAGTAAATGCTGGTACTTACCCCCTGGAGCTATAACGTTAGCCAGTGTTGTTGACCCAGCTCCCCGAGCTGTGCAGGGCAGGGAGGTGAAAGAGACAGCGTCTACTAAATGTTTGTTGGCAAAATCGACTAACAACTCATAAGCACATAAAAAATCTGCGCCTAAAATGGAGGCAGAACATTCAGCTACCACAAAGTCCCACTGGAAATTGTGTCCGTGTAGGCATACCGTCAGCGTCCGTTCGCCAAATGTCCTGATGGTAGACCCAATGGCAGCCGTAAGCTCAGGAACGCTTCCTCCTGCCGACCTGTCTGTGCTGACCAGCAAGATAAGGCTCTTCTGGGAGCTGGAGTCTACCAAAAAACGTCTCCCTGAACGTGTGTCCGTGACAAAAAACGGCTTGTTCCTGTCGCCAGCGGTCGCAGCTGCTACTGACTGCTGGCTATGCCGTTTCTGGCTTCTTGAATTGGCATGGTGGCAGGCAGCGTTGTACATTCAAGCCGAAATGGCGATGATCGAAACAGATCGCCCCGTTCCTACGCTTCTTGATGTCCATCCCGGCTACCACCAACAGCTCCACGACCTCACTGGAGTCCCTCATGGATGCCGGTGCCGCTGCATTCACGTTGAGAGCTCTAGTTGCTAAAATGATGCGGTCCGCTTCCTGCGCCAGGGCTCGGTAGTCTTTGGTAACCAGCAGCGGCGAGTTGGCCAGGATCACCCTTGCTGTAGCAGGTAGGTTCCTGAGGAACAGGTGGGCGAACAGGAAAGAATCGTCATTCTTCCCCATCAGCGCCAACATGCTTTCCATAAGCTCCACGGCTGATCTGTCACCTAACTTGTCCCTAGATATCTGTTTCCTATAGGCCCTTAGAATAGAGGGTTAGTATTAGTGAAAGTGCCTTGAGTGGTCTTTGTGACTAGAAAAGCGCTATATACGTAAGTGCAGGTTAGTTAGTTAGTTAGTAACTGAATGTGTTAGGAGTCTCTCTGCCCTTTCACTGTCAGACAGGGTATAACGCTGCAGCAGCATCCTCTTGAGCACTTCATATTTCCCTCAGGCCGGCGGCTCCTGGAGCAGGCTCATTACCTGCTGCGTGGCACATACATTCAGTGCAGCAACCATATGGTAGTATTTCGTGTCATCCGCTGTGATCCTGTGGCGTGCAAACTGGGCTTCTATATGCAGGAATCACGCGGTTGGGTTGTGAAGCCAGAAGTCTGGGAGCTCGACTGAAACAGTGCACGCGGTGCTGGTGTTCTCCCTCTGGGTAGTCTCTGGGGCGGTGCTCGGCTCGTTCTCCATGGCACTTCTTGGATCACCAACGTGGAAGAAGAAAGCAGACGAGGCAGCGAGCACGACAACACATGAACTTTATTCTTCTTCCAACATCAAGTACAGGAAATACTCTGGGTCTCTGTGCACCTCCTTTTTAAAACCTTTATTTCTGCACCATGAGACCCAGGGAGTTAAAACACAATACTTTCAGTGCACAAAGACATACGTGGAACATTAACATAACAACCCCCTCTCTTGACTCCTGTGTCTCCCGACTCCCCGGGGGACAGATAGTCCCTTCCGATACAACTGAGACCCCGGAGCCACTTCCTCCTTCAGTCCTTTTGTTCCCTTTTCCCCTGGCTTCCACCTCTGGGTGAAGAACCCCCACACAGTGCCACCAAAACACCATGTTTTGTTTTTTGTTTTTTTACTTTTCTTGTTCCTGGGTAAAAAAAAAAAAAGTTTTATTTCTCAATTGTTTATGCCTAAAGTAAATGCAAAGGCCTTTTACTCTTCCAACTTTGCTTGTCACTACTATCCTTTTTTTTTTAAATCAGATTTTGTTTCACATACATACTGACAAGAGAACTCCTTTGTGGGTACTAGATGAGGGTCAGACAGAGGAAGACCCTTGTAAGACAACAGCTGGTACACACCTACACTAAAAATTCAGACAGACACCACATCATTTCTTTGGAGTTTACACTTACCCATGAGTACTATATTGTTAAAAGTTGAATCGCACTTCCGGTTATGGCTGCCACGTAGGACGGACGTGTCTCGCTCTGCTCTGCTCCTGGAGAAAAAAAATCGGCAAATAACTCTCTCATTTGGGACAGAACGTATCCCAGCGTTTGGGCGAGGATATGTCGGCGAAGCCTAAGGCTGGAAAACCAGGAAAAGGAAAAAGCGAGCCGCCGAAACAGTCCAAATTAACGGACTTTCAGGTCTGTGACGCAGCAAACAGGGCTCCATATATGGCGGAGGAGGCTGGCAACGCTGCGATTTCTGCGGGGAATGGCGCAGATGCGCTGATGGCTGCCATGAGTTCAATGAGAGCGGACTTTTCCTCTAGATTTGATGGGATTATGACAGCGTTGGAAGGAATAAGAAAGGAATTGGGTGACTGTGTAGAACGAACGGCGCAGATGGAGCTCCGTCTCGCTAGTGCTGAAGATGACGTCACCCGTCTTCAATTAAAGGTGCGCACTTTGGAAAAAAAAAATAAATCTCTGGAAGATAATATTTTGGATTTGGAATCTCGGTCGAGACAGAATAATTTGAGGCTGGTGGGTCTTCCAGAGGAATCAGAAGGTCGGGACGTATGTTCCTTTCTGGAAAAGTGGATTCCGGAGGTGCTGGGCAGCGAGGAGTTGCAATCAGCAGTGGTTCTGGAAAAAGCACATCGCATTGGCCCACGGAGAGATAAGGGACCGCCGAGGACCTTAATTATGAAGTTTCTTAACAACAGAGACAGGATGAAGATCTTCAACGCTGCACGAGCTAAAAAAGGAGAGATTAAACACCAGGACCAGCAGGTGTGGTTCTACCCAGATTTGGCCACAGGAATCCAGCAATTGAGGAAGCAGTTTGATCCCGTACGTAAGGAGCTGCGCAACCTTGGGATTCGTCATGGTGTAATCTATCCTGCGAGACTGCTGACCACGTATGAGGGCAGAACCCACATCTTCAAGACCCCAGAGGAGGCGCAGGAGTTCATCAAGAAGATCAAAGAAGAAGAAGAGACTGGTGGGAGCTAAGCATGAACAAAATATAAGGTAGAATAATTAAGCATTTGCACAGGCATCTGACTGACTTGAAGTAAATAGTAAGTTTACAAAATATAGATTGTATTATATATAAAAAAAAAAACAAAACAAAAACAAAACAAACAAAAAAAAAAAAAAACTATGATGTACAAAGTTGTTAAAAATTTTGGAGTTAAGTTGGAAAACTACAGAGGAGAGTTAATGTTACGTCATTAAAAGCAGTAGAGTTGGGGTGATTGGGAGGATGAAGAAGGAGTGGCTTAGGCTGTTCCCCGTGGGTGTGGAACGGTCGATGGCTATATCGGGAGACAGAATTTTTCTTTTGATTTTGGGGGGTTTGCCACAAGTGTGGGAAGGGGAAATTTGTTTGTGTGTAGTTTGTAGGATGAATGTTCAACCACTCATGTTTTTGCTTCTCTGTATGAGCATGTTTACACTGCAAGGTAATCCCAAACTCTCTATTGATCATGGACCAAAGTGTTAATCTTAATTTAACTTCATGGAATTGCAGAGGTCTACAAAATTTAAAAAAACTTAAACAAGTTATGAATAAAATAAAGGACATGGGTTCAAGAATTGTGTTTTTACAAGAAACTCATCTGATAGAGGAGGATGTTAAAAGAATTAGGAGTAGATGGCAGGGAAGTGTATTCACCTCTTCATTTTCATCCCGAGCCAGGGGAGTTATGACTCTCATACATAAATCAGTTCCTTTTCAAGTGAAAAATGTAATTGGAGACAAATTTGGAAGATATGTAATCATTCAAGGTTCTTTGCTATTAGAAAATATAAATCTTGTGAACTTATATGGTCCCAATATAGATGATCAGAAGTTCTTTGCTAATTTATTTCTCATCTTATCATCACTTACAGGGCAACATATAATAGCAGGGGATTTTAATTGTACATTGAATCCAGGTGTGGATAGATCAACAGGACTGGATTGTACGCACATTGGATGTAGGATGACTATTAATCATTTTATGAAAGAATTGAGATTGTTAGATATATGGAGAGAAATGAAACCACAAGTTAAAGCCTATTCTTGTTATTCCAGTACCTACAAGACATTCTCACGTATTGATTATTTTTTGATTTCCACAGAATTAAGGTCCAAGATTCAAAACTGCTTTTATGATAACATCGTGATCTCTGATCATGCACCCTGTTGTCTAATATATGTAGATAAAAAATTGACAAAGGAATCAGGTAGATGGCAATTTCAGCATAAATGGCTTCAGGATGAGGAATTTGTCAAGTATATAGAAAAACAGATAGACGAGTTCTTTGACATCAATACTACACAAACATCAGCATGTGTAAAGTGGGAGGCTTTCAAAGCTTTTATTAGGGGGCATATTATTAGTTATACAGGATCAAAATCTAAGAAGACTCGAGAGGAGAGAGCTAAATTGGAACATAAAATAAAAAATCTTCAGGAAAAAGTGTATGCAGGAAGTGACCCAAGGTTGGAGAATGAATTACTGATTTTGAGAGCTGAATACGACAAAAAATCAGCGAATAGAGCTGCCTCGAGTCTTCTAAGATTGAAACAATCTTTTTATGAACAAGGTGAAAAATCAGGAAAATTATTAGCATGGCAGATTAAACAATTGGAAATTAAAACACCAATTACCAGTATTATAAGTAACGGACAGGTAGTTATAGATCCTTTAGAAATTAATAGAGCCTTTAGAGATTACTATGAAAAATTATATGATACCAAAAATGAACCTGATTTAACAAAACTAAATGGGTTTTTGAACGAACTATCTATACCGTGTATTCCAAATGAAAACAGGGAGATATTGGAGTCTAAAATTAGTCAAGAAGAAGTTGGGCTAGCCATTGATAATATGAAATCAGGAAAAAGTGCAGGACCAGATGGTCTTCCAGTTGACCTTTATAAAAAATTTAAGAATAAATTAATAAAACCTTTTTTGGAAATGGTTTTAGAAGCATTTCAAAATAATAATTTACCATCATACATAAATAATGCCTTAATTATACTGCTGCCAAAACCAGGTAAGCCCTCTAATAAATGTGAAAATATGAGACCAATAAGCCTATTAAACGCCGACCTTAAGATAATCTGTAAAATTTTAGCAAGACGAATACAAGAAATTTTACCAAATATTATTAATCGAGATCAGAATGGCTTTATAAAGGGTAGACAAGGCTTCCATAATGTAAGAAGACTATTTAATATTATCTATTTTAATAAAGAAGCACCGGATACAGCTCTCCTATCATTGGACGCCGAAAAGGCCTTTGATAGAGTTGAATGGCCCTTTCTTTTTGAAGTCCTACAAAGGTTTGGACTTGGAAATAATTTCATAAAATGGGTTCAAATAATATACAATAATGCTACAGCAGAAATTCTAACAAATAACAATATTTCAAAACCAATAAAAATCAATAGAGGATGTCGACAAGGCTGTCCACTCTCACCTTTACTGTTTACTATGGCAATTGAACCTTTAGCGATAGCGATACGTTTACATTCACAAATATATGGAATTAAAGTTGGACCAACAGAACATAAAATCTCCCTGTACGCCGATGATATAATTTTGTTTATGTCGAATCTAAAAAAATCAATTCCAACCTTGTTGAATTTAATAAAGAATTTTGGGGAAATATCAGGATATAAAATAAATAAAACTAAATCTTCAATATTAATGCTAAATGAGACCCAGAGAAATTACCCAGCCCCTGAGGTAAATCAATTCAATGTTGTAAATCAGTTTAAATATTTAGGAATCCAAATTATGCCTAAGCTAGAATCAGTCGCCAGTGTCAACTATGAAGCCTTAATGTCAGATATCAGTGAGTTAACTCAGAGATGGATGTCACTACCAATGTCGATGATCGGGAGAATCAATATACTTAAAAGTAATATTTTACCTAAAATACTTTATTTATTTCAATACATTCCCTTATCACCACCTTTAGATCTATTCTCAAGAATAAAAAAAAAGTTAGTGGAATTTATATGGAACAACAGGAGGGCTAGATTACGTCTGTCTTTATTATATTTACCATTTGATCGTGGAGGTCTGAAATGTCCAAATTTTATGTTGTATTATTGGTCGGCACAACTGAGGTCTATGACATATTATTTTTCATCAAATGATCTCCCTCACTGGACTGAAATGGAATCATACAATTTACCTTTACCTCTTCCCATATTCATATACTCAGATTCGGCAAAAAAATTACAAAAACAAGTTAAAAATCCATTTGTAAAGCATATGATCAAAATATGGTGTGAAGCTAAAAACTATTTAAAAGAACCACAGTTATTGTCACAATTTAGTCCAATATGGGGTAATCAATATTTTAAACCAGGGAGAGCGGACGCTGTATTTAAAGTATGGAATTTAAAAGGGATACAAAAGATTCAGGATTTATATTTGCCATGTGCAGACAACATAATGTCTTTTGAAGAGCTGAGGATCAAATTTAATCTCAATAGAACACATTTTTTTAAATATCTTCAACTTAGAAACTTTATTCGATCAAATCAAAATAAAGCTCTCACTCGACCTATTTATTCATCCTTGGAAAAAATGATGATGAAAGATAGTAAAAGAAAGGGTATTATTTCAGAGTTTTATAACTCATTGACACTATCTTCAAGTGAAAATTCACTGAAAAGATTAAACTACTGGAAAGAAGATCTGCAAATTGAAATTTCAGAGGAACAATGGGAATTGGCTTGTACAGAAGCTCAAACCAAATCAATAAATGCACGCCTTAAATTGATACATTTCAAATGGTTAATGCGGATGTATGTTACACCGGAGGAGTTAAATAGATATAACAAAAATATACCAGATACATGCACAAAATGCATGGAAAGTAAAGGAACCCTATTTCATTGTTTATGGGAATGTAGATTAATAAGAATGTTTTGGGAAGAGGTGAGGGTAACAATTGAAAAAATAATCTCAAAACAAATCATATTGAATCCTAAACTGTTTTTGTTGGGTCTGTACCCAGAAAAGCATAATTTCAATAAAAGTGAAAGAACATTCATAGACCTCAGTTTGCTTAATGCCAAAAAATGTATTGCACTATTATGGAAAAAGACTCATAGACCAGATGTGACTCAGTGGTTAAGACAGATGTTAACAAACCTCCCATTAGAAAGAATAACATATATACTGAAATCAAAGGAAATTGTGTTTGAGAATATATGGAGACCTTTTATTGATTATGTAAAAAATTTAAACATAACTCTTGAAGAAGAAGGTGAATGATGTGTGTGGACCTTGTAAATTCCAAACTGGTGAACATAATATGTATACTTATGTATTGGATTGTCTAGACTAAACAGAGGAGCATTGTTGAAGACTTGATTTTGTTGGTGGTTGTTGGTGTTTTTAGTGCATTTTTTTTTTTGTAGTACTTTAGTGTTAGTGTTTGATTGTTTGTATCATGTTTGTTAAAAAAAAAAAAAAGGTTCAATAAAGATATTGTGGAAAAAAAAAAAGTTGAATCGCACAATCTTCTTCGGACATGAAGAGAATAAGGGAAGCTCCTTTGTCTTTTTAGCCATCAGGTGTATTTATTCAACATATCAGCAGTATACAGACCTCTCCGGTTGCTCTCTGTTCAGAGCTAGTGAAGCTAAACATTTCATCTGCTCTCAGACAGAGAGAGGAAACTAGGTGGTGACGTTGTATCTTGACATGCCCTAACACCCTCAGTGGGAACAACAGTACAGCTGATACTCCAACACAATGAGCAAGGGTACCATCTTCATCTTCTTCCGCTTAATCCTTTTCAGGTCGCGGGGGGGGGGGGGGGCTGGAGCCTATCCCAGCATCTTTGGGCGAGAGGCAGGGTACACCCTGGACAGATCGCCAGTCCATCGCAGGGCCAACACAGAGAGACAGACCAACATTCACTCTCACAGTCATATCTAAGGACAATTTAGAATCCCAAGTTTGATACCAATTAACTTAGCTTGCATGTTTTTTGGCATGTGGGAGGAAACCGGAGAAATCCCGGAGTAAACCCATGAGTTGCTGTGCTGCCGCAGTGCTAACCACTTCGCCACCGCGCTGCCCAGCAAGGGTACCAATGAATAATATTCAACACCCCCACTCAAACTTAGCGCAAAGCATTACCTGGAAAACAACAAAATTAGGTTTCCCCTTTTACCTTTTCCAGTATAAACAAACCCTTTCACACTTTTCAGTGCCAAATAAATCCTGTGTAAATCTCTTAGACTTTAGCTTGGTTGCTAGCTTTGTCATTACATCAGCAACCATTTTCTCAGCTGGACAGGGTCTCTCATTCTTTGTGTTTTGCCCCCCCCAAAATTGTCTCGGTCGCCACCCTCTGCCTCTGCAACCCTTCCGACACCATCTAGTTCCCACTTTCTCTTGCACAGGGACTCTTCATGTTTGTTGCTTTTGCAATAACTGCACCAACTTTTTGGAACATGTTTTTTGCTTTATGCCCTTTTATTCCACATTCATAGCATGTCACATTGGCATCTTCATCTTTTCTATTGCCACTGTGCAACTTTGCAGGCCCTCTGCCTTGTCGTATGTTTTCATGCAACCCGATCTCACTAAAAAAAAACATACCTAATGAACGTTTTCCACCCCTCAAAATAAGAACAACAGTACAGCTGATACTGTAACACAGTGAGTAAGGGTGCCAATGAGTATTACTCCTCATACAGTATATGTTTAATAGAACATGGGAATTTCAAACTCAATCATATATTTTCATTTCAGAAAATGCATGGATGAGTGCGGGGGTCGGGAACCTGGAAAAAAATCAAACGTTTGAAGGTGGAGAAAAACTCAGCAACTGTCATGGAAGTCGGGATAAAGAGAAGAAAGAATCTGAAGATTGTGAAACTTCAGAGGAGACCAACCTGTACCTGGGGGTCCTGGAGGGATTTCTTATGGTCCTGTCCACTGAAGGAGACATGATCTTCCTGTCTGAAAATGTCAACAAATACATGGGTTTGACCCAGGTAAGCAAAACCACATGAATCCATGTGAATGATGTTTATCAGGGTCTACAGCGAATGACTTCAGGCACATGTGGCTCTTCTGCACATATCTATATGGGGGAAAAGTCCCAATTATAAAAGCCCCAATAATTTACAAGAAAAATGGTACATTTACAGGAAAAAAATCTAAGATTTAGTAGAAATCCTCTCATCATCTCAAATTATTGGGCAGTGGTGGCCTAATGGCTTGAGATGTGAACTTGTGACTGGAGGGTCACTGGTTTGATCCCCGGACCAGCAGGATGCGATCTGGGTGGGACAGATGTCTAAGCATTGTTTGCCCCACTCTTGTTAACCCCACTATGATGCCCTTGAGCAAGCCCCTTAACCCCAGCTGTTCCACTGGAGCTGCTCTGTGGCCACAGCCCAGCCAGCATGCCCATGTAGGCCCCACCATAGGTTTAACCTAGGCTGTCTTATGGGCTCCATGTGGGTTTGTCCACGTGGACTTTACCTGTGGTACAGGTAAGCAGGTAATCTACTTACCCACTTTAAACCCATCTGGACCCCACATGGGTTTCATGCGGATGAGCAGGTTTCAGTAACACTGGCGCCACAGATAGTCTATAGCCCCTTTTCCACTAGCACCTACTCAGCCCTACTCACCTCGACACGATATGGTTGGTTTTCCATTACAACTGAGTACCACCTCAAGTGGGTGGGTTCATGACAGAAAGGCGGCCCGTTATCCCGTTATGTTGTTTACATGCTGACGTTTTCACTGATAAATAACATAAAAGATGCTTAAAATCACAAAACACTCACCATCTTCCCCGTGAGCAGCCATCGGCTCGGAGACCTCCTGGTATACTTTTTCATTTCGGGTCGCTCCGCCACAGCAGGGCCGACTCGGCTGAAAAGTTCATAGTTGTCAAATTTGACCAATTGTAGTTTATTTTTCAAACGCAGGGATCTAAGCACTGTAACACCGATGGGAGAACTGTGCGCACTGATGGGGAGACTGTTGAAAAATAAGCACATTTGGTCAAATTTGACCATTATATGAACTTTTCAGCCTATGAATTTTTCAGCGCCGGCGGCACGTTCCGAAATGAAATGCCAGGAGGTCTCCGAGCTGATGGCTGCTCACAGGGAAGATGGTGAGTGTTTTGTGACGGTGCTGATTTGTGTGTAGCCATTTATTTCATTGATTATCACAGAAATAATAAAAACTCACAGCCGAATTTACAAATGGTGGTTTTGAATCTTATGAAGACGTCGCTCTCATCCGCTGATGTTACGCCCTGGCCAATCAGTGGCCTGCAATCTGCTGACATCACATTTTCAGCTTGACTCGGCACGGTTGGAACCTCACTGAAGTAGATCCCAAAAAAGTACCTGGTATCAGGTACTAATGGAAAACCCTACAAACTGAGTAGAGTCGAAGCGAGTAGGGTTGAGTAGGTACTAGTGGAAAAGGGCCTTAAGTGAGCAAACACATGGGGCCTATAACATAGCCCAGGTTACAGTGCATACGGAAAGTATTCACATCACTTTTTCCACGTTTTGTTATAGTACAGCCTTATTCCAAAAGGGATTCAATTTTTTTTCCTCAAAATTCTACACACAATACCCCATAATGACAATGTGAAAAAGTTTTTTTGAGATTTTTGCAAATTTATTAAAAATAAAAAGCTATGAAATCACATGTACATACAGTGGTGTGAAAATGTGTTTGTCCCCTTCCTGATTTCTCATTTTTTTTGTATGTTTGTCACATTTGAATGTTTCAGATCATCAAACAAATTTAAATATTAGACAAAGATAACACAAGTAAACACAAAATGCAATTTCTAAATGAAGGTGTTTATTATTAAGAGTAAAAAAAAAAATCCAAACCACCATGGCCCTGTGTGAAAAAGTGATGCACCCCCCCCCCCCCCCGTTAAAACATAAATTAACTGGTTTATCACATCTTTGGAAAGCTGTGTTCAATTTCTCTAGCCACACCCAGGCCTGATTACTGCCACACCTGTTCTCAGTCAAGAAATCACTTAAATAGGACCTGCCTGACAAAGTGAAGTGGACCAAAATATCCTCAAAAACTAGACATTATGTTGCAATCCAAAGCAATTTAGGAACAAATCAGAAACAAAGTAATTGACCTCTATCAGTCTGGAAAAGTTTATAAAGCCATTTCTAAAGCTTTGTGACTCCAGCAAACCACAGTGAGAGTCATTATCCACAAATGGCGAAAACATGGAACAGTGGTGAACCTTCCCAGGAGAGGCCGGCCAACCAAAATTACCCCAAGAGCGCAGCCATGACTCATCCAAGATGTCACAAAAGACCCCACAAAAAATGACGTGCATGGCAGAGTTCCAAGATGAAAGCCACTGCTGAGCAAGAAGAACATAAAGGCTTGTCTCAGTTTTGCCAGAAAACATCTTGATAATCTCCAAGACTTTTGGGAAAATATTCTGTGGACTGACGAGATAAAAGTTGAACTTTTTGGAAGGTGTCTGTCCCACTACATCCGGCGTAAAAGTAACACAGCATTTCAGAAAAGAAACATCATACCAACAGTAAAATATGGTGGTGGTAGTGTGGTGGTCTGGGGCTGTTTTTCTGCTTCAGGACCTGGAAGACTTGCTGTGGTAAATGGAACCATGAATTCTACTGTCTACCAAAAAATTCTGAAGAAGAATGTCTGGCCATCTGTTTGTGACCTCAAGCTGAAGCGCACTTGGGTTGTGCAGCAGGACAATGATCCAAAACACACCAGCAAGTCCACCTCTGAATGGCTTAAGAAAAGCAAAATGAAGACTTTGGAGTGGCTTAGTCAAAGTCCTGACCTGAATGCGATTAAGATGCTGTGACATGTCCTTAAAAAGGCGGCTCATGCTCAAAAACCCTCCAATGTGGCTGAATTACAACAATTCTGCAAAGATGAGTGGGCCAAAATTCCTCCACAGCGCTGTAAAAGACTCATTACCAGCCATCGCAAACACTTGATTGCAGTTGTTGCTGCTAAGGGTGGCCCAACCAATTAGGTTTACGGGGCAATCACTTTTTCACATAGGGCCATGTAGGTTTGGATTTTTGTTTCCCTTAATAATAAACACCTTAATTTAAAAACTGCATTTTGTGTTTACTTGTGTTATCTTTGTCTAATATTTAAATTTGTTTGATGATCTGAAACATTTAAGTGTGACAAACATACAAAAAAATGAGAAATCAGGAAGGGGGCAAACACTTTTTCACAAGTATTCACAGCCTTTGCTCAATACTTTGTTGATGCACCTTTGGAAGCAATTACAGCCTCAAGTTTTTTTGAATATGATACCACAAGCTTGGCATACCTATCTTTGGGCAGTTTGGCCCATTCCTCTTTGCAGCACCTCTCAGGCTCCATCAGGTTGGATGGGAAGCGTCGGTGCACAGCCATTTTCAGATCTCTCCAGAGATGTTCAATTGGATTCAAGTCTGGGCTCTGGCTGGGCCACTCAGGGACATTCACAGAGTTGTCCTGAAGCCACTCCTTCAATATCTTGGCTGTGTGCTTAGGGTCGCTGTCCTACTGATAGATGAACCATCGCCCCAATTTGAGGTCAAGAGCTCTCCGGAGCAGGTTTTCATTCAGGATGTCTCTGTACATTGCTGCAGTCATCATTCCCTCTGTCCTGACTAGTCTCCCAGTTCCTGCCGCTGAAAAACATCCCCACAGCATGATGCTGCCACCACCATTGGCATGGTTATGAGCGGTGCCTGGTTTCCTCCAAACATGACGCCTGGCATTCACGCCAAAGAGTTCAATCTTTGTCTCATCAGACCAGAGAATTTTGTTTCTCATGGTCTGAGAGTCCTTCAGGTGCATTTTGGCAAACTTCAGGTGGGCTACCATGTGCCTTTTACTAAGGAGTGGCTTCCGTCTGGCCACTCTACCATACAGGCCTGATTGGTGGATTGCTGCAGAGATGGTTGTCCTTCTGGAGGTTCTCCTCTCTCCACAGAGGAACACTGGAGCTCTGACAGAGTGACCATCGGGTTCTTGGTCACCTCCCTGACGAAGGCCCTTCTTCCCCGATTGCTCAGTTAGATGGCCGGCCAGCTCTAGGAAGAGTCCTGGTGGTTCCGAACTTCTTCCATTTACGGATGATGGAGGCCACTGTGCTCATTGAGACCTTCAAAGCAGCAGAAATTTTCTGTACCCTTCCCCAGATTTGTGCCTCAAGACAATCCTGTCTCAGAGGTCGACAGACGATTCCTTTGACTTCGTGCTTGGTTTGCGCTCTGACATCCACGGTCAACTGTGGGACCTTATGTAGACAGGTGTGTGCCTTTCCAAATCAAGTCCAACCAACTGAATTTACCACAGGTGGACTCCAATTAAGCTGTAGAAACATCTCAAGGATAATCAGTGGAAACAGGATGCACCTGAGCTCAATTTTGAGCTTCATGGCAAAGGCTGTGAATACTTATGTACATGTGATTTCTTAGTTGTTGTTTTTTTTTAATAAATTTGCAAAAATCTAAAAAAAAAATTAAAAAAAATCACATTGTCATTATGAGGTATTGTGTGTAGAATTTTGAGGAAAAAATGAATTTAATCCTTTTTGGAATAAGGCTGTAACATAACAAAATGTGGAAAATGTGAAGCGCCGTGAATACTTTCCAGATGCACTGTAAACCTATGGTGGGCCCCACATGGGCATGCTGGCTGGGAGGTCAGTCTCTGGTTGTACTGGGCTGCTTCCAGGTGTGAAAATGAACATGACATCCTTGAGAAAGAGAGGTAGCCTCTCAATGGACCTCCCCTGAATAAATAAAAGTAAAAAAATAGGTCTCAACTTTACGTAAAAGCATTCAAAATCCGAAAAATTACAAATTTATATGAAAAAAAATCTCTCAAACCTATAAAGAAAAGCTACTAATTTGAGGAAAAAAGTCTCCAGTTCATCAGAGATGTCTCAGATTTACAAGAAAAAAAAATTATCATAAAAGCATCACAAATTTACAAGAAATTTTTCAAAAAGCTTGCAAATTTAAGAGAAAAAGATTGAAATTTATGAGAAAATGGTGTAATTGTAAAAGAACAAAACCCATTATGCAAATCCATTTGCATAATAAGTAGTAACTTTAGGGTGGAGATTGCATATTTAAGTGGTATAAACTCTTTTAGTAATATCAGATTGGTTTAAACTTACAAATCAGTCATTTTATGAGGCGGGGCTGAAAAGTTCATAGGCTGAGAAGTTCATAGTGGTCAAATTTGACCAAATATGGTTTATTTTTCAACATACAGTAGTGTTCCCTTCGATCCACACACTTCTTCCATTGGTGTTGCAGTGCTTGGATCCCTACGGTTGAAAAATAAACCGCATTTGGTCCAATTTGACCACTATGAACTTTTCAGCCCACCCTCCTACGTTCATTAGCGCTTTCACTTGGGGCTCTGCTGCACATATCCAGTGGCTCCCTGTGGATCTGAAGCCAAAAAGGAGCTGACACAATGTTGCTGTGTCCATCATCCATCCATCCACATTTCACAAGAATTGCAACCCCTCCTCGGCAATTGCCTCGATTCTTGCTAAACTCTTGCACAGATCCTCAGGTCAGTCTGCATCCAGGTAGTGGTCAAGGTCCAAGGTTAGGTGACCTGAGTGCTCACGGTGTGGTTTCAGCAGACCAGAATGAACTACTCCATCACTGACAGTCTGGTTTTAAGGCTCAAATACACCGTGTTCCAAATTATTATGCAAATAGGATTTTAGTGTCATAAACGTTCAATTTTTTGTTTTTCAATTAAACTCATGGATGGTATTTAGTGTCTCAGGGCTCTTTGGATCACTGATATCATTCTCAGATACCTGTCATAATTAATTTGCCAGGTGAGCCCAATTAAAGGAAAACTACTTAAGAAGGATGTTCCACATTATTAAGCATGCCACAGGCTTCTAGCAATATGGGAAAGAAAAAGGATCTCTGGTGCCGAAAAACGTCAAATAGTGCAATGCCTTGGACAAGGTAGGAAAACATTAGATAGTTCACGAAAACTTAAGCATGATTATCGGACTGTGAAGAAATTTGTGGCTGATTCAGAGCACAGACACCTTTGTGCAGATAAAGGCATAATGAGGAAGGTTTCTACCAGACAAATTCATTGGATGAAGAGATCAGCTGCTAAAATGCCATTACAAAGCAGCAAACAGGTATTTGAAGCTGCTGATGTCTCTGGAGTCCCACAAACCTCAAGGTGTAGGATCCTTCAGAGGCTTGCAGTTGTGCATAAACCTATTATTCGGCCACCCCTAACCAATGCTCACAAGCAGAAATGGTTACAGTGGGCCCAGAAATACATTGGGGAAAATAAGTATTGCACATATCAACATTTTTCTCATTAAACATATTTCTGATAGAACCACTGACCTGAGATTTTCACCAGGTATCTGTAACAACCCAAGTAATCCATACATATAAAGAAATCAAGGCAACTGTGTTCACAAAACAAATTATATTTAATGAAGTGGAATGACACAGGGAATAAGTATTGAACATGCTTGGTGAAATTCATTTAATATTTAGTAGAAAAGCCTTTGTTGGTAATAACTTCCAGATGCCTCCTGTATGGAGAAACTAGGCACAGGCATTGCTCAGGAGTGATTTTACACCATTCTTCCACACAAACTGTCTTCAAATCTTAAATGTTCCGTGGGTGTCTTCTATGAACACTGATCTTCAGTTTGTTCCATTTTTCAATTGGATTCTGGTCAGGTGACTGACTGGGCCATTCTAGCAGCTTTATTTTCCTTCTCTGGAGCCAGTTGAGAGTTTCCTTGGCTGTGTTTCTGGGATCACTGTCTTGCTGAAATGTCCAGCCTCGTTTCATCTTCAGCATCTTGGCAGATGGCAACAGGTTCTTATCAGTTATGTCTCTGTACATTTGTCCATTCATCTTTCCTACAAAAACAGTGGTGTGGAAAAAGTGTTTGCCCCCTTCCTGATTTCTCATTTTTTTTTGTATGTTTGTCACACTTCAGTGTTTCAGATCATCAAACAAATTTAAATATTAGACAGATAACACAAGTAAACACAAAATGCAGTTTTTAAATGAAGGTGTTTATTATTAAGGGGGAAAAAAATCCAAATCTACATGGCCCTGTGTGAAAAAGTGATTGCCCCCTAAACCTAATAACTGGTTGGGCCACCCTTAGCGGCAACAACTGTAATCAAGCGTTTGTGATAACTGGCAATGAGTCTTTTACAGTGCTGTGGAGGAATTTTGGCCCACTCATCTTTGCAGAATTGTTTTAATTCAGCCACATTGGAGGGTTTTTGAGCATGAACCACCTTTTTAAGGTCATGTCACAGCATCTCAGTTGCATTCATGTCAGGACTTTGACTAGGCCACTCCAAAGTCTTCATTTCGTTTTTCTTAAGCCATTCAGAGGTGGACTTTCTGTTGGGTTTTGGAGCATTGACCTGCTGCAGAATACAAATGTGCTTCAACTTGAGGTCACAAACAGATGGCCGGACATTCTTCTTCAGGATTTTTTGGTAGACAGTAGAATTCATGGTTCCATTTACCACAGCAAGTCTTCCTGGTCCTGAAGCAGCAAAACAGCCCCAGACCATCACACTACCACCACCATATTTTACTGTTGGTATGATGTTCCTTTTCTGAAATTCTGTGTTACTTTTACACCAGATGTAATGGGACACACACCTTCCAAAAACTTCAACTTTTGTCTCATCAGTCCACAGAATATTTTCCCAAAAGTCTTGGGGATCATCAAAATGTTTTCTGGCAAAACTGAGATGAGCCTTTATGTTCTTTTTGTTCAGCAGTGGCTTTGGTCTTGGAACTCTGCCATGCATGCCATTTTTGCCAATTCTCTTTCTTATGGAGGAGTTATGAACACTGACCTTAAGTGAGGCAAGTGAGGCCTGCAGTTTTTTGGATGTTGTTGTGGGGTCTTTTGTGACATCTTGGATGAGTCGCTGCGCTCTTGGGGTAATTTTGGTTGGTCGGCCACTCCTGGAAAGATTCACCACTGTTTCATGTTTTCGCCATTTGTGGATAATGGCTCTCACTGTGGTTCGCTGGAGTCCCAAAGCTTTAGAAATGGCTTTATAGCCTTTTCCAGACTGATAGCTCTCAATTACTTTGTTTCTCAGTTGTTCCTGAATTTCTTTGGATCGCAGTATGATGTCTAGCTTTTGAGGCTCTTTTGGTCTACTTCACTTTGTCAGACAGGTCCTATTTAAGTAATTCCTTGAACAGGTGTGGTGGTAATCAGGGCTGGGTCTGGCTAGAGAAATTGAACTCAGCTTTCCAAAGATGTGATAAACCATAGTTAATTTATGTTTTAAAGGGGGGGGGGGTCACTTTTTCACACAGGGCCATGTAGGTTTGGATTTTTTTTTTTTACCCTTAATAATAAACACCTTCATTTAAAAACTGCATTTTGTGTTTACTTATGTTATCTTTGTCTAATATTTAAATTTGTTTGATGATCTGAAACATTTAAGTGTGACAAACAAACAAAAAAAAAAAAAGAGAAATCAGGAAGGGGCAAACACTTTTTTCACACCACTGTATATGAAGTCTGCTTGTACCATGTGCTGAAAAACACCCCCACACCATGATGGGATGTACAGTGCCATTTCTCCTCCAAACATGCTGTATGTTGTGACATCTGTTTCTCTTTAACCAGTAGTCAAAGAATCAGGCATGATCAAAGTTTCATTAAATTTAATTTGCACTGATCAGTGGAGAACAATAAGTGGTACACTCGGAGCCGCCTATGGAAATTGTTCTGAATCACATACACAACTTTCAGTCTTTAAAGTTTTCATGAGATGAGTTTGACATTTTTTAGCATGTTGTATAAACCCAAAAGTCATTGTCAACGATCAATATAACAGTTACAAGTGTGCCTGCATAACATAGTTATCATCAAAAAACCGCAGCCGCTGACTGGACTGTGGCGCTGCCCACCGAATGAAGAAGGAGGCTGAAATGACGTCAGTGAGAGAACGAATGCCGGTGTTGTTGACTGGAATGTCAGCAGCTTTGTAGCAGACAGTTTCTCTGATTTCTTGTTTTAGTTTTACAGCTATGCCTTCGCGTTGTGTCGCAGGCTTAGATAAACAGCAGGCCATGAAAGACCACATCACACACTTCAGCTCCAACTGTCATAAGCCTCCTCGTGTGCTTTTACACAGCGCACAGAGGAGGGGAAGGATGAATGGATTTACGCGCAGGATTCAACACAGCACATTATTGAACATAAGACTGATGACAACAGTTCCCAAAAAGGTGAAGATTTACAAAAATAAACAGAAACACTTACAATTGGTGTTCGGGGCCGACATCGCCCAGTGAACGCATGGAGAGGAGACATGTTAACCACGGTTGCGCCCCAGGGCCGACATCGCTTCAAGGGGCGCAACAGAACCACGGCTGTGTGGAGTGGCTAACACGTCATGATAGTGTTGGCAATATTGGCTGGCTAACAACACGGCAGATGATGCACACAAAACATGAACAGCTGACTGTCAAAGAGAGAGGGGGCGTGGTCGGACTGGCGAATCTTGGACAGCGCCCACCTGAAAGTGGGTCAAAATGGCTGCCCAACAACCGCCGGCTAGAGCGGCGGCTAAAGGCATGGAAAAGAAAAGGAACACAGACATAAAAACAACAACAACTCAAAAGATAATACATAATAAACTCGATGCCTGTGCCACAGAGAATGGTCAGAACCGAGCGTACAGGATAACACAGGCTTGGTTCGTGACACCAACTGACTATATTGTATTCATTGCCACTAATTTGGACTTTTACCTGTTATAATAATTACTTTAATATTTTTGATAGTTATAGTACGTGTGCTACACCAGTTATGAGTACTGTTTTTCTTGTGACCAAATTCTAGAAAAAATGAGGACTATCAGTTGCTTCTATTGCTTTTATTATTATTGTTGAAAATCACATGCCAGTTGATACAAGACAAAAGCAGTTAATAAACAATGATAACAAACAAAATTGCATTTTTAATGAGATATATAATAGGGAATACATTATTTTAAGGATATTGCCATCAGTAACACAGAGAATAATTTCAATTTCTAAAGGGATTTTACAGATAATTGAACTTTAAAATGATAAGTTATGGACATGAGTATGCTCTAATTTACTAAAAAAAATATTTATACTATATTTGCAAAATAAAAATATTTTGTTCAAATACCCAGGATTGACACAGGATTACATGCAACGTCCCAATGATGACAACAGTTACGAGATTTTCAAGTATCACACTATAAATATTTTGTAATTTTATTTTCTTGTAAAAATTGACAACAGTTGTGGTCAGATAAACATGTATCAAATGAAAAACAATACCATGAAAACATAAAGGTAGTTAGTCAGCATAAGTAAAACCAACATATTGTTCCTCTTGTATTGGAAAGGTCTCTCTGATCTTGTGAACAACACAGGCAGGTATTGGCACTCGGACTTTCTCACCAAGGTAGTGGTAGCACCATCTGATGAACTGTCTGTAAGCTGTATATCGCTTCCAATTGTTCCCATAATCCACATTCACATAATGTTTATAGGTGAAGTAGGCCACTTCCAACACATCTTCATTCAGACACACCGCGGGGAAGTTGTGATGACCAGTGATACACTTTATAGCACCATCTGGAATTTTCTGCTTCACCTTGTCCTGCTCCTGACAGCAAATACTCTCCTCCTCTGTTGTCATGCTCACACACAGACCACACTGGCACCTGCAAAAATAAAAAATAGTATCTTTTGATTTGTTTATTTGGGGGGAGGAGGGCGTTGACAGTATCAGGTAGATGTTTCAATTTTATTATAAATACACTGCTATGATTTTATCAAAAAATCAGGTTTAAATAAATTATATTTATGAACAAATAATTTGTTGCAATATCTGTAACAAAAGCATACCACTCGGTGTTCCCCCGCTGTGTGTTTGCCGCTGCTGCTGCGGTGGGCATGTTTGCCTCACCACTGTCACTCTCTGAGTCTGACTCACTAGGCACGATGTCCGCTTGGTACGGCTCAAACCTATAAGGTCTGATGCCCCCAGATTCTTCATTATCATCCCATTCTTCTGAACTATAATCGTCTGAAGATTGGACAACACAAACCAATTCCAGACTACATGTGCTGGAACCATCATCGATGTTTTCAACCGCTTCCATCATGCGTGTAGAATGGGCAGCCAATTGCTGTGTTCTCCTGTTGACGTCACAACATGGCCAGGGGGGTTTCCAACCACTGACACAATTGGTGCCGGCGCTCTTGGAAATGTTGGATATTCGTGTGAAAACAAGTCTGTTTGACTTAGAACTACACAGACCCACCTATTTTGTCATATTGTATGATGTGTTTGCAAAATTAGATGCAGTCAAAATCGTGTCATCAGTACTTTAAGCATCCTGTTATCTCAAAACTGTTCATGAGAGAATATCTGGTTCAGTCTGGTTCTTCCAAGCTGTCTCCTTTCTCAGACATTACAGAACATGCGTATGTAAACAAAGATAAAATGTCATGCTGCCACGACCTGGTACACTTCACGCAGTCTCTGAGGTACCAAAAGATAAAGAATACAGAATTATTCTACCATTCCCCCCCCCCTTTGATGCCATGCAAGGCATCATAAATGAAAAGTGATAAGTTATGACATCTAAAACCCCATCTGGCAGCTATGCTAAGCTCTAGTGCATTGATGTGCAGCAGACCCTAACTAGCTAGTGATGGGGAAAGTCCGCCATCAACCCTGCTGCCCCAGGTGCTGCGTGACACTTAGTCCTTTAGGAGGAAATATAGAACAGTAATACTTATTAATTAATGATAAAAGTAATAAAAGAAACATTAAAATCAAATGATAATAAAGTAAGGGTATAAGGATATATGTGTATGCTTGTATAAAAACAAAACATAAAAGATGAAAACAAAACAAAAATAATAAAATATAAAAACAGAAATAAAAGTAACAAAATAAAGTAGAAAAAATAATGTTTCAAACTTCATAAATGTATTTAGTACATTTCAACTTCACGTCATGATCATGCAACTTCTTTCGGTTTTCTGCATGTCAGTCATACTTTTACTCTGTACTTGGGTCATGGAGAGACACTTTGAGCTCACACTGTTTGTTCCTCATCCCTATCATCCCTGGCAACCACTCCATGGTACATCACTAAATTAACATGCACAAGTCTCATCATCATATTACGGATGCAGGGAATAACACAAGAAAAGACCAGAAACATTACCACAGAAATCAATAACAGGTTCATGATGAGACTTCCCCATGAAGAGAATGAATGTTCAGGTATGTTCATCAGTGACACTGTCTTTGGCTATGGTAGCCTGAAAAGCAGTCAAATTCCGTATGGCTGAAGCAATCACATGACGGCATCTGCATCATTTTCAGGGATAAAAGTACAACAATAGTCCCCCATAATTGCACACATACTCCCTCAAGTGGCAGTTATTTGATCAAGAACCATTCTATTTTGCATCAACATAAGTCTAAGAGCTGTTAACTCCTCATTTATACCAGAAAAAGCAGACAAAGAAAAATTCACAAATGATTGTAATCTATCACTAGTGTCGTGGTTCGAGCGCCGACTTCGTCCACTCTCGGGCCATGCAGCATTTTCCTCCCAGCTGGTGTGTGTGTCCCCGATGGCTCTCCGAGCTCTTATTGTGACAGCGCTCGGAGGGGCTTCCGGCTGTCAGAGCTAAGCTCTGACAGCTGAGCTGCATTAGCGATTGCCTCATCAGCTGTCCCATCCTGAGCCCTATTTAAGGGATCAGCTGAGGGCTGAGCATCGCTGCAGTCTCTTCGGACAACCCCTTGTCAGACATTGTCGAGCATTCCTCGCCGAGCTTCCCCTGGTCAGACGTTAACTACCCATCATCTATTATTGTAAGTGTATTTCATTGTGAGTCTGTTCTTCCTTGCCATAGCCTGAGTTATCGTTATAATGTGTTTCAGCCCCCCGTGGCTCGTTATTTTGTCATTTATCCTTTCCGTTAATAAACTGTGCAAACTCACCGGCTGATATGTGGCGTCTTATTGATGGCTCGTGAGGGCCATCAATGACAGTAGACTGCAGCCCGACTGAGACGCCTGTCGCCATGAGTTTGCCGTGGGCTGGAGTTTTTTTCCTTTGCTAGGGCTTGCTGGTATAAGTATGTCTGCCCTCAAGCGTGGGTTTTGCCCTGAGTGGTTGCAGGAGATCGACGGCTACCTGGCCAAGGCCTGTCTCCTCATGCCCACCCATGCAGCACACAACTACCTGTTTTTCGCCCAGAGGTCTTTATTAAAATATCACCTTACCTCCTTTCCGGAAGGAAAGGAGAGGGTGACATGGATTGTGGCATAATGTGAACTGATCGAAAAGGCGGCCAAGGAACCCTCTCCTTCTCTCCCGAGTACGGCGTCCCCGACGAGGGTGGAGATCCACGGACTGGAGGGGAACCCCGGCAGGAGGCCGACGGAGAGACATCCCCGCTCCTCGCCTCGGGATTCAGCTCCTGTCACCCGTCCAGCCCAGGGGCCATGTGTTCCTGGTCCCATCGTCGTCTCACCATCAGCCAGTAAACATCATCGCCATGCCCCAAATAAGCCTCAGTGAGAATCCCGTCCGGATCGTCGGAGGAACTCAGCCTCCCAGTCAGCTGCTTCTTCTGTGTCACGTCAGGAGGGAATTCCCGCAGCCGCTGCCCCCGGGTCATCTGTCCCTGCTGTCCCGTCAGCTCCTTGGGCCCGGATCGCCTCGGCTGTCACCCCCTCCTCCTCGACGTCATCCCCGGTTGCTGTGAGAGCCATGAGTCCTGCTTCGGCGAGGCCCGTCTTCGACCCATCGCAAGCGGCTCCTCCTCGTCTTCCCGAGGGGCCTGCCATCACCATCTGGAAGGGAAAGGGAAGAGCTACGCCCGCTACAGCAGGCACCGTCGGCGGACAGGCAAGTGCAATTTCATTCTTCTCCTTGTTTTGGTGATTTGCCTTTTCTGACTCCTGGGGGTGGAGTTCGGGGTTTGCAGTCCCCCAAGCTCCCATCGCCTGCCGTAGCCTCTGACTTTGAACCTGCTGCCTCTGTGTCTCCCTCCGCTGAGCATTCCGTGATGCCAGGCCTATGTCGTCGGACGGGGGGGGGGGGGGGGGGGCTGCGGTCCTGGAGAGTCTGGTCCCAGCCCCGCAGCCACGTCACGGGCAAAGGAGGAGAGCGGACTGCAGTGTGGAGCCTGCACCGACGACGAAACGTCCCCGGGTCTCCATTGATGAGCAGTTCGATCCAGTAGGTCGAGGATCCCCTGCCACCACGCTATGCGGGTCGTCGGCGTGGACGTCTGCGTTGGAGGGTCCTCAGACTGGAAAACATCATACTGGCTGCGGAGCCTGCCGTAGCTGAGTGGGAGCCAGAGGACGTCCTTCTTCGTCCTGAGCCCGGATCGCCGAAGTCCTGGACGGCGACAGAACTCGAGATCAGGCAAGTGCTCTACTTTGTCTTCCTTCTTTCTTCTTTGGAGCATTTTTGCCTGTCTCTCGGGGAGATGAGCCGGGTGCAGCCATCCACTGCATCCGAACTTGTCTCGCCGGGTTCTGTCGCTACCGGTGATCCTGACTCCGGTTCTGTTCCCTCTCCTGAGCCTTCTCCCAGGGTCGCCGGTGATGAGTCGGTCCTGGTTTCAGCGCTGAAGGTTCCGGGTTCAGGGTTGGAGGTCATCCATGGAGCTGTTCCGACCCAGTCGGGGTCCATCATGGTTGCAGCCGTGACCCAGTCGGGGTCCATCGGGGGTGCAGCGCGGGCTCACCTGGGGTCCAACAGGAGGACAGCGCCTATTCTGGTGATGTTCGGAGGTGGAGCTGCAGATCCTCCGCTGAGCGATGCCGGACTGGTCCCACATCCCTTTCCCATTCCCTCCTTCCCTCTATCGGGTGCCGCAGGGGTTTCCTGTAATCGGCTTGGCTCTCCCTCATCGCTCCTCGCCCTTAAGAGGCCGTCTCCGAACTCTCCCCTGCAGTCCTGGTGGCTGAGCGATGCGGGTCGGCCACCTGGAGAACTGCCTCGCCCGTTTGGCATTCTGGGTCGGCCACCCGACCAACTAGACTGTCTGCTTGGCAAACTGGTCTGGCCGCCAGAGATCCTGTTTCTCCGGGCCTGGGACTGGGGTAGGCCGCCCAAACGCTTCCTTTCCCCCGGCCAACTATCAATTCAATTCAATTCAACTTTATTTATATAGCGCCATTTCACAACAACAGTCATCTCATAGCACTATCAACTGTAGAGGGGAACCCCCACAGTTGCAGAAAGACCCCAGCAATCAGGTGATCCCCTGTGAGCAAGCACTTGGCGACGGTGGAGAGGAAAAACTCCCTTTTAACAGGAAGAAACCTCCAGCAGAACCAGGCTCAGGGAGGGGCAGTCATCTGCTGCAACTGGCTGGGGGGTGAGGGGACAGAGAAGATGAAAAGAACAGACATGTAGAGAGCAAACAGCACGATGGGGACTCAATCTATGGGAGAGAACAAACAAATGTTAATGACCAGCAAAAAAAAATATTTCATAGAGAGTGAGGAAAGGAGTGAGGCCCAGTGCGTTACTGGAGGTCCCCCGGCTGACTAAACCTATTAGCAGCATAACTAAGGGAGGGTTCAGAAACACATGATCCCTTCCCTAATTGTAGGCTATATCAAAAAGGTAGGTTTTAACCCTAATCTTAAAAACAGAGATCGAGTCTGACTCCCGAATCCAGATTGGCAGCTGATTCCACAGGAGAGGAGCTTGATAACTGAAGGCTCTGCCTCCCATTGTACTTTTGGAGATTCTAGGTATTACAAGTAGTCCTGCATTTTGGGAGCGTAGTGCTCTGTTAGGATAATACGGTAGTATCAGATCTTTTAAATAAAAAGGAGCTTGATTGTTTAGAGCTTTGTAAGTAAGAAGAAGGATTTTAAACTTAATTCTAAACTCTATGGGAAGCCAATGAAGGGAGGCCAGAACCGGAGAGATATGATCTCTCTTTCTAGTACCTGTTAAAACTCTTGCTGCAGCATTTTGGATCAGCTGAAGACTTTTTAAAGATGTTTTAGGACAACCTGATAATAAAGAATTACAATAATCTAATCTCGAGCTAACAAAAGCGTGGATCAGTTTCTCAGCATCACTCTGAGACAAGATGCTCCTAATCTTGGCAATATTACGCAAATGATAGAAGGCAGTCTTAGAAACAAATTTAATATGTGAATTGAAGGACAAATCCTGATCAAAAATAACTCCAAGGTTCCTCACAGAGCTATTAAGAGAAAGAGTAACTGCATCCAAACTGAAAGTTTGATTTGGAAAGGAATTTCTAAGGTTTTTTGGACCAACAAGAATGACTTCAGTCTTATCTGAATTTAATAGCAGGAAATTACAAGTCATCCAAGCTTTGATTTCCTTAAGACAGGCTTCTAACTTGGCTAATTGATTACTATCATCTGGCTTCATTGACAGGTATAATTGTGTGTCATCTGC
Source organism: Pholidichthys leucotaenia (assembly GCA_020510985.1). Taxonomy (NCBI): domain Eukaryota; kingdom Metazoa; phylum Chordata; class Actinopteri; order Cichliformes; family Pholidichthyidae; genus Pholidichthys; species Pholidichthys leucotaenia. The sequence continues at coordinate 374,472,028 of CM035836.1, read as the reverse complement.
ATAACAATGAAAATGTATACAGTGCTTTCTAATAATGTTGCCTAACGGAAGCATATATAAACTAAAAAGAGTAGGGCCTAGCACAGATCCCTGTGGAACTCCATGACTAAGCTTTGAGTTGAAAGAAAACTCATTATTTACATGAACAAACTGGAACCTATCAGATAAATAAGATCTAAACCACTGCAACGAAGTTCCATTAAGTCCAACATAGTGTTCTAATCTATCAAGTAGAATATTATGATCGATAGTATCAAAAGCTGCACTAAGGTCTAAAAGGACAAGTACAGAAACTAGTCCATTATCAGATGCAATGAGGAGGTCGTTAGTGACCTTCGCTAAGGCTGTTTCAGTACTATGATGGATTCTAAACCCAGATTGAAACTCTTCAAGTAAACCATTTCCCTGCAGGTGGTCGAATAATTGCGTAGCAACAACTCTTTCTAAGATTTTTGAAATGAAAGGGAGATTAGAGATTGGTCTATAGTTAGCTAAAGCTCCTGGATCTAGCGTTGGCTTTTTGAGTAAGGGTTTAATTACAGCTGTTTTAAAAGCCTGCGGTACATGGCCTAAAGTTAATGAAGAATTGATTATATGAAGAATAAAGCTACCAATAAGTGGGAAGACTTCTTTAAATAACCTAGTAGGAATAGGGTCTAAAAGACAAGTTGAAGGTTTGGATGAGGAAACTATTTTGTCTAACTCACAAAGGTCGATTGGAGTAAACTCATCAAGACAGACATCAAAAGAAGGAGTCTTTTGGACTCCTATCTGTCCTATCTGGACATTGGATGCAGGGAGACCACCAGAACTGTTCGTGTCTCATTTGGACTCTGCCTTCCGTCATCCCCGTGTGTTTATTTCCACTAAATATTAATGTCATTCTGGTGTGTTGTCATTTGCTCTGTTTTGATCTATGTATTCACCGCTGTTTAGCTTGCCTTTTTTTTTTCTCCCCTCCCCTGTCTGAGGGATGATTTGTGTCTGCCACATCGTGTCTTATGGGCCTGTGTGTTTTGGTTATAGGCCTCCTCCTGCTATTTGCATTTTTTTGTCCTGTCTATGTACCATCCGTGCTTTATGGAGTATTGTGTTTTTTTTCTGCCCTACCATGCTCTGCTAATTGCTTCGTGTTGGTTCCCTGTGTCACTCGTCGTTCCGGGTCCTCGTCTTGGTGTTTTTTTGTCTTTTCTGGTTCTCACCCTCCAGGCCTTTCCCCCATTCTCCCACCCTGGGTGGGGGTGGGGGGGGCCTTGAGTGTCATACGGCACCCAGAGTTCACCGCCTCGGGGGGGGGGGGGGGGGGGGGAGTACTGTCGTGGTTCGAGCGCGGGCCATGCAGTATTTTCCTCCCAGCTGGTGTGTGTGTCCCCGATGGCTCTCCGAGCTTTTATTGTGACAGCGCTCTGAGGGGCTTCCGGCTGTCAGAGCTGAGCTCTGACAGCTGAACTGCATTAGCAATTGCCTCATCAGCTGTCCCATCCTGAGCCATATTTAAGGGATCAGCCGAGGGCTGAGCGTCGCTGCAGTCTCGTCGGACAACCCCTCATCTGACATTGTCGAGCATTCCTCGCCGAGCTTCCCCTGGTCAGACGTTAACTACCCATCATCTATTATTGTAAGTGTATTTCATTGTGAGTCTGTTCTTCCTTGCCATAGCCTGAGTTATCGTTATAGTGTGTTTTATCCCCCCGTGGCTCGTTATTTTGTCATTTATCCTTTCCTTTAATAAACTGTGCAAACTCACCGGCTGATATGTGGCATCTTATTGATGGCTCATGAGGGCCATCCATGACAACTAGTTGTTTCAATCCATAAGGTATTCTTAGCCACTCCCACCCAAGGAAACAAGGAATAGAGTACCTTCTGCCCAGCAGTTTCTAACTTGAATTCTTTTGGCACATCTGTGCCCCAGATGGGATCATGTGGTGAAAAAGAGACACCTCTCTTTACCCTGCCTGCCTGTCCTGCCGAAAATATGATGGTATGGTCAATCACCACCACGGGGGCACACAACCCTCCCCAGTTCATGGGTAGGTGTGAGTAGGCACGATGGCCACACAGCCACCAAACCCCCCTGTCACCATATACATGGTGTACTTGTGGGAATCACAAATTGCGGCACTACAGAGCTCCTGCAGGGTGATATTGCCTTCCAGACTTCTCGACTGACACCAAGGATCTTCAGGACAGCTTTTGCCTACTACGTCGGTCAGGCAGTTAGCAGTACAGGGGCGAGATGCACTATGTACCGTTGCACACCTGGAAAATGATAAACTGCCCAAAGAGACGTTTCTACACCCTTTTAGACAAAAGGAAAAATTCCCCGGCGAGGTTAATCTTGCCTTCACTGAGTAAGGGGTGTCATCGTGTCTCCGGTCAATGGAGTCATAGACAATGTGGCAGATGTGGTTCAAGTTTTTTTTGTTTTTTTTTTATTACTTATTTTGTACCCGTAGGTAGATTTGTTTTGCAGACTGGTGACAAGCCACCAGCTGCCGGTCGCTGCGTGCGCAAGTGCCCCTTAACTCCCTAACCTGCATGTTTTTGGCATGTGGGAGGAAACCGGAGAAATCCCGGAGTAAACCCACGCAAACACGGGGAGAACATGCAAACTCCACACAGATCACTGTTGGCCGGGGGCAGGGATCGAACCCACGATCTCACGATCCCCGCGATCCCCCGGCCGAGGGTAAAACTGTGCTGACACAGTGCTAACCACTGCGCCGTGGGCTGCACGGAAAGTTAATGCTTTCTGTACTATTTCCATACATAGCCTCGTGCAAGAAACAAACAGCTTCTGACAGTTCCATTGGTTTAGCAGTAACAGATATTTGACCAGCTGAGAGTGGGAGCAAAGAATACACATAACAATTTGAACGATTAGCTGTTTTGGCTGTGTGGTTAGCATACTTCCACCACACATTACCTGCATAAACATGGTCATCATAGCCTGGTCCTTCTAGCCAGTCATGATGCGTGTGAGTAACGTACCTAGCCCTGCGATAAATAGGTAATGGTGTCCCTAAAAGTAACTAAATCAAAAGTGTCACCACAAGGATAATGATGATGATGATGATGAAAAAACAGGTGTACCATTCACATCCTTCTGCTGCCAACCTTTTCTCTCTTGCATTTTGTCTCTCCATGATAAACAACAGTTGTTTTGCTACACAAGTTGTTGCTGGGTACCCAAGGGCACCGTCAGTCAACACTTGTATAGAGAAACAGTTAAACAGTCACTTGCTGAGGATTTTTAGTGGGATACAGTTTGCAATGTGTATTATGTGTGGTTTCCTATATGACCTTGTGCAGCTGCTTTTGTGGTGTTGTCTGCAAGTGTTTTCCTTAGCGATTCAATCTGTACCATTAGTGTGTGTGGCACATTTGCATATGGCCAATTTTGAGATCTTTGTGTTAGATTGGCTTTCCTGTTGATGTAATCATGCCTCTTTTTTTCCACTGTTGTGCAAAATGATGGATAGTTGAAAAAGCATATTGGCTGTCCGTGTATATTGTGAGTGCTTTTCCCTGACCTAATTTACAAATTAACTTAATTTTGTTACCGTGCAACGTTCAATGGTTAGATGAGGCTGTGATAATAACACTGTCATGCATGCAAGGTGTCTGGATGGTGAGAGAACTGATATTTTACTTTGTGACAAGATAACTGATACTGCATGTGTGACCTTTAGGGTCAAGGGATGAAAAAAAAATTAGCCCTGCTGAGGCCTGCACCGCGATAGAGGCAGCTATGACAGCCTGCACACATGGCGGCACTGCCCTCGCCACAGGGTCTAACCTTGAAGAATAAAATGCTATTGGACGCATTTTTGAACCACTTGGTTGGAGAAGGACTGACGTCATGTGTCCTTCTCTACAATCAACCATTTGCACAAATGTTTTTTTGTAATTGGGGAGTGCCAGGACACCAGTGCTGACCAAAAGTTTTATTCATTTTAACAAAAGCCTCTTCTACCTCAGGTGTCCACTCAGTTTTGTCCACCTGAGCCTTGGATGTTTTGTAAATGAGATCAGATAAGGGTGGCAATTCAAATAAATAATTTGCAATTGTAACCCAGTGTTAAAAACGTGACTGGAATTATGAATTTCGATACTGCTTTAAGAAGAAGGGGGAACATTCATTTCACAATGGGAGTAGATAGTTTAACGTGAATTAAATTATAAATATTGATACCGCTTTTAGAAGAGAAAAACACCCATTTCACAATGGGAGTAAATGATTTAAATATGAATATTTAAATAAATATATATTCATAAATAGGAATGTTTTCTAGAAAGTTCTGATAAAGTTCCTAGTATTGTGTGTTGATATTTTGAGTAACCAATGGCTGTGCCATTGCTGGGTCACGCCACCCAATGGGTTAAGCGCTCTCTCCCTGGGTCTGGGATGACTTGCATTTTTGGCTCAGTCACGCCAGACGACGAAAGACACAGACCAGAGAGAGAGACGGTCCTTGGTGATATGGCGACGCTAGCGTGTTGGTAGCAGCCTTTGCCTGGATAAAACCCTTGAAATTGATTGGGATCCAAAGGCTGTCGACGCTGTTGAGTGCGGGAACCCCATTGATGCACAAGCCACTTAGCATGGTCAGGTTCTTTTTTTTTTCCTTTGGACTGATTTGACCAGAGCGTGGATCACCAAATCTGGATGGTGAGCCGAAGCCCGAACCCTAGAAACTGCTAGAGGTGACCCCACTAGTCACCTGGAAAGGACAAACAAGAACTGTGAATATTGTAAATATAAGTTTGAGTTTATGGATTGTATTTTTTTTTATCGCGCTGTGTATTTATTTATATGTACATATTTGTAAATAATATACATACTGTACATAGTTGCAAGTTCCATATACGGCTGTGTATGTGTCATCTGATGTTGCACCTCCCAGGCTCCTATGAACCCAGAGTCGGTCTGACCTGGCCCAATTATCCCTTTTCCCTCAGGTAGTAAAGATAAGGTAACTACACTGCCATAACACAACACTACCAAAAGGGTACTACACCTAAAGTGAGTAGGTGTTAGTTAGTAAGGGTTACACACAAAAAGCTGGCGAGCGCAGGTGTTAGTGGGTGTTACCCTGTTATACCCTGTTACCCAACCCAGTAGTAATTATACCCTGTGTGTTACAGAGTGCTATTATTATAAAAATTTGGCGAGTCAGCCAGGAGCCTGGAGCGTTGCACAACAGATGAGGATTCTGTTTTGACCCCTGACTAAACAGTTGATATACGGCCAAAATGGATTTTGTGGAAAAGAATGGTGTTAAAATCCCTAACGCAGTCATTGTTAGTGGTGTTGTTGATAAAGAGAGAGACACAGATATTTTTGAGTTTCTAGAGCAACATGGCACTATTCGTAGGGTGCTTACCATTAATGATAACTCATCTGACTTTGACAAAAGTCATATTGTAGAGTTCGAATCTGGATTAAGCATTGAAGCATTAGCACCTACATTGCCGTGCTCCTTTCCATCCACTGACAATCCTGAGGTTAAATACTGCATCCAAGCTCTAACTGATGTCTACACTAAAACTGTAGGGGGCAGTGTTTCTGAGGCTTATCTTAGCAACCTGAGGGGTTTAGCTAAGTTAAGTGGAAAAGGTTTTGAAGAGGTGTTGCGGGAGGTTATGTCCACAATAGAGAAGTCTATTGAAGCTGCTGAGACAGCTGAAACGGTCTCTGCTGATGTTGATCCTGCTTTCCTTACTGTAGAACCCACACAAAGTGGAGTCTGTCCTCCACTCCAAGTTGAAGTGCCTCGCACCCCTAAAACCACTCAAGCACTCTTCCAAAGCCCTCTTAGACCAAACTTAACACCTCAAATGTTGAGTCCAGCTGATTTTAACCCACCCAAGGTTCAAAAAATCGTAGTCGAGTATGTCATTAAATATGCAGAGAAGCCGTCAAACGCCCATCCCTCTTGGAGAATCAGAGCTTTCTCTGGCAAAACGCCAAGACCGTATACTGAAGCTGACTATGAAACATGGCGTTCACATGTTGACCTGATGATGGAAGATACTTCTTTGTCTGACTTGGAAAAATTTCGCAAGATCTTTGAAAGTCTTCTTGCTCCTGCTTCTGATATTATTCGCTCTCTTGGGTCTGAAGCCACCCCTGCCAACTATCTTAAGCTTTTGGATTCAGCTTTTGAAACTGTTGAAGACGGTGAGGAACTGCTTGTGCGATTCATGAACACTTTCCAAGATTATGGAGAAAAACCCTCGGCATATCTGCATCGTTTGCAGGTGGTGCTCAATCTCACAGTGCGTAGAGGCGGTCTAGAGCCACAGGAAGTGAACAAACAGCTTCTCAAGCAGTTTAACAGAGGCTGTTGGGATGATAATCTGCTAAAGGAGCTACAGCTGGAACGAAAAGATAAACATCCACCTGCGTATGCAGAATTGTTGCTTCACCTTCGCACTGTTGAAAACAGACAAGAAGTTAAAAACACACGCATGAAAAAACACTTGTGCGCCACAAAACCAAAAGCAGCCTCCTACGAACAGACAGTCACAGAAACAAGCACAAACAGTGAAGTAGAGTCTGACAGTCTGAAAGAACTGAAAAAGCAAGTCACTGATCTAAAAAGCCAATTAGCTGCTGTCGTGAAACAAAAGAAACAAGCACCACCAAAGAAAGACCCAACTAAGAAATTGGGAAATAAAAAACCTGACCATGCCAAACCTGAAAACTTACCTTTGTCCAGCCGTCCCAGTACTAGGCCCAGACCATGGTATTGCTTCCGCTGTGGCGAAGATGGGCATATTGTAGCCACTTGTGAGTCAGAGCCAAACCCTGCGCTTGTAGCTGCAAAACACAAAGAACTAAGAGTAAAAAGACAGATTTGGGACAGTCGGAACCCCCAATTTTCTTTAAAACTGAAGTCTACCCCTGTTGCGGGACAAACAGAGGCTAGTTCAGAGATGACCCGTCCCAAACCGAAAGCTCCATTCAAGACACATGCTAAACTAAAGTCACACTACAAAACAGACCCCTTTAACTTTCCTAATGGTCTAATTGGTACAAAAAGTACAGCACAAGTGAAAGTGAATGGCTGTACTGTGAGCTGTTTGTTAGATACAGGCTCCCAGGTGACTACTGTCCCTGAGTCCTATTACAGACAGTACTTATCCAACCATGAGATTAAGCCACTTTTTGAGCTGTTAGAAGTGGAGGGAGCTAACGGTCAGAGTGTACCTTACTTAGGCTACATTGAAATGCATGTCATTTTCCCAAAAGACTTTTTCGGTATTGAAGCCAAAGTGCTGACACTTGCCTTAGTGGTTCCTGATGTACGTGCAGCTGATCAGTCCTTAGTGTTAATAGGGACAAACACATTAGATGTACTTTACGAGCTGTACTCTGATGCATGTTCTGAACTGCAGCCAACCATATCACTTGGTTATAAGGCAGTGTTAAAAGCCCTTGAGCTACGGCACAGACAGTCCAAAGACGCTACCCTTGGTTTAGTGACCATGCACAATAAAGAGCCACAGTTAGTTCCTGCAGGCCAAACAGTTGTTCTAGATGGCGCTGTAGCTGTGTCAGCCGGCAACAGTAAAAAATCTGTCTTGTTAGAACACCCGGTAATGTCAGCCTTACCTGGTGGTATCCTGGTAAAACCATGTCTCATAGACTTACCTGAAAGACCACCTTACCTTGTTCCAGTTATACTCACCAATGAATCGGAACATGACATGACAGTCCCTCAGAAGTGTGTCATTGGAGAAATCTGTGCATATCAACGAGTCCTATCGCAAGAACACTCCGTGGAAGTTACAAAGTCCAAAATTGAACCAAAGTCCACTCTGAAGTTCAACTTTGACTCTTCCCCCATTAGCGCTGAATGGAAAGAGCGCCTAACAGAAAGACTCAGTCAAATGCCCGAAGTATTTGCACAAAATGATCTTGACTTTGGCAAAACAGATCAAGTGAAACACGCAATCAAATTATCAGATGAAACACCGTTCAAACACAGAGCACGTCCCATACATCCAAATGACCTGGAAGCGGTCCATAAGCATCTCAAAGAACTCCAACAAGCAGGCGTGATAAGAGAGTCTACTTCCCCATTTTCTTTGCCTATTGTAGTGGTGCAAAAGAAAAATGGCGATGTCCGCCTTTGTATTGATTACAGGAAGCTTAACACGCAGACTGTAAAAGATGCTTACGCCCTCCCCAACTTGGAGGAAACATTTTCCACCTTGACCGGTTCGCAGTGGTTCTCCGTCCTCGATTTAAAGTCGGGGTACTACCAAATTGAGGTAGAGGAGCTGGACAAACCAAAGACGGCGTTCGTATGTCCCATGGGCTTCTGGGAATTCAATAGAATGCCCCAAGGCATTATAAACGCCCCCAGCACGTTCCAGCGCCTCATGGAGAAATGCATAGGCGACATGAATCTGCATGAGGTGATCGTGTTCCTCGATGACATCATTGTATTCTCCAAGACGCCCGAAGAACATGAGGCTCGCTTAATGAAAGTTCTTAATCGCCTAAAAGAGTACGGGCTTAAACTCTCCCCTGAGAAATGCAGATTTTTTCAAACTTCTGTCAGATACCTTGGTCACATTGTGTCCAGTAAAGGAGTTGAGACCGACCCCGAAAAAGTGAAAGCCCTAAGTACCTGGCCTGTGCCCCGTGATCTCAAACAGCTCCACTCGTTCTTAGGCTTTTCAGGGTACTATAGGCGGTTCATTAAGAACTATTCCAGCATCGTTAAGCCCCTCACTGACTTAACAGCAGGCTACCCTCCTTTGCGAAAAAGCCCAAAACCCAAAGCTAAGCCTGCCCAGTACCACGACCTGAAGACACCGTTTGGCGAGCGATGGACTTCTCCCTGTGATCTTGCATTCAAAACCATCATTGAAAAGCTCAGTACTGCGCCTGTCCTGGGTTTCGCTGACCCTCAGTTGCCATATACACTCCATACTGACGCCAGCACTACAGGGCTAGGCGCCGCCCTCTGTCAAGAGCAGGAGGGCCAGACTAGGGTCATAGCTTATGCAAGCCAGGGGTTGTCTAGAAATGAGTCCCGTTACCCCGCCCATAAATTAGAATTTTTAGATCTAAAGTGGGCAGTAACGGAGAAGTTCGCAGACTATTTATATGGCAATCATTTTACTGTCGTGACAGACAGTAACCCCCTGACGTACATTTTGACTACTGCTAAGATGGATGCCATGAGTTATAGGTGACTAGCTGCTCTGTCGATGTTTAACTTTAAGCTCCAATACAGAGCAGGCAAGCTTAACTCAGATGCAGACGGCCTCTCTAGACGGCCACATGGCGAGTTACTTGATGACGCAGTGTCCCAAAAGGAGCTTGACCGCATACAGCAGTTCACTCAAACTCACTTGTCTCTTCCTGAGAACAGTTTAAGTTCCGAGGTAGTGTCTGCTATATGTGAAAAACACCTTGTCTGTAGCTCTCCAGACAACACCTTCCCTTTGGTTCACTCGTTAGCCATCTCTGTAGCCGCCATTCCAGATGGCTATGCCGATGAAGATGGCTGTGGTGGTCTTCCAGTTGTACCCCACATGACTCCTGAACAGATCAAAAATGAACAAAGAACTGACCCCTGTCTAAGAGAAGTGATTGCACAAATTGAAACTGGACTAAAAGTTCCACCAACTGTACGGACTGAACTTCCTGACATCAACTTGTTACTCCGAGAGCTCAGTCGACTTCAAATGTGCAATAACACCCTCTACCGCACTCGTCAAGACGGTGGAAATGTTACTTACCAGCTCGTCTTACCTGAACAGCTCCGCGATTCAGTCTTTCAAAGCCTCCACTGTGACATGGGCCATTTAGGCACAGAGCGTACTTTGGATCTCGCCAGAGCAAGGTTCTATTGGCCTCGCATGGCGGCAGATATTGAAAAGAAGATCAAGACATGTAATCGCTGCGTAAGACGTAAAACCGCTCCAGAACGAGCTGCTTCGCTTGTCAACATCAAGTCCACCCGACCGCTTGAACTTGTCTGTATGGATTTCCTGTCCATTGAGCCCGATCAAAGCAACACAAAGGATGTGCTTGTGCTAACTGATCATTTTACAAAATACGCTATAGCCATCCCTACCAGCAATCAGAAAGCTCAGACCGTTGCAAAGGCACTTTGGGAAAACTTTATAGTCCACTACGGGATACCCGAACGGTTACATAGTGATCAGGGTCCCGATTTTGATTCCCATATTATAAAAGAACTTTGCAAAATCATGGGCATTCGCAAAATCCGGACGACACACTATCATCCCAGAGGTAACCCGGTAGAATGTTTCAATAGAACGTTATTGAGCATGCTGGGTACTCTGGAGGAAAAGAACAAAACTCATTGGCACAACTATGTGAAACCACTTGTACATGCGTACAATTGTACAAAAAATGACACTACTGGTTTTGCCCCGTATGAGTTAATGTTCAGTTGTCAGCCGAGATTGCCCATTGACCTTGCATTTGGGCTCCCGTTTCACAACAAAAGTTTCAAGTCACATTCCCAGTACATTGAAAAACTGAAGACAACTCTACAAGAAAGCTACAAACTAGCAACAGAAAATGCTAACAAGATGGCTGAAAGAAACAAAACAAGATTTGATATGCGAGTGAAACCCTCAAAACTAGAACCAGGCGACAGAGTTTTGGTACGTGCAGTCCGCCTCAGAGGCAAACACAAACTAGCAGACAGGTGGGAAGCTGAAATTCACATTGTGGTGAGCCAAGCAGGTGACTTGCCTGTTTACACCATTAAACCTGAAACAAAAGATGGTCCTGTTCGCACCGTTCACCGCGACCTCTTGCTTCCCTGTGGTTTTCTTGCCCCTGTTGAAGAAGAACCTGTCCAACCAAAACGTGTCCGCAAACCTAAGACAAGACAATCACTTGAACAAAATGATGAATGTGAGAATTCAGAACCGGAAAATGAAGATGTCTATTGGTACAGAGAAGAACCAATCCAAACGCCCATAAAGCTCACTCGAGTTTATGAAATTCTCCATCCAAAGACATCCTTTAAAGGAGACATTCCTGCTGAAACTCACTTACCTGAGAATGACAACCAAACAGAAAATGTCACTTCACCTGGATGTGACAACTTACCGAATGATGGAAACCTGGAGGAAACTGAAACAAATGTTGAACCATCAAACAATGAGAATGGAACTGAAAGTGAAACCAACTCACCTGATAAAGGTACCTGTGATGAACCTGTGGAAGAAAAAGAACCTGAAAAAGAAGTCCCACAGACTGTGAGACATTCCGAGAGGACAACCTCCCAGCCAGAAAGACTACAGTATAGTCAGTTGGGAAATCCTCTCATAACTGTTGCCCAGTCCCTGTTTCAAGGACTCAACCTGGCTTTTACCAGAGCCTTAACAGAGTCAGATCATAAGATTATGCCCATGAACACTAGTTCTCCCGTCAGTACCATTTAGCTAATCCCATGCAAAGGGACTTGCATGATTCTAAGGGGGGATAGTGTAACCCAGTGTTAAAAACGTGACTGGAATTATGAATGTCGATAACGCTTTAAGAAGAAGGGGGAACATTCATTTCACAATGGGAGTAGATAGTTTAACGTGAATTAAATTATAAATATTGATACCGCTACAGAGTCAGATCATAAGATTATGCCCATGAACACTAGTTCTCCCGTCAGTACCATTTAGCTAATCCCATGCAAAGGGACTTGCATGATTCTAAGGGGGGATAGTGTAACCCAGTGTTAAAAACGTGACTGGAATTATGAATGTCGATAACGCTTTAAGAAGAAGGGGGAACATTCATTTCACAATGGGAGTAGATAGTTTAACGTGAATTAAATTATAAATATTGATACCGCTTTTAGAAGAGAAAAACACCCATTTCACAATGGGAGTAAATGATTTAAATATGAATATTTAAATAAATATATATTCATAAATATGAATGTTTTCTAGAAAGTTCTGATAAAGTTCCTAGTATTGTGTGTTGATATTTTGAGTAACCAATGGCTGTGCCATTGCTGGGTCACGCCACCCAATGGGTTAAGCGCTCTCTCCCTGGGTCTGGGATGACTTGCATTTTTGGCTCAGTCACACCAGACGACGAAAGACACAGACCAGAGAGAGAGACGGTCCTTGGTGATATGGCGACGCTAGCGTGTTGGTAGCAGCCTTTGCCTGGATAAAACCCTTGAAATTGATTGGGATCCAAAGGCTGTCGACGCCGTTGAGTGCGGGAACCCCATTGATGCACAAGCCACTTAGCATGGTCAGGTTCTTTTTTTTTTTTCTTTGGACTGGTTTGACCAGAGCGTGGATCTCCAAATCTGGATGGCGAGCCGAAGCCCGAACCCTAGAAACTGCTGGAGGTGACCCCACTAGTCACCTGGAAAGGACAAACAAGAACTGTGAATATTGTAAATATAAGTTTGAGTTTATGGATTGTATTTTTTTTTATTGCGCTGTGTATTTATTTATATGTACATATTTGTAAATAATATACAGTACATACACTACTGTTCAAAAGTTTGGGGTCACTTAGAAATTTCCTTATTTTTGAAAGAAAAGCACTGTTTTTTCAATGAAGATAACTTTAAACTAATCAGAAATACACTCTAATATCTAATATACGTTGCTAATGTGGTAAATGACTATTCTAGCTGCAAATGTCTGTTTTTTGGTGCAATATCTACATAGGTGTATAGAGGCCCATTTCCAGCAACTATCACTCCAGTGTTCTAATGGTACAATGTGTTTGCTCATTGCGTCAGAAGGCTAATGGATGATTAGAAAACCCTTGTGCAATCATGTTAGCACAGCTGAAAACAGTTTCGCTGGTTAGAGAAGCTATAAAACTGACCTTCCTTTGAGCAGGTTGAGTATCTGGAAAAAATTATTATTTCAAATACAAATTATTATTTCTAACCTGGTCAATGTCTTGACTATATTTTCTATTCATTTTACAACTCATGGTGGTAAATAAGTGTGACTTTTCATGGAAAACACAAAATAATTGTCTGGGTGACCCCAAACTTTTGAACGGTAGTGTAGTTGCAAGTTCCATATACGGCTGTGTATGTGTCATCTGTTGTTGCACCTCCCAGGCTCCTACGAACCCAGAGTCGGTCTGACCTGGCCCAATTATCCCTTTTCCCTCAGGTAGTAAAGATAAGGTAACTACACTGCCATAACACAACACTACCAAAAGGGTACCTAAAGTGAGTAGGTGTTAGTAAGGGTTACACACAAAAATCTGGCGAGCGCAGGTGTTAGTGGGTGTTATCCTGTTATACCCTGTTACCCAACCCAGTAGTAATTATACCCTGTGTGTTACAGAGTGATATTATTATACAATCCAAGAGCAACAATAATTTAACCCCTTGCACTCTGGTCAGTTTCCCTAAAAACGCCTAAAAAATAACGTACCCAAAGTAAATCAAAAGTTGTTCTTCAACCCTTTGCAGCATCTTCATGGGGTTGGTCTCATTTAAAAGGAAACACTTTGAATTTTTTGGCAAAACAGTCATAATCTCTCTAAGTGCTCCTGCCACTGAGTAACAGTCATCTAAACATACTGAACTTGAAGAAAATAAAGTTCGCCTGGGTGTTTTTTGGATACAAATGCTTGCAAATAACACACAGCTGTCAGATACGGGCTGGAAAATGCAACAGAAATGTAGAACCAAGTGTTATCCAGCTGAGGTCAAAATTTTGTAACAATACCACAAAAAATGAATATATTACACAGCTTTTTTGTCAGGCTGTTCCCAGGCGTTTTTGAACTGTGCCAAATTGTGCCAAATGGCACAGTTTGGAAAAACGTCTATAACTTTTGAATGATTCAATATAGAAGCTTGATCTTGGGCTCTAATGAAAGGTGACACTCAGGGCTCTCTCTGTGTGTGTGTGGGGGGGTTGTTTATTCATTCATGAATGAATGAATGAACAAACAAGCCCCCACACACAAAGAAGCATACCACGTAAAAATTGTGTGGCTTTTTTTTTACAAGAAAAAATAACCTACAGTGCAATAAAAATTATACTAAAATATCTGCAATGTAGAGGATAACAACTCCCCCCCCCGCTACAGAGGACGGACCGGAGGGGGGGGGGGACCGTTCTCGGAGCGGTCTGTCATGTGGCGATGACGTACAGTTGTAATTTACCAATCGGTCAAAAGTCATTTTGATTACAATTTTCAGGGATAAAGAATAATTTAGCTTATAACACTTACCTGTCCACAACAGCAGTGTCGCTGGCGAACATCTCTTCCTCATTGTCAGACGAACATGACGCTGGTCGGCTTGTTACGACTCGTGGTTCTGGTTACGCGACCCGGTCAAACCATGATTCCATTATTGCGGTTTTGCGCTTCCATGATTGCGGTTTTGGCGAACGATTTTTCAAAACAAATAAGAACAGTAGTAAGAAAAAAAGACTGGCGAACGCTACCGTTACACACAGCGGCTTACACAAAACATATTTTACGCACGGGACGCACGCTTTCAATCGTCGAACTTCTCTGCTTCAATTGACTCACTGTATTCGCAGCCGTTGGTAGGCGGGTCCTTCTTGCTAGGTTTTCAGTCATTGGTTCTTCACGGTTTCAGAAACCCAATTCAAGGCTCTTATTAGTCAAATGAGAGGTCAGTCAAATTTAAACCAATCAAAGCACTCCTTTGGCTTTCTGTTCGCAGCTGTGTCTGTAGTGGGAAGAACGGAAATGCAGCTTTTTTTTTTTTTCAGTGCGCACTAGGACGCAGAGACGTGACCACCCGCGGTATCCCGGAGTGCAAGAGGTTAAAGTACCCAGAAATAACATCGTCTCTTTTTGTGATAGGTCCCTAAATATTTGACTTCTTTTTCCACAACTCTAATTTTTCCTTATTGACTTTGTGACCTTGTTCTGCTAAAAAATCGCATTAAGACAGTGGTGTCTTGTTTGCATGTTTCTTTATTAGGTGATGCCAGTAAGATGCCGTCAACGTAAAGGAGCAACTGGCTCCCACTAGGAGGTGCCAAATTTGCTGACATTGCCTGTGAAAAAATAGTTGGTGATTCACAGTAACCTTGTGGTAATCTGGTGAATGTGTACCTTTTGTTTTCAAATGTGAATGCGAACCAAAACTGATGATCTGGATGTATTGGGATGCTAAAAAAAAAAAAAAAACATTGCTGATGTCTATTGCTGTAAAAAAAACTGCATGTGTGGTTGTGGGTCATTTAACAAAGTGCGTAGAGTATACTGTCTTTTGTATGGTCTATAGTATGATTTTGTGTTTATTTTAACAAACTCTGCATTTTTTTTTTAATGACCAGTCTGGAGGATGGATTTGCAAGGAATGTTTTAGACTCTAAATTTTGCATAGGTTTTGTGTGCAGGTCTGATGTCACTGAGTGTGGTCCAGCCGAAACCAAACGCAGTGAGTAGCAGTACCTAGACACATTAGAATCCTGCAGTACATTTATTCCTTCCACATGTGGAAAATGTGATACTCTCATACCATTATTCGTTGGGATTATGGCAAAATTGAGGGTTGTGGGGAGATCCCTTCCCAGAAGGTTGACAGGGCATGCTTCAGACAATATAAAACGACCTTCTGCCATGTCACCGGTGTCAGGGTCTTTTACCTCGACATTTTTTGAAAGGTGCTCTGTTTTTAACTTACCATTTGCGGCTTTTACAGTTATTTTTTCATCTGATTTTGTAAAATTGTGAATGTCTGTGCCTTTTATTACCGATCTGCATGCTCCTGTGTCACAGAAACTTTATTGGAACATCCTGAACCTGCAATATCCCTTCAGGTAAACACTGCGTTGTCAACATCAAATCAAAGTCAGGTAAATGGAAAATGTCTGTTTTGTCAGTGTTAGCGTCAATAGTTGCACTTATCTTTGGTGCGGTCAGTCAGGCAGTCGGCTCGTGAGGTCCTCCATCCCCTCCCCGCTGCTGCTGGCGTTCAGGACATTGCTTCCGCCAATGATCCCTTTGTCCACATTGATGACAAATGTCACGTTCCTCTTGCTGCAGCCAGTCCGCCCCACGCTTCCTTCCATCTCCCCTCCGCCGCTGAGGTCCAGTTCCCGTGACACCCTGAAAAATAGAATCGGGGGGAAGCTCCCCCCCCTTTGTGTCAGCAGTCACATAGACAGGAGTTAGTTTTTCAGTTTTTTCCTTTCCTTTCCTTCTCTATTGTCTTTGCATGTCTGGCATAGGTTAACCCCTTAACGCCTGAATTTATTTCCAATTATGAAAAAAACAATTTCACTTGTGTTTTTGCTTTCAAGTAGATGCTAAATTAAGTTGAGAAAGTTAATTTGACTATAGCATATAAAATAGATATAATTTTAGGTATGATGCAAATTAGCGACAACAGGCATCTATGGTAAAAAAAAAGGTAAAAAAGCACCTGTTCCCATCTCAAGTATGAAGTCTTTTATTTATGCAACAAAGGTATTTTCAACTCTCATGACTGCCAAACTATAACCCTAACCCTAACCTTAACCCTAACCCTAACCCTAACCCTAGCAATCAGGAAATGGATGGTGCTCCGTCTCTGACCGTTCCTACAAGAAACTAATGCTTGCAAAAGGTTCCTAGGTATGTGTTGGAAGTGCTCCAACCGGAAGTGGAGGAATACAGACGGTATTTTGGTTGCATTTGGAGCGGAAGCGGTTTGATGCGAATTTGCGATGACAGGCGTCAAGGGGTTAACACGGTGCTTCTCAATTATTTCCTGTTACGCCCGCTCTAGGACGATGAAAACATTTTGCGCCCCCCCACTCTCCGCCGCGACTATAAATAGTATCATTTGCCTATAAAATTGTTATAAGTACACTGCTGCATAACATTGTATCCTTATTGACATTAAAGAAAACAAAAAAGGAAAAAGAAAGAAATATAGATCAACTTACAACAAAGAATAACTTTATTAACATTGGTGTGGTGTTTTTTGCACTGAGCTATTTGCTATGCCACCTTATATGATGCTAACTGTGCTCGCTGGTTTACTGAAGTAGCATTCACAAAGCGGGATGATTGTTGGCAATATTCGGCACATTTTCGCTGAAAAAACTCAAACAGCTTCTCAGCGTGACTGGGGTGTAATGTCTTTAAGTGACGCCTTAATTTATTTGGCTTTATGCTGTCCGCTGCCAACATTTTTAGACACAGTAAACACACCGGTTTTCCTCGTCTCCCACTGTAGTCACAGTGAAGCCAAGTGCTACATACGTTTCGTCATATTTCCTCGTATTAGCTTTTGGGAGACTTCCGTTTGTCTCATTATCTCTGTCTCTCTCCACCTTTCTTTTCATCACTGTTAAATATTTTTCCATGGTGTCTCTTGAGGGTTTGTTCACTGCACTTCATATCTCCTGCTCTGTGCTGTGTGTGATCATGCACGGTGCAAAAAACCCTTCACCATAGAGCTAATACTCCCTGCACACACTCTGACATTGAGAGCGCCGCTGCCACCTACTGTAGTGGGGGTGCAATTACACTTTATTCTAGTACGGCAAAAAAATACATGTTCCCCGGAGTCACACGCGCCCCCCCTGGCATCGCACCGCGCGCCCCACTATTTGAGAAGGACTGGGTTAACACATCACCAAATGCACAGGTGTGGTATGTGACCAAATGTTTGTGGACGTAATCAGCCAGGTGTGGGTGCATGTTTTGTAAAATGACACTTTTCAAATGCTGCCAATAAGGCTCTACACCTGAGTCATTCTCAGCCTTAGTTAAACTAGAATGGCTATCAAAAACCTCTTGTAATCTGGTTCTATAAGCTTCCACACCTTCATCTTTACCTTGTTTTGTGGTTCGGCTTGTCCCGTATAAACTGGATTTGAAAATGTAATCATAGGCTATTGTTCAGTGACAACATGTTTCGTAATCTTCAGTTTTATTGATCGTATTAATGGTGAGTGTGGCGTGGATATGTGTGCATATCTACTTAACTCTTGGGTGCCCTGGTGTGGCTGTTCCTGGGTACCCCACTCCTTCTTCACTTTGGGTTTGGCGTCAGTGGGTAGAGGGGTGGAGATGAGCGGAGGCGGGGTGACATCAGCCGTAGCATCTCCAGCCTGGAGTTCTGAGAGGTCAGGGTAGATGGGCTCAACAGCAGGTGGAGATGGAGGAGGAGGAGCAGAAACATGGCCCCTTGCCCCCACGTGAAGCTCATCATGCACCAAAGAAGAAACAGAACACATATTAGTCAAATTCTTTTTTTTTTTTTTTTTTTTTTTTTTTTTTACCATGGTCAATTTTCTTTTTTTTTTTTTAGATTTATCATCAGATTTAGACTTTACCATCACAAGGTCTAGGTCAGCCTGTCATTTTTTTTTCCCATTTCAAGCCACTGTTGCCCCTCAGTTGGAGAGATAATGCAACTGTGAGCTAGAGAATACAAACTAATGCTGTTTACCTGCCTTCAGGCATCCCAAACAAAATAAAAATCAAATTTTCTTGCTCTGCTGGCAGATAATTTTACTTGAAATGAGCGAAAAATTCTGGCAATTGATAATGTTGGTTAAAAATAAAAAAAACATCTGCCAACAAAGTAAGATTAAATTGCTTAACACAAGTAACTATCATAAAGCCAGCAAAAATCCCACAGAAAACTGCACAACAAAAGAAATGACTGTCAAAGCTATCTTGACATAAAAACAAGCATCTAATATATTTCATCTTACCAAAATCCCCAGTTCAGTGTGACCTTATTACTACTTAAGCACAAGTTAGTTCTTTCACACACATACACACACACACACATACAATAGCAAGCCCAAATGAGCACACATACATTAGTAAACAATCCCAAAGCCGCTTATAATAAGCACATCTGGCAACCAAAGATTTTCACCGTCGATCACTTTCCTATGCATATTTTTGCCGTCTTCCTTTAAAAACAAAATCTCATTCTCGTCCTCTCACACAAACAAATACGCGAACGACCAGACAAACTGCAGTTATTTATTTATGATTTTATCTTACTCTAAAGGCTATTTTATTCTATTTTAAGCTTACTTTGAGTTACAGACATGGACAAAATTGTTGGTACCCCTCTGTTAATGAAAGAAAAACCCACAATGGTCACAGAAATAACTTGAATCTGACAAAAAAGGTAATAAATAAAAATTCTATGAAAATTAACCAATGAAAATCAGACAATGCTTTTGAATTGTGGTTCAATAGAATTATTTTAAAAAACAAACTCATGAAACAGGCCTGGACAAAAATGATGGTACCCCAGAAAAGATTTTAAATAATGTGACCATAGGGACATGTTCAACCAGGATGTGTCCTCTAATTAACATCACAGGTGTCTACAAACTTGTAATCAGTCAGTTGGCCTATTTAAAAGGTGACAAGTAGTCACTGTGCTGTTTGTTGACATTGTGTGTACCACACTAAACATGGACCAGAGGAAGCAAAGGAGAGAGTTGTCTCAGGAGATTAGAAAGAAAATTATAGACAAGCAGGTTAAAGGTAAAGGCTATAAAACCATCTCCAAGCAGCTTGATGTTCCTGTGACTACAGTTGCACATATTATTCAGAAATTTAAAATCCACAGGACTGTAGCCAACCTCCCTGGACGTGGCCGCAGGAGGAGACGGATAATACGAATGGTAACAAAACAGCCCAGAACAACCTCTAAATACATTCATGGTGAACTCCAAGGTCAAGGTACATCAGTGTCAGATCGCACCATCCGTCGTTGTTTGAGCCAAAGTGGACTTCATGGGAGACGACCAAGGAGGACACCACTGTTGAAAACAAATCATAAAAAAGCCAGACTGGAATTTGCCAAACTGCATGTTGACAAGCCACAAAGCTTCTGGGAGAATGTCCTATGGACAGACGAGACAAAACTGGAACTTTTTGGCAAGGCACATCAGCTCTATGTTCACAGACGCAAAAATGAAGCATACCAACAAAAGAACACTGTCCCTACTGTGAAACATGGAGGAGGTTCTGTTATGTTGTGGGGCTGCTTTGCTGCATCTGGCACAGGGTGTCTTGAATCTGTGCAGGGTACAATGAAATCTCAAGACTATCAAGGTATTCTAGAGAGAAATGTGCTGCCCAGTGTCAGACAGCTTGGTCTCAGTCGCAGGTCATGGGTCTTGCAACAGGATAATGACCCAAAACACAGCTAAAAACACCCAAGAATGGCTAAGAGCGAAACATTGGACTATTCTAAAGTGGCCTTCTATGAGTCCTGATCTAAATCCTATTGAACATCTGTGGAAGGAGCTGAAATATGCCGTCTGGAGAGGCATCCTTCAAACTTGAGACAACTGGAGCAGTTTGCTCATGAGGAGTGGGCCAAAATACCTGCTGAGAGGTGCAGAAGTCTCATTGACAGTTACAGAAATCGTTTGATTGCAGTGATTGCCTCAAAAGGTTGTGCAACAAAATATTAAATTAAGGATACCATCATTTTTGTCCAGGCCTGTTTCATGAGTTTGGTTTTTTTAAATAATTCTGTTGAACCACAATTCAAAAGCATTGTCTGATTTTCAATGGTTAATTTTCATAGAATTTTTATTTATGACTACTTTTGTCAGATTCAAGTTATTTCTGTGACTATTGTGGGTTTTTCTTTCATTAACAGAGGGGTACCAACAATTTTGTCCACGTCTGTATATCTTATGGTATTTTAGTTATTGTTATTATATTAAAGTTATTCCTTATTATATTAATGTTATTTCTTATTATAACTATTTTTCTTCTATTATTTTTCTCTATATATTTTTTCTAGTTTATTTCAGCCATTAATGTCACTTTGCGGGTACTGTGCCTTCCACTGCTACTGTAACCTTCCACACTGATATCGCCTCGTGATGTGCACTCTACCCCGGTATCACTCCGCGGGTACTGTTCTTTCCACCGCTGATACCACTCTGTGGTCTGCACTTCCGCACCAACATTACTCCGCGGTACTATGTATCCTTCCACGCGCCTATTTCCCGATTTTAGACTCAAATTAAAATCCAGTAAAAATGCATTTATTACTGAGTGATTCTGTTTAACCGCGGTACTTTTCCCAGCCAGACTCGAAACCGTCGGTACCAAATTCTACACATAATCCCACGGTCGGACTGAAACTGACAGCCAGACGTCTGAATAATTAAATTTATTTATTATTTAGATATTTATTATTTAAATGTATTTATTAAATAATTACATTTACTCACTTCAGTGCACCTCGGTTCTCTCCATCACTTTTCTCCACCCCGGCTCTCCACACCGCCTCTTGCTGACGCCTCTCTTCAGCCAACCGCTTCCAATGGGGAGGTGGGCGGGAGGTCTTATCCAGCAGGCCCGTGCACTGGAAGAGAGAATGGTCCAGAGTGCCGCAGGTCTGGAGAAAAGATGTCTGGAGTCCCTGTTCGGTGCGCCAATTATGTTGGAAAAATTGTCTTTAACCAGTAGTCAAAGAATCAGGCAGGATCAAAGTTTCAGTAAATTTAATTTGCACAAGTGGTATACTCAGAGCCGCCTATGAAATTGTTCTGAATCACATACACGACTTTCAGTCTTTAAGCATCCTGTTATCTCAAAACTGTCCATGAGAGAATATAGAACTACACAGACCCACCTATTTCATCATATTGTATGATGTGTTTGCAAAATTAGATGCAGTCAGAATCGTGTCATCAGCACTTTAAGCTTCCTGTTATCTCAAAACTGTTCATGAGAGAATATCTGGTTCAGTCTGGTTCTTCCAAGCTGTCTCCTTTCTCAGACATTACAGAACATACGTATGTAAACAAAGATAAAATATCATGCTGCCACGACCTTGTACACTTCACACAGACTCTGAGGTACCAAAAGATAAAGAATACAAAATTATTCTATCAGCATCCAAAAAGTTCAATTTTCTCATCTGACCAGACTGTATTCTCCCAGTATCTTATTGGCTTGCCCAAATGTTGTGCAGCAGACTTTAAACATGCTTCAACATGATTTTTCTTCAGCAATGGAGTCTTGCAAGGTGAATGGGCATAGAGCCCATGTTGGTTGAGTGCATTGCTTGTTGTTTTCTTTGAAACAGCAGTACCTGCTCGCTCCAGGTCTTTCTGGAGCTCTCGACGAGTGGTCTTTTGCTCTTGGATAACTCTTCTGATAATTCTTTTGACTCCTCTGTCAGAAATCTTGCGGGGAGCTCTTGGTCATGGCCGGTTAATGGTAAAATGATGTTCTTTCCACTTTCGAATGATTGCTCCAACAGTGCTCACTGGAACATTCAGCAGTTTAGAAATGCACCTGTAACCAATGCTATCATTATGTTTTACAAAATAAGGTTGCAAAGGTCTAGAGAGAGCTCTTTGCATCTACCCATCATGAGTTCTTTGTGGTGTGACAATCTGATATTCACAGATCTTTTTAAAGGCTATCAGTTAGGACTTAACCAACTGAAATTAATTTGCACTGATGGGGGATGGGATGGCTTCCTAAATTCTGATTGATTTCAGCTGGTTTCTTGGCTTTCTATGCCTTTTTGCACCTCTTTTTCTTCATGTGTTCAATACTTATTCCCTGTGTCATTCCACTTTATTAAATATAACTTGTTTTATGAACACACTTGCCTTGATTTCTTTGTATGTATGGATTGCTTGGGTTTATACTGATATCTGGTGAAAATGTCAGGTCAATGACTCCATTAGAAATATGTTTAATGAGAAAAATGTTGATGTGTTCAATACTTATTTTCCCCGCTGTACATGAAGAGTAATTTTCAAATAGTCTTGTTTACTGATGAATGCCGTGCAGCCCTGGATGGTCCAGATGGATGGAGTAGTGGATGGTTGGTGGATGGCCACCATGTCCCAACAAGGCTGCAACGTCAGCAAGGAGGTGGTGGAGTCATGTTTTGGGCTGGAATCATGGGGAGAGAGCTGGTAGGCCCCTTTAGGGGGTCCCCTGAAGGTGTGAAAATGAAGGGTTTCTGACTGATCACTTTCTTCCATGGTGCAAAAAGAAGAACCGTGCCTTCCATAGCAAAATTATCTTTATGCATAACAATGTACCATCTCATGCTGCAAAGAATACCTCTGTGTCATTGGCTGCTATGGGCATCAAAGGAGAGAAATTCATGGTGTGGCCCCCATCCTCCCCTGACCTCAACCCTAGTGAGAACCTTTGGAGCATCCTCAAGCAAAAGATCTATGAGGGTGGGAGGCAGTTCACATCAAAACAGCAGCTGTGGGAGGCTATTCTGACATCTTGCAAAGAAATTCAAGCAGAAACTCTCCAAAAACTCACAAGTTCAATGGATGCAAGAATTGTGAAGGTTATATCAAAGAAGGAGTCCTATGTTAACATATAACTTGGCCTGTTAAGATGTTTTTGATTGAAATAGCTTTTGATTTCAGTAAATATGACCTCCTAATGCTCCAAATTCAACGAATGACCATTTTCAGTTCTTTACAACCATTAAAATGTTTTGAAACTCTGTTATGTATAATAATTTGGAACACTGCATTTTGAGGTTTTTTTATTTTTGCAAAAACATCGTTATCATTGGGAGGTTTGTTCAATAAATTTGAATTATGCTCTAACGGTTGGTGACTTGAAAGTTATTCTGACTGTCATTTTCATCGACTATTTAGGAAAATCAGAGACCAATATCATTTGCATAATAATTTGTAATACGGTGTATGTTTATGGCTCATGCAGGATTTTTTTGGCAAGAAACTTCTAAAAATGGCCCTTTCCATAGTAGAAGCTGTCAACCCCTGACGTCTACACAGTAAAAAAGACATCATGTCATAAATAATTTTGTATTTTATATTGTCTGCAGACTGAGCTGATGGGACACAACATCTTTGAGTATACTCACCCCTGTGACCATGAAGAAGTCAGGAATAATCTACGTCTAACAGCAGGTCTGTGTTTAAGCATTGTTATGGGTAGAAAGTGTGCAAGTACAGTAGTTAATCTCTGGAACTCAATAAATTCCTTTTTAGAGGAAGCTTTGTGTGGTGTGAAGAGGGACTTTGTCATGAGGATAAAAACGGCTCTAACACACAGAGGAAGAAGCACCACGCTCAAGTCAGCTACTTATAAGGTTGGTGAGAAATGATCACAAGGTTTTTGTTGGCTGTTGCATTTTTTTTTAAAGTTTTTATTTCACATCCTGTGATCAAGAGCTGACTAACATAACCGTGAGCCATGGTGACAGGCAAGCACTGGACCCCTACCTGTACGTGGAAAAACTAGGGCTTCATATGTGACATGCACCCTCTCCACATATAGAATGTCATCAGACATTGGGACAGAGGAATTTGGAACCTCACAGCATGATGAGGTTAAAACTGGCATTTTTCCTTATTTTCTTCTATATAATCTGATAGAAAAACAACTGTAGCTAAATTCATAATCATATTATTAAAAAGTACCCTTCTCTAACATGTTAAAAATGCTAATTAAAAGAAATATAATACATTTTTGATTTTTTTCAGTGAATCAATCAAAGCTTTATTTATATAGCACGTTGCATACAAAAAGATGCAACGCAAAGTGCTTCACACATTGAAATAAAACACAATTTACCCCCCCCCCCCACATACACGTAGATACACACACAAAAAAACTCTCATCAGTGTAAAACTTATGGCTTAAGGCGTATGGTTGGGCACCAAGGATCCAAGTGTGGAAGCACCATCACTAGGGAACCATCACCAGCAGGGAAAGTCACTGATAAATAATAGTCGTATCATACGTTAATGCTGACCTTTGTGTTTCCCCATTTTATTATGTTGTAAATGCATCTATGATTTTCTATATGCTTGTGAATGCATGCAATTTAGATTTATGGAATTCAGGGCTTATATTTACATTCTCACAGAAGCTACAATGTAGAATATGTATAATAATGAATCTTGAACCTATGCTTCCAGGGCCCTGGAGATGTGCCCATTTTGCCTCTGCATTAAAGGACCCATATTGGGGGATTAATTTTAAATTGACATGCTGAAGGACATGCTCTGTGTAGTTTTAAAGACCAAAAACTATTTCTGTGTTTAACAGCTCCTCAAAGAGTCTGCCTGCAAAGCTCCGTCTGAAACAGTTAGTTTTCAGCCTGCTCATTAATATTAATGAATCTTTAATCTGATTGGGTAAAGCTTTTTTAATAGGCAAATCACAAGTATAAAGGCAGTCAGGTTTGTTTTGCTAACTTAGAGATGGAATCAAGGCAGTGGGTGTTCCTTTGTGAAGTGAGCATTTTGATGATCTGTGACAATAATGTTTAAGGTTAAAACCCACTAAACCACTTTTTATACAATATGGGCCCCTTAATCTTTCTAGTACTATGTTTGTGGTTTCAGGTTCTGCACTGTGATGGCAGAGCGAAGGTGTGCATGAGCCCGTCTTCAGTTTCCTGCCTGCTGCTGACCTGCAGGCCTCTACCTCTGTCACACACTCTCCTCAGTGGACACACCTTCACCAGCCAGCACAGCATGGACATGAAGTTCACCTACTGTGACCCCCGGTGACTACATACCATTAGGAAAAGGGTGCAAGTGGAAAAAAAACCTTAGTGAAATTGTCAAACAAGTATACTGTATACTGTACATGTAAAATTTACTCCATGTTACAACATATGAATTTGGTGTTATTACTGACTGTTAAGGTATTTTTTGTAACTTCTGAAAATGAAGCAATCTTCTAAGCTGAGCTAAGCCCCACCTGCAATACATTTTCATATTCAAATCAAGCAATTGGCCATTTTAAAGCCATCTTGCTAAAAGACAATCTGAACTCATTATACATGGGTGATAAAAACCTGTTGGCATTATATGCATCCCTGCTTATTATGACTTGTGTGTGAGTGATATCAGTGAACCACAAAGGGAAAAACATTAATTAATCCAAGGTGGTTATTGAGTGATATAAAATCTTATTGGTTTGTGTTTTTGTGTGTTTGTGCAGAGTGACTTCTCTTTTAGGCTACAGGCCTGAGGAGCTGCTGGGCCGCTCCATCTACGACCTCTGTTACACGCTGGACACAAACTGCCTGAACAAAAACCATCTAAACCGTAAGCTCTGACAAACACAAACCCATAAACCTGCCATATGCACCTACAAACACATAATCTCATGTCTCCCTACAGTGTGTCTGAAGAACCAGTCGGTCAGTGGTCAGTACAGGATGCTGGTGCGAGGTGGAGGCTATGTTTGGGTGGAGACCCACAGTGCTGTCATCCCTAGTGTCCGAACCCCCAAATCCAAACTCATCGTCCACCAGCCGCTCTGCATCCTCTGTGTCACCTATGTTCTCAGGTGGGTACGTTATTCATAGACTATACTCCAACTTAAATTTACATTTTTGACATTAAACACCCTCTAGTGGTCGTGGAAATAATGTCATGAAGTGAGAGTTACAGTTGCAATCAGTAAAATGTAGTCCTTCACCTTTTTCTAATCCCAACCTTGAAACAGGGAAACTGCTGAAAACTGGTGACATCGCCATTGTCAACTCAGTACATCTGGTCAAATTTAGGTGGAGGGGTTGTAAGAGTTATGAAGCTGCTACTATGATTTAGCAATGTCTTTCACATTGACTCTATAATGACTTCATTTGTTACTTCAATATTGCCTCTAAGTGGGTTTTTTTGTCATTAGTGATTAAACTCAGGGATTACTTTCTCCTCTGGAGGAAGATCCCAAAACTTTTTAGAAATGCAGCTGATATTTATAGTGTTCAACGAAATATCAAGACATCAATTAATGTGCAAGTTATTATTTTTTATTTTATATATATTTATACAACAGTTAGTTCTGACCAAGCAATTTGATTGGACAACAGGGGTTCCAGGAGTTACTACATTCCATGATAATTGGAAAGTTTCACCTTTGCAGACTTGAGAATTGCAATACTGTGTTGGATACCATAATTTCCACAGTGAGGCGATGTTTGAAAAGAAATTATACATCTGTGACCTGGAAGTCCCACCCTTTAAAAAAAACCAAAACTTTATCAAGTTAACAAAGTCTGCCCTTGTATAAACATCTTTAAGCTATTTCACATCTGTTTAAAAAAATAGGCAGTGCTAGAGTTGGATTTATTATCTCGATTAACAAACCACAATACCTTTGTGGTGATGGAATCTTTATTTCATCTGAAAATACCAAGAAAAAGTGAGCAAAGTGTCCCAAAGCCAAATCGCTAGCATGCTAACTAGCCACTGGCATTTGCCACTTTTGATCTCAGCCCTTCTGTGGTACCGACTCAACAGGTGACCAGTATGTTTTATAAACAATGCCTTTTGTACCTGACAATATTTGTTTACATGTGTGTGAAATGACAATAGACGTCTTCATGCTCATTAAGATGTTAACTAACTAACTAACTAACTAACCTGCACTTATGTTAAGCAACAGCAACATGTTAAGCAACATGTTAAGTAACAGTTACTGGCTGTATTTAGAAGGGACTGTTTTTTTCCTCAGCTGCACAAAATAAATGGTTAAACAAATAAATCGTAATATTTTGTCCAGTATTGTTATCATTTAATGAATTGTGCTTGCAGAACTGCTGTATAAAAGCAATGTTACACGAGAGGGAGTACAGTATCAATGAATATAGTAACTGTGGGTGTGATACGTCATATGCCCGACGCCTAGCGGAGGGCATTAGATGTACGGTATTCACTGATACCGTACTCCCTCTCGTGTTAATCAATCAATTGGAGCAGCCTTAGCCGAGCTGGACGCCTAGCGATTCAGTCTTCACGGTCTAGCATACAGGTGGCAAGCTCAGCAGTGATGGCCACCCCAATGTCTCCCTACAGTGTGTCCACGAATTATGTTAATGGCCATCCTGGGCGGCGAAAGCCATGCATCGGTTCCCAGAGTACCAGGTGACCTGCTGGGAGCTCGTGGTGATGTTAACAGTGCCCCGCGAGGCCAGGTCTTCGCCAAGCCATCTTGTCTGATATTCTGGGAAGGTGCCCATAGAGATCGTCATTGGAGACATGGTCTTGCCATTGTACATTGAGGATGGTGCGCAGCATCTGGGTGTAGGAGCCGTCCAATGACCTCTGAAGAGAGACGTTTAATGACCACCACTCACTTCCATATAGCAGTATGGATTCCACTGTTGCACAGAAGAATTTAAGTTTTAGATCTCTAGACATGTTTGAGTGCCATATAGCTCACATGTCATTGAGAGCACCCCATGTGAGTGCCTTGCGCACCTTCATATCATGACTAGTAGATCCTATCCGGGAGCCAAGGTACCTGAAGTTGTTGGTTACTTCCAGAGGGTTGCTGGTACTCGTTAACAGTGGAGATATAGGTTTAGAAGCATCCTCGAGCATCACCACTTTGGTCTTCTAGTCATTAATGGTGAGACCAATCCAAGAGCATTCCATCTCCTCAAGGGACAACAATCTCTGTGCCTGTGAGATGAGATGAGATGAGATTCAACTTTATTGTCATTACACATGTATGAATACAAGGTAACGAAACGTGACTTGGCATTTGGGCACGCTCTGCAGAGCGCATCCAAGGCCGGGGCAGCCGCTAGGCGCCAGTCAAGAGATATTGAGATATTGTTTGACAGCAAAACAGTGTCATCTGCATAATCCAGATCTGCTATTGCTTTCGCTAGTATTCTTCGGGATCTGCGAGGTGTTAGCATTAGACCCAGCTCTGCTTCTCTCCCATCAATGGCTTTCCACAGGACATAGTCTAGGACAATAACAAACAGGAACGGGGCCAAAGTATTTGTCATGGATGGCCCTCGTTGGCCATTAATGAGATGCTATAGGCCAGCCAATGAGTTTGCATATTTATTAACAAGAACTACAAATGACAAAATAAACAGCCATGTGGGGCAAAAACACGAACATTGGCTACAGCGAAGACACAATATTGATAAACACAGGCTAGGAAATACACTTACTGAAACACGGAGAATCAAAGGGGTGACTGGAGCTGGGGTTAGGGACTCCAGCTGAACGTTGTATGGAACCAACGTTATGCAAAGTCGCAGCTTGGAGTAACCTCAGCTGCTCCCTTAAATAAGGCACTAGATTAATCAGGATATGAGAATGTAATTAATGGAATGTGATTGAGCTGTCACGGCGCAGCTCGGCTCTGACAGCCGGAAGTCCCGCCGTGACGCTGTCACAATAAAAGCCCTGGAAGGCCATATGACAACAGAACAGGGTGGCCAACCCAGAACGCTGAACCGGCGAAGCAGTCTCCCGGGCGGCCGACCCGTGTCCTTAGGCCACCAGAACCAGAGGGGAGAACTCGGTGGTGGCCTCCCTACCGAGAGGGATAGCGAGGAAAAGCTGAGCCGAATCCGGGGAACCCCAGAGGCACCCGGTGGAGGAAGAAAGGGGGAAAGAAGAGGGGCCAGTCCGACGTCAGACGGCGGAGGATCTGCAGCTCCTTCTCCGAACTTAAACTAAACCGGCGCTGCGCCCTTGCTGGACCCCGACCAGGCCAGCGCTGCACCCACGATGGTCCCTGATCGGGACAGAGCAGCACCTACGAAGGACCCCAACTGGGCCGGAGCAGCACCCACGACGAACCCCGACTGGGCTGGCACAGCACCAGGGATGACCTCCGAGCACAAACCTGGAACCTCCACAACGACGACCGGAACCAAATCGTCACCGGTGACCCTGGGAGAAGGCTAAGAGGAAGAGAAAGAACCGGGATCAGGATCACCGGCAGCGGCAGAGCCTGGCGAGACAAGCTCGGATGCAGCGATCCACTGCACCCGGCTCGTTTCCCCAAGAGACAGGCAATAATGCTCCAGATTAGAGAAGAGAAAGACAAAATAGAGCACTTGCCTGATCTCGGGCTCCACCGCTGTCCAGGACTCCGACAATCCAGGCT
The DNA here is from genome assembly GCA_020510985.1 of Pholidichthys leucotaenia. Lineage (NCBI taxonomy): Eukaryota > Metazoa > Chordata > Actinopteri > Cichliformes > Pholidichthyidae > Pholidichthys > Pholidichthys leucotaenia. Next base: position 374,442,156 of record CM035836.1, on the reverse strand, counting down.
CAATTAGCTGGAGGTCCATTCCTGGTTCCCACTTGACTGCGGCGGGCTCCACAGCCGGCATGATGGTCCTCACAGTCTGGGGACTCCCTGGCGCTGACGTCCACGCCGAAGGCCCGCACGGCGCGGTGGCACGGGATCCGTGGCCTGCTGGGTCGAACCGCTCCTCCACGAAGACCTGGGGATGCTTAATCGTTGGCGCAGGCTCCATTCAGCAGTCCGCCCTCCTCCTCTGCCTGTGACATGGCTGCAGGGCTGGTACCAGGCTCTCCAGGGCCGCAGGCTCCTTCTTCGTCCGGCGGTGTATTCCTGGCACCAGGGAACGCTCAGGGGAAGGAGACACAGAGGATGCAGGTTCATAATTAATAGCTACAGCAGGAGGAAGTTCAGAGGACTGTGAACCCCGAACTCCACCCCCAGAAGTCAGACAAGGCAATTCATAACATGAAGGAAGAGAATGAAATAGCACTTGCCTGCTCAGCTGAGGGCCGATGGAAACTGCTGCAGTGGGCTTGGTTCTCCCCTTTCCCTTCTGGATGGTGACGGAGGGCCCCCCAGGAAGACAAAGAGGAGCCGCTCGCACAGGATCAGAAATGGGCACAGCCGGAGCAGGACTCGCGGAGCTCACAACAGCTGAGAAGAGCACCAAGGAGGAGGGAGGAGCAGCCAAGGCAGTCCGGGAACGAGGAGTTGACGGAACAGCAGGAACAGAAGACCCGGAGGTGGAGGCTGCTGTCTCTCCCTTCCATCATGACGCAGGGGCAACAGCTGGCTGGGAGGCAGAGTTCTCTCGGCAACCCGGAACTGGATCCGGACGGGGATCTCGCAGAGGCTGACTGCAGGCAGGGTGGTGACGTCCTCCAGCAGACGGTGAGACTAGGCTCAGGTCAGGAAAGCGCTGCTGCTGCACAGAAACAGAGGCTAGCAGCTCAGTGTACTCAGGATAATCATGAAGCTCAGGATTGATCTTTACCAGTCTAGCTGCCGTCCCCACATTCTTTTGGATGTCACGGGGATTGGAGGAAGAGCGAGCTTCAGCCAAGCGGCCCCTGATGAGCTCAGTTACCCACTGTGTCTCTTCATGGGGGGTCCTGGCTGTCCTTCTACTTCGCTGCGGATGGGAACCTCGGGGAAGAGCGGCCCGCACAGGAGACTTCCCCCCTCGTCGGGACGACCGTGTCCTGGAGAGGAAGTGGAGGCTTCTCGGCTGCCCTCCTTATTTATTCCCATAGCACCACTATCAAAGTCACTTTCTCCTTCCCTTCCGGAAAGGAGGTCAGATGATAGCTTAATAGCGTCCTCTGCGCAAGATCCAGGTGCCAATATGCAGAGTGGGTGAGCATAAGCAGACGGGCGTTGGCCAGGTAACCATCCACTTCCCACAACCACTCGGGGTAAAACCCACACTTGAATGCTGACATAGTTCACAAAAGAATACTGGCACCCAGAGAAGGGAAAAAGTTAAGCCAAAAAAACCAAACTCACGGTGACCGGCGTCTCGTTTTGGCTGCGACCTACTGTCATGGATGGCCCTCGCGGGCCATTAATGAGACGCTATAGGCCAGCCAATGAGTTTGCATATTTATTAACAAGAACTACAAATGACAAAATAAACAGCCATGTGGGGCAAAAACACGAACATTGGCTACAGCGAAGACACAATATCGATAAACACAGGCTAGGAAATACACTTACTGAAACACGGAAAATCAAAGGGGGGACTGGAGCTGGGGTTAGGGACTCCAGCCGAACGTTGTATAGAACCAACGTTATGCAAAGTCGCAGCCTGGAGTAACCTCAGCTGCTCCCTTAAATAAGACACTAGATTAATCAGGATATGAGAATGTAATTAATGGAATGTGATTGAGCTGTCACGGCGCAGCTCGGCTCTGACAGCCGAAGTCCCGCTGTGACGCTGTCACAATAAAAGCCCTGGAAGGCCATATGACAACAGAACGGGGAAAATACTGGACAGCCCGAGCACAGACAGAATCAGTGCTCAAACCTTGACAGTGTTGCCCTGGATTACTCCTGAAGTGATCTCAAATTCATCCAACTTGCCATCTGCGGTGACAACTTTGGTGCGTGTTGGTATACATCACCCTAATAGCATTGCACAGCCTTGATGGAATACTGTTAGGCTTCAGTATCTTAAACATAATTTCACAGATAATTGAATCGAAGGCTTTCCTAAAGTCAAGGAATGTCAGAACTGCAGGGAGGTTGTTTATCTGTACCTCCTCTGGAATCCAGCAGAGGGTGAAAATGTGACTACTGGTGGATCTATTTTGGCGGAACTCATTTTGATTGAATCGGAGGTGAGAGTCTAGAGGTCCTCGGATTCGGTTCAATATCATCCAATTATACATCTTAGTGATGACACATATGAGGCTTATTCCCCTGTAGTTAACAGTACATGAGAGATTGCCTGACTTGGGTAGTGGAATGATATTACAAAGCAACCACTGGTTTGGCTTGCCGTCATTCATTAGTGCAAGATTGCAGAGGGCCAGAGTGATATCATCCAGGTCACAGGTTTTGAAGACCTCTGAGGGGTATGTTATCCGGACCTGCGCTCTTTCTGAGAGAGAGTGTTTTCTTCACCTCTTCATACTCGTCCAGAGTAAAAGGACCATCGTCGATATCAAGGTTGCTTAAAATATCCAGGATATTGTTCAGGCTGTCAGAAGAGCTGCCAAGCAACTTCTTAAAGTAATTTGGCAGTTGGCAACTCTTTCTTCTGGACTTGTCCCTGCAATCTGGCCTCTTGTTGACTTTTTACAACCACTGATCTCATTAACAACCTTCCAGGCCTCACTGTACTGTTAGCATAAGTGAGCTTGTTCCACTCTCAAGACTTTTTCCTCTACATCTTCCACCATTAGGTGTTCATAGGTGCCATTCAGTGAGGTCCTAGCCTTGTCTAGGGCTGTACACTTGCCTTGACTTGCGTCAGCTGCCGCAGCATGTGATGCTATCTCTAGCTTCTCTCTTGCCCTCACTATGTCAGGATGCCTCGATCTTAGTGGCTTCCGTGATTCCACCCTCCTCGGAACACAAATTGCTGAAGTTATTTCATTGACATCAATAAAATGTTGGCATCTCTCGGTAGGATCTCTGCTTTCCACTTCTTCTAAGATGTGGAAGTGGTTTCGGACCTCAATATTATACCGTAAAAGCAAGTTTGGACTTGATGCAAACAGTTTCCAGTCATAGCAAGGATGTTTTGTGTAATATATATATACACACACAGTTGTACTCATAAGTTTACATACCCTGGTGGAATTTGTGATTTTTTTGTCCATTTTTCAGACTATGAATGATAATACAAAAAATTTCCTTTCACTCATAGTTGGTGGTTGGGTGAAGCCATTTATTATCAAACAATTGTGTTTACTCTTTTTAAATTATAATGACAACAGAAACTACCCAAATGACCCTGATCAAAAGTTTACATACCTTGGAAGTTTTGGCCTGATAACATACACACAAGTTGACACACACGGGTTTAAATGGCTACTAAAGGTAACCATCCTCACCTGTGATCTGTTTACTTGTAATTAGTGTGTTGTAGGAATCATGAAATGAAGAGACTGAATGATTCTTCAGTATTGGTTTATTCCATCTCACGTCCTACAGCTCCTTCTCTCAGTCAGGGAATCAGAGCGTGAGCTGCGGTAAACCACATACATTAATACCTCCACATCAAACACAGAATCACATTTACATTTAATCCCTCCATTGTCCTCTTGACTCCTCTGTCTGACCCCAGGAGGTCAGACAGTCCTTTCAGGTTCTCTCTCCAGATCTTCTCACTTCTTCCCAAGTTCGCAGGTGGTCCAGACTCATTGTCCTTTTGAGGCGTGATGTCAATACACACCGCGAGTTCAAAGTCCTTTTATGTTTGGGTCTCTGCCAAGGAATATGTGAGCTACATAATGTTACGCCACATCACTCCCCCCGAAACGCCCAAGAATGGACACACACCAACATTACTCTAACAGCAATAAACATTATGTCAAAAATGGACACATACACCAACATCACTCCAACAGCTGTACAGCATCACTCTAACAGCTGTACCATTATGTCACCCCCCCTTTGCAGGATCTACAGCACAATCTACACGGGTTGATCAGAATACACATCACTCTGCCCGTTGCCTAGGCTTCAATCTCCTCCCGAATCTGCTGTACGCAGGTTTCGCAGCCTGTGTTGTGCCGTTCTGCGGCGCACCTGTGGAATGAGGGGGAGAAGGGTTATTTGTCCCCTGCGGGGAAACCAGGGGCCATTCCCTGGGAGGTCTGCCGCGTCGAGGCGCCCCCGCCGGTCGTACAGGTTCGTCACGTAACACAAAAGCAAGCTTTAATCTGTCAACACTGATTGTTTCTTTCCTGCCCCCCAAATCTAGCACAAAACATTTCTCCCCGGTTTCCAGCACTCGAAATGGACCGTCGTAAGGTGGGCGGAGGCTGTGACGCTGGGCGTCGTGCCTGACAAAAACAAACTCTGCGTTTTGCAAAGCCTTGGGAACAAAAACCCGCGGAAAAGTGTGATGAGCGGGACCCGGGAGCATTTCTGCTCCCGTGCCACTTAGAGGTCCCCGCACCGGGGGGCGCTCTGGTGCCGCATGGGCTGGCAGGAATTCCCCTGGCAGCCTGAGAGGTTGAGTAAAAACTAATTCAGCAGGTGAGGCATCTAAATCCTCTTTGGGTGCCGAACGCAACCCCAATAAAACCCATGGTAGTTTGTTTACCCAATCTGTATCCGTGAGCGACGCTCTGAGGGCTGCCTTCAACGACCTGTGAAAACGCTCGCATAAACCGTTGGCCTGTGGGTGATAAGCGGTGGTGCGATGGGCTGTCGCTCCTAAGCCGCTGGCCATTGCTGACCACAGCTCCGACACGAATTGCGGACCCCTATCGGACGTAATGTCTGACGGAACTCCGAACCGCGCTACCCAGGCTGTTAAAAAAGCGCGAGCCACCTCTGCTGCTGTGGTCGATTGCAATGGGACTACTTCCGGCCAACGTGTGGTCCGGTCCACCATTGTCAGGAGATGTGTGAACCCTTGCGACGGCGGCAGGGGTCCCACTAGAGCTACGTGCACATGATCGAACCTCTTAGCCGGAATGTGGAAAGGTTCTAAAGGGGCTTTCGTGTGCCTGTGAACTTTGGCCCGCTGGCAAGACATGCAGGCTTTCGCCCACTCCTTCACGTGCTTGCGCAGGCTCGGCCAAACAAACTTCTCCGCTACCATTTTCACCGAAGCGCGTACTCCCGGGTGCGCTAGGGAGTGCACCACGTCAAAAACGCGACGGCGCCACGTGGCCGGTACCACTGGGCGCGGTCGCCCGGTGGATACATCGCAGATTAGCGGGGGTAAACCGGTTTGTAAACTTATGCTCTCCAGCCTTAACCCTGTTGGTCCAGACAGGAGTGCGCGCATGTCCGTGTCTTCGCTCTGCTCCGCTGCCATGGCTGCATAATCTATCCCCACGTGCACCAGAGCCGCGTGCGCGTCCGCGCTGTTACCTCGCTCCGCGTCTGCGGCATTACAGTCCCCATCCGCGCGGACAGGCGCTGTTACCGCTCGCGAGAGGCAGTCTGCTACTACATTAAGTTTACCGGCTACGTGCTGTATATCGGTGGTGAATTCTGAAATTGCAGCCAGCTGCCTCTGCTGTCGGCCTGACCACAGTTCTGAGATTTTGGACATTGCAAAAGTGAGCGGTTTGTGGTCGACAAACGCGGTGAAACGCCGTCCTTCCAACCAGAACTGAAAATGGCGAATGGCCAGGTGGAGCGCTAGCAGTTCCCTGTCAAACGCGCTATATTTCCGCTCCGCATCGCGTAGGGACCTGCTGAAAAAAGCGAGTGGCTGCCAAACCCCGGCGACCTGCTGTTCTACAACAGCTCCTATGGCCACATCTGACGCGTCTGTGGTTAGCACTATTCGGGCTGCTGGGTCTGGGTGAGCCAGCAGTGCTGCGTCTGCCAGTGCTTTTTTTAACCTCAGTGAATGCGCGCTCCCGCTCTGGGGACCACTCGATCACATTGGAGGGCTTCTGTTTTTTTAGCGCGGCATACAACGGTTGCATGAGCTGCGCCGCGTGGGGTATGAAACGGTTGTAAAAATTTACCATACCTAAAAATTCTTGCAACGCTTTTACCGTTTGTGGCTGGGGAAACTCAGCCACTGCGCGTACTTTGGACGGCAGCGGGACTGCTCCCTCTGGGGAGACGCGGTGCCCTAAAAAATCGATCTGCGCTGCGCCCAAATGACACTTGGCCGGGTTGATTATCAACCCATGCGCTCCCAACCTCTGAAAAACTGTTGTGAAGTGTCTTTCGTGTTCCTCCTCAGAGGCACTGGCGACCAAAATATCATCTAAGTAGACAAAAACAAAAGGGAGGTCGCGCAACACGGCATCCATCATGCGTTGGAAGGTTTGCGCGGCGCCTTTAAGGCCAAAAGGCATGCGTAAAAACTCAAAAAGCCCGAACGGGGTTATTACTGCTGTCTTGGGAATGTCCTCTGGTTGGACCGGGACCTGATGATAACCGCGGACCAGGTCTATTTTAGAAAAAAATGCGCGCCTTGGCCAAATGCACCGAAAAATCTTGGATATGCGGAATTGGGTAGCGGTCCTGTGCTGTGGCATTGTTCAACCTGCGGTAATCACCACAAGGTCTCCACGAGCCGTCAGCCTTAGGCACCATATGCAGGGGGGAAGCCCAGGCGCTCTTCGAGCGGCGAATTATGCCCAACCTTTCCAGGTTGGCAAACTCCTCACGCGCAATGGAGAGCTTAGCTGCGTCCAAGCGCCAAGCCTTCGCAAAAACTGGTGGGCCACTTGTGGTTATAAAGTGCTCCACCCCGTGCTTCGCCACCTTAGCTGAAAACGTGGGAACTGTGAGCGCTGGAAACTGGTTTAGGAGAGTGTGAAACTTACCTCCTGCTGTGGCGACGTTGGTCTGTACTGGCGGCGGGGACACTCGAGCTGCACAAGGGATGGAACAAAAAGAGAGTGCATTAACCAAGCATCTATTAACCAGATCTACCAACAAGCCATGTGAGCACAAAAAGTCAGCGCCTAACATGTTGAAACTCACCGCCGCTACTATGAAGGTCCATTCATAGCTGCGGCCGTGCAAGGACAGGCGCAGAGTCCTTTCGCCAAAATTCTTGATCGACGAGCCGTTTGCGGCTGTTGCCCCGTCTCCGCAGGGGCCGGCCACCCGGTCCGCATAGGTTGCGGTGATGAAACTCCTCTGTGCTCCGGTGTCAACGAGGAATTGCCGTCCGGAGCTCGCGTCTGTCAGGTACAGCAGCTTGTTCTGTTCACCGAGAGTCGAAGCTGCTGACGACCCCCGGCTTGTGCGTTTCCCTGCTTCTTGAAGCTGCATGGTGGGATGCATCTGTGTGCCTTGTGCGCGAAGCGTTGATGGTAGAAGCAGAGTTCGTCCCCTCCTCTGCTTCGGGACCGCGCCGCTGCTGTCGTCGCTGTGGTTGTTTCTGCTGCCACTGGCTCTCCCCCGCCCTCGGCTGATGCGTCGAGGTCTGCTGCTGCCACTGAAGTCTCCTGGTCATCGCAGGCGTCGAGGAGCGGCTCCGCTTCCATGGCCAGCGCGCGGAAATCCTGCTGGTTCACACACCTCATGCTGGACAGGAGACCCCTCATGTGTGCTGGGAGGGTCCTCAAGAAGATGTGTTTAAAGAGAAACGCATCGTTGTCTGCCCCGATCATCTGCAGCATGTCCTCCATGAGGACGGTCGGCCTGCGTCCTCCTCTGTCGTGCAGGTCCAGAAGTGTTCTGGCCCTCACCTCGGCTGATGGCACAAAACTCCGAATGAGGGCGGCTTTCAAGGCGTCGTATCTGCCAGCAGCCGGCGGCTGCTGCACCAGGCTCCGCACACACCGGGCTGTGCGGCTGTCGAGTCTTGCGATGACATTATGGAACTTGATGTCATCTGCTGATACCCCGTTGAGCACGAACCGCGATTCCACGTGTTGGAATGGAACCATGAGTGCGGGTCATCTTGCCAGAACTCGGGGAGTTTAATTGAGTTTATGCCCGTGCGGGCGGTCTCCGGTGAATCCGGGTCAGAGAGACGATCTCCAAGCCTTTCCATATTTCTCACGTGTGGGTCACCAATGTAGGAATCATGAAATGAAGAGACTGAATGATTTCTCAGTATTGGTTTATTCCATCTCACGTCCTACAGCTCCTTCTCTCAGTCAGGGAATCAGAGCGTGAGCTGCGGTAAGCCACATACATTTATACCTCCACATCAAACACAGAATCACATTTACATTTAATCCCTCCATTGTCCTCTTGACTCCTCTGTCTGACCCCAGGAGGTCAGACAGTCCTTTCAGGTTCTCTCTCCAGATCTTCTCACTTCTTCCCAAGTTCGCAGGTGGTCCAGACTCATTGTCCTTTTGAGGCGTGATGTCAATACACACCGCGAGTTCAAAGTTCTTTTATGTTTGGGTCTCTGCCAAGGAATATGTGAGCTACATAATGTTACGCCACAGTGTGTGTATAAAAAGTCAGTGAGTTTCTGGGCTCCTGACAGAACCCTGAATCTTTCATCCAGTGCTGCACTAACGATGCTGGATTCTGAGCCATGGGGAAAGCAAATGAATTATCAAACGACCTGCGGGAGAAGATAGTTGAACTTTATAAAATAGGAAAAGGATATAAAAAGATATCCAAGGAATTGAGAATGCCAGTCAGCAGTGTTCAAACTCTAATTAAGAAGTGGAAAATGAGGGTTTCTGTTGAAACCAAGCCACGGTCAGGTAGACCAGCAAATTTCAGCCACAAGTGCTAGGAAAATTGTTCAGAATGCAAAGTAAAAACCCTCAAATAACTTCAGCTGACGTACAGGACTCTGAAGAAAAGTGGTGTGGCTGTTTCAAGATGCACAATAGAAAAATGGGCTGCATGGTTGAGTCGCCAGAAGAAAGCCATTACTACACCAATGCCACAAAGCAGCCCGCTTATAATACGCCAAACAGCACAGAGACAAGCCTCAAAACTTCTGGAACAAAGTTATTTGGAGTGATGAGACCAAAATTGAACTTCTTCCCCATAACCATAAACGCTAGATTTGGAGAGGAGTCAGCAAGGCCGAAGATGAAAAGTACACCATCCCTACTGTGAAACACTGAGGTGGATCGCTGATGTTTTGGGGATGTGTGAATTACAAAGGCTCAGGGAACATGGTCAAAATTGAGGTCAAGATGAATGCAGCATGTTATCAGAAAGTACTGGAAGAAAATGTGCACTCATCAGCCCAGAAGCTGCACATGGGACGCACTTGGACATTCCAGTATGACAATGATCCAAAACACAAGGCCAAGTCAACCTGGAGTTGACTCCAGCAGAAAAAAGTGAAGGTTCTGGAGTGGCCATCTCAGTCTCCTGACCTCAATATCATTGAGCCACTTTGGAGAGATCTCAGACGTGCAGTTCACGAAAGACAGCCCAAGAATTTGCAGGAACTGGAGGCTTTTTGCCAAGAAGAATGGGCAGCTTTACCATGTGAGAAAATAAAGTGCCTTATTCACAACTACCACAAAAGACTTAAAGCTGTCATTGATGTTAAAGACAGCAATACATGGTATTAAGAACTAGGGTGTGCAAACTTTTGATCAGGGTCATTTGGGTAGGTTCTGTTGTCATTATGATTTAAAAAGAGCAAACACAATTGTTTGATAATAAATGGCTTCACCCAATCACTAACTATGACTGAAAGAAATACATATATACATAGATACATACACTACTCACAAAAAGTTAAGGATATTTGGCTTTTGGGTGAATTTTATGGAAAATGTAAAAAGTTCATGCTGCTTTGATATTATATCATGAAAATAGGGCATTTAAGTAGAAGCATGCAATGATGATTTCCTCATCTTAAACAATTCATTTAAAGAATAGCAAACAATGCTCCCAAACACACAGCCAAGGAAACTCAACTGTCTCCAGAGAAGGAAAATAAAGCTGCTAGAATGGCCCAGTCAGTCACCTGACCTGATTCCAATTGAAAATCTATGGAACGAACGGAAGTTCATAGAAGACACCCACGGAACTTTCAAGATTTGAAGACAGTTTGTGTGGAAGAATGGGCTAAAATCACTCCTGAACAATGCCTGCACCTAGTTTCTCCATACAGGAGGTGTCTGGAAGCTGTTATTACCAACAAAGGCTTTTCTACTAAATATTAAATGAATTTCACCTAGCGTGTTCAATATTTATTCCCTGTGTCATTCCACTTTATTAAATATAACTTGTTTTGTAAACACAGTTGCCTTGATTTCGTTATATGCATGGATTACTTGGGTTGTTACTGATATCTGGTGAAAATCTCAGGTCAGTGGCTCCATCAGAAATGTTTAGTGAGAAAAATGTTGACAAGTTCAATACTTATTTTCTCCGCTGTGTGTATGTACTTTTTTAGTGGTGTCAGACGACTAAAAATTTTAATCGCAATTAATCTTTTGGAGTGTTGAGTTAATCGCAGTTAATAAAGCTTTAGTTGCATGTTTTTCCATTCAGATACAGTGTTCCTTAAGTTGGTAATTTTTCAAGTTTCTCATACTGTTATAAACATGGAAGTGGACAAATATACTTGTTTTCTTCACCTGCAGGTTTATTAAAGCTCTCAACATATCCAAAATGATAAAAACTATCAAGAATATTCTCCAGAAAATTCTCAAAAGTACTACTGCATGTGCAAACAGAATGCCAAGGCTCAGTAATGTCACTGAACAACAACCAGCCAGCAGCCACAAAAGGAGCTTGCTCTTTCTCTCATAGCAAACATCCACAGCTTTTAAGCAGCTCAACACAAAGCAATGGACCTCATGTGTCACAACAGACACAATTTCCCTTTTAGCAGAAAAATTGTAAAAACATAAACAACTCTCGCCCGTGACGTCACCCACCACGCTGCGTGGGAGGGAGTGGACATTATGAACGCAGCTTGAGAATTTTAGACTGTTCCTCGCCTGCCAACAGTTGGACCCAAAGCTATGAGGATGAAACTGGTGAGGTGTCTGTCCATGCCAGCTGCTGGCACCGAGCTACAACCGTAGCACTTAGTAGCTGTTTATACTACTACCCAGCTTCCAAACCGACATTCAGGCGAAGTTTTGGAGGAGGCTGTGACAATTATCCAGGTTAGAGCTCCGACAGATAAAATTGTAAACTTAGACATGACAGCATTTTGGGGATTTCCATGGCTATGATCCAACTTGTTTGACTTCACAATGTTTGTATGCTGTGGCCAGTGTCTAAGGCTGTAGAGCAGCTTCCAGTACGGAGGGCAGCTAGGCCAAAAAAGTACTGTTTGCACTTTCTGTCCTTAACTGCGATCACAACATTTGTCGCCGTTAATGGAGGCGAAGCATTAATGGGCGATTAACGCAATAACACCAACACCACTAATATATATACTGTATATGTGTGTTCATATACTCATATACTGTGTCATATACTCATATATGACATATATGACTCATATATGACATATATGACTCATATACTCATATGTGTGTTCATATACTCATATATTTATTCCATCCAGCTACAATGCTCTGCACTGTGTGTCTGTGTGTGTGTGTGTATATATTTATTTTATAGTAATATGTACATATGTATATTAGCCGCTCTTGCTTGCTTGTTTTTTTCTTGCCTTCTGATTGTTGCTCTGAGTGTTGCTATCCCTGTGCTGTTGCAATCCTGGAATTTCCCCGTTGTGGGACTAATAAAGGCTTATCTTATCTTATCTTATCTTATATACAGTGGGGAAAATAAATATTGAACCTAAGATAAGATAAGATTAGCCATTATTAGTCTCACAATGGAGAAATTCCAGAACCAATGCCATCATTATGTTTCACAACAATAAAGTTGCGAAGGTCTGGAGAGAGCTCTTTGCTTCTATTGAACATGTCAACATTTTTCTCATTAAACATATTTCTGATGGCGCCATTGCCCTGAGATTTTCAACAGATATCAGTAACAACCCAAGTAATCCACACTGTGCGTCCTAGTGCGCACTGAAAAAAAAAAAAGCTGCATTTCTGTTCTTCCACTACAGACACAGCCGCGAACAGAAAGCCAAAGGAGTGCTTTGATTGATTTAGATGTGATTGACCTCTCATTCGACTAATAAGAGCCTTGAATTGGGTTTCTGAAACCTTGAAGAACCAATGACTGAAAACCTAGCAAGAAGGACCTGCCTACCAATGGCTGCGAATACAGCGAGCCAATTGAAGCACAGAAGTTCGAAAGCGTGCGTCCCTTGCGTAAAATCTGTTTTGTGTAAGGCTGGGTGACACACACGCGTTCGCCAGTCTTTTTTTCTTACTACTGTTCTTATTTGTTTTGAAAAATCGTTCGCCAAAACCGCAATCATGGAAGCGCAAAACCGCAATAATGGAATTATGGTTTGACCGGGTCGCGTGACCAGAACCACGAGTCCGTAATAAGCGGACCAGCGTCATGTTCGTCTGACAATGAGGAAGAGAAGTTCGCCAGCGACACTGCTGTTGTGGACAGGTAAGTGTTATAAGCTAAATTATTCTTTATCCTTGAAAATTGTAATCAAAATGACTTTTGACCAATCAGTAAATTACAACTGTGCATCATCGCAACATGAAGACTGCGGCACACGGACTGGACACGGTCTGTGCGCCGCATCCGGACCGTGAACGCCCCCCCCCCCCCGCTACTCTTCTGTAGCGGATTGCAGATATTATTGCAAATATTTTAGTACAACTGTGCGTAGTAGACCGCGGCATACAGCCATGGTCCGTCATGTGTCGATGGACGATGTCCGTCCTCTGTAGTGGGGGGGGGGAGTCGTTATCTTCTACATTACAGATATTTTAGTATAATTTTTATTGCACTGTAGGTTATTTTTTCTTGTAAAAAAAAAAAGCCACACATTTTTTACGTGGTATGCTTCTTTGTGTGTGGGGGCTTGTTTGTTCATTCATTCATGAATGAATAAACAACCCCCCCACACACACACACACACACTCACACAGCCCTTCACCTTTCATTAGAGCCCAAGATGAAGCTTCTATATTGAATCATTCAAAAGTTACAGACGGTTTTCCAAACTGTGCCATTTGGCACAATTTGGCATAGTTCAAAAATGCCTGGGAACAACCTAAGAAAAAAAAGCTGTGTAATATATTCATTTTTTGTGGTATTGTTACAAAATTTTGACCTCAGCTGGATAACACTTGGTTCTACATTTCTGTTGCATTTTTCAGCCCGGATCTGACAGCTGTGTGTTATTTGCAAGCATTTGTATCCAAAAAAACATCCAGGCGAAATTTATTTTCTTCAAGTTCAGTATGTTTAGATGACTGTTACTCAGTGGCAGGAGCACTTAGAGAGATTATGACTGTTTTGCCAAAAAAAATCAAAGTGTTTTCTTTTAAATGAGACCAACCCCATGAAGATGCTGCAAAGGGTTGAAGAACAGTTTTTGATTTACTTTGGGTACGTTATTTTTTGGCGTTTTTAGGGAAATTGACCAGAGTGCAAGGGGTTAATAAAGTGGAATGATACAGGGAATAGGTATTGAACACGCTTGGTGAGATTCATTTAATATTTAGGAGAAAATCTTCAGTTTGTTCCATAGATTTTCAAATGGATTCAGGTCAGGTGACTGACTGGGCCATTCTAGCAGTCTTATTTTCCTTCTCTGGAGACCATTGAGAGTTTCTTTGGCTGTGTGTTTGGGATCATTGTTTTGCTGAAATGTCCACCCTTGTTTCATCTTCAGCATCTTGGGAGGTGGCAAGAGGTTCTTATCAAGGATGTCTCTGTACATTTGTCCATTCATCTTTCCTTCAATTATATGAAGTCTGCCTGTACCATGTGCTGAAAAACATCCCCACACCGTGATGGGATGTGCAGTGCCATTTCTCCTGCAAACATGCTGTGTGTTGTGGTATTCAAAAAGTTCAATTTTGGTCTCATCTGACCAGACTATATTCTCCCAGTATTTTACTGGCTTGCCCAAATGTTGTGCAGCAGCAAACTTTAAACGAGCTTCAACATACTTTTTCTTCAACAATGCAGTCTTGTGAGGTGAGCGGGCATGGAGTCTATGTCGGTTGAGTGTATTACTTATTGTTTTCTTTGAAACAGCAGTACCTGCTAACTTCAGGTCTTTCTGGAGCTCTCCATGAGTGGTCTTTGACTCTTGAATAACTCTTCTGATAATTCTTTTGACTCCTCTGTCAGAAATCTTGTGAGGATCTCCTGGCGGTGGCCGGTTTACTGGTACAATGATGTTTTTTCCACTTCCGAATGATGGTTCCAACAGTGCTCACTGAAACATTCAGCAGTTTAGAAATGCACCTGTAGCCAATGCCATCATTATACAGTATTTTGTAACAATAAGGTTGTGAAGGGCTAGCGAGAGCTCTTTGCTTCTACTCATCATGAGTTCTTTATGGTGTGACAATCTGTTATTCAGACCTTTTTAAAGGCTACCAGTCAGGACTTAACCAGCTGAAATTAATTTGTTCTGGTGAGGGATGGGATGGCTTCCTAAATTCTGATGGATTTCAGCTGGTTTCTTGGCTTTGTATGCCCTTTTGCACCTCTTTTTCTTCATGTGTTCAATACTGATTCCATGTGTCATTCCACTTTATTAAATATAACTTGTTTTGTGAACACAGTTCCCTTGATTTCTTTGTAAGTATGGATTACTTGGGTTGTTGCTGATATCTGGTGAAAATCTCAGGTCAATGGCTTAATCAGAAATATGTTTAATGAGAAAAATGTCGATGTGTTCAATACTTATTTTCCCCACTGTATACAGTATATGTGCTTATATTGTAATAACTGTGGTTTTGCTTTACATACTGGATATATTAATGTGTACACACACTTGCAGCTGCTCCCTATTCAGGGTCACTACAGTGGCTCATGGGTCCACATATTTGATTTGGCAAAGATGCCCTTCCTGATGCAACCCTCCCCATTTACCCGGGCTTGGGACCAGCACAAGGAATACACTGGTTTTGTGCTTCCCCCTGTGGCTGGGTAACCAGGTTTCCTTTCCCCATGCTATTTATGCTGAGCACCAAACATGAAGACAGAAAGTACCGTTTTTATGGTCTTTGGTATGACCTGGCAGGGGTTGAACCCGCAACCTCCCAGCTGTGGGATGGATGCTCTACCACAAGGCCACCACTCCAGTGTCATCATCATCATAGCGGTCTGTCGGGGGCGACAATGACTGTTTCATTTAGGTCTGATCAGATTCCTCCACACAGCTCTGTCCTTCACCTTCCGCTGCCAGGAACTCCTGACCTTGTTAACTCGGGCGACGTCCGAGCCAGTATGAGTTGCTTTCTTTCTGACTGACCATTTCATGAAACTGCTTGCAAAGTATTTGAGTACTTCTAGCTTTTGCTGGACTAGCGGCACATTCTTGGCAGATAGAGGTATTTTCAATGGCAAGGACAGGCCAAGACAAACTGACTCCAGTATCTGTTGCAGTGACTGACCAGATGATAGAATTGTTTATCTCTGCTCTTTGTGTAGAAAACCTAGATTGTGGTGGACTTTTGCCAGTCGGTGCATCGTGATATGCACTCCAATGTACTGTATACATACAGTATATTCATGTATGGGTCCAAAACAAGAATGAAGTGTAAAATGCAAAACGGATAGTTTAGTGATTTTGTTCAGTTCGATTGGAGGTTTACTAGAATGTTTGACTATTGAAATTTGTAAGGGGAAAAAAAGAATGTGTTGGTTAGGTGCATATATAGAACACCTAGGCCAAAAATAGAGACTTTTAAGGACTGGATAGATGAAACATTCACTGTTCCACATCAAAAGATCATGTTTATATGTGGTGATTTTAATATAGATCTGTTAAATCAAAATAACTATAAACCCACTGAAGAATTTATTAATACAGTGTATAGGCCTTTATCCTAAGATCACCAGACCCAGCAGAATTACATCTCATTGTGCTACACTCACTGATAACATCTTTTCAGATAATATGGATAATAACACAAAAAGTGGATTATTAATCAATGACATCTGTGACCACCTGCCAATATTCAGTTTTTGACAATGATTATAGGAAAGAAAAGCAAAAAACAGCATTTATGTACAAACAAGTGAGGACTGAAGAATCAATGAATGCTTTAAAAAAATGGTCTAGCTAAAAAGAACTGGGAAGAACTACATAATGAAGAAGGTACGGGCAAAGCATATGAAATATTTTTAAGAATATTTAAATTATTATATGATTAAAATTGTCCAATTAAAAAAAATCAATAAGAAGCAAAAATATTCAGATAGTCCATGGATCACCAAGGGATTAAAAAAAATGTTGTATAGAGAATTCAGAAAACACAGAACTAAGGAGGTAGAAAATAGATATAAAAAATAACTAATATTATGAGAGCAAGTAAAAAGGAATACAGGTGCATCTCAATAAATTAGAATGTCATCAAAAAGTTGATTTATTTCAGTAATTCAATTCAGAAAGTGAAACTCGTATATAGATTCATTACACACAGAGTGATATATTTCAAGTGTTTATTTCTTTTAATTTCGATGGTTATGACTTATAGCTCATGAAAACTCCAAATTCACTTTCTCAAAAAATTAGAATATTACATAAAATTATTTTTTTTAAAAATTGATTTTAATAGAAATGTTGGCCGACTGAAAAATATGTCCATGTACACCCTCAGTACTTGGTCGGGGCTCTGTTTGCGTAATTACTGCATCAATGCAGCATGGCATGGAGGCGATCAGCCTGTGTTACTGCTGAGGTGTTATGGAGGCCCAGGTTGCTTTGATAGCGGCTTTCAGCTCGTCTGCATTATTGAGTCTGGTGTATTTCATCTTCCTCTTGACAATACACCATAGATTCTCTATGAGATTTAGGTCAGGAGAGTTTGCTGGCTAATCAAGCACAGTGATACCATGGTCATTAAACCAGGTATTTGTACTTTTGGCAGTGTGGGCAGGTTCCATGTCCTGCTGGAAAATTAAATCAGCATCTCCATAAAGCTTGTCAGCAGAGGGAAGCATGAAGTGCTCTAAAATTTCCTGTTAAATGGCTGCACAGACATTGGACTTGATTAAACACAGTGGGAAAACACCAGCAGATGGCATGGCTCCACAAATCATCATTGACTGTGGAAACTTCACACTGGACCTCAAGCAACTTGGATTCCGTGCCTGTTCACTCTTCCTCCAGATTCTAGGACCTTGATTTCCAAGTGACAGGACTTAGCACCTGATTTGGGGAGCCATGTCATCTGCTGGTGTTAGTCCACTGTGTTTTATCAAGTCCAAAGTCAATGCAGCTGTCTACCAGGACATTTTAGAGCACTTCATGCTTCCCTCTGCTGACAAGGTTTATGGAGATGCTGATTTCATTTTCCAGAAGGACTTGGCACCTGCCCACACTGCTGCCAAAGGTACCAAAGCCTGGTTTAATGACCATGGTATCACCATAATTTTACTGGCCAGCAAACTCTCCTGACCTAAACCCCATACAGAATCTATGAAGTATCGCCAACAGGGAGATGAGACTAACAATGCAGATGAACTGAAGGCTGCTATCAAAGCAACATGGGCCTTCATAACACCTCAGCAGTAACACAGGCTGATCACCTTCATGCCATGTCACAGTGATGCAGTATTAAATCATGCAAAAGGAGCCCTGACCAAGTATTGAGTGTGTGCATGGAAATACTTTGTCGGCCAACATTTCTATTTAAAAAAAAATCATTTTTTTAAAATTGATCTTATGTAATACTCAAATTTTTTGAGAAACTGATTTTTGGGTTTTCATGAGCTGCAAGCCATAACCATCAAAATTAAAAGAAATAAGCACTTGAAATATATCACTCTGTAATGAATCTATACAAAATATGAGTTTCATTTTATTAATTGAATTACTGAAATAAATCAACTTTTTGATGATATTCTGATTTAGTGAGATGCACCTATATTATAGTAAATTAATAGATAAAAATAATATTAAAGGTATATGGAATATATTAAGGGCAGCGCGGTGGCGGAGTGGTTAGCACTGCGGCAGCACAGCAACTCACCCTTGGCCGGGGGATCCTGGGTTCGATCCCAGCCCCTGACCAACAGTGATCTGTGTGGAGTTTGCATGTTCTCCCCGTGTCTGCGTGGGTTTACGCCGGCATTTCTCCGGTTTCCTCCCACATGCCAAAAACGTGCAAATTAGGTTAATTGGCATCAAACTGGGGATTCTAAATTGTCCTTAGGTATGACTGTGAGAGTGAATGGTTGTCTGTCTCTCTGTGTTGGCCCTGCGATGGACTGGCAATCTGTCTTTATTTTCTTTTATCACCCTTATTGTCATTCAACCGTACAACCAATCATGTACAGCAGAACGAGATTGTGCTTTACCTATCTACAGTGTAAATCACACACACCCCAAGTGCAGAATCAGAGGGCCGCTGCCATGCAAGGCGCCGCCACAGAGTTCCCTCCTCCATTCCATTTATTGCTGAGCACCAAGCTGGACGGCAGGAAGTTCCACTTTTATATGGTCTTTGGCATGACCCGGCCGGGATTTGAACCCCTGCCTCCCGGGTGTGAGGCGGATGCTCTACCAACTGAGCCACCACTCCGGTCCAGGGTGTACCCTGCATCTCGCCCAAAAGATGCTGGGATAGGCTCCAGCCCCCCCGCGACCCGAAAAGGATTAAGTGGAAGAAGATGGATGGATGGAATATATTAAATAAAGTAATTCAAAATGGAGATAGACAAGATAATTATCCTCAATATTATATAGCTTATCATCAGCATAGCAGTCTGTCAGGGGTGACAATGACTGTTTCATTATATAGCTAATGAAATAAATATTAATATAAATGATGTAGTAAATAGATTCAGTGAATTCTTTGTAAACACTGAACCAAAATTAGCAGAAAAAAATCCCTGATCCATTCATACATGAAAAGGTAAATAGTAAATTAATGTAAAGAAATCCAAATTCAATGTTTTTATCAGCAGTGGAAGAGAGGGAAATAATTGAGATTATACATAAATTCAAAAATAAAGTTTCAGCTGGCTGTGATGACATTGACATGGTAGTTGTTAAAAAGGCTACTGAGGAAATTGCTAAACCATTGAAACACATTTGTAACTTGTTATGTTTTAGAAGAAATCACTAATTCTATGGACAAAGAAATTTGTAGTGGGAGTACTTATTGATTTAAAAAAAGCATTTGACACATTAAATCATGAAATATTACTTAGCAAATTGGAATGGTATGAACTCAGGGGGATAGTATTGAATTGGGTCCGAAACCATTTAAAAAACAGGCAACAATTCATGAAGATGGGACAATACTGTATAAATCTGAGTGTTTGGACATTGTGGTGTCCCCCAGGGGTCAGTATTGGGACCTAAAGGCTTCATTTTATACATCAATGATATTTGTAATGTTTCTGAACTGTTGAAAATTGCGATGTTTGCAGAAGACACAAATGTTTTGGGTACTGGTGAGGATCTACAGCAACTTTTGAACATGATCAGTACCGAATTCAATAAAATAAAAGAATGGTTTAATAAAAATAAACATTAAATTTGAGCAAAACAAGATTTATGATATTTGGAAATAGTAAAGTCAAAGTCAAGGTCAAGGCAAATTTTATTATCCCCAAGGGGCAATTTGCACTACAGCAGCAACAGTTTAAAAAACAAATAAAAACACACATCCAAGATCCACATATCGTAAAGACAGGCGTTACATGGGAGTTACATATTGCTATTCAGGCAATTCATGGTAAGACAAATATTCAAGTAAAGATACAGATAGATAATTTCAGTATTGAAAGAGTTCAACACAATAAATTTGTAGGTGTAATTATAGATGAAAAAATTTGCTGGAAACCTCACATTAAATACGTACAAGCTAAACTGTCTAGAAGTATTTTGGTAATGAGCAGAGTAAAACTCATACTGGATCAGAAATCCCTCCATACTCTGTATTGTTCATTGGTTTTACCATATTTAAATTACTGTTCAGAAGTTTGGGGAAACACATAAAAGTTCATTACAGCCACTTGTTATTTTACAAAAAAGAGCAATAAGAATCATCTATAAAGCTGATTTCTGTGATCATACAATTTTTTTATTTTTACAGTCTAAAAGTTTGAAATTATTTGATCTGGTGGAATATAAAACTGCAATAATAATGTACAAAGTAAGGAACAATTTACAGCCAGTCAACATCCAAAACATGTTCTTTGAAAGAAAAAAGGGTTATCATTTAAGGGGGGAGTTGCTTTTAAAGACAGTGGGTGTACGAACAACAAGGAGAAGTTTTTGTGTTTCGACCAGTGGGGTTAACTTATGAAATCGATTAAATACGGGGTTAAAACGGTGTCCAAACATTTTAAGTTAAAAAAAAAAGTACAAAAAGGAGAAATGAGATAAATACAGGGAGGAAGATTGTTTTGTTAATCACTAGGGTTGGTTGGGAATAGATTATATAATCAGTGGGAATTTGTTCATTCTATTTTTATTTTGAATTTCTATTATTAAGGTTTTGAGTGTGACTGTCGCCGAATTGCGACATAACCCCTAGTGGTCAAGTGTGGTAAATATTTTTGTCAATAAAATAGTTCAGATTTCCAAGGCTATAACTTGAAAGTGGTAAGAGATAATGGCTTACTGTCAATTAGAAAGATGTAAAATATGATCCAACGTTTCAGATAGGAGTGATTTTACGCATCTAATTTGCATAATGCCACGGCAGCTATATTGAATTATATAACTCAGTCAAAAGCAGACTTTGGACATATTTACACAAAGAATGGTTCAGTCTTTTGACACCGTTTTTTGTACAGGGATAGTTTATCATCTTATCTTCAAAGTATATGAACAAGAAATCAGTACAATATAAAAAAACAAAACAAAGAAATTCGTCACTTACCGGCGGTGAAGGGGACTCGCTTGCTGCCATGGTCGGTGTGATTTCGTCCATCGTGGTTGTTATTTTGCATTCTGTTGGTCATTTAGATTCTCTACCACATCTACAAAGTCTTATGATTATCCCACATAAATTTGGCTTGTATCCCGCGGCTATTTTCCGTGTACGAAGCTGTCTAAGTGACAGTGCATGACAATGGATGGTGGCCATATTAGCTTTCTGAGCTAAAAGAAGGGAATACAGGAAAAGGAAATAAGGAGTTCTTCTTTGGTGTATTACATGTCAGCCATGATTCCGCCGACGCATGTTTGCCACCTTCTGAACTGCCACGATCAATACAAGTCATCAGTATTGCTGGGGAGTACAGGGATGTCAGAATTAGTTGACAGGCGCGGCGCGGCGCTCTGCCACTAGGGGCACGTGAAATCGCACACTTAAAGGGTTAAGTAATTAGATTTTGAAATGAGTGTTGAGATTTGTCATTTACTCATTGTGTTTCTTTTGCTGTTGTGGCAATGTATGTATATATGCATGTAGGTATGTATGTGTATATGTGCATGAAGGTATCGTTATGTTAATTAGTTAAGGCTGGAATAGGACAAGATAAGCTTTGTTTCAATCCTGTTCCTTTTCGGACAGCATTGAAATTTTTATTTTTATTCTTGTTTTTAATTTGTTGTTCGAAAAAACAGTATCAATCAACTGTTGACTCAGTCACCAAATAAATAAATAATTAGTAGTGTGACCATGAGAAACATTAAACCAGCATTTGTAGCCTATTCAGTTATAAACTTGGACACTTTTTATCCCCCACCAGTCAAAGACCAAAGAGGTCCCTAAATCTTGCAACTACTGAAAGAAATGATGTAGGTTTTTCAAATCAATACCACAGTTGTAGCCAAGACAAATCTTGAATGGCTTACACCCTGACCTCTGAATATGGGTTTGGGGTCAAAAGGTCATAGGACAAGGACAGCATTTCCTTTGCACTATTACTATAGAACTAGTAAAGCTATGGTCACCAAACTTAGTACATAGGTTCACCCTGAAACCCTGACCTCTGCTCAGTTGAAAATTGCTCTCCTTCAATAACACATTGGGATATTCAAAGAAAACAGTGGCGAAGGATACTGCACTTGCATACCTGCCAACTACTCCGGTTTTGCCGTAATGGTTACGGTTTTCAAGACCTCATTCCAAGTTACGGCTTTATTAATCAAAATTACGGTTTTTCACTAAAAATTCAGTCAAAAATTTTAAATCGTAAAAAAAACACGAAAGCAATTCCAAACACGAGATCGCTAGGAATCATATCTAAATTTACCTGAAGCGTTTGCTAAGCTAACGCTATTGCTATAGCTAATGCCATAGCTAGTCGTAGCACCTAACACCGATACAAAGAAGCGACTCCGTCCCCGGTGATTGGGGCTCGCCGGAGGAACCAACCGAGGCAACAGTTGGACGGGAGCCGGATCGGAGTTCAAGTACAGCGGTGGTAGGAGACGGGGACCAGTGGAGGAGCAGCCGGCGCCCCAGCTGGATAAGAGCCGGAATCGGAGCCCAGCTACAGCGGCGGGGCTCGGCGGAGGAACTACTAAGGAAGACGGCGGTAGGTGGCGGGGCTCAGCGGAGGATCTACCGGGACCCCAGCTGGACAGGAACAGGATCGGAGCTCAACTACAGCAGCGGTGGGCGGCGGGACTCGGTGGAGTAGCTGCCGGTACCCCGGCTGGACAGGAGCTCAATTGCAGCGGCGGTAAGCAGTGGGACTAGCAGCGGAGGGGGCTAGCTGAGGCCCAGCTGGATTCGAGGTCGGTCGGATCGGATATCGGCGTCACCAGCAGAGGTTGTTTTACTATCAACAGGTCAGTAAAAATGCCACCAAAGAAGGAGGAAATGGAAGAGATCAAAAAATCTCTGAACTAAGTTCAGAGATTTTATCTTCTTGGAACATAAGTCAATATTATACAGTAATAAGTGGCATTCAGCTGTTTGTTTTATGTCATTTAAGCACAGTTCTGGTACTTAAAAATCATAAAAACCCAGGAGCTTTGGGGGGCTTCGCCCTCCTTGCCCCCCCACCAGGGCTCTGCCCCGGACCCCGCTGGGGGACTGCGTCCCTGCAATAACTGCAATTATTATTGCGGACTGTGGGCGCATATTCAGCCATGTGAACAAGAACAAAACTGAGTTCAGGTCCAGTCTGTCAAGTAAAGTTCTGGGCAACCTCATGACCAGGAAAATGATGATGACAGCTTCGGGTAACAAGTGCCACAGTGTGTTCCATTCAAAAGACCAACTGAAGAAAGCTAAGAGGTGCACCATGGAAAACAACAATGCTTAGTAGGACATTTTGCACATGTATAATTTAGATTTTGTTGAAACATAAGTTTATTTCCAGCAAACAAAAATCAATTTGTTGCTGGTGTTTTCTCAGTATCTCTGCAGTCTACATGTTTAGTTTTGCTTGCTTGCTTGTTCCACTTGGCAGCATGTTACTTTTACACATCAATTTTCACCTGGAATTTTTCGGAGATCTGAAGTTCCCCTTTAATTTCTGATTAGTTAACTTCCAGACAAAAGGTGAAGAAGAAAGAGGAATGAAATATAAATTATGTGCGTGTGAAATGTTTTTTTGTTTGTTCAAAATCTGTAAGTGCTTGCTCATAAATGATTCACAAATCTAACTCTACATTAAAACAGCCTCATTCACAATTTAAACGTCAGCAAACTAATAACAAAAACACCTGATTTATGCCATTGTTTATTGCAAATTCTATTGCAGAGTTCAGTTGTTTGATACAACCGAGTTGTGTTATTTAACCACGTTTATTTAAATTATATTTCTGTGTGTGTTACAGTGGCGTGGAGCAGCCGTTTCTGCAGTTCTCTTTGGACCAGACGAGGAGCCACAGATACCTGAACTGAAATCAGTATCTGAAAAACAGCCTGCAAAATAGTCTGCAAAACCCACAATCCATTGGAGAAAAAAAAAAAATCTGCTCTACCTCCTTCTGTGATGCTGTTTCAAATATTTACAGATTAAACTCTGGTCAGATTTTAAAGGTTGTGTGTGTTTGTGTCTGCTGCACTCTTTGATGTTAGGAACTTTAGCTTCACATTAAAAAAAAAAAAAAAGAAAAACACATGTACATGTCAGTGCCTTTGCAGTGGCATGATTTTTGTTGTCCTCTAAACTGAAAACTTTAGGTGTAGATTGTGGTTGACAGTTGACAGGGCGTAGGGAAAGTTGAAATTTGTTGACGAAAGGAGGCGGTTCGACTTTTTCATGACCTCTCTGGTTCTGCCCAAACTTCCTTTGGGGTTTCCTTCTGAGCCACCTGACACGTGGGGTGACTTCTGACTTTGTCAAGCAAAAACACACACACAAGCTGTGTGTGTGTGTGTGTGTATATATATATATATTGAGTGAGAAGCATGCGTTGTGCTGATGAGATGTGAGCAGACACAAGTCAAAGCCACAGCTTCCTGAATACAGACACCCGATAGGAAAGTTCTCATGGGAACCTTGTCAACTTTTTACCTCTTGGCCGTCAGACAGACACACGCACACACTTGCATGCATGCGCCAGCAGCAATTTCAAGTTTCTGTTCTGCTACAAACCAAATTACAGCCATGGACAAAATTGTTGGTACACCTCTGTTAATGAAAGAAAAACCCGCAATGGTCACAGAAATAACTTGAATCTGACAAAAATGGTAATAAATAAAAATTATATGAAAATTAACCAATGAAAATCAGACAATGCTTTTTAATTGTGGTTCAACAGAATTATTTTAAAAAAAACAAACTCATGAAACAGGCCTGGACAAAAATGATGGTACCCTTAACTTAATATTTTGTTACACAACCTTCTGAGGCAATCACTACAATCAAACGAGTTCTGTAACTGTCAATGAGACTTCTGCACCTCTCAGCAGGTATTTTGGCCCACTCCTCATGAGCAAACTGCTCCAGTTGTCTCAGGTTTGAAGGGTACCTTCTCCAGACGGCATGTTTCAGCTCCTTCCACAGATGTTCAATAGGATTTAGATCAGGGCTCATAGAAGGCTACTTTACAATAGTCCAATGTTTGGCTCTTAGCCATTCTTGGGTGCTTTTAGCTGTGTGTTTTGGGTCATTAACCTGTTGCAAGACACATGACCTGCGACTGAGACCAAGCTGTCTGACACTGGGCAGCACATTTCTCTCTAGAATACCTTGATAGTCTTGAGATTTCATTGTACCCTGCACAGATTCAAGACCCTCTGTGCCAGATGCAGCAAATCAGCCCCAGAACATAACAGAACCTCCTCCATGTTTCACAGTAGGGACAGTGTTCTTTTCTTGGAATGCTTCATTTTTGCGTCTGTGAACATAGCGCTGATGTGCCTTGCCAAAAAGTTCCAGTTTTGTCTTGTCTGTCCATAGGACATTCTCCCAGAAGCTTTGTGGCTTGTCAACATGCAGTTTGGCAAATTCCAGTCTGGCCTTTTTATGATTTGTTTTCAACAGTGGTGTCCTCCTTGGTCGTCTCCCATGAAGTCCACTTTGGATCAAACAACGACAGATGGTGCGATCTGACACTGATATACCTTGACCTTGGAGTTCACCATGAATGTGTTTAGAGGTTGTTCTGGGCTCTTTTGTTACCATTCGTATTATCCATCTCTTCCATTTTTCCTCCTGCGGCCACGTCCAGGGAGGTTGGCAACAGTCCCGTGGATCTTAAATTTCTGAATAATATGTGCAACTATAGTCACAGGAACATCAAGCTGCTTGGAGATGGTCTTATAGCCTTTACCTTTAACATGCTTGTCTATAATTTTCTTTCTAATCTCCTGAGAAACTCTCTCCTTTGCTTCCTCTGGTCCATGTCTAGTGTGGTAAACACCATGTCACCAAACAGCACAGTGACTACTTGTCACCCTTTAAATAGGCCGACTGACTGATTACAAGTTTGTAGACACCTGTGATGTTAATTAGAGGACACATCTTGGTTGAACATGTCCCTATGGTCACATTATTTTCAATCTTTTCTAGGGGTACCATCATTTTTGTCCAGGCCTGTTTCATGAGTTTGTTTTTTAAAATAATTCTGTTGAACCACAATTCAAAAGCATTGTCTGATTTTCATTGGTTAATTTTCATAGAATTTTTGTTTATTACCACTTTGGTCAGATTCAAGTTATTTCTGTGACCATTGTGGGTTTTTCTTTCATTAACAGAGGGGTACCAATAATTTTGTGCATGTGTGTATACAATTAGAATGAAATACAAAATGACTATGGTCATAGCTTTAAAAAAAAAAAAAGAGGAAAGACCAGTTCACATTGCCACTTTATACCAAACACTCATTGATGGAAATGGCTTTTTTTTTTTTGGTTGAGATTTTTGCTTCTGCGACAGCTACATCCCCTCACCACCACCTGCTAAGAGAACAAACACTTTAGCTCCTCATCCTCTGTACCCATGATTCACTCTACAGAGATGTGCTGATGGGTGATGACAACCAGTTTACCATTGTCTGTATTTCAGATGTATTGCCTACTTTAAAACACATAGCAGTGGTGAAATTTTATTTATCTGCAGATTTAAGTAACATTTAAAAACATTTTAAACTTCACATTTGACAGAGGTGTTACACAGACATGGAGGTATGTTCTTTTTTTAAAGCTATACTGGGCCATACTTGGTTTTCTCTAGTTTTATTTGTCCAAGTGGAGAAGTATATTTAAATAATATTACACAAGACGGAGTACAGTATCAATTTATATAGAAACTGCAGGAGTGGTACAACTTAATGCCCTCTGCAGAGTATCACACTACGCGGAGGGCATTAAGCCGTACCACACCCATAGTTGGTATATACAGTAAATTGATACCGTAATGACATCGAGTGTAATATTGCGTTTATACAGCAGTTCCGGCTAGCTCAATCTATTAAATGACAGCAATAATGAACAAAATATGATTTTTTTTGTTTAACCAGTTACTGTATTTTGCACAGCTGAGAAAAATAGTCCCTTCTAAATGTAGCCAGTAACTGTTGCTAAACATCTCAATCAGCATGAAGACATCTATTGTCATTTCACACGCATGTAAACAAATTAAATATTGTCAAGTGCAAATGTAATAAGTGCTTATAAAATCCTATACCTGTTGAGTTGGTACTACAGAAGACCCCAGATCAAAACATATCCAATGCAGGTCGTAAGAACACTGTAGCTAGCCAGTAACTAGTAGTTAGCATGCTAGCAATTTAGCACACTTTGTCCATCACCACAAAGGTATTATGGTTTGTTAATCGAGACAGTAAATCAAATTCTAGCACTCCCTATTTTTTAAACAGACATGAAATAGCTTAATGAGCTTAAAATGATGTTGACACACGGGTAGACGAAAACCATTGTTTTCAAAAGAGTGGGACTTCCAGGTCATGGATGTATAATTTCTTGTCAAACAGTGTCTCACTGTGAAAATTAAGGTATCCAAAACAGTACTGCAATTGTCAGAGAGTTGATAGAAAATTACTGTTAGTAATTAGCGGTTACTAGAACACCTTTGAAGTGGAGTGATACATAGCCAGTGAAGTTGGAGTGCAATTATCATAGAATGTAGTAACTCCTGGAATCCCTATTGTCCAATCAAATTGCTCGGTCAGAACTAACTGTTGTATTTTTAAAATATTTACCTCTATGGAAGTGATTTTTGTTGTGTTGTCGGTAAGACTGGACTTAAAGGAAGGTCTAAAAGTAGCAGCAAACACGTACAAGAAAGAAGAGACAGACACAAGGCTCGGTTCCAACCATTAACATCCTATATTTTTCTTCAGTTTTTACATCAACTCATGTCCTGTAACTGTTGATGCCCCTTGGCGACGTATGCATGGAACACAACATATTACCCCTTTCGTCGTCGTCGGCCTCCGTCGGTCTATGATGACCATGGAAGACAATCCTAAACGTCTACTCTGCTGGAACAGCACCGCCTGTGGCTGAACAGGCAGATGCGCGAATGGCAGTCCCTGTCACACAGGTCGCACTTGTGGGTGGTCTCCGTGCTGCTGGGTCTGTGGCGGTTCTTCCTGCAGTTCCTTTTTTCATCTGCTGCAGCAGTCAGTCTCTCTTCACCCGCCTTGAGCTGTCTGGTCAGGGTGCCTCTCCATTTGGAACGGTCCATTGCAAGGTCCTCCCAGCGCTCTGTGTTGATCTCCAGGGCCTTCATGTCTCTCTTGCAGACGTCTCTAAAGCGCAGCTGTGGGCGGCCAATGTCTCTCCTGCCAGACGCCAGTTCTCCGTAGAGGATGTCTTTGGGGATTCTGCCATCCTCCATACGGTGAACGTGGCCTAGCCAGCAGAGCCTGCGCTGCCTGAGTAGAGTGAACATGGAGGGAAGGCCGGCGCGGGACAGAACTTCTGTGTTGGGCACTTTGTCCTGCCAGGATATGTCCAGGATGTGGCGAATGCAGCGCAAGTGGAAGGAGTTCAGTCTCTTTTCCTGCCGGGCGTATGTTGTCCACGTCTCACTCCCATAGAGCAGTGTGCTGATGACGCAGGCGTTGTACACTGCCATCTTCGTCTTGACAGAAAGTTTGGGATTCTCCCACACTCGTGTGGTGAGGCGAGCGAGTATGAAGGCTAATTTTCCAATCCTCTTGTCGATCTCTGTATCAAGGGAGAGGTTGTTGCTGATCGTGGACCCCAGGTACGTGAACTGATTCACGACCTCCAGCTCGTAGTCGTTGATGGTGATGGTTGGTGGTGCTTCTGTGCCTTGCGCCAAGACGTTACCCCTTTACTTAATAGAATTACTCGTTACCCCTTTACTTAATAGAATTACTCATATAGAAGTGGGAAATGTAACTTTAGGCATTGCAATTGAGAGGTAATTTAAAAACTGCATAGGCAACTGTAGTACCCAAAAGTAACTGTATTGTTATGCATTAGTAATATGAACCTTTAAGAATGGAACAATATTGGAATACAGCATAATGTAGCAAAGTTTTAGCAAACGTATTCCTTAATATTCAAGCATCAATTAGGACACATACAGCGGGGCAAAAAAGTTTTTAGTCAGCCACCAATTGTGCAAGTTCACCCACTTAAAAGATGAGAGAGGTCTCCAATTTTCATCATAGGTATACCTCAACTATGAGAGACAAAATGAGAAAAAAAATCCAGAAAATCACATTGTCTGATTTTTAAAGAATTTATTTGCAAATTATGGTGGAAAATAAGTATTTGGTCAATAGCAAAAGTTCATCTCAATACTTTGTTATATACCCTTTGTTGGCAATGACAGAGGTCAAACGTTTTCTGTAAGTCTTCACAAGGTTTTCACACACTGTTGCTGGTATTTTGACCCATTCCTCCATGCAGATCTCCTCTAGAGCAGTGATGTTTTGGGGCTGCCTCTGGGCAACACGGACTTTCAACTCCCTCTAAAGATTTTCTATGGGGTTGAGATCTGGAGACTGGCTAGGCCACTCCAGGACCTTGAAATGCTTCTTACGAAGCCACTCCTTCGTTGCCCGGGCGGTGTGTTTGGGGTCATTGTCATGATGAAAGACCCAGCCACGTTTCATCTTCAATGCCCTTGCTGATGGAAGAAGGTTGTCACTCAAAATCTCACGATACATGGCCCCATTCATTCTTTCCTTTACACGGATCAGTCGTCCTGGTCCCTTTGCAGAAAAACAGCCCCAAAGCATGATGTTTCCACCCCCATGCTTCACAGTAGGTATGGTGTTCTTTGGATGCAACTCAGTATTCTTTCTCCTCCAAACACGACAAGTTGAGTTTTTACCAAAAAGTTCTATTTTGGTTTCATCTGACCATATGACATTCTCCCAATCCTCTTCTGGATCATCCAAATGCTCTCTAGCAAACTTCAGATGGGCCTGGACATGTACTGGCTTAAGCAGGGGGACACGTCTAGCACTGCAGGATTTGAGTCCCTGGCGGCGTAGTGTGTTACTGATGGTAGCCTTTGTTACTTTGGTCCCAGCTCTCTGCAGGTCATTCACTAGGTCCCCCCGTGTGGTTCTGGGATTTTTGCTCACCGTTCTTGTGATCATTTTGACCCCACAGGGTGAGATCTTGCGTGGAGCCCCAGATCGAGGGAGATTATCAGTGGTCTTGTATGTCTTCCATTTTCTAATAATTGCTCCCACAGTTGATTTCTTCACACCAAGCTGCTTACCTATTGCAGATTCGGTCTTCCCAGCCTGGTGCAGGTCTACAATTTTGTTTCTGGTGTCCTTTGACAGCTCTTTGGTCTTGGCCATAGTGGAGTTTGGAGTCTGACTGTTTGAGGTTGTGGACAGATGTCTTTTATACTGATAACGAGTTCAAACGGGTGCCATTAATACAGGTAACGAGTGGAGGACAGAGGAGCCTCTTATAGAAGAAGTTACAGGTCTGTGAGAGCCAGAAATCTTGTTTGTTTGTAGGTGACCAAATACTTATTTTCCACCATAATTTGCAAATAAATTCTTTAAAAATCAGACAATGTGATTTTCTGGATTTTATTTTTCTCATTTCGTCTCTCATAGTTGAGGTACACCTATGATGAAAATTGGAGACCTCTCATCTTTTAAGTGGGAGAACATGGACAATTGGTAGCTGACTAAATACTTTTTTGCCCCACTGTATGTAACACTCAGTGTCCAAAATATGTGAACACTTAACTTCATGTTGTCAGGACTTGCCCTCACGAGCCAGCATAAGACGCCACAGTCCAGTGAAGTTGCACAGGTGTTTATTAACAATTAGGGAGAGGGAAGGACATTATAACCAGCCGCGTGGGCTGAGCAGCAAGACTACTTGTTAACATATCGAACAATCCATTGACAGCTGAGACGAGGAACGCTCGCTCAGCGTCTGACAAGGACAAGGGCAACGGAGTACCAACAATAACTACAATCGATAAACACACTTACACATGAGAAGGAATCACGGATGATCGTTAGATGAATGTTTGACGAGACTGCCGCGAGATGCAGCCACTGGCGCTGGCTTTTAAAGCCGGCCGCTAACGACCATAAATGCAGCGCAGCTATTCAGACCTTGACAGCAGGAAACTTCCCTGAGCGTTTGTCCAATCACAGCCCGGGGAGCCAGAATGACAACATCGCTGTCAAAGCCTGACAGGAATGGTGCGTGGCCCGAGCGCGGAAAATAATAGCGCTCGGGTTATGACACATGTAATGGCATCTTAATGTCTGAATGTAGTATGCATAACTATACACTTGCTGTGTATTTATGTCACATAGTCTTGCAGCCATCTTGGGTATTGCCTGACATGAGCAGAAGCAGTCTCAAGGTTCCCAGTGTTTGTGTCTGGAAGCTTAGGGAGTGGGGTGTCAATATTTGGTAGGTCTAAGTCAGGTGGAAGATTTGCAGATTCTTCAGGCACAACAGATGTGTAGCATTTGGCTAAGTTGGATGTATGCCATTTCTTACTATCAGTCAACAGATAAGTACAAGGACCAACTGTCTTTTTTATCTACAGTGGTGCTGAGTATCGTAGATGCACTTTGGGAACATGGATAGATAGATAGATAGATAGATAGATAGATCTTTAATTGTCATTGTCACAGGTACAACGAAATTCAAAGTGCTCTCCAGTCAGTGCCCCATTTATAAAAACATTACCCCATTATAAAAAACATAAAAAATCAGATAAAATAATAATTAAAAGAATAAATAACAAGCCACATTCACACAGACATCAACACAGGACATCATGCACACACAGTCATTGCAAGGAGCATTCAACAACATACAATCATGTCCATTTAGCACATTACTTCCTCATTTTATTCAGAATGGTTATTGCTGTTGGATAGAAGCTGTGTTTGAGTCTGTTTGTCCTTGTGTTCATTTGTCTGTATCGTTTCCCAGATGGCAGTAGTTCAAACAATGAGTGTCCAGGATGTGAAGTATCCTTTAAAATATTTTGAGCTTTCTTCTGGCAACGGGAGCGGTGTAGGTCTTCCAACGTGAGGAAAGGGCAGCCAATGATCTTCTGGGCGGTGTCAATGACCCTCTGGAGTGCTTTCCTCTGAGCTACTGTACAACTACTGTACCAGATGCATATACAGTATATTAATATGCTTTCAATAGAAGCTCGATAAAAGGACACCAGCAGTCTCGGTGTGATGTTCTCCTTCCTGAGAATCCTCAGGAAGTACAGTCTCTGCTGGGCCTTTTTCACCAGCTCAGAGGTGTTCACACTCCAGGACAGGTTCTCCTCCATGTGGACTCCGAGGAAACGGAAGTCAGCTACCCTCTCTACACAGTCCCCGTTGATGATGAGAGGGGAAATCTCTGTCTTCTTCCTCCTGTAGTCTATTATCAATTCTTTAGTCTTAGAGGTGTTCAGGAGAAGGTTATTCTCTTTACACCATGACGACAGTCGCACCACCTCATCTCTGTAGGCAGACTCGTCCCCCCCCCCCAAGACCCACCACTGTA
Source organism: Pholidichthys leucotaenia (assembly GCA_020510985.1). Lineage (NCBI taxonomy): Eukaryota > Metazoa > Chordata > Actinopteri > Cichliformes > Pholidichthyidae > Pholidichthys > Pholidichthys leucotaenia. The sequence goes on along the minus strand of CM035836.1, from coordinate 374,409,676 downwards.
GTGTCGTCTGCAAACTTCACGATGGTGTTATTGTGATGGGCGGGGGTGCAGTCGTGTGTATACAGACAGTAGAGCAGGGGACTCAGCACACAGCCCTGGGGGGATCCGGTACTGAGGCTTAGGGCCGTAGATGTATGATGGCCCACCCTGACTCTCTGTCTGCGACCAGAGAGGAAGCTGCTGATCCACATACAAATAGCCTGAGGAAGCCCCAGGTCCCCCAGCTTGACCACCAGTTTGTGTGGAAGAATGGTGTTAAATGCAGAGCTGTAATCCACGAAGAGCATCCACACATAGCTCCCCTGCCGTTCCAGGTGGGCTAGAGGGGCATGGAGTGCTGTGGCCACTGCATCCTCTGTGGATCGATTCGCTCTGTAGGCAAACTGGTGGGAGTCCATACTGCGGGGCAGGGCTGCTATGATATGACTACGGACCAGCCTTTCAAAGCACTTCATCACTACCGGGGTGAGTGCAACTGGTCTGTAGTCGTTGAGGCTAGAAATGTGAGGTTTCTTGAGTAAGGGGACTATGGTGGAGGACTTCAGGCAAGATGGGACAGTGGACTGTGCCAGGGATTGGTTGAAAATCTTAGTAAAGACTCCAGCCAGCTGATCTGCACAGTCCCTCAGCACACGTCCCGGGACACCGTCCAGACCCGCTGCTTTTCTTGGGTTGATGGACCGCAGGGTGCGCCTCACCTCATGTTCCTCCAAAGTGAGGAACGTACTGCTGTGGGCCTGGTGTAGGTTGGCCGAGACAGGTGCAGCGACCTCAAAGCGGGCAAAGAAGATATTCAGCTCCTCCGCCAGTGTGAGGTCACCTACCACGGTTCCCGGATTCGTTCGATAGTTGGCCAGGTGCTGGATGCCCCCCCACACCTGCCGGCTATTATTGCTGTCCAGATGGTCCTCAATCCTCCTCCTATAGTCTGCCTTAGCCTCTCTGATGCCCCTCTTCAGGTTGGCCCGAGCTGTGCTGTAAAGTTCACTGTTACCAGACCTGAAGGCGATGTTTCTCTCCCTCAGCAGTTGCTGGACCTCCCGGTTCATCCAGGGCTTCTGGTTAGGGAAGATGCGGATCCGTTTGTTCACTGTGATAGTGTCTATGCAATTCTTAATATAGCACAGCACACTATCTGTGAACAGCTCCAGGTCCTGATGTTCAAAGACTTCCCAATTTGTCCTATCGAAGCAATCCTGCAGCTGCTGGGAAGCATCCTCTGACCATATGGCAACAGTCCTAGAGATGATGGGAGCAGTTTTCCCGAGGGGGGCATATGCAGGAATTAATAGCATGGACAAATGGTCAGACTGGCCCAGATGTGGTAATGGTCTAGCTCTATAGCCCAGTTTGATGTTTGAATAGACCTTGTCCAGAGTGTTCACTCCCCTAGTAGCACACTTGACATGCTGATGGAATTTAGGGAGTGCTGCCTTTAAGTCTGCATGATTGGTAGGTTTTTAATACCCACTCTGTTCCCTTCTTTGAAAGTGGGCCAGCAAGCTCCACGTTTTGAGTCAGCATATGCTGTCGAGTTGACACTCTTTGACGCAATGCAGCAGCATCTGTATTTGTCAGCAGTGGGGGTAGAATGTCAAGTTGTGTGCACATTTTCCTCTTGTGTAGCAGTTCAAACAGAGAGAGTTCCATAGTAGAATGAAATGCAGTTCTGTAAACATGAAGGAACTCTGTGACGATGCTTTTCTGCAGCTTCCCTTTTAGAACAGCAGACTGGATGCATGACTTCAGGACATGGTGAAAGCGTTCTATCGCTCCATTTGCTGCTGGGTGGTAAAATGAAGTGCGCGTGTGCTGTATGTTGCGGCCTTTCAGGAATGTAGCAAACTCTGCAGACAAGAATTGAGGTCCGTCGTCTGATACTATAGTGAATGCGTTTCCAAATCTGCTGAAGGTTGATGCCAAAAAGCTGATAACAGTTGTAGTGTTGGCAGATGGCACAAAGGCAGCCTCAGGCCACTTACTGTGATGGTCAGTCAGTGTGAAGGGAAAACAACAGTCTGGAGCAGCAGTTTCAAACGGACCTACCACATCAATTCCGAGCTTTTCCCATGGCTCAGATGGAAATGGTACAGGCTGTAATGGTCCAGCAAAAGAAACAGCAGTTTTGTCTGAAGACAGGAAACAGCTTTTCACCTGTGCGTTCACAAGCTTGTCCATGCCTGGCCACCAGTAGAGTTCACAAAGACGTTTAGTTCTCACGATACCTTGGTGACCTTCATGAGCCAAGCCAACCACAGTGTGGCGCAGTGAAACTGGAATAACAAGACGCCAACCTCGGAAAACAGTCATCTTGTACAGTCAGTTCATCACGAAGTCTGAAATATGGGCATTGGGTTGTGCTTAAAGCAACAGAGGAAGAAGGCCAGCCATTAGTTATCTCTGTGCACAGCTCAGAGAGTTCAGGGCAAGATGCAGAAGCAGCAGCAAACTGATCAGGAGAGAAAGCGGATAGATGCGTAGCACACAGCATAGCAACAAATTCAGGTTCAGAGTCCACATTTTCATTACTGATGAGCAGAGGCAGACCGGAAAGGCAGTCTGCTATGTTGTTTTTCAATCCAGGCAAATAAGCAACATCATAAACAAAGCAAAGCAGCCACGCAGCCCAACGTGCAATATGCATGTCTGCACGATCTGAACCTTTAGTTGTCAAGAGAGTGGTCAAGGCTTGGTGATCAGTACGCAGTGTAAATCGTCGGCCCCGCAAGCAGGCTCTCCATTTCTCTACAGCCCACACACATCCAAGGGCCTCTTTTTCCACTGTGGAGTATTTGCATTCAGCAGGAGTCAGAGTTCTGGATGCAAATGCAACAACATGCTCAGAGTGGTCAGGATGAATTTGGGAAAGCACACCACTGAGACCGTAATCAGAAGCATCAGTTGACACCACTGTAGGGAGGTCAGTGTCAAACAGTGCTAGAGCTGGGCTGTCAACTAGCAGTCTTTTTACAGTTTGAAAACTGCATTGGGCTTCCTCTGACCAGTTAAACTCAGTGTTTTGGTGAATGCATGCATGCAGGGGCTCAACAACAGTAACAAAATTGGGGATGAACTTGTTATACCATGACAAAAGTCCCAAGAATGATCTCAGTTTGCCTGCATCAGTAGGGGCTGGAGCATGTAAAATGGCAACAATGTGATTTTCCTCTGGCTGGATTCCTGCAGCTGTCACTGTATGCCCAAGGAACTGTAACATTGGCCTATTGAAGTGGCATTTTGATCTGTTCAGCTGTAATCCTGCCTCTTGTAGGCGCTGTAAGACAGCCTTCAGTGTATTATCATGATCTGACTGTGTGCGACTCCAGATAATAACATTATCAAGGTAGTTTGCAACATTTGGCACACCTGCCAGGATTGTAGACAGCATTTTCTGAAAAGCTGATGGAACACAGGCAAGTCCATATAGGACATGGCAAAACCTAAACAAACCTTCATGGGTGATGAAAGCAGTGAGGTCACGACTTTCCTCGTGTAGGGGCAGCTGAAAGTAGACGCTTTCTAAGTCAATAGTGGAGAACACTGTCACTCCACACAGCAAGTTTAGCATCTCATCAATGTGTGGAAGGGGAAAGCTGTCTGTGATTACAGCTTTATTTGGTTCATGCAGATCAACACACATTATAATGTTGCCTGACTTCTTTTGTACAACCACAATTGGTGAGACCCACGGTGAAGCATCAGTTCTCTCAATCACACCAATTTCAAGAAGACGGTTAATTTCAGCACTCACCATGGCTCTAACAGAAAGTGGCAAGCGTCGCAGTTTTTGACGCACTGGTGGAACAGTCTCTGATATTTTACTTTATGCACAAAACCTCTTGCACACCCTATGACAGTCTTTGTCTGTGGGGTTGCAGACATCACAGTAGCAGAGTTCATTTTAGCAGCTGGCTGGACAGATGAGCCTTTAAAAGACAGATTCAACCCACTGATGAGATTCATGCCAAGTAAAACAGTGCCAGATTCAACAATGAAGAGGGACGTTGGACATGAAGCTTCATGGCACGATGCAGTGACGGGTAAAACAGCCTATTACGGGAATGGGAGCATGAAGATCGGTCACTAGCTTTACTGTAGGAGGCTGTAACTGTTCGTCTTTGAAGTGTTTATCATATAGGTGCTTTGGCAGAATAGACACAAAGGAGCCGGAATCCACTGTCAGTTCTACAGGTACTGTTTTAGTTGTCTTAATGTTCACTGTGCATTGTATTTTATCAGGTGTTATTTGTTTATGCATGTACAGAATCTGGACTTAAGGCAGGTCAACTGCATGCAGAGAGTGTGTTTGTGAACGACACACCCGAGCAAAGTGCCCAATCTTTCTACAGTTCTTGGATTTAGCTGAGGCAGCAGGGCAGGCAAGGTCATTAGCAGTGTTGGGAGTAACGAGTTACAAAGTAACGTGTTACTGTAACGCCACTACTTTTGCAGTAACGTGCTGTGTAACGAAATGAGTTTAAAAATTCAGTAATGTGTTACAATTACTTAAATTTGATAAGCTGTGTTACTTGCGTTACTCATTTTATTAATATGGATAGAAATTTTTAGCACAAATAAACTGACTCTACCATAGCTAGCGCAGCCGTCAGTCTCTTCCGTAGGTCGGTTTCCTGTCCTGCCCCAGTTCACACTGCAACCCCATGGTGACTTCTCATATCGAGCCCTGATCACCTGTTGTCCGAGCAGTGAGTAGCCCCTAACAGCAACTACCTCTGTGGTTAAACATGAGTATTTTTTGAGCAAGAAGCTCGCATTTAATGTCTGCATTAAATGCATTTAATGTTTTCTTACAGCACAGAGAAAAAGTGACTGTGATTTGTTGCAGTAAAGAACATCTTCTTCTAAGCGGTGTACTTTCATTTATCTGTGCTTTCTGTTTTATTTTATCTTATTCATTTACATGCTGTTGTGATATGCAACTATTTCATGGAAGTAAATCATCTAAATATGCATTTTTAATGGGGTGGTCCAGGGGTGTCAAACATATAGCTAGTGGGCCAAAAACGGCCCACCAGGGGGTCCAAAGTTTTCTCTGTGAATTTACAGATTTCTAGTAAATTTCCGACTTTCTACTGATTACAGTAGTTTGTGTAAATATGAGACATTTTTTCTCTGTAAGATTAGACTTTTTTCATCAGTTTTCTTTTTCTTCTTTTTTCTGATGAGAACAAACGGTAAATGGCATTCACTTAAATAGCGCTTTTTTTCCTCATCTCTAGATGACCAAAGCGCTTTACAGATCCTGCTATCCACTCATTCACACACACAGATCAAGGGGCCCTTGATCTTGCTATGTGTGCAAGATGATCTAAGTATGCATTTAAAAGTAACGTGAAAGTTACTTTTCTAAGGAACTAGTTACTTTAATCATGCAGTAACTCAAAAGTAACTCAGTTTTGAAATGAAGTAGGTAGTAACTGTAGCCAGTTACTATTTTTTAGTAACTTGCCTAACACTGGTCATTAGCAAGGTGCTTATTTGAGCTGCAGCAATAACATGTCCGACTGGATGCAGGGCGGGAAGCAGGAGTAGGCAGGGCAGCAGGCGGTTTTACAAATGATGGTGGTTTCTGACGGCTGCGGGATGTAGAAACAGCAGACAGCTTCGACAGGAGTAGAGTGTTCACCCGATATCATTTTAGCTTGTTCACCAGCAACTTCAATCTGTGTGGCGATTGTAATGGCACATTGCAATGTTAAATCTGGTTCAAGAAGGAGACGCTCTCATGTGTGGTGGTTAGCCACATTTTCCACTAGCTGATCACGTAACATTTCTTCTAAGTTATTTGTAAACTCACATGTAGCTGCTAAGTCTCTTAAAGTTTCAACATATTGTAGCACAGATTCATTGGAAGCTTGAGTGCACTTTCTGAAGGTACGGTGCAGGGGTGGTTCTAGAATTAGAGCTTTTGGAGTGCTGAACACCCAATAAGCTCCACCATCACCAACACACACACACACACACACACACACACACACACACACACACACACACACACGTTATTTTGTTAGTTATCATCTTTCATACATCTCCTCCTTGGCTTCTAGTTAGTGGACATGGTACGTGATGATACATAAAAACAGTGACAGCTTGGATTTAATATTTTGCTTATACCAAAACAACAACAGCTTCTTTCTCTTCAATTCAAACAGCACACAGTGGTTGATTGACAATGCAACCATTAAAGAAAAACGTCTGCTACTAGCCATCTTAGCCAGGGCTGGACTGGGACAAAAAAAAAAAAAAAAAAAAAATGGCCTTGGCATTTTTGGTCCAATTTGGTAAGTAGCAACGTGTAACCATCACAACCATGGTCTAACAGAGGACAGAATTATCCCACTTTTGCCCTTAAGTGAAACCCTGTGGTTAGAAAGAAAGAAAGAAAGAAAGTCACTTTATCTCCATCCATCCATCCATCTTCTACCGCTTTTCCGGAGGTCCGGGTCACGGAGGCAGCAGTTCAAGCAGAGAAGCCCAGACTTCCCTCTCCCCAGCCACCTGCTCCAGCTCTTCAGAGAGGATACCAAGGCGTTCCCAGACCAGCTGGGAGACATAGTCTCTCCACCGAGTCCTGGGTCTGCCCCGGGGTCTCCTCCCAGTGGGACGTGCCCGAAACACCTCAAGTGGGAGGCGTCCAGGAGGCATCCTAATCAGATGCCCATACCACCTCAACTGACTCCTTTCAATGTGGAGGAGCAGCGGTTCTACTCTGAGCCTCTCCCGGATGACTGAGCTCCCCCTCATGGATCGTCACCTTATCGTGGTGGGGGGGTTTGCGTGCCCCAGTGATCCCAGGAGCTATGTTGTCCGGGGCAATTTGCCTCTGATACGGTCACCCAAGACAAACTGGTCCTGGGTGAAGGGCCAGACTAAGAACGATCCAACAGACTCTCGTGATAAATTCTATATCAAGGATTCAGTGTACCCCACCTGGTATGGGGTTACCGGGGCCCCACCCTGGAGCTAGGCCTGGGGGAGGGGCTCGAAGGCTAGCATCTGGTGGCCGGGTTTCCACCCATGGGACCCGGCCAGGCTCAGCCCGAAGGAGTTACATGGGTCCGCCCTCCAGTGGGCTCACCACCTGCAGGAGGGATCATGGGGGTCCGGTGCTATGTGGACTAGGTGGCAGTCAAAGGCGGAAACCTTGCGGACTGATCCCAAGTTACTTTATCTATTTTGCGTAAATATTTTGTCATAATTTTAAAGTCTCAAAATTTTCCAAAGGTGCAAAACTTTAAGAAAAAGCCACACAATTATAAGGGGAAAAAATCACAAACATACACATATACAATAAAAACTTCAAATTTACTAGAATAACATAACAAATTTATAGGGATGACTGCCCATTTATTTGACTTTTTATACTTTACTGATCCCCAGAGGGGAAATTGAGGGCATCCACCTGGATGGATGAAACAGCCACATTACGGCGCTATCCCTTTACCATTCACACCTAGGGCCACTTTAGAGTCTCCAATTAACCTAACCTGCATGTTTTTGGCCTGTGGGAGGAAACCGGAGAACTCCCGGAGTAAACCCAAGCAGGCACGGGGAGAACATGCAAACTCCACACAGATCACTGTTGGTCAGGGGCTGGGATCGAACCAGGGATCCCATGGCCAAGGGTGAGTTGCTGTGCTGCCGCAGTGCTAACCACTGCACCACCACACCACCCAAATATGTACTAAATTCATGAGAGAAAAAAATGCAAAATTACAAGAAAAACAAACTTGAATTTAAAAGATAAAAGTTACAAATTTGTGGCAAAAGTTGCAGATTTATGACGAAAAAATTCACATATGTACTGTACAATTACAGTCACTGAGAATGAAAACACAGCAAGTTATTTAAAAGATTTACTAAATTCATTAAGAAAAAGTAAATAAATTTTTTGAGACAGGTCAGAAAATCCCAAGAAATGTAGCTCATTTGCATTAAATAAAAAAAAAATTAAGAAAAAAAAATCAGTGGAAAGATGAGGGAAAATTTAGGCAAAATGCAAAGATGGAAGAAAAAGATACCAGTCTATGACACAAAAGTCACAAGAAAAAAATGTTAATCCACGAGAAAAAAATTTTCATGAAGTTTCAAATATCATGATGTCTTTGTCACGACTCGCCGCTCATCATCTGCCTCAGCTGTGCGCACACCTGCGCCTCGTCAGCCGCGGGCTATTTAGCCCACTCAGCCCTGTGCAGCGGTCTGGAGCCGTCTGTTCGCATCAGCACTTCTTCGCGTTTGGATCATCTCCTGATCATCAGCGAAACTACGCTTCAAAGTAAGCATTCCTTACCTTTCCCAAGTCTTCTCCCCTGTGCACAGGTGGATTCCCTGGCGGCGGATACCCCGTCATCGCCACCCAATCCTCACCATCGTCACAGGCTCTGCAGGACGCTGTCTTCCGGGCTTCTCCCTTGGCCAACGCCAGCCACCTGCCACCCACAAGTAAGCAGCACACAGTTCATTATTCCTGTTCAGGTGTGGTGCCCTTTACCCCTGTCCTTTGCTCTCTCCATAGGGTTGTCCGGCTGTACAGCGCACTGCTCTGCTTCCTGTGCATCAGCGTTCACCCTCATCACATACACATATCTCACACATCCATCCAGACACACCTGCTTGTTGAATAAAGCTGTTAAATCTATCCTGAGCCTGCGTGCGTGTTTCCTGAGCCGGACATTATGTCAGTCTTAAGTCTGTAATTAAAAAAGAATAAAAATAATCATAAGAAAAAGTAGGTAAATTAATGAGAGCTCTCCACATTCATATAAAAAATTTTCCCCATTTTCAATTAAAAAAATCTCACATCATTTCCAAAGAAATTCAGGAACAAATGAGAAACAAAGTAACTGAGATCTATCAGTCTGGAAAAGGTCATAAAGTCATTTCTAAAGCTTTGGGACTCCAGCAAACCACAGTGAGAGCCATTATCCACAAATGGTAAAAATATGGAACAGTGGTGAGCCTTCCCAGGAGTGGCCGGCTGACCAAAATTACCCCAAGAGCACAGTGACGACTCATTCAAGAGGTCACAAAAGACCCCACAACAACATCCAAAGAACTGCAGGCCTCACTTGCCTCACTTAAGGTCAGTGTTCATGACTCCACCATAAGAAAGAGACTGGGCAAAAATGTCCTGCATGGCAGAGTTCCAAGATGAAAACCACTGCTGAGCAAAAAGAACATAAAGGTTTGTCTCAGTTTTGCCAGAAAACATCTTGATGATCCCCCAAGACTTTTGGGAAAATACTGTGTGAACTGACGAAACAAAATTTGAACTTTTTGGAAGGTGTGTGTCCCATTACATCCGGCCTAAAAGTAACACAGCATTTGAGAAAAGGAACATCATACCAACAGTAAAATATGGTGGTGGTAGTGTGATGGTCTGGGGCTGTTTTGCTGTTTCAGGACCCGGAAGACTTACTGTGGTAAATGAAACCATGAATTCTGCTGTCTACCATAAAAACCTGAAGGAGAGTGTCTGGCCATCTGTTCGTGACCTCAAGCTGAAGGACACTTGGGTTCTGCAGCAGGACAATGATCCAAAACACACCAGCAAGTCCACCTCTGAATGGCTTAAGAAAAATAAAATGAAGACTTTGGAGTGGCCTAATCAAGGTCCTGACCTGAATCCGATTGAGATGCTGTGGCATGACCTTAAAAAGGCAGTTCATGCTCGAAAACCCTCCAATGTGGCTGAATTAGAACAATTCTGCAAAGATGAGTGGGCCAAAATTCCTCCACAGCGTTGTTAAAGACTCATTGCCAGTTATCGCAAATGCTTGACTCTAGTTGTTGCTGCTAAGGGTGGCCCAACCAGTTTTATGTTTAGGGGGCGATCACTTTTTCAAACAAGGCCATGTAGGTTTGGATTTTTTTTTACCCTTAATAATAAATACCTTCATTTAAAAACTGCATTTTGTGTTTACTTGTGTTATCTTTGTCTAATATTTAAATTTGTTAGATGATCTGAAACATTTAAGTGTGACAAACATACAAAAAAATGAGAAATCAGGAAGGGGGCAAACATTTTTTCACACCACTGTATAAATACAAGAAGATATCATCACTAATACAAGATCACAGTACAACTCAAAGCAAACAGAACCAAAGGGCAAACACAGTAAACAATACAAACAAAACCATTCTCAGATTCAATATTAAACTGAAGTGGGGAAAGTACAGGAAATAATCAGAGTAACTGAAAGCGTGAGCACGGTTCCCCAACCGTGCTCAGCATCATGACACTGTACACAAATAAACATAGGTTATCTCTGTATATTATCACTCAAATATACATAAGCGTAGTTACCCCAAAATAGTTAAAACCCTTTGAGTGTGAGAATTTGCATGCCCCTAGTGGCAGAGTGTGGCACTGTGCCTGCCTTCTCACTCTGACTTTGTCAAAAGTAAGTGAGAAATTTCTGGGGGGGTTTTAAATGTGCTACTTTCTTGCTCATATACTTTGAAGATAAGATGATGAGGTACCTCTGTACAAAAAAACTGTGTTAAAAGACTAAACCATTTTTGTGTAAATACGTCCAAAGTCCAGTTTTGACTGAGTTATGGAATTTAAAGAGGTGCCGTGACATTATGCAAATTAGATGCGTAAATTTATTCCTATCTGAAACTTTGGATCACATTTTACATCTTTCTAATTGACAGTAAGTCATTATATCTTACCACTTTCAAGTTATAGCCTTGGAAATCTGAACTATTTTATTGACAAAAAATATTTACCACTCTTGACCACTAGGGGGTATGTCGCAGTTCTGCACCATACACACTCAAAGGGTTAAGAAGTTACTGAGATGTGACTTTAGTCTGGACAGTATGAGGTTTTTCTCCTAAATTTACGAGAGTTTTATTCTAAATTTACTACTTTTTCCTTGTAAATTTGAAAGATTTTTTTCCCCACTTCAGTCAGCTTTTTCCTCATAATTTGTGTTTAGTGCTAATTTAGGGCTTTTTTCTTGTACATTTGAGACTTTACTTTCATAAATTTGTGAGGTTTTTCCTCATAAATTAAAAATCAAAAATAAAATGAGCAAAGATGCAGCATTTTCTGTTTTATTATAGGTTATTCATAATAGGCTATTAATAGCCTATTTTCTAATCCCCACCCCATGAAAACCTCACATACTTTGAAACCTAAATGTATGCAGGTATGCATCCTACTCTTGCTGAATAAATTCAGACACAGCCAAAAACCATTCATAATGTTGCAGAATATTTCAGCTGAGGCTGGCATCATATAGCATTATGAGTGTGTTACCTGTAGAAAAGCTGCATCAGCCTCCTGTCCCCTTTTCCCACTGTTGGGATAGGGAGGGACCTCTGTGTGTGTGTGTGCCAGGCTGCTGCATCACATGCAGGTGCAGGGAAGAGAACGTGTGTGAGAGGAGGGATCATACATTTGCGTGGTGGGGGTGTTTTCATTTTCATTTTTAAGAATTTTAAACGACAAACTACTGAATATGTTTTGGATGTTATTTCAGCTTGTCAAAGACAAACTAAAATTTTTTAATCCCAACTTTTCTCACGCCAGTTTTAAGGGGTGCCGAGTTTAAATTTAAGGGTGCTACAGCACCCCTATAAAAGGCCTAATGCTGCTCATGGTATGACGTTCAGCCACTATGTTCCGTTGTGGAGTGAAATTTGCCTTCAGAGCTGTAAAAGTATCGTCCATGCTCTCACTTTGTTCTGGTAATGTGTAAAACAGTCTCTGGCCCTCAGTCCCAAGGCAATGTAAAAGTAAAGCTCACTTCCGAGTGTCTGGCCATTCTTCGTCACCACCACTTGCAAATAGTTGCTGTAGAGTTGGAACGTTCATAAACGATTTGCTCCAGTGTACTAGTTCTTTTAGGTGAATGAACTGCACTGAATCACTTACCATAACTGAACGAATCATTTGGGAAATAGTAGCCATTCAATTCAATTCAATTCAATTTTATTTATATAGCACCATGTCACAACAACAGTCATCTCATAGCACTTTCAACCATAGGTGAAACCCCCACAGTTGCAGAAAGACCCCAGCAATCAGGCGATCCCCTGTGAGCGAGCGCTTGGCGACGGTGGAGAGGAAAAACTTCCTTTTAACAGGAAGAAACCTCCAGCAGAACCAGGCTCAGGGAGGGGCAGTCATCTGCTGCGACTGGCTGGGGGGGTGAGGGAATAGAGAAGATGAAAAGAACAGACATGTAGAGAGCAAACAACACGATGGGGACTCAATCTATGGGAGAGAACAAACAGATGTTAATGACCAGCAAAAAAAAAAAATAATAATTGAGAGTGAAGAAAGGAGTGAAGCCCAGTTCATTATTGGAGGTCCCCCAGCTGTCTAAACCTATTAGCAGCATAACTAAGGGAGGGTTCAGAGACACATGATTCCTCCCTAATTGTAGGCTATATCAAAAAGGAAGGTTTTAACTCTATTCTTAAAAACAGAGATAGAGTCTGACTCCCGAATCCAGATTGGCAGCTGGTTCCACAGAAGAGGAGCTTGATAACTGAAGGCTCTGCCTCCCATTGTACTTTTGAAGATTCTAGGTATTACAAGTAATCCAGCATTTTGGGAGCATAGTGCTCTGTTACGATAATAGGGTCGTATCAGGTCTTTTAAATGAAAAGGGGCCTGATTGTTTAGAGCTTTGAAAGTGAGAAGAAGGATTTTAAACATAATTCTAGACTCTATGGGAAGCCAATGAAGGAAGGCCAGAACCGGAGAGATATGATCTCTCTTTCTAGTACCTGTTAAAACTCTTGCTGCAGCATTTTTGATCAACTGAAGACTTTTTAAAGATGTTTTCGGACAACCTGAAAATAAAGAGTTACAATAATCTAGAGCTAACAAAAGCGTGGATCAGTTTCTCAGCATCACTCTGAGACAAGATGCTCCTAATCTTGGCAATATTACGCAAATGATAGAAGGCAGTCTTAGAAACAAATTCAATATGTGAATTGAAAAACAGATCTTTATCAAAAATAACTCCAAGGTTCCTCACAGAGCTATTAAGAGAAAAAGTAACCACATCCAAACTAAAAGTTTGATTTGGAAAGGTATTTCTAAGGTTTTTTTGGACCAACAAGAATGACTTCAGTCTTATCTGAATTTAATAGCAAGAAATTACAAGTCATCCAAGCTTTGATTTCTTTAAGACAGGCTTTTAACTTGGCTAATTTATTACTATCATCTGGCTTCATTGACAAGTGTGATTGTGTGTCATCTGCATAACAATGAAAATGTATACAGTGCTTTCTAATAATGTTGCCTAACGGAAGCATATGTAAACTAAAAAGTGTAGGGTCTAGCACAGATCCCTGTGGAACTCCATGACTGAGCTTTGAGTTAAAAGAAAACTCATTGACATGAACAACCTGGAACCTATCAGATAAATAAGATCTAAACCACTGCAACAAAGTTCCATTAAGTCCAACATAGTGTTCTAATCTATCAAGTAAAATATTATGATCGATAGCATCAAAAGCTGCACTAAGGTCTAAAAGGACAAGTACAGAAACAAGTCCATTATCAGATGTGATAAGGAGGTCACTAGTGACCTTCACTAAGGCTGTTTCAGTACTATGATGGATTCTAAACCCAGACTGAAACTCTCCAAATAAACCATTTCCCTGCAAGTGGTCAAATAATTGCGTAGCAACAACGCTTTCTAAGATTTTTGAAATGAAAGGCAGATTAGAAATTGGTCTATAGTTAGCTTAAACTCCTGGATCCAGTGTTGGCTTTTTGAGTAAGGGTTTAATTACAGCAATTTTAAAAGCCTGCGGTACATGGCCTAAAGTTAATGAAGAATTGATTATTTGAAGAATAAAGCTACCAATAAATGGAAGGACTTCTTTAAATAACCTGGTAGGAGTAGGGTCTAAAAGGAGTTATAGTAGTTACTGTATTTAAGTTAATGGTGGGAAGAATCTGATTGATTTTATCTCTGATAGATGAAATTTTATTATTGAAAAGTTCATAAAGTCCTGACTAGTAAGCTCTAAAGAAATGCTAGGATTGACAGAGTCCTGACTCTTTGTCAGCCTGGCTACAGTGCTGAAAAGAAACCTGGGATTATTCTTGTTCTCTTCTATTAATGCAGAATAATAACTCGTTCTAGCTTTTCTAAGAGATTTTTTATAAATTAAAAGATGATTTCTCCAAGCTAAATAGATTTCATCTAAATTAGTGGAGCGCCATTTTCTTTCTAACTGACGAGTCTTCTGTTTTAAGCTACGAGTTTCTGTGTTGAACCAAGGAGTTAGAAATCTCTGATTAGACTTTGTCTTTTTTTAAGGGGCCACCATGTCTACAGTGTGATGCAGAGAAGCTGTAACACTATCTACCATGCTATCAATTACAGAAGGAGCAAGCTGTCTATAGCTTATTTCCATTGTGTTGACACATGGCATAAGGAAACAATCTGCATAAATTTGGTTACATCATCTGAGAGGTATCTACTGTTGTAATATTTTTCTTTAGGAGCCAAATAGTCAGAAATAGTAAAATCAAAGGTTAACAGACAATAGTCTGACAGTACAGGGTTATGAGGAGACACCACCAGATTTTCTATTTCTATGCCATATGTCAGAACAAGGTCCAACATATGGTGAAGATAATGGGTTGAATTTCCTACTTTCTGAGAAAACCCCATTGAGTCTAATATTGAATTAAATGCCATATTAAGGCAATCACTATCTACATCTACATGTGTATTAAAGTCCCCTACTATAATTATTCTATCTGATTTCAGCACTAAATCAGCTAAGAATTTGGCAAATTCGGATAAAAACTCTGAGTAGGTTGATGGATTAAACATTGCTACTCCTCCTCCATGACCAGAACTTCTGGGATTTTGACAGTTTAAATAACCAGAGGGAGATGATTCATTTAAACCAACATAATCCTCTTGCCCTAACCAAGCCTCTGTAAGGGATATTAAATCAATCTGATGATCAATTAACAGATCATGGACTAGCAGAGACTTGGGAGTTAGAGACCTAATATTTAACAAACCGCATTTAATTTTTAAATTATGAGGAGGAACAGAGGCCAAATCTGTCACGGTGGCCCTCACGAGCCACCATAAGACTCCAGCAGTCACCAGTGAGTTGCAGTGATGTTTTATTAAGAAGTGCAGGAACAGAGAGTAACACACACAACAGTGCGGGTAGGACAATAACAGGGAAACTACAAACAGCGTCTGAGCCGGGGAACGCCCGATGCGTCAGACGATGTGACGATAGAATCACAGGCGAAGGATAACAGACGGTATCATAATAGAAGATATCATAACAGGACGTATCCAAACAGGAAGTATAACACGTCAAATAGGTTCATTTTGTCTTGTTTTAATTATTTATCTTTTGTTCATATGAAAGACAAAAAATAAAATAGAAAGATGTCTTTACCTTCTTTACATGTTTCAACTGCACTGCAGCCTTCTGACGAAGCCTTACACTCTTGACCCAGAGTCCGATTGGGAATTTGAGGGGCACGAGATACCACAGTGACCTCGAAGACGTTTACAGGAAGTTTCTGACTGGTAAATGAAAAGCTAAGAGAAATGTCTTTCACTTAGAAGACATTGTCTTACGTAAAAAAAAAAAGCAAACAGTTGTCACTGAGCAGATTAGGTGCGAGAGGAACTACTTCTTCACAGCGTCAATTCTAAAGTGAAAGAGTTTTGCCGATCACCGCTCCGTTAGCTGCTCGGAGAAAGTGGGTGTGTGCGTTAGCCTGGGGGCGGTGCTGGCAGCACAGGCACTTCCTGGAGTGGGCGGCTCACCCACGTTCATACATATGAACGTGGGGACCCAGTCATTATCAGGGACAGGGCGGAGCAGCAGCTCAGAGAGCAGGGTTGAGGAGGAATACTCAGAGATGCGTGAATGGAGCAAAATACCACTTTGGGGGTGTTTTTGGTGAGGAATTAACATTATAACATGCTTAAAAGCTCAAAATAGTCGATTTTGCATGATATAGGCCGTTTAACTTCAGTGGCTCACAGTCTCAGCTGTCTGATGGAAAGTGACTATAATCACATCTTCAGTCTGTAACGGCGTGCCTGGCAATCAGGTTTAATTCTTGCTGGGTCACAAACTGTCCAGATGCATACCTGTGCTTGAAATCCAGCTGTGGCTGTTGAGACAAGAATATTTCCACTTTACATCTAGCTGTGGCTGTTCAGATAGCGCAAATCGACCAACACGGTGTTGTTAGCATAGCTGGCCATTACTTAGCACTAGCTTTGTTGGAGTTTTGTTGCTGTTTTCAAGTGCTTCTGAAGATTGCAGTAGGTCTCAACCGGCACTTAGCTTCCAACCCACCAATATGCTTTTGTCCTGAACCATGACGGAGGAAAAATCTGTTTCCACAAAAACAAAGTACCTTCATCTTCATCTTCGGCTCTCTGCAACAGGTCACGTCGACTGACAGCTTGTCTCAGCTACGGTAGGGTCAGTTTGTATATTCATTTATTTGTGCTCTAAATATCTATGCATATTCATAAAACGAGTAATGAGTAACACATCTGATCAAATTTCAGTAACTGTAATGCATTACTGAATTTTTAAACAGTAATTTCATTACACAGCACGCTACTGCAAAAGTAGTAGCTTGACAGTAACAGGTCACTTTGTAATGTGTTACTCCCAACACTGGTTTTAACACCCACAATTTTCAAGGGGACAGGGTTGAACATCCACAGTTTTTCCAGTTTTCCACAAACACCACTCAGTTTTCCTGGCCTCTCTGCACCTGCTCTCCCCCTCCCTCTCTCGTTCCTTGAAACATAACACCAGCTTTGAGAATGTGACCAGCTGATTTGCATTCTTGTAAGTGAAGCTAAAAGCTTCACATGTGAGCAATGAAATAAATTTAGGATTAAAATAACTACATGTCTTGTTTTTTTAGTTACAGTTTGTGATAGAGGTCTATTGAAGGAAGAGCGGCCCTGTGTGTGTGTGTGTGTGTGTGTGTGTGTCACATGGGTGTGCTTATTTCCATCCAAGGTGAACTCGTGACTGGTGTGTGTGTTTGTGAATATAAAATTCATAATTTCATGTTAAATGTTTTGATTAGGGTGCATGACACTCATATACACACCTCACATAATGTGAAGATGTGGCCAGTCCTGAGGACAGAGATAAAGAGGAAGGAGAAGGCAGACAAGAAGAACAGAGTGAGGGAGACGATGAAGATGAAACGGTAGAGAGAGGAGCAGAGAACTCAGACGTGGCTGTTACTTGCCATCAGTTCAGGAAACCTTCAGGCACATACACAGATAGGGCCCAAGTGATGCTCTTGGACTGCCCCTTTACCCCTCAAGAGTTTTTACATGCAGTTTATTTTTTAACAAGGGGACGTTCATAAATGTAGTATACGATGTAAACATAATTTCAGTACAAATTTGCAAGAATAACGGTGCAAAAATATAAAACATGCTAATTTACAATTTAGCCAGTCCCAAATTTACTAAAAAAAGTTACATTTTTGTGAGAAACTACACAACTTCCAAATGCTGAAAAAGTCATACATTTGCAAAGTTTCACATTTACAAGAAAAAAAAAAATGCCAGTTTTCTAGAGCATTTTTAGCTTTTTTTTTGTATTTTTTTTTTTTTTTACATTTTTTGTCTCATAATTATCTGATTTTTCTCACCAATTACTGAGGTTTTTCTTGTAAACTAAAATTTTTCTTGGAAAGTTATAACTTTTTTAAATACATGTGAAACTTTTTCCTGGCACATTTATTATTTTTGTAGTAAATTTAGTACTTTTTTCCTGTAAATTTGCCATGTTTTGAGATAAAATTGTTACCTTTCCACCCACAAAGATTTACAACAATATAATCATAAATTTACAACTTTCTCCATAAAATTGACAACTTTTTCCTAAATAATATGCAACAATTTTTCTCATATTTTCATGATTCTTCTTGTCTCACTGATAAACTAAGTTGTCCTGTACAAACTATTCTTGCAGTCTTGATGAGGATGGACGATGGCAGATTAACAGAGGGGAGGATTTTGGCTCATTTTGCTGACAAAGGTAATGGCCTTTTTTTTTTTTTTTTTTGAAAGGATTTACTTAACCCAAAGGCGCTTCCCTGCGCCTTCGGGTTGGGAAACGGGTCCTGACCATCATTTGTGCCTATGCACCAAATGATGTTTCAGAGTACCCACCCTTTTTGGAGTCTGTGACTGGGGTGCTGGAGGGTGCTCCTCCTGGAGACTCCATTGTCCTACTGGGGGACTT
Source organism: Pholidichthys leucotaenia (assembly GCA_020510985.1). Taxonomy (NCBI): domain Eukaryota; kingdom Metazoa; phylum Chordata; class Actinopteri; order Cichliformes; family Pholidichthyidae; genus Pholidichthys; species Pholidichthys leucotaenia. The sequence goes on along the minus strand of CM035836.1, from coordinate 374,391,394 downwards.
CAATGCGCACGTGGGCAACGACAGTGAAACCTGGAGGGGGGTGATTGGGAGGAACGGCCTGCCCGATCTGAACCCGAGTGGTGTTCAGTTATTGGACTTCTGTGCTAACCACAGTCTGTCTATAACGAACACCATGTTCAAGCATAAGGGTGTCCATATGTGCACCTGGCACCAGGACACCCTAGGCCGCAGGTCGATGATCGATTTTGTTATCGTATCATCAGACCTGCGACCGTATGTCTTGGACACCCGAGTAAAGAGAGGTGCAGAGCTGTCAACTGATCACCACCTGGTGGTGAGTTGGATCCGATGGCAGGGGAGGAAGCCATTCAGACCTGGTAGACCCAAACGTATAGTGAGGGTGTGCTGGGAGCGTCTGGCTGAGGCTCCTGTCCGGGAGGTCTTCAACTCCCACCTCCGGAAGAACTTCAACCACATTCCGAGGGAGTCTGGAGACATGGAGTCTGAATGGGCCATGTTCTCCACCTCTGTTGTTGAAGCGGCAGCCCAGAGCTGCGGCCGCAAGGTGGTCGGTGCATCTCGTGGTGGCAACCCCCGAACCAAGTGGTGGACACCAGTGGTGAGGGGGGCCATTAAGCTGAAGAAGGAGTCCTATCAAGCTTGGTTGGCTTGTGGGACTCCCGAAGCAGCTGAGGTGTACCGGCAGGCCAAGCGGAGTGCAGCTCGGGTGGTTGCTGAAGCAAAAACCCGGGTATGGGAGGAGTTCGGTGAGGCCATGGAACAAGACTTTCGGTCGGCTTCAAAAAGATTCTGGCAAACTGTTCGGCGGCTCAGGAGGGGAAAGCAGCTCCCCGTCCACACTGTGTATGGTGCGGATGGGACACTGTTGACTTCGACTGGGGATATCGTCGGGCGGTGGAAGGAATACTTCGAGGATCTCCTCAATCCCACTGATACGCCTTCCACAGAGGAAGCAGGGTTTGGGGACGAGGGGGATGACTCGCCTATCACAGGGGCTGAGGTCGCCAAGGTGGTTAAAAATCTCCTTGGTGGCCGGGCCCCGGGGGTGGACGAGATTCGCCCCGAGTACCTCAAGGCCCTGGATGTTGTTGGGTTGTCATGGTTGACACGCCTCTGCAACATTGCGTGGAGGTCGGGGGCAGTGCCTTTGGCATGGCAAACCGGGGTGGTGGTTCCTCTCTTCAAAAAAGGGGACCGGAGGGTGTGCTCCAACTTTAGAGGGATCACACTCCTCAGCCTCCCTGGGAAGGTCTATGCCAAGGTACTGGAGAGGAGAGTCCGGCCGTTGGTCGAACCTCGGATTCAGGAGGAGCAATGTGGTTTTCGTCCTGGCCGTGGCACATCGGACCAGCTCTTTACCCTCTCGAGAATTCTTGAGGGTTCGTGGGAGTTTGCCCAACCAGTTTACATGTGTTTTGTGGACTTGGAGAAGGCATTTGACCGCGTCCCTCGTGGATTTTTGTGGGGGGTGCTTCGGGAGTATGGGGTATCGGGCTTGTTGTTACGAGCTATTCGGTCTCTGTACGACCGTTGTGAGAGTTTAGTTCGCATTGCCAACACTCGGTCGGAGTCATTCCCAGTGAGAGTTGGACTCCGCCAGGGCTGCCCTTTGTCACCGGTCCTGTTCATAATTTTTATGGACAGGATTTCTAGGCGCAGCCAGGGAATGGAGGGTGTCATGCTTGGTGACCACAGGATCTCATCTCTGTTGTTTGCAGATGATGTTGTCCTGTTGGCTTCATCCAGCAATGACCTACAGCTCTTGCTGGGACGGTTTGCCGCTGAGTGTGAAGCGGCTGGGATGAGAATCAGCACCTCCAAGTCCGAGTCCATGGTCCTCAGCCGGAAAAAGGTGGATTGTCCTCTCCGGGTTGGGGACAGGCTCCTGCCCCAAGTGGAGGAGTTTAAGTATCTTGGGGTCTTGTTCACGAGTGAGGGGAAAATGGAGCGAGAGATCGACAGACGGATTGGAGCAGCATCTGCAGTGATGCGGACGTTGTACCGGTCTGTTGTGGTGAAGAGGGAGCTTAGTTCTAAGGCAAAGCTGTCGATTTACCAGTCAATCTACGTTCCTACTCTCACCTATGGTCACGAGCTTTGGGTAATGACCGAAAGAACGAGATCGCGGATACAAGCGGCTGAAATGAGCTTTCTCCGTAGGATTGCTGGACTCACCCTCAGAGATAGGGTGAGGAGCTCAGTCATCCGGGAGAGGCTCAGAGTAGAACCGCTGCTCCTCCACATTGAAAGGAGTCAGTTGAGGTGGTATGGGCATCTGATTAGGATGCCTCCTGGACGCCTCCCACTTGAGGTGTTTCAGGCACGTCCCACTGGGAGGAGACCCCGGGGCAGACCCAGGACTCGGTGGAGAGACTATGTCTCCCAGCTAGTCTGGGAACGCCTTGGTATCCCCTCTGAAGAGCTGGAGCAGGTGGCTGGGGAGAGGGAAGTCTGGGCTTCTCTGCTTGAACTGCTGCCTCCGCGACCCGGACCTCCGGAAAAGCGGTAGAAGATGGATGGATGGATGGATGGATTTACTTATATAAATGGAGGTTTCATATTTTATTTATTGAAAGAAAAGCATTTTTTCCAGATTTTTGCAAAGATGTATGTATTTTAAGATCAGATCAGATCAGATAAGATAAGATAAGCCTTTATTAGTCCCACAATGGGGAAATTCCAGGTTTGCAACAGTACAGGGATAGCAACACTCAGAGCAATGATTTAGAAGATAAAAAAATAAGAGCAGTGAATATACATATGTACACATAAATATACAGTATATACACAGTGTGGAGCATTGTACAGTGGGGCAAAAAAGTATTTAGTCAGCCACCAATTGTGCAAGTTCTCCCAGTTAAAAGATGAGACAGGTCTCCGATTTTCATCATAGGTATACCTCAACTATGAGAGACAAAATGAGGGAAAAAAAATCCAGAAAATCACATTGTCTGATTTTTAAAAAATTTATTTGCAAATTATGGTGGAAAATAAGTATTTGGTCACCTACAAGCAAGCAAGATTTCTGGCTCTCATAGACCTGTAACTTCTTCTTTAAGAGGCTCCTTTGTCCTCCACTCGTTACCTGTATTAATGGCACCTGTTTGAACTCATTATCAGTATAAAAGACACCTGTCCACAACCTCAAACAGTCAGACTCCAAACTCCACTATGGCCAAGACCAAAGAGCTGTCAAAGGATACCAGAAACAAAATTGTAGACCTGCACCAGGCTGGGAAGACTGAATCTGCAATAGGTAAGCAGCTTGGTGTGAAAAAATCAACTGTGGGAGCAATTATTAGAAAATGGAAGACATACAAGACCACTGATAATCTCCCTCGATCTGGGGCTCCATGCAAGATCTCACCCCATGGGGTCAAAATGATCAAGAGAACGGTGAGCAAAAATCCCAGAACCACACGGGGGGACCTAGTGAATGACCTGCAGAGAGCTGGGACCAAAGTAACAAAGGCTACCATCAGTAACACACTACGCCGCCAGGGACTCAAATCCTGCAGTGCCAGACATGTCCTCCTGCTTAAGCCAGTACATGTCCAGGCCCGTCTGAAGTTTGCTAGAGAGCATTTGGATGATTCAGAAGAGGATTGGGAGAATGCCATATGGTCAGATGAAACCAAAATAGAACTTCTTGGTAAAAACTCAACTTGTCATGTTTGGAGGAGAAAGAACACCATACCTACTGTGAAGCATGGGGGTGGAAACATTGTGCTTTGGGGCTGTTTTTCTGCAAAGGGACCAGGACGACTGATCCGTGTAAAGGAAAGAATGAATGGGGCCATGTATCGTGAGATTTTGAGTGAAAACCTCCTTCCATCAGCAAGGGCATTGAAGATGAAACGTGGCTGGGTCTTTCAGCATGACAATGATCCCAAACATACCGCCCGGGCAACGAAGGAGTGGCTTCGTAAGAAGCATTTCAAGGTCCTGGAGTGGCCTAGCCAGTCTCCAGATCTCAACCCCATAGAAAATCTTTGGAGGGAGTTGAAAGTCCGTGTTGCCCAGTGACAGCCCCAAAACATCACTGCTCTAGAGGAGATCTGCATGGAGGAATGGGCCAAAATACCAGCAACAGTGTGTTGCTGTGAAGCAGTGTGTTACCTTGTGAAGACTTACAGAAAACGTTTGACCTCTGTCATTGCCAACAAAGGGTATATAACAAAGTATTGAGATGAACTTTTGTTATTGACCAAATACTTATTTTACCGAGGAATTTACCAATTAATTCATTAAAAATCCTTCATTGTGATTTTCTGGATTTTTTTTTTCTCATTTTGTCTCTCATAGTTGAGGTATACCTATGATGAAAATTGGAGACCTCTCTCATCTTTTAAGTGGGAGAACTTGCACAATTGGTGGCTGACTAAATACTTTTTTACCCCACTGTAGCTAGATGGACTAAACAGCATAACCGTCTATTTAGTTAGCCTACATGGTATGAATATGTATCCATACATATTGTCACCCTCCATAGCGACTGATATTGTCCTAGTTGTATACTGGAGGGGACCATTTGTGTAAGTCTGTTGTGTCTTTTGCATTCAATACTATTAGGTCGTCACGTTTTTTTGCTATCTCTGCAAGCAGCCCTGCTTAGGTTATACAGTCTGACAGCCGTAGGTAGGAAGGACCTGCGAAACCTCTCGGTTGCACATCTAGGATGATGTAGTCTACTGCTAAATGAGCTCCTCAGTGCGTTCAGTATGTCCTGCATAGGGTGGGACTCGGACTCCAGCAGAGATGACAGTTTAGCCACCATCCTTCTCTCTCCTATCTCCTCCACTGGGTCAAGTCGCTTCCCCAGGACAGAGCTAGCTTTCTTGATTAGTTTGTTCAGTCTCTTCCTATCAGCTGCTGTAATGCCGTTGCCCCAGCACACCACTCCAAAAGTGATGGCTAATGCCACCACCATGTCGTAGAATGTCTTCAAGAGCACCCCTTGTTCATCAAAAGACCTGAGCCTCCTCAGTAGGAACAGCCTGCGCTGTCCCTTCTTGTAGAGTGCGTCGGTATTGTGTGACCAGTCTAGTTTATTGTTCAGATGAACACCCAGGTACTTGTAGGATGTTACCATCTCAATGTCTGTTCCCTGGATGTTCACTGGTGCTGTGAGGGGTTGTCCTTGCCTGCGGCAGTCCACCACCAGCTCCTTAGTTTTCCTCGCGTTGATCTGGAGGCAGTTCCGATGGCACCAGTCCACCAAGTCCTGGATAAGTCCTCTGTACTCAGCTTCATCTCTGTTGGAGATGAGGCCGACGATCGCAGAGTTGTCAGAGAACTTCTGTAGATGGCAGTGTGTTGTGTTGTGTGAGAAGTCCGCAGTATAAAGGGTGAACAGGAAGGGAGCCAAAACCGTTCCCTGGGGGGCCCCCGTGCTGGTGATGATCGTGTCCGACACACAATCCCGGGTTCTCACAAACTGTGGCCGGTTAGTGAGGTAGTCCAGGATCCATGATGACAGGTGCTGGTCCACCCCTGCGCACAGCAGCTTGTCCTTCAGGATCATCAGTTGGATGGTGTTGAAAGCACTGGAGAAATCAAAGAACATGATCCTCACCGCATCCCAGGCTTCTCCAGGTGGGACAGGGAACAGTGAAGGAGGAAGATTACTGCATCCTCCACCCCAATGCCATGCTGGTAGGCGAACTGGAGTGGATCCATCGCTGGCCCCACCAGGGGGCGGAGGTGAGCAAGGAGCAGTCTCTCCAGGGTCTTCATCATGTGAGACATCAGGGCCACTGGTCTGTAGCTGTTCAGGTCTTTGGGATGGGAAGTCTTTGGTAAAGGTACCACACAAGATGTTTTCCACAACTGTGGTTCCCTCCCCAGCTTCAGGCTCAGGTTGAAGATGTGCTCCACAATCCCACACAGCTGGTCTGCGCAGGACTTGAGGAGCTTTGCGCTGATGCCATCCAGGTCCTGAGGCCTTCCTCGCCTTGATCTTCCTCAGCTCCGTCCTCACTTGGGTCTTAGTGAGGGTCAGGTTGGGGGGCTGTGTGCTGGGAGTGGTGGGGGGGTGTTGGTGGAGTGGGGTGTGGACAGCAGGTCTCGATGACTTTAGAGGCAGCAGTGGTTGGTGTGCAGTCCGGGGGGAGGGCGGTTGGTCAAACCTATTGAAAAACAGGTTCAGATTGTTCACCCACTCCCTGCCCCCCATGGCCTGAGAGGAGGTATTCTGGAGGCCAGAGATGGTTTTAAGGTTTCTCCAGACCCCGCTGATGTCGCTCTGTTGCAGCTTGTCCTCCATCTTCTTCCTGAAGCTGTCCTTGCCTTCTCTGATCTTCCCCCTCAGCTCCCTCTGTACGGACTTCAGCATCTCCCTGTTCCCCGACCTGAAGATCCTCTTCTTCACTCTCAGAAGTGTTTTTTCTCTCAGGGTTGATCCAGGGTTTGTTGTTCGAGCAGCACCGTATTGTCTTGGTGGGTACGGTGTTGTCCACACAGAAGTTTTATGTAGTCCGTGATGGTGTGAGTGAGGCCATCAATGTCCTCACCATGTGGATCGCAGAGCTGCTCCCAGGCAGTGGTTTCAAGACAGTTGTTTAAAGCGTCCATTGCCTCCTCCGACCATATCTTCACCGTGCGCATGACCGGAGGTTGTCTGTGTACTAGAGGTTTGTACACCGGCAGGAGATGAACCAAGTTGTGATCCGATCTCCCGAGTGGGGGGAGTGGTGATGAGGTGTACGCCTCCTTCGTGTTAGCATAGAATAAGTCCAGTGTTTTATTGTCTCTAGTGTGGCATGTGACATACTGGGTGAATGTGGGCAGAATGGGGGACAGTGAAATATGGTTGAAATCACCGGAGATGAGGAGAAGAGCATCTGGGTGTTCTGTCAGCAGCCTGCCAGTTACTGAGTGAATGACGTCACGCGCTGTCCCCGCGTTCACCGTCGGATTTGCATAAATAACAATGCAGATCACGTGTGAGTATTCCCTCGGGAGATAGGTAGGCCACATGCTAACAGCTAGCAACTCAATGTCTTTGCTGCAGTGATGTTGTTTAACCGTGATATGTCCCGGTCTGCGCCAGCTGTTATTGACATACATTATCACTCCTCCGCCCCTTGCCTTCCCACTGTCTGGTGTCCGGTCTGCCCGTATTGCGTGGAAATCCTCCAGTTCGATGTTAGCATCTGTTGCTAGTTCTGTTAGCCACATCTCAATAAACAACATCATGCTACTCTCTCTGAAGACGCTTTCGTAGCAGGAGATGGCTGCTAGCTCGTCGGTTTTATTGAGTAGCAATCAAACGTTCCCCATAATAACAGACAGAAGGACGGGTCTGTACCTTATATTTCTTGCCCGCCGTCTTGCTCCAGCACGGCATCCACGTCGTTTCTGTCTTATTTCACCCGGTATGTCGAAGTCTTGCGCTAGCATCTTGGTCCGGTTAAGTGCTAGCAGCTGGTCTCTGCTGTAACGTATCCTGCTAAAAACAGTGGCTCCGTCTACCGGCTCAGGAGACATTTGGGCGATCCGTGTGTCCGTCCAATGTATAAGGTGTCGCCGGATCAGGAAGATTAGCAAGTGAAGTGAAATAGTAAATAGAAACAGGAAAAAATTGATCCGCTGTTGCAAAAAGGCAGCCTACTCGTGTGGTGCCGGAAGTAGTGAGTACAACAGATTTACAGATTTTCAACAGATTTATCTTTCAATGGAAGCTGTCTATTCTTTTTTGTCATTGACCCTTTGTTCTGCAAATACATAGACCTTAGACCTATTTATTTGGAGTTATAGTGGATATAAAAAGTCTACACACCCCTGTTCAAATGCCAGGTTTTTGTGATGTAAAAAAATGAGACCAAGATAAATCATTTCAAAACTTTTTCCACCATTAATGTGATCTATAACCTGTACAACCCAACTGAAAAACAAATCTTTTAAGGGGAAAAATAAAAAATTAAAAAACTTGCAATAACCTGGTTGCATAAATATGCACACCCTTTTACAACTGGGAATGTGGCTGTGTTCAGAATTAATCACTTGAGGATTTCGGTCGCAGATCTGCACCATCTACATGCACCCTCTGGTGGCAAAGATTTTTTTCAAGAAAATATTCAGTTTAAATATCACAAATTCCAAAGGCTGTAACTTGAAAGTGGTAAGAGATAATGGCTTACTGTCTGTAAAGAACTGAGGTCCACATGAATAGTGGTTTCAACAAAGTTCTCTTTTAAAACTAGGAGCGGGAAACATTAACAGGCGGCAACATCAACACATCGCCATTTTCATATCATATTCACTCGATGAAGGTCAACTCTGACCTGTGACGTCACCACAGTCTTAAAGACACACCACATATAATTATCACATTATATGACATCTCCCCCTTTTTAGTTTTTTTTTTCAGAACAAAACAATTTTCAATTCAAACATTTTTCATTTCCATTTCACCCTTCCCCACAGCCCATGGCTTAATTACTGAACAAACAGCCACACTTATCACAGTGAACACGTGATTTTCTCTCTTTTTTTTTTTTTTCTCTCTCTACAAATCTAGTCTTTGCACAGGTTTAATCATTCTACCAGACCGGGTAAACAACAGTCCTTGCTTTGGGTCTGGCGATTTGACACTGGATACTGGTAAAATAGTGTCAGCGGCAGCTGCAGTTTCAGGCTGCTGATTGACGATCTCTGGCTGCAGGTCATTTGTAGCTGAAAAGGGTATCTCTCTGGCTGATTCAGGATCATGTTGCAAGTGACGGCGGTTGCGTCGCAAAGTTACTCCCTGGGGTGTTTCAATAAGAAAGGAGCGAGGTGTGATGCTTTCTCCTGTGACAACAGTGGGTGTTTTCCAGGATTTCTGATTTCTGATCAGGATCTCTGATCTGTGACCAACTTAAAATCTTCCAGACCACAGAGGTACTTCTCAAATCTCTCACATGCCCAGACACTCGCCAAACACTCCTTCTCTATCTGTGCATATCTAGTCTCGGCCTCTGACAGACGACGTGAGCAGTATGCCACAGGTTTCCAGTTTCCATCGTGCAGTTGCAGCAGTACTCCACCTATACCATAGCTGCTGGCATCGGCTGATACGGCAGTAGGTCGATTCACATCATAGAATTTCAGAACTGGAGAAGTAGACAGAATGTCTTTGATGCATTGAAATGCCTCCTGCTGAGAATGGTCCCACATCCACACTGACTTGGATTTCAACAGTTCATATAGTGGCTGGCCCACTGTCGACAGATTTGGGATATATTTCCCTAGATAGTTAAACATGCCCAGGACACACTTGAGGTCAAGCAAGTGACAGCGGTTGCGTCGCAAAGTTGCTCCCTGGGGTGTTTCAATAAGAAAGGAGTGAGGTGTGATGCTTTCTCCTGTGACAACAGCGGGTGTTTTCCAGGATTTCTGATGGTCCAGCTTTGTGAGGACTGAGTCTCCTGGCTTTAACGAAGGTAGGGGTTTAGCTCCATGGCGCTGATTAAAGTAGAATGCTTGTTTCTGTTTCTCCATTGCATCCTTATTCCTGACGACTTCCAGTTAAGGCCATCGGGGCTGAAGATTCACTTCGAGTGTAGGAAGAGTTGTTTTGATCTTTCGACCCATAAGTAGCTCTGCGGGACTCACACCTGTGGTGGTGCCGGGTGTTGATCGAAAGCACATGAGGGCGAGCAAAGGATCTTGCTGCTTTAAGATTCTTTTTGCTGTTTGAACTCCCCTCTCTGCATGTCCGTTTCCTTGAGGGTTGTGTGGACTTGAGGTGATGTGCAAAAAGTCAAACTCCCTTGCAAACTTTTTAAATTCTTGGCATGAGAATTGAGGCCCATTGTCAGATACAACCACATCTGGACAACCAAACCTCGCGAACACTGCCTTCAGCTTTAAGATCATCTGAGAAGCAGTGGTTACTGGCAGATGAAGTATCTCGAGGAACCGAGAGAAACAGTCTGACACAACAAGGTAAGTGTGCCTGTTATGCTCACACAGGTCAACAGCAAGTCTCTTCCAGGTTGATCAGGTAGAGGGGCTGACAAGAGAGGCTCTTTTCGCTGAGCTGGTCTCATCTCACGACACACCTGACAGGACTGGACTTTGCGTTTGATTTCAGATGAGATGCCAGGCCACCACACAGATGTGCAGGCCCGCTCTCTACATTTTGTCAGACCTTGATGTCCATCGTGTATTCGATCCAAGATGTCTGCTCTGAGCACATCCGGAATCAGCATGCGGCTTCCTCTGGTGATAATTCCATCGCATTCAGACAGTTCATTTTTGATGGGAAAATAGTCTCTGATAGCTGCTGGGACATTGCCTATGTATTCTGGCCATCCTGACTTGATGTACTGCAACACCAACTGTAGGTTACAGTCAGCTGCTGTAGCGGTCTTTATAGTGTCTATTTTATGTGTAGTAGCTGGCAAGTTATCAATAACTGCTGCTATGTAACACGCCACATCAGAGTGAGTATCAGTCTCGTTTTCTACGCACTGTAGTGGACTTCTTGAGAGTGTATCAGCTACTACCAAGGTCTTTCCCGGAGCATATTCGGCTATCGGTTTGAACCTCATAAGTCTCATTAGTAGCCTTTGGCACCGTATTGGCACATTGTCCAGGTCCTTTTTGTTCATGAGAGGCACCAAGGGTTTGTGATCTGTGACCAACTTAAAATCTTCCAGACCACAGAGGTACTTCTCAAATCTCTCACATGCCCAGACACTCGCCAAACACTCCTTCTCTATCTGTGCATATCTAGTCTCGGCCTCTGACAGACGACGTGAGCAGTATGCCACAGGTTTCCAGTTTCCATCGTGCAGTTGCAGCAGTACTCCACCTATACCATAGCTGCTGGCATCGGCTGATACGGCAGTAGGTCGATTCACATCATAGAATTTCAGAACTGGAGAAGTAGACAGAATGTCTTTGATGCGTTGAAATGCCTCCTGCTGAGAATGGTCCCACATCCACACTGACTTGGATTTCAACAGCTCATATAGTGGCTGGCCCACTGTCAACAGATTTGGGATATATTTCCCTAGATAGTTAAACGTGCCCAGGACATGCTTGAGGTCATGCACGTTCTGTGGTGGAGGGAGCTCGTGGATTGTCTTGACTTTATCAGGGTCGGGTCTCACGCCTGATTTGTCGATTTCTTGGCCCAAGAAGTGAAGCTTGTTTTCTCTAAACTTACATTTTTCTCTGTTCAGTTTAAGTCCGGCTGACTCGATCCTTTCCAGTACCTTGCTGAGACGCTGGGCGTGCTGTTCAGGAGTGTCGCTGTACACCAGTATGTCATCCATATAGATAGCCACGCCTTCCAGGCCGTTGAGGGTTTCTGTCATTTTGCACTGAAAAATTTCAGGAGCGCTTGTGATCCCAAATGGAAGACGGTTGAAGGCATATCTCCCAAAGGGTGTGATAAAGGTTGTCAATTTACTGCTTTCTGGATGGAGAGGAATCTGCCAAAACCCGGAGGCAGCATCCAATGATGTGAATGTGGTTGCTCCACTAAGTTTTGCAGTGATTTCCTCTGCAGTAGGAAGAACATACCTCTCTCTTCGTACAGCTTCATTTAACCTCTTTAAATCGACACAGATCCGCGCTTTTCCATTTTTCCTTGGGACTGGCACCATTGGTGCGCACCAATCTGTAGGCTCAATCACAGCTTCAATCACATTATTCTCCTCCATACGCTGCAATTCCTCCTTAACCTTCTGCAAAAGTGGCAAAGGGACACGACGGGCAGTGTGCACTGTGTATGGCTGAGCATTCTCTTTTAACAGGATTATAACTGGTTCTGTTTTAAATGTTCCATGCTCACCAAATGCTTTGTGAACTTCTTCGACACGCTTCACAAGCCCCATCGACATTGCTGTATCTCTGCCCAGCAAATTGTTTGCATTATTGCCACTGATGACATACACAGGAAAAGTACAGTATATGGTTTTTCTTTGTATTTTGTGAAGGCTTGAAATTTTCCTATACAGTCCAACTGACCACCCGGGCTGCACAGTGTGACATTAGATGGCTCTAATTCCTTCTTAGGAACTAGTTTGTTAAATGTCTTTTCTCCCATAATGTTTGCATCTGCACCCGTATCAATTTTAAAATGGACTGGTGTTGTTCCAATTGTAAGCTGTATGGTCCATGGGTCGTCGTTTCTATTTGTTTTTGTGACTGCGCCCAAAAAATATGGTGTCTGGGAAACTGTCCCTTCAGTGACTTCTCTGACTGATTTACTGTGACATTTCTTTTCCCAGTGACCCACCTTTTTACACTTGTTGCATGTTGACTTCATGGCTGGGCACTTTTCAGGATCTCTGTGTTTTAATTTTCCACATCTTCCACACCATGAGTCTTTTTGCTCTCCACTTTTTTTCTTCTTTGGTTTAAATGGAGATCTTCCTCTGCCTGCTGCTTTTCCCTGGATCTCCTGCACCGTAGCGTGTGCTTCCCCCTGCTGGTGAACCTGGAGGACAACCTCCTCGGACTGGCGAACTGTTTGAATAGTTTGGGCAAGTGTTAGATCAGCCATCATCTGCAGTTTACGTGACAGCTCTTTATCGAGGATGCCCACAACAATCCGGTCACGGACATGTTCATCTCTCTTTACACCAAAGTCACAGTGTTCTGACATCTCATAAAGGGCTCTGATAAACTTTTCCGCTTTCTCACCAGGCCGCTGCATCCTCTGGTGAAAACAAGCGCGCTCGTGGATCACGTTCCGTTTAGGACAGAAGTACTCGTCGTATTTTCCTAACACAACATCAAACTTCTTTTGATCCGTTTCCTCAGTAAAGGAGAATGATTTAAAGATGTTTTCAGCTTCGGGGCCCATGGCGTAAATCAGTGAACTGACCTGAATTTCGCCGTCCTCTTTACTCAGTTTTGTAGCCGTCCGGAAATGCAGAAAGCGCTCTTTCCAGCCCGCCCATTCATTTGGACGATGAAAAGGAAAACTTTCCGGGGGATTAAACTTGGCCATCTTACTGAAGCAGAGCGTTCGTCAAGCACTTCTGACACCATGTAAAGAACTGAGGTCCACACGAATAGTGGTTTCAACAAAGTTCTCTTTTAAAACTAGGAGCGGGAAACATTAACAGGCGGCAACATCAACACATCGCCATTTTCATATCATATTCACTCAGTGAAGGTCAACTCTGACCTGTGACGTCACTACAGTCTTAAAGACACACCACATATAATTATCACATTATATGACACTGTCAATGAGAAAGATGTAGAATGTGATCCAAAGTTTATGAAAGGAGTCAATTTACGCATCTAATTTGCATAATGTAACAGCAGCCACATCGGATTACATAACTTTCAGTCAAAGTGGACTTTGGACATATTTACACAAAGAATGGTTTTGTTTTTTTATCTTTGTTTTTTTGTTATCTTATCTTCAAAATATATGAACCAGAAAATCAGTAGAATGTAAACAAACTGATAAAAAACATCAGACCTACCGCTTGTCATGTGTCGCCATGTGTCCGTGTGCTCACTCCAGTCCTTATTTTGTCTTCTGTTGGTCATTTTTGCTTTCTCTCCCACATCCAGAAACAATCACATTCATCTTCTGATTTATTCCACCTCAATTTCGGTTAGATTACCCCGCAGAACTGGCAGTATTGTCCTCTCCGTCACATGCAGCTTTGTCAATGGCGGACGAAAAGTGTTCCACTCCAGTCCATCTTGTGCTGTCCAGAAGGTAAATATTTCCCTTCAGAAGCTAAATAATCCTTTTTAGAATCATAGTTCACAAAATTTGGAGCAAATGCTTCCTCCCTGTGGAAATATATGTTGCGCAATTGTTTATACGGCTCTTCTTCTGTGCCCCGTAAGTGATATCAGATTCAATGTGGTTCTGGTTTGCTGACCTCGGTCCTCCAGTATAGATTAGTAAGCTATATGTGTCTGCCATCTAGTGATGTGAAATGCTTGGCACATCTGGGTTTATTTATTTATTTTTTTTAAATACTTATTGACCAATCACGTGACAGGCACAGATCTGCAACACCAGCCACAGGAGAGGCTGATCATGTAATTAAATTTAACCCTTAAAGAGTTAACCAATCACATTCAAACTCATGTTAATGGAGTCAGTACACACCTGCCACCATTCCTCTGATTAACCCCAAATAAAGTTCAGCTGTTCTAGTAGGCTTTTCCTGACATTTGTGATCCATGCTGGCAAAATGAGTCACTTTGAGGAAATTATCAAAACTGGGGTCACCTTTTTTCCAAATTCTGTATTGAAAGACCTTCAAAATGATATTTAATTTGTAGGAAGTGCGCAAAAATGGACCTGGAAAAAGCTGATTTGTTTATATTTTGGCTAGATTTAAAACTCTCGTTCAGTCGGTTAGGAGTTACTGTATGTCTTCCACCAAAAACATATGTATTTTTAGAAAGTATGATTTCTAAGCTTTACAATGATACCAGGCACTCACGGGGGGTTTTCCAGGACTTGCCACTAGCAAACAAAGAAAGAGTCATGAGTTATGACTTCTTGTGCCTGTAGCTCGTAATGACGCGGTGCACATTCCCACTCATTTTGCCAGCACGGGTCACATTTTTGTAGTCACGTCTTACAGCACAAGCCATGGTCCGCAGAGAGCTTCCAAAGCATCAGAGAGATCTCATTGTTCAAAGGTATCAGTCAGGAGAAGGGTACAAAAGAATTTACAAGGCATTCAATATACCATGGAACACAGTGAAGACAGTCATCAAGTGGAGAAAATATGGCACAACAATGACATTACCAAGAACTGGACATTCCCTCTAAAATTGATGAAAAGATGAGAGGAAAACTGGTCAGAGAGGCTGCCAAAAGGCCGACAGCAACATTGAAGGAGCTGCAGGAATTTCTGGCAAGTACTTGACAACAATCTCCCATCTTGGGTGGCAAGACAGAAGCCTTATCTTACAGGAAAAAAAAATAAAAATCCAAGCCCAGCTTCATTTTGAAAAAACATACCTGAAATCTCCCAAACACATGTGGGAAAATGTGTTATGGTCTGATGAAACCAAGGTTAAACTTTTTGGCCATAATTCCAGAAGGTATATTTGGAGCAAACACAACACTGCTCATCACCAAAAGAACACCATCATGCTTTGGGGCTGTTTTTCTTCAGCTGAAACTGGGGCCTTAGTCAAGGTGGAGAGAATTATGAACAGTTCCAAATATCAGCTAGTGTTGGCACAAAACCTTCAGGCTTCTGCTAGAAAGCTGAAGATGAAAGGAACTTCATCTTTCAGCACGACGATGACCTAAAGCACACATCCAAATCAACAAAAGAATGGCTTCACCAGAAGAAGATTAAGGTTATGGAATGGCCCAGCCAGAGTCCAGACCTGAATCCGATCAAACATCTGCGGGGTGATCTGAAGAGAGCTGTGCACAGGAGATGCCCTCACAATCTGACAGATTTGGTGCTGCAACAAAGTATTAGTTTAAGGGTCTGCATAGTTATGCAAACAGGTTATTGTAAGTTTTTTATTTTTCCCCTTTAAAGATTTCAGTTTGTTTTTCAATTGGGTTGTACAGCTTATAGGTCACATTAATGGTGTAAAAAGTTTTGAAATGATTTATCTTGGTCTCATTTTTTTACATCACAAAAACCTGGCATTTGAACAGGGGTGTGTATTTTTATATCCACTGTAAGTAATGATGAAGACCCTGCCGGCCGAACCACAACACCCACACTTTTGAAAAGCTTGTTACGCCCCTGACCACTGAATCCATGCACCCCTGTCCACCAGTGATGCATTATTTCATTAATTGTTTAAGACAAATTTATATTATCTTGCTCAGGCTTGATCCATGCTAAGAGCTTGCCAGCTAAGATTAGCAATAGTGATTTAAGAAGGGTGGAGTTAAATGCGTTCTTCAGGATTTAAAGATACATGCACTGCAAGGAGTCATTCTGAGTACGGCTACAAAAGACTATTGTTTATCATGCTGCAATAATTAGAGTAACTAAAGAAAATTTTACCAAAATATGCCACAAACATTTTATTGAAAACCTGTGGGAGCTGTTAATATGTGGAAAAGTGCAGTCAATGACCCCTTTAATCATTATTTGCTTAAGCTCATGGAAAGAAAGTTTTAAAAACCACAACGAACACTAACCACACATGTCCACAGGTATCTCTGTGAATACTGATGTATTGTCATTCCATTTACACAATATATTTTGACTCTCCTAAAAATCTATAGTAGACTACTTGTAGAGCAATAAAATGAAAGCAATAACATAAAAGTAAAAGAATGGCCTATATGGGTGACCATCCATGTTGAGTAAAAGTAGGCAGCCTTAAAGCACTGCATGACATTTTTATATTTTATTGCATTTACCTGAATATTGCATTTCCACACTTAAGAAATGCGGCAGCTGTGGAGGGTTAAGCAGTGTGTCATGTGTCTCCAGACTGACTGAATCCCATTTTAATTACTTAAACAAATTTGGTGTATTTTCTCCTGTGCAAGATTTTGTTTAGTCATCGGTGCCAAAGCATAAGGCCTCGTTGCATTCTCATCCTCACAGACGCAACAACTCAGCATTATGTTAGACGGACAGTGCCTCCATCTAGTGTTTAATAGTTGTCATTGACACAGAATGGTTTACAATACATGACGCAGAGTAAGGATTTCACACAGAAATGATCTCGAGGTCCATGAAGTAGGGAACATGTGTCCAAACTTTTGGGGGTGGTTATTATTTGATATCAAAAGCCTTTGAAATGAGCTGCATTAATTAAGCAAATGCTTTTCTATCTATAAGAGGTCCTGAGTAGAGCAGCTGTCACTCCACACCAAAACAAGCTGACTGAAGTGTTTTGAGCATGTCCAACTGTGAGGAGACCCTGGGGCATATCTGGGACACATGGCAGAGAATTTATCACTCAGCTTATTGGGAAATTGATTATGATATTGTTTTGTTGTGAAAGAAAATTATGACATGATGATTTAAAGCAGTATTATTCAACTGAGGCCACTGGAACTTTCAGGCTTCTGCTGGAAATTTTCTAATTTCACTTTTTAATTGGTCCAAAAAAAAGAAAAAAAAAGAAAATAATTTGCTGTAGTTGTGCATGGGTGCAAATTAGACAATTTCTCATGGAAACTTGAATGTTCCAGGGACCCCTGGTTGAAAAACATATGAACAGATGAACAGTTTTCTATTATTGGATTAGTGGAAAAGTCAGAAATGGTGCAGGACTTTTTTCATTCTAGAGATTTTTATAAAATGTCTGATGCTGTTTATCATTTCCTTATCCTTGTTTGAACTGTTTTCTGTTAACATCTCTAAACTAATTATTACAGTGTTTAACTCAGGGGTGTCAAACTGATTCCATGGAGGGCCAAGACCCTGCATGTTTTACCTTCACCCAGTGTCTTCAACAGGTAGATTCACTGAATTTCTTCCCACTGATTGCTGATCACTGAAAACACCTGCTGAAGCCACTGGGTGAAGGTAAAACATGCAGGGTCTTGGCCCTCCATGGAAACAGTTTGACACCCCTGGAACTGTTTTAATTATTTACATTAAAAACCGTGTGTTTAAATGTTAACCCCCTGCATTTTCTTTAAAAAAATAATTACTTGGCCTTTTAGCCCCATGTCTTCATTCTAAAAAATATTCCTTATTTGATACTGGTTAGCCCCCAATTTATACACAGTCTTAAAAAAAAAAAAAAGCTGTTTTAGTTCCTCTCTGTTTCACCCCCCCATCCATCCAGTCAATTTTCTTCAGACTGGCTTCTCCACACAAACAGAAGGGCTGAGGGGCGCTGATGTGCTCATCCAGTGCTTGTCCAACCAAGGGGGACAACCAGACACCCATTTTCATCTGTTAATCTCTTGAGCAACTTCCGGACATGCACGGAAAACCTCACTTGCCTACATCACAATGCTGCCCCATGATGGTGTAGTGGTTAGCACAACTGTCTCACACGTAGAGGCCAGTTGTATATACAGCAGGGAAAATAAGTATTGAACATGTCAACATTTTTCTCAAACGTATTTCTGATAGAGCCATTGACCTGAGATTTTCACCAGATATCAGAACCCAAGTAATCCATACATACAAAGAAATCAAGGCAATGGTGTTCACAAAACAAGTTACAGTATATTTTTTTTCCACAATATTTTTTATTGAACCTTTTTTACAAACACAACACAAACAATCAAACACTAACACTAAAGTAATTTAAAAAAAATTAAAAAAAATAAAAAAATAAAAATTGTACTAAAAAACACCAACAACCACTAACAAAAGCAGGTCTTCAACAATGCTCCTCTGTTTAGTCTAGGTACTCCATTACATAAGTATACATATTATACATTCACCAGTTTGGAATTTACAAGGTCCACACACATCATGCTGCACACACAAAACTTCTTCAAAAGTTATGTTTAAATTTTTTACATAATCAATGAAAGGTCTCCATATATTCTCAAACACAATTTCCTTTGATTTCAGTATGTATGTTATTCTTTCTAGTGGAAGGTTTGTTAACATCTGTCTTAACCACTGAGTCACATCTGGTCTATGAGTCTTTTTCCACAGTAGTGCAATACATTTTTTGGCATTAAGCAAACTGAGGTCTATGAAGGTTCAGGTTCAGGTTAGGTTCAGGTTACTTTATTTGTACCCGTAGGTAGATTTGTTTTGCAGTTGGTGACATCCATATTTACAAGCCACAATTACATTCAACATAGACACAAACACAGGCACACATCTTACAAAATAGGTAAATATAAAATATGTACAATATAATTTTTATAGCTTGTTCAACTCTTTGACAGCAGCAGGGACAAAGCTGTTTTTGTAGCGCTGGGTTCTACTTTTTGGGACAGCAAACCTCCGTCTGGAGGGAAGAAGCTGAAAGTTGCAGTGCAAAGGGTGGGAGTCATCATTTAAAATCGAGTCGGCCATCCTCTGTACTTGTCTGGTGTACAGGGATGTCAGGCTCAGCTGTGACTCACCAAGCAAACGACTGGACCATCTGACTACCTGATCCAAGGATTTCCTCTGTTTCAGTTTTATCTGACCAAACCATGACATTAAAGAAAAGGATAAAACAGATTCAATAAAAGCCCGATAGAACATAGTCATTATGGTTCGGTCAATTTGGAAGCGTGCAAGTTTCCTCAAACAATGCAAATTTTGCTGACCCTTTTTGCATACCCTTTCACAGTTCACCTCAAAGTTCAATCCACTATCAATAATCGTCCCAAGATATTTGTACGATTGTACACATTCGGTGGTCTGGCCTTTTAGTATGGTGACTTTGTGCCTGGGAGTTTTCCTCCTAAAGTCAATAATCATATCTTTCGTTTTTGTTGTATTCAGCTGCAGGTAGGAATCCTCACACCAGTGAACAAAGTCATCAACTACTGGGCCATGGCCACTCTCACCATCCTGGAGGAGACTGACAATGACTGAGTCATCAGCATACTTTATAATGTGTCTGTTGTCATGTCTGCTCCAACACATGTTTGTGTACAGGATGAAGAGTAGTGGTGACAACACACACCCCTGAGGAGAGCCAGTAGAAGAGCACTTTAGGTCAGACAATGTACCATTGACCCTTACTCTCTGCGTCCTGTTGGTTAAGAAATCCAGAATCCAACCCACCAGATTATTGCTTAAATCAAATTGTTGCAGGAGCCTTTCAACTAAAATATGAGGTTGGATTGTATTAAAGGCAGAAGAAAAGTCCACAAATAAAAGCCTGGCGTGTGTCCCATTAAAATCCAGATGTTTAAAAAGCATGTTAAACAGAGTGACAGTGGCATCCTCCACTCCTCTGTGAGGCCTATAGGCAAACTGCAGAGGATCCAATGCATGTTCAGTCTGCTTTAGGACCTCACATCTGACCAGTTTTTCAAAAATTTTCATTAAAATTGAAGTCAAAGCAACTGGTCTAAAGTCATTTACCGTTTTAGGACAGCTGGATTTTGGAACGGGAACAACCACGGCATCTTTCCAGATCTTAGGCACATGTTGTGTCTGTAAGGACTTATTGAAAATGTAGTGAAATATAGGACTCAGTTCATGTGCACAGGACTTTACCAGGCGTCCACATATATTATCAGGGCCCTGACTTTTGTTCACTTTTACAGCGCGGAACTCCCTTTCAACATCCTGCATCTCAATATTAAAGTGCTGATTGTCTTTGAGTTTCTGTTTCAAATCTTGGATTTCTGTGCTAAAATCAAAGGAGTCAAAACGACCATAAAAACAATTAAGAGCATTAGCCAGCTCTGTGTCTGAACTAAAACCATCTAAAAACACACGATTACTGCGCTCTGTGCTCTGAAGGCCTGCAATTTTTTTCATACTGGCCCAGGCCGAACCAAGTTTATTTGCTGCCATCTTGCTTTCCAATTCTGATTTATAATTCTGTTTTGCTCTTAAAATTTCGGCCTTTAGCTTATGAATGTTCTTTCACTCTTATTAAAGCTATGCTTTTCTGGATACAAACCCAACAAAAACAATTTAGGATTCAATATGATTTGTTTTGAAATTATTTTTTCAATTGTTACCCTCACCTCTTCCCAAAACATTCTAATTTTTCTACATTCCCATAAACAATGAAATAGGGTTCCTTTACTTTCCATACATTTTGTGCACGTATCTGGTATGTTTTTGTTATATCTATTTAATTCCACCGGTGTAACATACATCCGCATTAACCATTTAAAATGTATCAATTTAAGACGTACATTTATTGATTTGGTTTGAGCTTCTGTGCAAGCCAATTCCCATTGTTCCTCTGAAATTTCAGTTTGCAGGTCTTCTTTCCAATAATTCAATCTTTTCTGTGAGTTTTCACTTGAGAATAGTGTCAATGAGTTATAAAACTCTGAAATAATACCCTTTCTCTTACTATCTTTCGTCAAAATTTTTTCCAAGGATGAATAAGTAGGTCGGGTGAGAGCATTATTTTGATTTGATCAGATAAAGTTCCTAAGTTTAAGATATTTAAAAAAATGTGTTCTATTAAGATTAAATTTGATCCTCAGTTCTTCAAAAGACATTATGTTATCTGAACATGACAGATATAAGTCTTGAATCTTTTGAATCCCTTTTAAATTCCATACTTTAAATACAGCATCCCCTCTCCCTGGTTTAAAATATTGATTACCCCATATTGGGCTAAATTGTGACAGTAAGTGTGGTTCTTTTAAATATTTTGTGGTTTCACACCATATTTTGATCATATGCTTTACAAATGGATTTTTAACTTGTTTCTGTAATTTTTTTGCCGAGTCTGAGTATATGAATATGGGAAGAGGTAAAGGTAAATTGTATGATTCCATTTCAGTCCAGTGAGGGAGATCATTTGATAAAAAATAATATGTCATAGACCTCAGTTGTGCCGACCAGTAATACAACAAAGTTTGGACATTTCAGACCTCCACAATCAAACGGTTAATATAGTAAGGACAGACGTAATCTAGCCTTCCTATTGTTCCATAAAAATTCCACTAACTTTTTTTTAATTCTTGAGAATAGATCTGAAGGTGGTGGTAAAGGAATGTATTGAAATAAATAAAGTATTTTGGGTAAAATATTACTTTTAAGTATATTAATTCTCCCGATCATCGACATTGGTAGTGACATCCATCTCTGAAGTAACTCATTAATGTCTGTCATTAAGGCTTCATAGTTGGTACTGGTGACTGATTCTAGCTTAGGCACAATTTGGATTCCTAAATATTTAAACTGATTTACAACATTGAATTGATTTACCTCAGGAGCTGGGTGATTTCTCTGGGTCTCATTTAGCATTAATATTGAAGATTTAGTTTTATTTATTTTATATCCTGATATTTCCCCAAAATTCTTTATTAAATTCAACAAGGTCGGAATTGATTTTTTAAGATTCGACATAAACAAAATTATGTCATCGGCTTACAGGGAGATTTTATGTTCTGTTGGTCCTACTTTAATTCCATATATTTGTGGATGTAAACGTACTGCCATCGCTAAAGGTTCAATTGCCATAGTAAACAGTAAAGGTGAAAGTGGACAGCCTTGTCGACATCCTCTATTGATATTTATTGATTTTGAAATATTGCTGTTTATTAGGATTTCTGCTGTAGCATTATTGTATATTATCTGAACCCATTTTATGAAATTATTTCCAATTCCAAACCTTTGTAAAACTTCAAAAAGAAAGGGCCATTCGACCCTATCAAAGGCCTTTTCGGCGTCCAATGATAGGAGAGCTGTATCCGGTGCTTCTTTATTAGAATAGATAATATTAAATAGTCTTCTTACATTATGGAAGCCTCGTCTTCCCTTTATAAAGCCATTCTGATCTCGGTTAATAATATTTGGTAATATTTCTTGTAGTCGTCTTGCTAAAATTTTACAGATTATCTTAAAACCACTTGCACTCCGGGCAATTTTCCTAAAAATGCCAAAAAATAATGTGCCCAAAGTAAATCGAAAGCTGTTCTTCAACCCTTTGCAGCATCTTCATGGGGTTGGTCTCATTTAAAAGAAAACACTTTGAATTTTTTGGCAAAAAAAACATAATCTCTCTACGTGCTCCGGCCACTGAGTTACAGTCATCTAAACATACTGAACTTGAAGAAAAAAAAATTGGACAGTTTTTTTTGATACAAATGCTTGTAAATAACACACAGCTGTCCGATCTGGCTGGAAAATGCAACAGAAATGTAGAACCAAGTGTTATCCAGCTGAGATCCAAATTTGGTAACAATACCACAAAAAATGAATATTTAACACAGCTTTGTTCTCAGGCTGTTCCCAGGCGTTTTGGAACTGTGCCAAATTGTGCCAAATGGCACAGTTTGGAAAAACATCTGTAACTTTTGAATAATTCAATGTAGAATCTTCATTTTAGGCTCTAATGAAAGGTCACACTCAGGGCTGTGTCTGTGTGTGTGGGCGGGGGGTCGCCCCCCCCCCCGCTACCAAGGACCGAGTTCGGCCCTCGCTACATGACGGATTACACTCCTTGCATGTTTTCACAGCGGCCCCCCCCCCCCGCTACTGTGTGTGTGTGTGGGGGGGGGGACCGTGAACGGACCGTGAACGCCCCCTCCCCCTCGCTACAGAAGAGGGCCATCGCTACATGATGGAATAGACTCATATGCTTCCCCCCGCGGACCGGGGGGCGTTCGGACCGTGAACGCCCCCCCCCCTCCTCTTCTGCAGCGGGGGTGGGGGGGGCCTTCACGGTCCGAACACGGCAAATGAACCGTTTATCGCGGCGCACGCACTTCGTACTTTGTGCGCAGTACAGTTGTAATTTACCGATCGGTCAAAAGTCATTTTTGGATTACAGTTTTCAGGGATAAATAATAATTTAGCTTATAACACCTTACCTCTTCAAAGCAGCAGAGTCGTGGCGAACATCTCTTCCCCATTGTCAGACGAACGCGACGCTGCTCCGCTCGTGGATCCCGATCAAAACATAATTCCATTATTGCCGTTTTGGCGAATGATTTAGGACTTTTGTCGTCGGCCTCCGTCGGTCTATGATGACGGAAGAGAATCCTAAACGTCTATTCTGCTGGAATGAGTGCAGGTCCCACTTGTGGGTGGTCTCCATGCTCCGGGGTCTGTAGTAGATTCGTCCAGCGTTCTTTGTTTTCATCTGCTGCAGCAGTAAATCTCTCTTCACCCAGCCTGAATTTCTGTGCTTCAATTGGCTCCTGTGTTCACAGTAGGCGGGTCCTCCTTCCTAGATTTTCATTCATTGGCTCTTCAAGGTTTCAGAAACCCAATTCAAGGCTCTTATTAGTCGAATGAGAGGTCAATCAGATGAACTAATCTGTTCGCGTCTGTGACTGCAGCTTTTTTTTTTCAGTGGCGCTTGGAGGCCACACCACCTACATCACCACCATCATGCGTCATGCGTCCAAGCGCGCACGAGGGCGCTCTCGTGCGCCCTCGTGCGTCTTAGGACACAGAGACTAGCCCGCCCGCGGAACAACGGAGTGCAAGTGGTTAAGGTCAGCATTTAATAGGCTTATTGGTCTCATATTTTCACATTTATTAGAGGGTTTACCTGGTTTTGGCAACAGTATAATTAAGGCATTATTCATGTATGGTGGTAAATTACTATTTTGAAATGCTTCTAAAACCATTTCCAAAAATGGTTTTATTAATTTATTCCTAAATTTTTTATAGAGGTCAACTGGAAGACCATCTGGTCCTGCACTTTTTCCTGATTTCATATTATCAATGGCTAGCCCAACTTCTTCTTGACTAATTTTAGACTCCAGTATCTCCCTGTTTTCATTTGGAATACACGGTATAGATAATCCATCCAAAAACCCATTTAGTTTTGTTAAGTCAGTTTCATTTTTTGTATTATATAATTTTTCATAATAATCTCTAAAGGCACTATTAATTTCTAAAGGATCTACAACTGGCTGTCCGTTACTTATAATACTGGTAATTGGTGTTTTAAATTCTAATTGTTTAATCTGCCATGCCAATAATTTTCCTGATTTTTCACCTTGTTCATAAAAAGATTGCTTCAATCTTAGAAGACTCGAGGTAGCTCTATTCACTGATTTTTTGTCATATTCAGCTCTCAGAATCAGTAATTCGTTCTCTAACTTTGGGTCACTTCCTGCATACACTTTTTCTTGAAGAATTTTTATTTTATGTTCCAATTGGACTCTCTCCTCTCGAGTCTTCTTAGATTTTGAACCTGTATAACTAATAATATGCCCCCAATAAAAGCTTTGAAAGCCTCCCACTATATACATGCTGATGTTTGTGTAGTATTGATATCAAAGAACTCATCTGTTTTTCTATGTACTTAACAAATTCCTCATCCTGAAGCCATTTATGCTGAAATTGCCACCTACCTGGTTCCTTTGTCAATTTCTTATCTACATATATGAGACAGCAGGGTGCATGATCAGAGATCACAATATTATCATAGAAGCAGTTTTGAATCTTGGACCTTAATTCTGTGGAGATCAAAAAATAGTCAATACGTGAGAATGTCTTATAGATATTAGAATAACAAGAGTAGGCTTTAACTTGTGGTTTCATTTCTCTCCATATATCTAGCAATCTCAATTCTTTCATAAAATGATTAATGATCATCCTGCATCCATTGTGCGTACAGTCTAGTCCTGTTGATCTATCTATACCGGGATTCAATGTACAATTAAAATCCCCTGCTATTATATGTTGCCCTGTAAGTGAAGATAAAATAAGGAATAAATTAGTAAAGAAATTTTGATCATCTATATTGGGACAGTATAAGTTCACCAAATTTATATTTTCTAATACAAAGATCCTTGAATGATTAGATATCTTCCAAATTTGTCTCCAATTACATTTTTCACTTGAAATGGGACTGATTTATGTATGAGAGTCATAACTCCCCTGGCTCGGGATGAAAATGATGAGGTGAATACACTTCCTTGTGTTACACCCAGGAGGGGCGAAGGGGAGGAAGGATGATAGAGCCAAGCTGTTAGACTTTGCAGCGACTGTTTATTGACTTCTCCCAGCTCACACGGCACGGCACATCACTTACACAGCACATCGCTATACACCATCTTGTCTCAACACTCTCTCTACACTCGCTCTCGACTTCTCTCTCGAACGTTCTCTGGAACACTCTCACTAGAGCGCATACACTCTTCTTCTATGGTGTTCTCTAACACTACACAGTGTCTTAACATTACTGAGCGCCACCTCTGGCGTAGAAACGCTACTACTTCCATTGACAGCTCATATCTAGACAGTGCATATTCAGTACTTTAATACATTCCCTATAAATGCTCCCATTTACTATTAATCATCAAATTATAGTCCCTTAGGTACATTTAGAGTACCTTAGGCACTCTACAAGAAGGGACAGCGCAGGCTGTTCCTGCTGAGGAGACTCAGGTCTTTTGGTGTACAAGGGGCGCTGCTGAAGTCATTCTATGACACGGTGGTGGCATCAGCCATCACTTTTGGAGTGGTCTGCTGGGGCAGTGGCATTACTGCAGCCGATAGGAAGAGACTGAACAAACTGATTAAGAAAGCTAGCTCTGTCCTGGGGCAACGCCTTGATCCGATGGAGGAGATAGGAGAGAGAAGGACGGTGGCTAAACTGTCATCTCTGCTGGAGTCCGAGTTCCACCCTATGCAGGACATACTGGATGCACTGAGGAGCTCATTTAGCAGCAGACTACATCATCCCAGGTGCACAACCGAGAGGTTTCGTAGGTCCTTCCTACCAACGGCTGTCAGACTGTACAACCTAAGCAGGGCTGCTCGCAGAGATAGCAAAAAGACGTAACAAACTAATAGTTTTTTTTGAATGCAAAAGATGCAATAGACTTACACAATGGTCCTCTCCGGCATACAACTAGGAACATACCGGTCGCTATGGAGGGTGAGAATATGTATGGGCACATAATCATACCATGTAGGATAACTAAATAGACGGTTATGCTGTTTCATCCCACCTAGCAACAATGCTCTGCACTGTGTGTGTTTATATATTTACATATTTATTCCATCTAGCTACAATGCTCTGCACTGGGTGTGTTTATATTTATATATCTATATATTTATTCCATCTAGCTACAATGCTCAGCACTGGGTGTGTTTATATTTATATATCTATATATTTATTCCATCTAGCTACAATGCTCCGCACTGTGTTTTTATATATCTACATATTATTCCATCTAGCTACATTGCTCCGCACTGTGTGTGTTTATATACTTGCATATTTATTCCACCTAGCTGCAATGCTCCGTACTGTGAGTGTTTATATATTTACATATTTATTCCATCTAGCTACAATGCTCTGCACTGTGTGTTCATATATTCATATATTTATTCCATCCAGCTACAATGCTCTGCACTGTGTGTGTGTGTGTGTATATATATATATTTTATAGTAATATGTACATATGTATATTAGCTGCTCTTGCTTGCTTGTTTTTTTTCTTGCCTTCTGATTGTTGCTCTGAGTGTTGCTATCCCTGTGCTGTTGCAATCCTGGAATTTCCCCGTTGTGGGACTAATAAAGGCTTATCTTATCTTATCTTATTAAGAATATTCACATTTGCCATTAGCATCTAATCCACACTGTTTCTGAGGGTTCACTAGAGGTCATCCAAAATTAACGCTTTCCTACACTCACCCCTCAAAAAGTTAATGTCGTCCCGACATTACACCTTTCTTAAAAAACAGTAGTTTTTTTCTCTCTTTTCTTCTGTCAGTTCACATTTGGTAATCATGTATTACATGTTAAGTAGGGTATCGCTACACAGGAGTCAGAGTTCATTAAAGTCTATAAAGATGCAACTGGTAATTGTCCATAGTACAGCATGTATCTCCTATTCCATGCAATACATTTGCAGAAGAGGTCTTTGTGCACGATAACCTTCAACCGCTCCATCCATCATGGTGGGTATCTGCATCTTTCCTGAGAATAAGGATACTCAATCTAGTCATAACCTACCAAATAAACCTAGGTGTGATGCCTGTGCCTTAGTAACACACTGCAAGTCTCTTTTTGTGTTTTTAAATTTTTTTGTTCTTTTTTTTCAATTTTTTTATCAACCATCACAGTAACTACCAAGTTACTTTTCAAGACAGTTATGTCTGACCAATGGTTATCTTTAGCTTCTACACCTTTGTTCTAGACAGATGAAATGCAATGAAGTGCAAGGTTGGCCTAACTCATCATAAGTCAATCTCAATGGCTGTTTTCTTATTCTTGAAGGATACGTTTTAACAGGAATCTCGTCAGGTCCCTCCTGGTCACTGGAACTGGACTCCGACACCTCATCACTCTGGTCCTGGTCTGCCTCAGCTGGATCTGGAACCACCGGATCGTCGACCTCTGGTGCCAGCTGCACCTGCGTGACGTCATCTGGGTCCTGGTCCTCATCCTCCGGAGTAGTGTCATCATGCGGGTAGAACTCCGGTGCATCGGCTCTCATTGGACGCTGCTCTTGATCCTTCCCAGCTCGTAATCCAATTATGGCATTCCAACCCTCTTCATCTTCATCATCTGTGTTGCTTTGTCTGTCCACATGCCTTTGTCTTTTAGAGTCTCTTTCTCTTATTTTCTTAGAGGCATGTTTCACTGTTTCCATAGGAAGAAAGTCACATGGTAACAAAAGGTTTCTGTGCATGACCCGAGTACGTCCCTTGCCAGTTTCAGGTCTGATTTCATATACTGGACTGTCTGGGTACTTCTTTTGGGTCACGACATACACCTTGTCTTCCCAGTATGATCTTAATTTTCCTGGCCCACCTTTTTCGGTCAAGTTTCGAACCAATACTCTGGATCCAGGGAGTAATTCAGCACCGTGAACCTTTTTATCATAAAGTGCTTTACTTCTCATCCCTTCTTTGTTTGGTGTTTTAGAAGCGAGTTTGTAAGCTTCAGTCATTGTAGCTCTCCACTTTTCAGCATAGTCTTGCTGAGAAACACTCTGCTCTCTTGTTGTGAGGCCAAACATCAGATCAATAGGCAACTTTGGACTACGACCAAACAACAGAAAATATGGTGCGTACCCCGTAGCTTCACTACGCGTACAATTATAGGCATGAACCACTTTTGCCAGAGAGGACTTCCAGTCTTCCTTAGCTGCTTCGGGAAAATTTCTGAGCATTGCCAACAGTGTACGATTAAATCGTTCCACCTGCCCATTCCCTTGGGGATGGTAGGGCGTTGTTCGGGACCCCTGCACACCACTGTACTCTTGGAGTTTTGCAAAAAGTTTATTTTGGAACTCTCTTCCCTGATCATGATGGAGTCGTGTGGGGAAGCCAAACTCGAGGGCAAAATCTCCAAAGATCTTCTCAGCAGCGGTGTGGGCAGCTTTGTTACGACATGGGTAAGCCTGGGCAAAACGAGTAAAATGGTCCATTACAACCAGGATATACTCATATCCTCCTTTGCACTTCTCCAAATGCAGGAAATCCACTGACACTAATTCAAATGGGTACGTGGTGACAATGTTAGTCAGTGGTGCCCTTGTTATCTTATTGGGACGTTTGTTCTTCAAACAACTGCAACCTTTCGTGATGTAGTGCTCCACATCTCTTTGCATGTGAGCCCAATAAAAACGCTCTCTTATCAAGTTCATCACTCTCTCTACCCCTAAATGACCCATGTTTTCATGGAGCTCTTTGAACACGAGTTTGTGAAACTTCTGGGGTAGGTAGGAGTAGCTGGTCATGTGTTGCCGTTCTCCTGTAAAGCAGTCCATCATCTTCCAAGTACAGCTTGTGTTTCTGCCTGACTAAAGCTGCAATTTTACTGTTCTGCTGCTTTACACTTCTTGGCCATTGTTTTGATAACACATAGCGCAACACCTCTCCAATCACGGAGTCTTCTTCTTGAGCTCTTTTTAGATCAGTCTTTGATATTTCAGCTATAGAGCTGGCTTCTTGGTCTGCTTCACTAATGAGAGTAGAAATGGTGACTGGGCAGAGCCATGGTTCACTTTCTTGTGACTTTACCTTGACTGCCTGTGTCACACAATTCATCACATCAGGATCAACGTTCTGGGTGCATCTGTTCATGTACTCCTCCATATCTAGGGGCATACGTGAAAGTCCGTCTGCATCTCTGTTTGCTTTTCCAGGGCGATACTTAATCACAAACTGGAAATCAGCTAGTTCTGCTACCCACCTCTGTGTGGTTGCATTTAACTTTGCGGTGGTGAGCACATACGTCAGGGGATTATTGTCCGTATAGACAGTGAATGGTGGAGAATAGTACAGATAATCCCGAAACCTCTCACAGATGGCCCACTTCATGGCAAGAAACTCCAGCTTCACTGAATGAAGGTGGTAGTTCTTCTCTGAATTTGACAGTGTCCTGGAGCCATATGCTATCACCACCAGTTTGTCTTGTTGTCGCTGGTATAACACCGCCCCAAGCCCCTCCTGTGAAGCGTTACAGTGTAAAATGAAGGGTTCTTCAAAGTTCGGGTAACCTAACACTGGGGGTTGGGTAAGAAGGTCAACAAGCTGACAAACTACTGCTTGATGCTCTGGGCGCCACCTGATCACATGGGATGAGGGTAAGTGGCCTCCATCATTCTTTTTGACATGTTTCTTTGAGTTTTTCTTTGCTTTGTCTGTGTGATCTTTAGCCAGAAGGTCGTAAAGAGGCTTTGCTATACGAGAGAAGTTTGGAATATAGCTACGGTAATATGAAATAAAACCTAGCAATTTCCTTAGCTCTCCCACAGTGGAAGGTTGCTGCTGTTTGAGTGTCTGCACTTGAGCAATGTCCACAGGGTCCATGGTGTAACCCTGTCCTGTTACCATTTTACCAAGAAAACGTACCTGCTGCTTGAATAACTCACATTTCCGGGGAGTCAACTTCACTCCATGACTTTGATAGCGGTGCAGGACGCTTCTCAGGTCTCGCAAGTGATCTTCAAAAGTCTGTGAATCTCCTTCCATCTTCTCCTAATTCTTTTTACATCCTCCTTTATTAGATGAGTTTCTTGTAAAAACACAATTTTTGAACCCATGTCTTTTATTTTATTCATAACTTGTTTAAGTTTTTTTAAATTTTGTAGACCTCTGCAATTCCATGAGGTTAAATTGAGATTAACGCTTTGGTCTATGATCAATAAGAAGTTTGAGATTACCTCGCAATGTAAACATGCTCACACAGAGAAGCAAAAACATGAGTGGTTGAACATTCATCCTACAAACTACACACAAACAAATTCCCCCTTCCCACATTCGTGGTAATCCCCCCAAAATCAAAAAAAAAAATTCCATCTCCCGCTATAGCCATTGACTGCTCCACACCCGTGAGGATCAGTCAAAACCACTCTTTCTTTCTCCTCTCAATCACCCTAACTCTACTGCTTTTAATGACGTAACATTAACTCTCTTCTGTAGTTTTCCAACTTAACTCCTAAATTTTATAGCAACTTTGTACATCATAGGTTTTTTTTTTTTAATATATAATACAATCTATATTTTGTAAACTTGCTATATGCTTCAGATCAGTCAGATGCCTGTGCAAATGCTTAAATATTCTACCTTATATTTTGTTCATGCTTAGCTCCCACCAGTCTCTTCTTGGATCTTCTTGATGAGCTCCTGCGCCTCCTCAGGGGTCTTGAAGATGTGGGTTCTGCCCTTATACGTGACCAGCAGTCTTGCAGGATAAATCACTCCATGACGAATCCCAAGGTTGCGCAGCTCTTTACGGGCGGGGTCGAACTGTTTCCTTAATTGTTGGATTCCTGTGGCCAAATCTGGGTAGAACCGCATCTGTTGATCTTGGTATTTAATTTCTCCTTTGGCTCGCGCTGCGTTGGAGATTGTCATCCTGTCTCTGTAGCTGAGGAACTTCATAATCAGCGTCCTCGGTGATGCCTTGTTATCTCTCGGTGGGCCGATTCGGTGGGCGCTTTCTAAGACGACTGATGACTGCAGCTCCGCGTTGTTCAGTGCTTCTGGGATCCACTTTTCCAAAAAGGAACATGGATCCAGACCCTCCGTTCTCTCCGGGAGACCCACCAGCCTCAGGTTGTTCCATCTCGACCGGGATTCTAAATCCAGAACATTATCTTCCAGATGTTTATTTTTTTAATTCCAATGAGCGCACCTTTAATTGTAGGCCGGTGACATCATCCTCAGCACTGGCAATTCGGAGCTCCACCTGCGACACCCGTTCCATACAGTTGCCTAACTCTTTTTTCATTCCTTCTATCGCTGCAATAATCCCGTCAAGTTTAGAGGAAAAGTCTGCTCTCATTGAACTAATGGCAGCGAGCACCGCACCTGTGCCATCGCCAGTAGTCACCGCTCCTCCGCTAGCTTCCTCCGTCATATTTGAGGATTTTTCTGCTTCGTCACGGACATGAAAGTCCGTTAACTTGGACTGTTTCGGCGATTCAGTTTTTCCTCCACCTGATTTCCCAGCCTTAGGCTTTACCGGCATGTCCTCGCCCAAACGTTGGGATAGGTTTTGTTCCAATTGAGAGAGTTATTTGCCGATTTTTTTTTTTTTTTTTTTTTTAGGAGCAGAGTAGAGTGAAGCACGTCCTTCTACGCGGCGGCCATAACCGGAAGTTCCTTCATTCACTCAACTTTTAACAAACAAAATTAAATCTTGTAATTTTCCTTGAAATAAATGTAAACCTTCAAATCACATGTTGCTTTAATAACATTGATATTATTCACTTTCTAAACTTAAGCGTTTCTTTGCCATTACTGTATCATCTGACTTTAGTTTTATTATGTCCTCCCTTTGTAGTCTAGGACTCATTTTCAACTAGAACTATTAGTTTCTAAACAGGTCTCTCAAGAACTGAGACTTGATTTAAGCGTTCACCTTTTTTCCCTAGATCTCTTGTTCCAACTTGAACTTTAACCTTTCGTACTAGACCTTAGTTGTGTTACAATGCCTTCTTTGGGAAGGATTACTGGATGTTTCAGCTCAAAGGATACAGATGACTTTCTTAACCTCCCTCCAACTCTAAGGAGGTTATCTACAAGAACAGGATCAAGCTGATGCATTTTGTGAGTTTTTGGTAGTTTAGCTGACTTTTGACTGAACCATTTCAGCTCATCTTCAAATGCCTCCTTTTGTGCTGCCCGAATGAGTGTGAGAGAGGCAACTCTTCTTTCCTCTACACTAATTGGACCTGACCTGTCTTCTTTTGCCAGTCTTTCAATCCTTGCTACAACATTGATGGCTGTATTCCAGTCAGAAAATCTTGAAAACCTTTCAAGAAAGTTGTCTCTTTCAACAGCATCTGTCTTCAAAACCTTTACTTCAGGGTCACCTATGAGAAGCTCTGGTGAATGTTGAACTGTGACAATTTCACGTTCCCATAAAAACTCAGGCCCAGTGAGCCAGTTTGAGTCAATCAGCTCTGCCACCTTGAGACCTCTAGAAGCATGGTCTGCTGGATTTTGATTGGTTTCAACGTAGAACCATTGCTTTGGATCTGTAGTGTTTCTTATTTTCTGGACGCGATTGGCAACAAACACATGGAAGCGCCGGGCTGCGGGACAGCCTAACAGATCTGGCATCTCTTCTGCAATGCTTAGAAGATGAGTCCACTCTTTCGCTGTCTCACGAGTTGGGATACTGTTTTTCTCAAGTGGAATGTATTCCCGTGTATAAGTAGGTGGCAAGACAACATACTCTTGTGAATGGTAACCTCTTACTTTGAGCCCATCTACTCTTTGGCAATGTACAGTTGAACCCCGGTCAGTCATTGTTGTCAACCTTAACTTAACAGGTTCTGTTTTTGCATGAATTTTCAATGCATCAGATTTATATAGCGCTTTATCATAGACACTCAAAGACGCTTTACAGAAATTAAGGGTCATCCACCACCTAGATGGATGAAGCAGCCACAATACGGCACCATCCCTTTTAACTATTCACACACACATACATTCACACAAAGGGCCACTTTAGAGTCTCCAATTAACCTAACCTGCATGTTTTTTTTGGGATGTGGGAGGAAACCGGAGAAATCCCGGGGTAAACCCACGCATACACGGGGAGAACATGCAAACTCCACACAGATCACTGTTGGTCGGGGGCTGGGATCGAACCCACGATCCCCCGGCAAAGGGTAAACTGTGCTGCCGCAGTGCTAACCACTGTGCCACCGTGCAGCCCGGTGGCGGAATTTTCTTCCGGAATTTTCTCACAAATATCTTGATCAATGAATGTATTGCTGCTTTGAGTGTCCAGAAGTGCATACACCAAGGTCTCTGGACTGTTTTCTGCTGCACAAGAGAGCCATACTGGAACAATCATTGAAGTGCGATCACTGTTGCCCACCTTTACACTACATGCAACTGTGGAAGTGCTTTCCTCTTGTGGTGGCATTTCTGGCTTTTCTCCTTGAGGACGTTCCTCGTGAAGTGGAGAGGGGTGGCTTCGCCTGCAAATATTACAAGTGACCTTCTGTCGACAGTTTTTGGAGATGTGACCAACTCTAAGGCAAGCAAAACACATGTTATTATCAATGACAAATTGTTTCCTGTCTTTGAGAGGCATTGCTGCAAACTTGTCACACTTATAGATAAAGTGATCTTGCTGACAGCAAATACACTTAATCTGCTTCTTATTCTGAGATGCTAAAGAGCTGGGCTTGGAACCTTTGCCACTTTGGGATGTGGCCTTTGAGGTTTGTTTTGGATAATTGGGTACATTTGTTGAAGCTACCACTGGCCTTGACACGTTTTTGTTCCTTCTCTAGTTTTTCACTTGTATGCTTTAGCGCATAAAGGGAGGAAATAGGATTGCATGCTATGCGCGCTTCTTCTGCCACAAAGTGTGCAAACTCTTCGAAACCTGGATATGCCTTCCCTTCATCCAGTGTTTTAGTGACATGTCTGTTCCAGCAAGTTGTTGCCCAGTCTGGAAGTTTCAGCAGTAATTTCTGATTTTCCTCACAATCATCCAAAACTCCAAGTCCTTGCACATGGGGCATGGCATTTTTACAAGAGATGAGGAAATCACTGAATTCTCTTAGTTTAAGGGAGTCTTTTGGTCCAATCTTTGGCCAGGAACTCAGTTTTCCCCTGAAAGCTCTTTGGACTACAAAGGGGTGGCCATAGCGCTTGTTTAAGGCATCCCAAGCCTGCGTGTACGCTTCTTCATCACTACGATAAAAGGTTCCTTCTAACACTGAAAGCGCCTCACCACTTATGTATTTTTTCAAATAGAACAGCTTATGCGCTGGATCTGTACAGCTTGTTTCTATCAAAGCCTTGAAGCAAGTGCTCCACTCTGTGAATTTAAGTGGGTCTCCTGTAAACACAAAAGGCTCTGGTGCCGGAAGTCTTGTCACAGCAAGGGATTCCTTGAGCGCTTGGACTAGTGAGACTTCGTTCTCTCTGGTCTCAGATATCCTGCCAGAGTTGTGTGGGACTGATACACTGTGGGGAACATTGATGCGTTTACTCTCAGTGTAAGGAGGGGCCGATACATTTTGTGGAACTTGAATGCATGGAGGGCTACTATGCTGCATTGGAAGCTGACTTGGAGGCAAAGTACTTTTTACTTCAACATCCCTTATTTCAGCATTAAACCTTGATTCCTCTTCAGCATACACATTGTATTCAGCCTCTATGACTTCAAGATCCCTTTGATCTTCCAGCCATTTTAGTTTTTCCTGCTGAGCCAAAATCTCCTTTCTGTGGGCAGATATTTCCATCTCCCTGTTTATTTCAGCCCGTTTTGATGCCAAACGTGCAGCTGCATCTGCTTTTTTCACCGATACATGACTTCCCTGCTGACTATGACTTGACTGACTGCTTTGACTAGTTCTAGACACAGTTGATCCATAAATTGACCTTGCATCTTCTCTTTGGAGTAACTGAAAGAGAGATTCCTTCACAGTTACTGCATCAAATTCCTTAGTATCAACATCTGCATACCGTCTTTGCAGGAGTAGGATTATTTCAGTTGTAACTGAAGTGCAGCTATCAAACTTCCTTCTCATATCTTGAGATGGTAAAGTAAGTGCACGTAAACTCTCATACCTTTGCTTCAGTTCTGACTCACACTTTTCTATTGAATGAATCATTTCACCCAACTCAGTTTTAGAGCACTCTTCCTTAAGTTTAGATCTTGTTAGTTGAATCTCTGCTTTAAAGTTAAGATACGTCGACATAAACTTTCTTTTTCTCTCTGTTATTTCCTTTCTTTTAAACGCAACGATTTTTTCTGTAGGGCGTTTCTCCCTTTCTGATCGTCTCACTTGCGTTTCGACTTGAGATGATGATGGTAACCTTATCTTGTGTATTTCAAGATCTCCAATTATTTCTCCTATCCGTGTCTCAATTTCTCGTCTTTTTAAGTCGACAGCTTCAGTTTTTAATTTCTCTTCGAACGTTACTTTCTCATCTTCTAGAGCTGCAAGTATTTCCTCTAATGCACGAAACTCACTTGTGCTCTGCTCCATTTTCAAAAATGATTTGAACTAACACTTTTGGAATTTTACAGTGAAAGGAAAGTTAGAAAACTGCTGGGAGAACATACAATAGGAAACAAGTGACACTCTTCAGTAATTTACAACACTTCAATTTTCTTTTACTTCTGTTTCTTTTCTCAATTTAACTTAGGAATTAAAAAGTTCCAAACTGAAAATATACCATCTAACCTGGTAATTTAAAGGTGTTGTGACCTTTTGCAAACTGCATTGTCCATAAATGTCGCTCTGGTACCTCTTCTGTCCGGCTGAATGTCCAGCGGATGTGGGAAGAAGCATGCACGTCTTTTATTTGCTCAGCAAACAAAGTCCTTGAAGCATGGCCCTGCAGGAATCTTGCTGCTTGCTCCTGGATTAGGCACGTTTTTCACTGTAACCGCTCCCAAAGTCTTCTTCTAGGTCAGAAAACCACGCTCCAGCTGATGTTGACAAGTTTTTTGTTTATTTTGCCACAGCAAATCTTCGCCCTTAAACACCGTGAAAAACTAAAAATACAGACATAAAAAACATGAATACAAAATAAATTATAACACTTAACAAATGTTCATCAACAAAAATAATCACATACCGTGTGCGCCTTCTGCCTAGAATTTAGGAGTTGTTAGTCATGTCACAAATTTCCCAAACAAAGTCCTCTCTCCGCATCTGATTGTGGACAGCCTCCAGCAGCCGTGTGACTCTTCTAATCAGGCATGTGAACAGCGCATGCCTACCACCCATTTTTGCACCATATCAGGTCCGGGTTTGCTGCTGTTTCCTCACAAACATGGAGAACATTTAACAGTCCGGCTGCCTGCAGGAAAAACACTCCGTCCTCTCTCCCGACACTCGCTCACACAATGGCGCTGATAGGCGGGGCGAGACACCTGCACGAGCCCCCTTCACGAGCTCTCCAACTCACCCGTGAGCTCGGCAGCACGAGCGCATATGCGCTGTGATATGGAGGGACTGAAGGCGGAGAAAAGGACACCGCTAACGTCCGCACACTGGCGCACACACCCATAAACAAACATTATTTCAGAAAAAGAACCAAAAATACATAAACCTTTTCACTGTGACAGCTACAGACATCATGTTAAATATGCTTAACATTTAAGAAAAATATATGGGGCTCCGAGTAGATTGTGGCTCTTAGCAGATCAGAGCCTAAGGCAGTTGCTTACCTTTGCCTGTTGTGTCTGCAGTGGAAAATCAGTAACCTGGGATTAAATCACTGATCAATAGACTCCACTATGGACCCAAACTGTTGTCAACTTCTCTTCCAATTGATGCTGATGTAGGGTTGCCAACTGTCCCGGTTTAGCCAGGGCGTCCCGTTTATTGGGATAAATATGTTTTCCCGAGCGGGACGTGTGTTGTCCTGTATATTTAAGGCCGACCAATTGAACGGGCTAGGCTGGACTGAAGCCCAGGGGCTGACAGTGTATCCAGAAAGTATTCACAGTGCTTCACTTTTTCCACATTTTATGTTACAGCCTTATTCCAAAATGGATTAAACTCATTTTTTCCCTCAAAATTCTACACACAATACCCTATAATGACAATGTGAAAAAAGTGGGGTTTTTTTTTTAGATTTTTGCAAATTTATTCATAATAAAAAAACAACAACTAAGAATTCACATGTACATAAGTATTCACAGCCTTTGTTCAATACTTTGTTGATGCACCTTTGGCAGCAATTACAGCCTCAAGTCTTTTTGAATATGATGCCACAAGCTTGACACGCCTATCTTTGGGCAGTTTCGTCTATTCCTCTTTGCAGCACCTCTCAAGCTCCATCAGGTTGGATGGGAAACGTTGGTGCACAGCCATTTTCAGATCTCTCCAGAGTTGTTCAATTAGATTCAAGTCTGGGCCACTCAAGGACATTCACAGAGTTGTCCTGAAGCCACTCCTTTGATATCTTGGCTGTTTGCTTAGGGTCGTTGTCCTGCTGAAAGATGAATCGTCGCCCCAGTTTGAGGTCAAGAGCGCTCTGGAGCAGGTTTTCATCCAGGATGTCTCTGTACATTGCTGCATTCATCTTTCCCTCTATCATGACTAGTCTCCCAGTTCCTGCTGCTGAAAAACATCCCCACAGCATGATGCTACCACCACACCATTGGCTTAGTTATGAGTGGTGCCTGGTTTCCTTCAAACATGACATCTGGCATTCACACCAAAGAGTTCAATGTTTGTCTCATCAGAGCAGAGAATTTTGTTTCTCATGGTCTGGGCAGTGCAGTGGCGGAGTGGTTAGCATTGCGGCAGCACAGCAACTCACCCTTGGCCTGGGTTCGATCCCAGCCCCCGACCAACAGTGATCTGTGTGGAGTTTGCATGTTCTCCCCGTGTCTGCGTGGGTTTTCTCCGGGATTTCTCCGGTTTCCTCCCACATGCCAAAAACATGCAAGTTAGGTTAATTGGCATCAACTGGGGATTCTAAATTGTCCTTAGGTATGACTGTGAGAGTGAATGGTTGTCTGTCTCTCTGTGTTGGCCCTGCAATGGACTGGCGATCTGTCCAGAGTGTACCCTGCTTCTCACCCAAAGATGCTGGGATAGGCTCCAGCCCCCCCGCGACCCGAAAAGCATTAAGCGGAAGAAGATGGATGGATGGATGGTCTGAGAGTCCTTCAAGTGCCTTTTGGCAAACTCCAGGTGGACTGCCATGTGCCTTTTACTAAGGAGCAGGTTCCGTCTGGCCACTCTACCATACAGGCCTGATTGGTGGATTGCTACAGAGATGGCTGTCCTTCTGGAAGGTTCTCCTCTCTCCACAGAGGAATGCTGGAGCTCTGACAGAGTGACCATCACGTTCTTGGTCACCTCCCTGACTAAGGCCCTTCTCCCCCGATCGCTCAGTTTAGACGGCCGGACAGCTCTAGGAAGAATCCTGGTGGTTCTGAACATCTTCCATTTACAGATGATGGAGACCACTGTGCTCATTTGGACCTTCAAAGCAGCAGAAATTTTTCTGTACCCTTCCCCAGATTTGTGCCATGAGACAATCCTGTCTTGGAGGTCTACAGATAATTCCTTTGACTTCATGCTTGGTTTGTGCTCTTACATGCACTGTCAACTGTGGGACCTTGCATAGACAGGTGTGTGCCTTTCCAAATCATGTCCAATCAACTAAATATACTACAGGTGGACTCTAATTAAGCTGTAGAAACATCTCAAGGATGATCAGCGGAAACAGGATGGACCTGAGCTCAATTTTGAGCTTCATGGCAAAGGCTGTGAATACTTATGTACATACGATTTCTTAGTTTTTTTATTTTTAATAAATTTGCAAAAATCTCAAAAAATAATTTCTCACGTTGCCATTATGGGGTATTGTGTGTAAAATATTGAGGAAAAAAAATGAATTTAATCCATTTTGGAATAAGGCTGTAACATAACAAAATGTGGAAAAAGTGAAGCGCTGTGAATACTTTCCGGATGTACTGTACAAACTGCGAAGATCAGGACCTATCATGATCCAATGAAAAAGATCACCTTATTTTTAATTGGTTAAATTCTATGTCCATCACTTGATATTTATGTGTGGCTGCTGATTGGTCTAATTTACAAGTGCCCCACGTGGGTACCAGTAACAATAGCCTATCAGAGGAATTGTTTTGATATGTGACTATGCAAGCCCCAGTGAGAGTAAGAACTAATTAGCTTGGACAAAATGCCCAGAAAAAAGTTTGAAAGTGGCGCTCAAAATTATTCAGAGGAAAAGAGCTTAGAGAAAATGAATTGTTCAAAAATCCTGAAGCGTCAACGATTTTTCTAAGCTGGAGCATTGAGTAGCAGAGGCTACTAATTACAAACGGAGGAGGCAGGTGGGCTGTTAAAGCACTCACCTGGAGGAGAAGGGAGATGCCATGATTGCTTACATCAGACAGCTGTGTGTGGCACAGTGGACTCCGAACTTGGTAAAAAGTAGACTGGATCAAGCATGCATCCATAGAGTACGATGATATTTGTGAGCTGGACTTAAAGGACATAATGATTTTTCTTTAAAGAAGGCCAGAAGAAAACACTTCTAAAAAAGGTAAGACATGCTATTTGTAGTGTTTCCAGCCACCTGTGCAGGTTTTCCATTGCTGCTGTTGTGCTTGTTTGAATCAGAATACTTCACTGATGTAATTTTATGCCAAAGGCAGTATCTGTCACACTGTAAAAAGGGAAATCTCAGTAAGATAAAATATCCTAGATCAAGGCTTCATGCTTGTTTTTTCTCTCTCAAGTTAATTTTGACAAGAATTTCTTTTTGTTGTGCAGTTTTCTTTAAGATTTTACTTGCTTTACGAAAGTTTTTACTTGTTTTAAGCAATTTAATCTTACTTTGTTGGCAGATATTTTTTCTAATTTTAACTAGAATTATCTATTGACAGAATTTTTTTTTGTTTAAGTAAAATTATCTGCCAACAGAGCAAGAAAATTTGACTTAATAAATTGCGTAAAACAAATTAAATCTATTGGGAAAGCATGTAAAATTTTCTTACACAAACTGCACAGCAAGAATAAATGTCTCATCAGGCAAAAAAACAAGCATAAACAGCATTAATTTATTAAGATATTTTACTTATATTTGACTTTTTGCTGTGTAGTTGTGTGTGGCTCAGGAGGTAGAGCAGGTCACCCAATAATGGGACAGTTGGCAGTTCGAATCCCAGTCCCCCCATCTTGCTGTTGTGTCCTTGGGGAAGACACTTTACCCACCTTGCCTCCCGTGTGTTCATGACACTGATGTATAAATGTTTGGTGGTGGTCGGAGAGGCCGTTGGCATGGATTGGCAGCCATGTTTCCATCAATCTGCTCAATGATCAATCTGCAATAATGGACTCATTACAAGTGTCTTTGGGTGTCATGAAAAGTGCTATATAAATGCCATCCATTATTAAAAACATACTACATAAACTGAGATTCTGTATTCTGGAAATTCTGGAATTTCTAGGTATACAGTGTGATTTTTTTTTTTTTTTTCCTTGTAGTATTAAACATGACATTGAAATCAGTATTTTTTAAGGTATTATTAAGGTAAAAAATTCCAGTATTATGACAGTACTAATGTCCACAACATTGTGTCATTGAACAATAGTTAAAACTTTCTGCCCCTTATTTGGCTGTGAGAAGGTTGGCAACCCTACGCTGATGTGAACATCACACCGGGATGAATGTGTGTGTTAGAGTGAAAGTAGGTATGGAACAGGAAACTGTGAACCAGAATGGCTCTTATAAAAGTTATCCACCTTACTCCTAGCCCCCATGATGCCTTGCATGAATTATGGTAGCAACTTCCAGTACTAGTTTAGAACATGTGGTTGTCACTGAAACGGGACACTTTTCCTTGTTAAAAATAATAACTTTGGCATCAAAAATGCAGGAACATGGCCTTTTGCACCTCAAAAACAGCAATATAATCATACCACTTCCCAAGACTACGGAGGGATGAGAAGATGACCTTAAAAAGTGGCCTGACAGACAGTAGCTCCGTTAGTTAGCGCTGCTGCTAAGATGCTAATGCTGTAAACAAACAAAAGC
This sequence comes from Pholidichthys leucotaenia, assembly GCA_020510985.1. Classification (NCBI taxonomy): domain Eukaryota; kingdom Metazoa; phylum Chordata; class Actinopteri; order Cichliformes; family Pholidichthyidae; genus Pholidichthys; species Pholidichthys leucotaenia. The sequence continues at coordinate 374,349,950 of CM035836.1, read as the reverse complement.
TTTGAGATATAGCAATGACTCCACTGCAATAAAGTCAGATGCATTTTGTTAAAAGATGTTGGACATAATCAAATTTACCTCAGAGCAGACGTAGAATCTAGTCAGAGCCACAAAGAACCACAACACCGTGCTTGGGTGTTTTAATGTTGTGTCCTTGGGGAAGACACTTTACCCACCTTGCCTCCCGTGTGTTCATGACACTGATGTATAAATGTTTGGTGGTGGTTTAAAATTAAAATGCTCATGCTACTGTCATGCCGTGAATGCTTGTTATTTAACTTAACATGTACAGACCTTTTCTGACAATTATTCAAAATTTTATTGATCTATATTTTGTGATAATTTAAAAATTAATGCATGCTGAAGCTGCTAGTCCATATTGTTCCAAGGCAGTACAATGAATGCAAAAGCCCCCCCAAAACTATTTGATATCTTTCTTAGATTGTTAAGCCTTAGGAAGCAAACTGTTACTATTTTTTATTTATTTTTTTACTTCATGCAGCCTTCATTCTGGCGACATACATATATAACACATAAACGTCAGATCAGTGACATTCATGCAAGTGAAAACATACCTGGTGTGCTCTTGTGTCTGTACCACCGATCACACCAACAGTCCTTTTTCGTTTTCAGTGAATGATCTACACATTGCCGGTGAGAAGCCTCCATTTATACATTCTATGGCACAACCATGAATAAGATAAGATAAGCCTTTATTAGTCCCACAACGGGGAAATTCCAGGATTGCAACAGCACAGGGATAGCAACACTCAGAGCAACAATCAGAAGGCAAGAAAAAAAAAACAAGCAAGCAAGAGCAGCTAATATACATATGTACCTATTACTATAAAATATATATATATACACACACACAGACACACAGTGCAGAGCATTGTAGCTGGATGGAATAAATATATGAATATATAAACACACAGTGCGGAGCACTGTAGCTAGATGGAATAAATATGTAAATATATAAACACCCACAGTACGGAGAATTGCAGCTAGGTGGAATAAATATGTAAATATATAAAAACACACAGTGCGGAGCATTGTAGCTAGATGGAATAAATATGTAAATATATAAACACACACAGTGCAGAGCATTGTTGCTAGATGGGATGAAACAGCATAACCGTCTACTTAGTTCTCCTACATGGTGTCGTGTTCTTTAGCTGAACAAAATAACGTGGGACAACTGCGTGCTGTTGAACATGAACTTTACTTGGCGCTTGCATGAGAAAAAGAGACAGCGCATATATAATTACGTCACGACGTCGGATGCGTGACCAAAGATCACTAGTTACAGACAAGATAATACTGTCGTTTGTTTACACCACATCTCCCTTTTTTCTTTTTTTTTTCGAGAGTATGCGTACATGTAACTAGTATTCAAGTGTACATTTTCTCTGAACTTAGCATGCACTTTTAAACCTTCGCTTATTATTTTCTAAACATTAACAACACCACAGCTAAGAACATTCTGTGTTTGTACATTTTACCATTCTTTAGAGATCTAACTTTTTAGGTTTGACAATAGTTCTTCCCGATCTAGTTCTCACAACATCAGACTTTATAGGAGTAACAGGAGGTACAATAGGCATTTGTTTCACCTGCTCTGAAGGTTCATCTGACCCACTCTGCTGTTTGGTACACTGTTGCAAAGGTGAGTGTAGAGGAATCAAATGCATGCGATTGTGTCTCACTGTCTCCTGTGGTAGGTCCACTGTATAAGATCTCGGTGTTGAGTGACTTTGGATAACAGTGCCTGGTGTTTTAGCATCTGTCACCCACACTTGTTCTCCTGGTGACAAGCTACACAAGGGTTTTGCTCGGTGACGTCTGTTGTAGTTTGAAATGTCCGACATCCTCTTCTCCCTTTCCTTATGAGCAAGAGTGACGCTGTCCGGCAGTGTCGGATCCAACTGAGAGGGAAGAGTCGGTAGTGTCGTCCTCAGGCGGCGGCCCATGAGGAGTTCAGCAGGGCTGTAACCATTTTGGAGAGGAGTAGCTCTATAGGCAAGAAGAGCTAAATATGGATCAGCAGCCTTTTTCAGTAAGTTTTTCACAGTCTGTACAGCACGTTCCGCCTCTCCGTTACTTTGCGGGAACCTTGGGCTGCTTGTGATGTGTTTAAAGCCATAGGCAGCCGCAAAGTCTGTGAAAGTCCGACCAGAGAACTGGGGCCCATTATCAGACATCAGGACCTCAGGGATGCCATGACGGGCAAAGAAAGACTTCAGGTGAGTAATGACGTTGCTGGATTTCGTTTTGTTCAGCAGGGCAATCTCAACGAACCTGGAAAGATAGTCCACAGCAAGAAGGTAAGTTTTCCCTCCCAGCTCGAACAGATCTGTACCCACTCTTTGCCATGGGCGGTCAGGGTATTCGGTTGGCATTAATGGCTCACTGTGGTTGTGTCTCTCTTGTATGCATGTTCTGCACTTTAACACCATTTCACTTATCTGTTGGCTGAGACCAGGCCACCATACTGACTGGCGAGCTCGGGCTTTACATTTTACATCTCCTTGGTGTCCGTCATGTAGTTTTGTTAAGACATCGTTTCGCATTGCTGAAGGGATAACAAGTCTTGAATCCTTCAACAGCAAACCGTCTTTCACGGTAAGTGTGGCTCGGTCGGGCCAGTAGTTTCTCAACAGAGGTTCTTGTTTTGCATGTTCAGGCCAACCTTGACTGCACATGACCATTACACGAGCACACACACTGTCCATTTTCAGTTGTTCCTTGAGTGTTTGCATATATGATGAACTGATAGGCATATTTTCAATGATGCTGTCCACATATGTCTGTGCTCTCCATGAGTTCCTCGTCTGATTTTGTCAGTTTTGTTTTCAATGGTGAGCGAGACAAAGTGTCTGCTGTCCAGAGCGATTTACCCGGGGCATACTGTACATTGTACGAGTAACGCATGAGTCTCATCCTGAAGCGCTGGATCCTCGGTGGCAGTAGATCCAAGGCTTGAACTCCTAAGAGTGACACAAGAGGTTTATGATCAGTTTCCAGACAGAAGTGTTTGCCTATTAGAAAATCACGGAATCGTTCGCATGCCCATGTGGATGCTAAGGCTTCTTTTTCCACTTGTGCATAGCGTTGTTCTGTTGGAGACAGCGACCTTGAAGCGTAGGCGACTGGTCTCCATCCTTCTTCCCACTGCTGCAGGAGAACACCACCTAGACCATAAGAAGAAGCATCAGCCGATACTTTAGTGTCTCTGTTTGGGTCATAAATAGCAAGCACTGGGGGTGAAGTTAGAGCATCTTTGAGCATTTTGAATGCTTTAGCTTGGTCTACACCCCAATACCAGCTGTTCTTCTTGGACAAAAGATCTCTCAGAGCTTTGTCTTTCTCTGCTAAATGGGGGATAAACTTTCCCACCTGATTGACCATGCCCAGAAAACTTCTTAGCTCTGTCACGTTTGATGGCTCATTCATCTCTGTGATGGACTCTGTTTTCTTTGGGTCAGGACTTATGCCAGTGTCCGTAATGATGTGGCCAAGGAAAGTCACTTTGGTCTGTGACAGATCACATTTCTCCACATTCAGAGTTATACCTGCTTTTTCCAGTCTTTGCAGGGTGGTATGGAGTCGGGCGTCGTGCTCCTCTTGGTCATGTCCCCATACCAGCACATCATCAACGTGACAGACCACTCCTTCAACTCCTTCGATAACCTCCGACATTTTGCGCTGAAAGTGCTCGGGCGCAGAGCTGATGCCAAAGGGGAGGCGGTTAAAGTGGAACCGCCCGAAGGGTGTTATGAATGTGGTCAGTTTGGCAGATTCCTCCGACAAGGGAATTTGCCAGAAGCCCATGTTGGCGTCCAGTTTGCTGAACACTTTGGCTCCTACTAGCATCCCAAGACTTTGTTCGACAGAAGGCAGCACAAACTTTTCTCTGCACACATACTCATTTAGTCCGGTAAAATCCACGCACAGTCTCAGCCTCGGACTGTTTTTCTTCGGAACAACGACCATGCCGGCGCACCAGTCTGTAGGTTCCTCCACTCGGGTGATGACTCCAAGCTGTTCCATCCTTTGGAGTTCCTCCTTGACTTTACCCATTAGAGGTATTGGAATCCTCCTTGGGGTTTTCAATGAGTATGGCACAGCGTTTGGTTTGAGTTTTATGTGGTAGGGCTGCTGCACTTCACCCAGACCGCTGCACAGTTTGGGGTAGGATGTTTTCAGAGTGTCCATTGAAATAACATCAACTCGCACAAGAAGGCCTAGAGCTATGATGGCAGGAAGGCCTAACAGTGGCGTGCTGAGATTTTTGACAATGTAGACCTTTTCTGTTGTCTGTTTTGTCCCATAGTTGAGCTGAAGCTTTGTGAAACCTGCGACCTCCAGTGGTTTCCTTCCAGGACCCAACAATGGTTTCTCCGGCTGCTGGAGAACAGGCATTTTTGCTCTTGGAAATATTTGTTCCAAGTCTGACTCCGCTATTGCAGTGACATCGGCTCCAGTGTCGAGTTTGAAAGACATTTTAGTGTCCCTCACCAGAATATCAGCTGTCCATACCTGGTGGCCTGTTGTGACTGAGCTGAGGAAAAAACTTCGCTCCTCTTCCTCCTCAATACTTTGGACATTCTTACTTTGCCTGCAGACCCGTTGGTAGTGGCCTTTCTTTCCACATGCATGACATTTGGCATCATTTGCAGGGCACTCGTATTTAGGGTGAGGAGAGCCACCACATTTATAGCACCATGCGTTTGGTGTACTTTTGCTTTTACTTTTAGACAGCTGGCGTGCGTTCACTGTTTCGCTTTTGAACTTAAACTTTGTCTTGTCGTATTTGGCTTTAGTAACTCTATCCACAGAGTTCGCATTCATCTGCATCACGTTTCCTTCATTCCTCAAAGTTGTTTGTTGCTTTTTGATCTCTTCTGATTGCCTTGCCATATTTACGGCTTTCTCCAAGTCCAAGTCTTTTTCCATTTGCATGCGCTCTGACAGTCTTGTGTCGGCCAAGCCCACTACTATTCTGTCTCTTATGAGCTCATCGTGAAGCTGACCGTAGTTGCAGTGCTCCGCTAATGCATGCAGGGCCGTTACAAATGCGTCTACGGTTTCATTTGGCTCTTGTTTGCGCATATTGAAACGTGCACGTTCATAAACAACATTTTTCTTTACAATGAAAAAGCTGTGGAAGCCGTCTCTCACTTTGCTATATTCGAGCTGCTCTGCTTCGGTTAACTTTAAGCCTCTCAGGACATCATCTGCTTCATCTCCCATGTAGTATATTAATGTGCTGACTTGATTTTCATTTGAACTTGAAGACAAATTGCTTGCCTGGCGAAATCTTTCGAAGCGCCGAATCCACTTGGTCCATTCATGTGGTTTGGAGAAATCAAAGGGCTCCGGTGGCTGAATGCTAAACGTGGCGCTGGGCGTGCTAGCCGCGATGCTAACTCCTGCTCTCACCGGTTCATCATCTCTATCTTCGGGCATCTTAGCTCACCTCTCTCCCTCTTCCCACTAGAATGACTTTTAGTGTCTGTCTTCACAGCTACGCAGCACTTCTGACACCATGTCGTGTTCTTTAGCTGAACAAAATAACGTGGGACAACTGCGTGCTGTTGAACATGAACTTTACTTGGCGCTTGCATGAGAAAAAGAGACAGCGCATATATAATTACGTCACGACGTCAGATGCGTGACCAAAGATCACTAGTTACAGACAAGATAATACTGTGTCGTTTGTTTACACCACACATGGTATGATTATGTGCCCATACATATTCTCACCCTCCATAGCGACCGGTATTTTCCTAGTTGTATGCCGGAGGGGACCATTGTGTAAGACAATTGCATCTTTTGCATTCAAAAAAACTATTAGTTTGTTACGTCTTTTTGCTATCTCTGCGAGCAGCCCTGCTTAGGTTGTACAGTCTGACAGCCGTTGGTAGGAAGGACCTGCGAAACCTCTCGGTTGTGCACCTGGGATGATGTAGTCTGCTGCTAAATGAGCTCCTCAGTGCATTCAGTATGTCCTGCATAGGGTGGAACTCGGACTCTAGCAGAGATGACAGTTTAGCCACCGTTCTTCTCTCTCCTATCTCCTCCACCGGATCAAGGCGCTGCCCCAGGACAGAGCTAGCTTTCTTGATCAGTTTGTTCAGTATCTTCCTATCGGCTGCAGTAATGCCACTGCCCCAGCGGACCACTCCAAAAGTGATGGCTGATGCCACCACCGTGTCATAGAATGTCTTCAGCAGCGCCCCTTGTACACCAAAAGACCTGAGTCTCCTCAGCAGGAACAGCCTGCGCAGTCCCTTCTTGTAAAGTGCGTCAGTATTGTGTGACCAGTCTAGTTTATTGTTCAGATGAACACCCAGGTACTTATAGGATGTCACCATCTCGATGTCTGTTCCCTGTATATTTACTGGTGCTGTGAGGGGTTGCCCATGCCTGCGGCAGTCCACCACCAGCTCCTTAGTTTTCCTCGCGTTGATCTGGAGGCAGTTCCGATGGCACCAGTCCACGAAGTCCTGGATAAGCCCTCTGTACTCAGCTTCATCTCCATTGGAGATGAGGCCAACGATCGCAGAGTCATCAGAGAACTTCTGTAGATGGCAGTGTGTTGTGTTGTGTGAGAAGTCCGCAGTATAAAGAGTGAACAGGAAGGGAGCCAGCACCGTTCCCTGGGGGGCCCCCGTGCTACCGATGATCGTGTCAGACACACAGTCCCGGGTTCTCACAAACTGAGGCCGGTTCGTGAGGTAGTCCAGGATCCATGATGACAGGTGCTGGTCCACCCCTGCGCGCAGCAGCTTGTCCTTCAGGATCATCGGTTGGATGGTGTTGAAAGCACTGGAGAAGTCAAAGAACATGATCCTCACCATATTCCCGGGCTTCTCCAGGTGGGACAGAGAACGGTGAAGGAGGAAGATCACTGCATCCTCCACCCCAATGCCATGATGGCATTGGGGTGGAGGATGCATCCAAGATGGCGCCCACAGCGGTCGACATGGTGCTTCGCTGCGCTCTTTGTTTGTTTTTGTTTGTCAATTGTGTGTCTGCTTGCACTTATACCCGTGAAGAACTTCTAAATATCAGGACTTTCACCCCCACGGACCTCCTCCCAGTTTTTCTAGCCCCTGCCGCCGATCTGGTTTATTGTTTGGCTCGGAAAGTGAGACGGCGGAAGAGAGGAAGACGAGCGGGCGCTCTCGTACGACTTCGCAGGAGAGGCTCGCGAACGGCGCTGCCTGGCATATTTCTGTCCAATACCAACTCTCTCTCTAACAAGGTAGATGAACTGAGACTGCTGATGCGTTTTAAGGACCTCGCCTCCTCAGCTGTCCTCTGCTTTACTGAGACCTGGCTCCGGGAAAATATACCGGACAGCGCGCTGCGCCTCGACGGCTTTCAGCTCTTCCGTGCTGATCGTGACACAGAGCTTTCCGGCAAGACCACAGGAGGCGGTGTCTGCTTCTACATCAACTGCAGCTGGTGCTCTGATGTAACGGTAATTTCCAAACACTGTTCTCCTGCCTTGGAATTTCTTGTTATCAATTGCAAGCCCTTCTATTCCCCGCGGGAGTTTGCTTCTTTCATAATGATCGCTGTGTACGCCCCTCCCGACGCGGACACGCGCGAAGCTCAGCGCGTGCTCGCGGATCACATTCAACACACAGAGCGGAGTTTTCCAGACTCGCTGATTATTGTGGCTGGCGACTTTAATCAGTGCAATCTGAGCCACGATCTCCCCCGCTACAAACAGTTTATTAAATGCCCCACCAGAGGATTAAACACACTGGATCACTGTTACACCACAGTGAAAGACGCATATCGCGCTGTCCCTCGAGCTGCGCTGGGATTATCTGATCACGTGATGGTTCACCTCATTCCCACATACAGACAGAGATTGAAGCTCACTAAACCTGTTGTGAGCACTACGAAGATACGGACCAGTGATGCTGAGGAGAAGCTGGAAACGTGCATGGAAATATCTGACTGGGGCATGCTTAAAGGAGCCACGCATGATCTGGATGAGTACACGGACACTGTGAACTCATATATCCACTTTTGTGAAGAGAACATTCTTCCATCACGCACCAGGGTGAGTTACTCTAATGACAAACCCTGGTTCACAGCTAAGCTCAGACAGATCAGGAAGGAGAAGGAAGCAGCGCTGAAAAGTGGAGACAGGGACTGCTACAGGGAGGTTAAATACCGGTTTAACAGAGAGCTGAAGAGGGCTAAATCTCTATACTCAGAGAGACTCCAGCAGCAGTTCACTGCTAATGATTCGGCTTCCGTGTGGAGAGGACTGAGGCAAATCACCAACTATCGACCTAAGGCTCCTAAAGGTCAGGATGACAAAGCCCTTTGTCAAAGACTGTCCCAACACTATGCCCGTTTTGACACCTCGTCATCTGTGTCCAACTCCCCCCCTCCCTCCAGCTCCACAGCCTCCACATTCCCTACTTCATTTAAGGCACCCCCCCCCCTCCTCCCCCCCTCCCCTTATCATCAGTGAGCAGGATGTGCTCAAACAGTTCTCCAGACTGAACCCGCGCAAGGCCCCCGGCCCAGACGGCGTGTCTCCCTCCACCCTGAGACTCTGTGCGAAACAGCTGGCTCCTGTATTCACAGACATTTTTAACACCTCCCTTAAGTTATGCCACGTGCCGTCCTGCCTCAAATCCTCCACCATCATCCCTGTCCCCAAGAAGCCACGGATCACTGGACTTAATGACTACAGACCTGTAGCACTCACCTCTGTCGTCATGAAGTCCTTTGAGCGCCTGGTCCTGTCCCACCTCAAGTCCATCACCATCCCTCTCCTGGACCCGCTGCAGTTTGCCTACCGAGCCAACAGGTCTGTAGACGATGCAGTCAACCTGGTCCTCCACTCCATCCTGCAGCACCTGGACTCCCCGGGAACCTACGCCAGGATCCTGTTTGTGGACTTCAGCTCCGCATTCAACACCATCCGCCCCGCTCTGCTCCGGGACAAGCTGTCCCTGCTCAACGTGCCTGACTCCCTCTGCAGGTGGATCATCGACTTCCTGACGGACCGGAGGCAGCATGTGCGGCTGGGAAAGACTGTCTCAGACTATACTAGCATCAGCACCGGATCACCCCAGGGCTGTGTACTTTCCCCCCTACTCTTCTCCCTTTACACCAACTCCTGCACCTCCAGCCACCAGTCTGTCAAGTTGATCAAGTTTGCGGACGACACCACCCTCATCGGGCTCATCTCCAACGGCGACGAGTCCGCCTACAGGAGAGAGGTGGCCCAGCTGGCGTCCTGGTGCAGCAATAACAACCTGCAGCTGAACGCTCTGAAGACAGTGGAGATGATTGTAGACTTCAGGAAAGTCACTACTCCTCTGCCCCCCCTCACCCTCTCAGGCTCTCCCATCACCACTGCTGATTCCTTCCGCTTCCTAGGCACTACCATCACCAGGGACCTCAAATGGGAGCTGACCATCAGCTCACTCATCAAAAAAGCCCAGCAGAGGATGTTCTTCCTGCGGCAGCTGAGGAAGCTCAAGCTACCCACCAAGATGTTAGTGCAGTTCTACACAGCCATCATCGAGTCCATCCTCACCACCTCCATAACCGTGTGGTACGCAGGAGCCACTGCCAGGGACAGACTAAGGCTGCAGCGCGTCGTGCGCACTGCTGAGAAGGTGATCGGCTGCAAGCTCCCATCTCTCCAGGATCTGTACATCTCCAGGACCCGGAGGCGTGCTGGCCGGATCATAGCCGATCCCTCACACCCTGGTCACGTACTGTTTGCCCCCCTCCCCTCTGGTAGAAGACTTCGGTCCATCCAGACTAAAACCTCCCGTCACATGAACAGCTTCTTCCCCTCTGCCATTAGACTGCTGAACACTAAGTGACTTATTGACTCTCGTGCACCATGTACAGCAGCTCAACCAGACTCATGTCAATCATCACCGTTTTCTTCCTGCATTACCGACTGCACTATATAGTTCTCCACAGTATCTGCTGCTGGCTAATATATATTTTAACTGTTGACCAGTATCACTTAATCTTATCCTACACTTTATTACATGTATAGTTTATTTCTCTTATCTTATCATGTTTAATGTTGCAGCATTGTACCGAGACAAATTCCTAGTTTGTGTACTACATGGCAATAAACCTGATTCTGATTCTGATTCTGATGCTGGTAGGCGAACTGGAGTGGATCCATCGCTGGTTCCACCAGGGGGCGGAGGTGAGCAAGGAGCAGTCTCTCCAGGGTCTTCATCAAGTGGGATGTCAAGGCCACCGGTCTGTAGCTGTTCAGGTCTTTGGGGTGGGAAGTTTTTGGTACAGGTACCACACAAGATGTTTTCCACAGCTGTGGTACCCTCCCCAGCTTCAGGCTCAGGTTGAAGATGTACATCACAATCTCACACAGCTGGTCTGCACAAGACTTGAGGAGCTTTGCGCTGATGCCGTCCGGTCCCGACGCCTTCCTCGCCTTGATCTTCCTCAGCTCCGTCCTCACCTGGGTCCTGGTTAGGGTCAGGATGGGGGGCTGTGTGTTGGGAGTGGGGGGTGTTGGTGGAGTGGGGAGTGGGCAGCAGGACTTGATTTCTTTAGAGGCAGCAGTGGTTGTTGTGCAGTCAGGGGGGAGGGCGGTTGGTCAAACCTATTGAAAAACAGATTCAGGTTGTTCGCCCACTCCCTGCCCCCCGTGGCCTGGGGGAAGGTATTCTGGAGCCCAGAGATGGTTTTGAGGTTTCTCCAGACCCCGCTGATGTCGCTCTGTTGCAGCTTGTCCTCCATCTTCTTCCTGAAGCTGTCTTTGCCTTCTCTGATCTTTCTCCTCAGCTCCCTCTGTACGGACTTCAGCATCTCCCTATTCCCCGACCTGAAGATCCTCTTCTTCTCTCTCAGAAGTGTTTTTATCTCAGGGTTGATCCAGGGTTTGTTGTTTGAGCAACGCCGTATGGTCTTGGTGGGAACGGATTTGTCCACACGGAAGCTGAGGTAGTCCGTGAAGGTGTGAGTGAGGCCATCGATGTCCTCACCATGCGGATCGCAGAGCTGCTTCTAGGCGGTGGCTTCAAAACAGCCCTTTAGAGTGTCCATTGTTTCCTCAGACCATAACTCCACTGTGCGCATGGCCGGAGGTTGTCTGTGCACTAGGGGTTTGTACACCGGCCGGAGATGAACCAAGTTGTGATCCGATCTCCCGAGTGGGGGGAGTTGTGATGAGGTGTACGCCTCCTTAGTGTTTGCGTAGAATAAGTCCAGTGTTTTATTGTCTCTAGTGTGGCATGTGACATACTGGGTGAACGTGGGTAGAATGGGAGATAGTGAAACATGGTTGAAATCGAATACCAGCAACAAGTACCAAAACTATGCCAAAACATTAAAAAAATACAAAAACTACAAGTGCTGAAATTAGCTGCCACTTGAGTGCAAAACATGTATGTGGACTATACATTAAAATGAATTTGAAAAACTTTTAAAAATGCTATTTTAAATGCCCCTGATACTCCACTCTTGCTAACTGTATTAATACTACTTCAGCCAAAACCGGAAGCTCTGCTCATAATCGTTCCTACAGCGGCACCCCCAGGAAAAAGGTGGATAAAACAGACCAAGACTCAAATTATCAAATGTTCCACCTGCTGCCAGTTTGTGACAAAATGTTTATTTTTTTGGTCTCATCAAGTAATTAACTACAATTCTCTTACCAGCTGTTCAGATGCACTTTTTTGGACTCATGTCAGCAGACAGTGGGAAGAAGCTTGATTTATAGGTTCAACCAGGACCGAGAACATATTGTTTGACCAAGGGGTTTTACAATAGATGAAAATCTTACTTGACCACAACTTTGCTGTTACATTCTGTTTGCATGTTCATGCCAGGAAACGTGTGTCTGCCAGGGATCAAACTGGGGTCTGCCTGCAGTGAGAAGAAGTCAGTGAAGGGCTGTTTAAGTATTAAATTATGCTATTTGTTTACAACATGCAGACTAAACTGGCTAATTTTTGTGTGAAAACAACTTTAGGTTGAATACAGCCACTCATTTCAGCCACTTGTATCTGCGATTGTAATCTTTCACTCAGATGAGGATATAGTCTATACACACACAGCTTCATGTTCAAGATCAGCAAGCATTACTACAATGAAGTGGTACAGCATTCACATCACTTCTGACGCTGCTCAAATTCATTTGCAGTCTCTTTCACTACTCATTCATGAATTAGATTCCAAGATACTTGAACTCCTTCCCATTGAATCAAGGCATGGAGGGGGCTTTCACCCTTTTTCAGCTGAGAACCATGCAGTACTCTCATCCTGCACCCTGACTGTGCAAGAAATTCTATGAAAATTATTAATGAAACTGCTGACAAAGGGCAACCCTGCTCTAGTCCAACTTGAAGAGCATGTGCTTCAGTTAACCAAACCTGGAACTGCTGCACAGGGACCAATAGTCTCATAGCATTGGGCTGTGTACCCTCATACCCTTGAAGCACTTCCCACAGGGCTCCCTAAGGGGCATGGTCCAGTGCCTTCTTCAAGTCTGCAGAACACATGTGGGCTGGTTGGGAAAACTCAAAGGCTCAAATAATGGCCAGGCTCTCCCTTGGGGCTTATTAAAGAGCTCCCCTCTCTGTCTGAACTGCCTGAAATTGAAGACTTAAAGCAGTCTGATGAAGCTACCAAAGAAAACTTAGTTAAATTTGGTTCACTGTAACATTTGTCTCTTGATTTTATTAAGATGAAAAAATAACTGATGAACTAGCCTTTTCAATGTTAATTCAGTGCTGCCAAGGGTAGTTTAGGAGGTTATAGTGGTGGATTTAAGATTCAGTTTGATACAGACATCCCCTATCATCTTGAACATGTGGACAAAACTGTTACAAAGTTCTCTCACGGACTAGAGTGTCTCTGTTGCTCTAAATTGGTATAGCCTTTAGCTGGATTCATGCTGCACCTCTGCTGTCCTCTGCTCTGCTGAAGTATTTATGTATGAGTCATGTATGTTTATTCTTGTCTTCCGCTTCCTCGTTGTCTTCTTCGTTTACTTTGTCTTGGTATGCAGTGCCAATATCGCCACCCCGTGAACAGGACGTTCAGTCTTGCGCATGCACTTATCAACGCATTCAGGTCGTGGGCAGGCAGCACGGTCACAAAACTTGGGCTGCACGCGGTTGTCTGCGGTCAAGCACTGCGGACAGTAGCGGAGTGGAGATGACGTAAATTTCGTCACAAGAGGTTTCCGGTTACACGTATGCAGACAGCAGAGGTGCAGGATGAATCCAGCTTAAGGGTTTCCTGGGAAAGAACCATGTGACCCTACTGAGCAGGACCTGTAAGCTGGCTGCCAACCACCAATCAAATCTAAAAGAAGAAGAAGAAGAAGACGACCTTGTTTACTTCAGCACCCTCATTACCTCCTCCTCTTGGTTGGGTGTTGTCAGGCAGTCAGCCAATGACATGACAGTGACTACCCTTTGAAATGAATCAATATAAATCAGTGTGTGTCAGTGCAGTCAGGAAAACACCCACAAGTGGAGAGATGTTATCGATAAAGTGGAGCCCATGAGCAAGAAAAAAAAAAACTGGTTATGGTAAAAGTATGTCCAAACAGTCTGTCAGTGGAGTACTAATTTGTCATGTTACTAATTTTACTTAGGAATAGTTTATCTTCTGGTTGGCAGAAGAGTGTAATGTTACTGACCTCTGGTGCAGGAGTCACAGTTCAAAGTTCTCCAACTGATTTCAGTTTTACACAGCAGACAAAGGTCGTGTTTGTTGCTTTGTGCACAAGATAATTATGCACATTTCTGTAAACCCACTGAACCGTTTTTGCATCACAGTAGACATTGAAGTGACCACCAAAAATTGAGGTTTTTTTCTTGTTAACATGTCTGTAACATGTTTTTTTTATGACTTACAAGACATATCAAGAGCAAAACCACTTAAATGTCTGGTTTTCTTTGCTGTAAAGTTTCACATAAGACCTGCCCCCTGAGAAAAGGTGAGTTGAGACCAGTGTTGCCAGATATACAATAATTATCGTATTTATACTATAGTTTTAGGGCCTATACAATATACCATCAATAGTTTTAAAAAAAGGCCAAATATACGATAGTTTTGGGATTTCTGTGCACCCGCCCCCAAAACATCACTTTGATTTATGTGAACACCCACACATCACCAGAAACTGATGTCTGCTCATAGCTGATCAGCTCATACCAGGCTGGCTCCTCCTCACCGCCAAATGTGCCAATCACATTAGCAGCGCTTAAGCTCACATTTGTTTGGGCAGCTGCACTGACACAGTAACAAATTTTTAAAAAATCAGTTGAACATGAGTTCGGAGTCGTAGGAAAAAAGTACTAAAAGAAAAGTCACTTAAAGAAAATAGTCCAGCCTCACAGACACAGACACTGGTAAGAAAACAAAGCAACTCCACCGGTCACAGCAGCTTTGTCACCCTGCCTGGAGATAGACCCGACGTTTAAGAATGAAAGCAGTGGTTGTGCAAAAAGGTGCAGGTCACTATGTGGGTGGGTGGGTGGGTGTGACAATGCATATGTCATGATCTGCTCTGTGATTGATTGCCAGCAGCTGGGCGCACACTTGCTTCCCATCAGGACCGGGCCTATTTAGACGGCTCTGCCCAGGCTTCTGGGCGGAGATGTCTCACTGCGCTCCAGAGGAGCTTCATCCGTCAATCCTCTCGTCCTTGCCAGAGTCTACAGTCCCTTGCTACCCAAGCCTGCTGTCCCAACACTGGAGGGACATCATCCACAGCTCACGTAAGCTACCATTCCTCAACTCACCTTGTCTTCCAGTCCCCTGTGCACAGGTGGACCGCCTTGAGGGCGGACCCTTTCCTCCTCTGTGGCGGCGGACTCCTATCCTCTCTCTCAGCACACCACTCCACCACATCTACACACCAGCAGGAGCGACAATACCCGACAGCGGACACTGTCTCCCTGGCCGCAGCCGCCGAGCTGAACCTGAGCCTCCCGCCATCTTCACGTCCAGTAAGCCTCTGACTAATTATCCATCACCAACTGTCTCCTCCACTAACTGTCACGCTTCTGTGTGTTTC
The DNA here is from genome assembly GCA_020510985.1 of Pholidichthys leucotaenia. Taxonomy (NCBI): domain Eukaryota; kingdom Metazoa; phylum Chordata; class Actinopteri; order Cichliformes; family Pholidichthyidae; genus Pholidichthys; species Pholidichthys leucotaenia. The sequence goes on along the minus strand of CM035836.1, from coordinate 374,334,883 downwards.
CAGGGTTGCCAGGCCGAACGGTGTCCTGCCCTGTCCCCTGCTGTTCCTGTACACACTCACACACACGCATTCACACACACATTTACATTAATAAATCTAATTGAATCTATTCTTGAGTCTGTCTGTGGTCACTGGGTCATAAAACCATGTCAGCATACAGCAGTTGTTTAATTCAAATGCCCGAGCCTCTGTATTTATTCCTTAGGTTACTGCACTTCCATACAGTACATATAGAATAGCTTTGTTTTTAAATGCACTGTCCTAGCCTGTGATTTTTCAAGCTATTTTAGTACATACAATAGTTTGGCTCAAAATATGATAATTTTGAAGCGACAGTACGATATTTCTTCATTTCCCATCTGGCAACTCTGGTTGAGACAGAGTTTTTGGTGACATAACTATGCATGAAGCTGGCATGTGGGTAGTGAGCCAATCAAGATGCTCTGGCCTAACTGAAGTTATCCTCCAGGCTAGTTAGCATTTTTTAACAAACTGCTTTGAGAACTTGACCCAAATTAAGATGGGTTTTACTGCTTTAAAGGACTGATGCAGTTTCAGTCATTATGCTGGGCCACTGTGCATACAACTGGGAATGTCCTTCAACCAGTAAGTCTTTTTATCACGGGATTTATGCTGTTTAATGTAGCGCTAGATAGCCACTGTTAGCCTTGTGGTATGTGGGTTGAGTCTAGTCACCGACTCTGACATGTGAAGGCGGGTGGGGAGTGAAAAGATTTCGACACGAACCTGTAAGACAATGGCCACGGTTGCATGGGCAAAATTTCTTCAATCTGATTACAGTTCAGATCAGAATATTACTGTTTACATGGATACTGAAAAAGCTGATCCAATAGCGCCGATCGAGGAGCAAGCCAAAGCGCTAAAAATAGCTTTTACTACTGCGCATGCGTGTGTTTACTTGGCTGAAGTAGGACAAACTTTCTGGGCCACTGCATCGCATGAATGGAGCAAGGCAGGTGTGCCTGAGGGGAATTAACTTCACAATGGCTATGCAAATGGTGTCAAGTGAGACTGAAGGGACTATGAAGAAGACAGGTGCGACTAGACACTGCTGCTATGGTCTTTGCAACAGTGATAGCAGATACAGCGACCTAGTCTATGTTGTTATGATAAAACATACATGGCAGTACTCACCTTTTCACAAGAGTAGGCTTGTTTCCCGACACTGGCAACCCACAACATTCCAACCATCGCTTCAGTTGGACCACAGAATGTTGAGAAATGTCACTGTAAACAAAGGCAGCCCCTGGGACTTCGCTTTCTAACAGTTTTACAAGTGGGAATGCAGTATCACTCGCCATTGCTCCACCGGTAGGACAGGGTTTTGCTTGTCCGACCTTGTGTAGTGCTGTGTACCACGTGACTACCAGCGCGAAAACTGATGACGTAGTCCTCGATCGGCGCTATTAGGACGTGCATTTCCATGTGTCACACATTTGAATGGAATAAATCCTTTTCCATCCATCCATCCATCTTCTACCGCTTTTCCGGAGGTCCGGGTCGCGGAGGCAGCAGTTCAAGCAGAGAAGCCCAGACTTCCCTCTCCCCAGCCACCTGCTCCAGCTCTTCAGAGGGGATACCAAGGCGTTCCCAGACCAGCTGGGAGACATAGTCTCTCCACCGAGTCCTGGGTCTGCCCCGGGGTCTCCTCCCAGTGGGACGTGCCTGAAACACCTCAAGTGGGAGGCGTCCAGGAGGCATCCTAATCAGATGCCCATACCACCTCAACTGACTCCTTTCAATGTGGAGGAGCAGCGGTTCTACTCTGAGCCTCTCCCGGATGACTGAGCTCCTCACCCTATCTCTGAGGGTGAGTCCAGCAATCCTACGGAGAAAGCTCATTTCAGCCGCTTGTATCCGCGATCTCGTTCTTTCGGTCATTACCCAAAGCTCGTGACCATAGGTGAGAGTAGGAACGTAGACTGACTGATAAATCGACAGCTTTGCCTTAGAACTAAGCTCCCTCTTCACCACAACAGACCGGTACAACGTCCGCATCACTGCAGATGCTGCTCCAATCCATCTGTCGATCTCTCGCTCCATTCTCCCCTCACTCGTGAACAAGACCCTGAGATACTTAAACTCCTCCACTTGGGGCAGGAGCCTGTCCCCAACCCAGAGAGGACAATCCACCTTTTTCCGGCTGAGGACCATGGACTCGGACTTGGAGGTGCTGATTCTCATCCCAGCCGCTTCACACTCAGCAGCAAACCGTCCCAGCAAGAGCTGTAGGTCATTGCTGGATGAAGCCAACAGGACAACATCATCTGCAAACAACAGAGATGAGATCCTGTGGTCACCAAGCATGACACCCTCCATTCCCTGGCTGCGCCTAGAAATCCTGTCCATAAAAATTATGAACAGGATCGGTGACAAAGGGCAGCCCTGGCGGAGTCCAACTCTCACTGGGAATGACTCCGACCGAGTGTTGGCAATAAGGAACCAAACTCTCACAACGGTCGTACAGAGACCGAATAGCTCGTAACAACAAGCCCGATACCCCATACTCCCGAAGCACCCCCCACAAAAATCCACGAGGGACGCGGTCAAATGCCTTCTCCAAGTCCACAAAACACATGTAAACTGGTTGGGCAAACTCCCACGAACCCTCGAGAATTCTCGAGAGGGTAAAGAGCTGGTCCGATGTGCCACGGCCAGGACGAAAACCACATTGCTCCTCCTGAATCCGAGGTTCGACCAACGGCCGGACTCTCCTCTCCAGTACCTTGGCATAGACCTTCCCAGGGAGGCTGAGGAGTGTGATCCCTCTAAAGTTGGAGCACACCCTCCGGTCCCCTTTTTTAAAGAGAGGAACCACCACCCCGGTTTGCCATGCCAAAGGCACTGCCCCCGACCTCCACGCAATGTTGCAGAGGCGTGTCAACCATGACAACCCAACAACATCCAGGGCCTTGAGGTACTCGGGGCGAATCTCGTCCACCCCTGGGGCCCGGCCACCAAGGAGATTTTTAACCACCTTGGCGACCTCAGCCCCTGTGATAGGCGAGTCATCCCCCTCGTCCCCAAACCCTGCTTCCTCTGTGGAAGGCATATCAGTGGGATAGAGGAGATCCTCAAAGTATTCCTTCCACCGCCCGACGATGTCCCCAGTCGAAGTCAACAGTGTCCCATCCGCACCATACACAGTGTGATTTATACATCCACACTGTGTATGTATAAATCATTTTGACATTCCAAAAATAGTAGAAGAAGAAGCAACTTCCGGTGTTAGCAAGCCCCACTTCGTGTCGAAATTGACCTGTATTGTGCTATTCAGACTGTACTTTTGTTTCTGCTGGTCTCCGTAATGAAGCTACAAGTACATACTTCTGCATATGACGAACAGAGGGAGACAGCAGGACAATACAGACCAGTTTTGTTTTACTCCCGCTGTGTTTTCTGCTAGCTGCTGCTAAGGTGGAAATACGTCATGTCGACGTGCGGCTGGTGTACGGACATGCGCAGTAAACATTTTCTGCCCTACGTTCGGAATAAGTGTTTTCATGCACACCATTCAGATTAACAATCGGCATAACCCACCCCTCTCAATCGGAATGAAATTTTGATCCGAATGAGCGTGATCAGGTTAGAATATTCAGATTGGCTTGTTTACATGAAGCATTTTTATTTCGATCAGGCTTTTAATCCGGTTACTTGTGTCCATGTAAGCATGGCTAATGAGATGTTTTTTTGTAGAAAAAGGAGCATAAGATCCCATTTTAGACAATGCAGATTTGTTTTTATTGGGGATTTATAGCCACTGGAGTGCATCTTTAACAAAATCATAAATCAAACATCACAAGGAACTGAAAATTACAGATAATAGAAAAGTAATTTAAAAACATAATAACCAAGTCACCCACATTTGTCTGACAAAATATTTTTTTAAAAAATGCACCCAAGAGGAGCTCCTTTATTTTTTTTAGCCAAAGGTGGGTAGAGCATCCAGAAACTGTACTCAGGTAAAGGTAGTGTTAGCTTATGACATTAATTACTCCTGTACTGGTAAGAATCATAACAAAAGAAATTGCTTGAGTAAAAGTCAGAAAATATACAGTAAATGAAAATAAGTAAATGGTAAAATGGTAAATGGCATTCACTTATATCGCACTTTTTCTCATCTCTAGATGACCAAAGCGCTTTACAGATCCTGCTATCCACCCATTCACACACACATTCACACACTGATGGTGGCAGAGCTGCCATGCACTGGCGCTGGCCTGACCCACCAGGAGCAACTGGGGGTTCAGTGTCTTGCTCAAGAACACTTTGACATGCAGACTGCAGACAGAGCAGGAATCGAACCCGACCCTCCGATCAGTAGTCAGCCACACTACTCCTGCACCACAGCCACCCCCAAGTATTTAACACATTAACATTTTTCTCATTAAGCATATTTCTGATGGAGCCATTGACCTGGAATTTTCACCAGATATCAGTAACAAACCAAGCAAAAAAAAAATCCTGGGCCTGAACTTTTTTCGGGGAGCAGGGTCACCAGGGTGGAGACACACGCACGCGCACACATACCAGTTTTATATATTATATACATATACACACTACTCACAAAAAGTTAGGGATATTTGGCCTTCGTCTGAAATTTAGGGAAAATGTAAAAAGTTAACACTACAGTGATATTATATCATGAAAGTAGGGCATTTAAGTAGAAGCATGCAATGGTGATTTCCTCATCTTAAACAATTTATTGAAACAAAAGCCACTAACAGTGGTGGGTATACCACAACAAAAAATGTCAATGTCTCAATAACTTGTCATGTGCGCTTGAGCATCAGTTACAGCTTGACAGTAGCCATGTTTACATGGACACAAGTAACCAGATTAAAAGCCTGATTGGAATAAAAATGCTTCATGTAAACACGCCAATCCGAATATTCTGACCCGATCACACTCATTAGGATCAACATTTCCTTCCGATTGAGACGGGTGTCTCAATGACATGTCTGTATGTCAGCCACACGTCGACGTGACGTATTTTCGCCTTTACAGCAGCTAGTGGAAGATGTGGGAGTAAAACAAAACTGGTCTGTATCGTCCTGCTGTCTCCCTCTGTTCGTCATATGCAGAAGTATGTACTGCTGGGCTTGTAGTGTAGCCGTAGCCCGTGTATTTGTGACTACATATGTTTAAGCATAAAGGAGATGCTGAGATTACGTATTGGGTTTGACCTCACGACCGAAGAGGACAAGAGATCTGGGCCACCTGTGAGGAACAACAAGAGGACGGGGGTACGATGAAAGGACTTCCCGACCCCCTGGAGACAGGTGGGGGACTGAAGGTCTGAAGGGGGAAGAAATGTCAATAAAGGGTTTTGACGGGGATACGTGATTCTCCCTTTGTGTGAATCCTTTGAGTGAAAAGCCTTTGTGAGAAATGGTAAAAATGTGAGGCTTGGATGTAGCTCAGTCTCTTTGCTCGTTTGAGAGAGAAGGCTGGGGATGATGTGATGCTTGAATAAACCTGAATTAAAAAGCAATTCAGCCTCTTCATTCCACGCTCCCCACATTGGTGACCCAGTGACGTGGAGAATGCCTGGGGAGGGTCTCCGCGTTCCGGACTCGCTGGAGTCTGCCCTAGTGAGCGCCGTAGCCGTCAAACTGCCAGAATTCTGGCAGGACAACCCACAGTCGTGGTTCCTACAAGTGGAGTCACAGTTCGTGCTCGCAGGGGTAACGGCGGATGACACTAAGTTCCACCATGTCATCGCTAGGCTCGACAACCGCACAGCTCGGTGCGTGCGGAGCTTGGTACAGCAGCCACCCGCCAGCGATAGATACGGCAGGTTGAAAGCTGGCCTCACCAAGTTTTTCACGCCCTCAGCCGAAGAGAGGGCTAGGAGGCTCCTGGCTTTGCTCGACCAAGGAGGACACAGGCCAGGCACCCTGATGGAGGACATGCTGCAGCTGAGGGGGTCAGACGACGATAATTTCCTCTTCAAGTACATCTTCCTAACTAACCTCCCGACGCACATGAGAGGAACGCTGTCCAGCGTACGTTGTGAGACCCAGGAGGATTTCCGGGAGCTGGCCCAGGAGGCAGAGAGGCTCCTGGACACCTGCTGCGAGCAGACGGCTGCAGCGGCGACCCAAGGCAGCGGTGAGCCGGAGGCAGCAGACCCAATCCTACCAACAACGGCAGCGGCGCGGCCTCGACGCGATGGAGGTGATGGTTCAGTGGCAGAGGCGCGGCCCCGACGCAGCGGAGGAGATGATCTCTGTTTTTATCATCGGAGGTTCGCCGAGAGGGCACGCAGGTGTGTGCTGCCATGCAGCTTCAGGAGTTCGGGAAACGGCAAGACCGAGGGTCGTTAGCAGCTTCGACTCTCGGCGAAAACAACAAGCTGCTCTACATCAGAGATGCGGGCTCCGGGCGGGAGTTCCTCATAGACACCGGAGCCCAAGTGAGCTTCATCACCCCAACCTACGCTGACCGGTTGGCTGGACCCCGTGGTAGCGGAGCAACGGCGGCAAACGGCTCGAGCATCAACACCTACGGGAAAAGGACTTTGTCTTTACGCTTACATGGCCGCACGTACGAATGGACTTTTGTCATAGCGGCGGTGAGTTTCAACATGTTAGGTGCTGATTTTCTGTGCTCACATGGTCTGTTAGTTGATCTTGCCAATAGGCGGCTGGTAAATGCACTCTCTTTTTACTCTCTCCCCTGTTCAGCTCGAGTGTCCCCGCCACCAGTACAGACCAACGTCGCCACAGCAGGTGGTAAGTTCCACACACTCCTCACCCAGTTTCCAGCACTCACGGTACCCACTTTTTCAGCAACGGTCGCGAAACACGGGGTGGAGCATTTTATCACTACAGCTGGCCCCCCCGTCTTCGCGAAGGCTCGGCGCTTGGATGCTTCCAAGCTCTCCATAGCATGCGAGGAGTTCGCCAGCCTAGAGAGGCTGGGCATCATTCGCCGTTCGAAAAGCCCATGGGCTTCGCCGCTGCATATGGTCCCGAAAGCCGACGGCTCCTGGAGACCGTGTGGCGATTACCGCAGGCTGAACAACGCCACAGCACACGATCGCTACCCCATTCCACACATCCAGGATTTTTCAGTACATCTAGTGGGGGCGCGCATTTTTTCCAAAATAGACCTGGTTTGCGGCTACCATCAGGTTCCAGTCCGACCTGAGGACATTCCTAAAACAGCGGTAATAACCCCGTTCGGACTTTTTGAGTTTCTACGCATGCCGTTTGGTCTTAAAGGAGCGGCGCAAACATTCCAACGGATGATGGACGCCGTGCTACGCGATCTCCCGTTCGTGTACCTCGACGACATTTTGGTCACCAGTAATTCAGAGGAAGAACACGAAAAACACCTCACTGTGGTCTTTAGGAGGTTGGGAGAGCACGGCTTAATAATTAACCCAGCCAAGTGCCAGTTCGGCGTCACGCAGATCGATTTTTTGGGCCACCGCGTTTCCCCAGAAGGGGCAGTTCCGTTACCGGATAAGGTGCGCGCAGTGGCAGATTTCCCCCGACCACAAACGGTCAAGTCATTGCAGGAATTTTTAGGGATGGTGAATTTTTATAACCGTTTCCTGCCCCATGCAGCGCAGCTCATGCAGCCATTATACGCTGCGCTCAAAAAACAAAAACCATCCAATACCATCGAGTGGTCCCCAGAGCGGGAGCGCGCGTTCACGGAGATAAAAAAAGCCTTGGCTGACGCTGCGCTCCTAGCTCATCCTGACCCATCGGCACGTATCGCGCTAACGACCGACGCATCAGATGTGGCCATAGGGGCTGTAATAGAGCAGCATGTTGCCGGAGTTTGGCAGCCGCTGGCTTTCTTCAGCAAATCCTTGAGCGAGGCCGAGCGAAAATACAGCGTGTTTGACAGGGAGCTGTTGGCGCTTCATTTGGCTATTCGTCATTTCCAGTTCTGGCTGGAAGGGCAGCGGTTCACCGCTTTTGTGGACCACAAGCCGCTCGCGTACGCGATGTCCAAAATTTCAGATCCGTGGTCGGGCCGGCAGCAGAGGCAGCTGGCCGCAATTTCGGAATTTACCACTGACATTCGGCATGTAGCGGGTAAACTCAACGTAGTAGCAGACTGCCTCTCGCGCGCGGTCATGGCACCGGCGAGCGCAGAAGCAGAGGATACCACCGCGACCGCGCAGCAAGGTAGCAGCGCGGGAGCGCACGTGGCCCCAGTTCACGTGGGGATAGATTACGCAGCCATGGCAGCGGAGCAGGGTGCAGATGCGGACGTGCGCGTGCTCCAGTCTGGACCAACAGGGTTAAGGCTGGAGAGCAGATGTTTGCAAACTGGTACGCCCCCCTTAATCTGCGATGTGTCGACCGGGCGCCCACACCCGGTGGTCCCGGCCGCGTGGCACCGCCGCGTTTTTGACTCGGTCCACTCCCTGGCACACCCGGGAGTGCACGCTTCGGTGAAAATGGTAGCGGAAAAGTTTGTTTGGCCGAGCCTGCGCAAGCACGTGAAAGAGTGGGCAAAGGCCTGCATGTCCTGTCAGCGGGCCAAAATTCACAAGCACACAAGAGCCCCTTTAGAACCATTTCGCATTCCGGCCAGAAGATTCGATCACGTGCATGTCGACCTCGTGGGCCCCCTACCGTCATCGCAGGGGTTCACACATCTTTTGACAATGGTGGACCGAACCACACGTTGGCCGGAAGTTGTCCCACTGGCATCGACCACGGCTGCGGAGGTGGCTCGCGTTTTTTTAACGGCCTGGGTAGCGCGTTTTGGGGTTCCATCGGATATTACGTCCGATAGAGGGCCTCAATTTGTTTCTGAGCTTTGGTCAGCGATGGCCAGCGGCTTAGGAGCAAAAATTCACCGCACTACCGCTTATCACCCTCAGGCTAATGGTTTATGCGAGCGTTTTCATAGGTCTTTGAAGGCAGCCCTCAGAGCGTCACTCACGGATGCAGATTGGGTAAACAAACTACCATGGGTTTTATTAGGGTTGCGTTCTGCGCCCAAGGAGGATTTAGACGCCTCCCCAGCGGAGTTAGTGTTCGCACAACCTCTCAGGCTGCCAGGCGAGTTTTTACCAGAGCACCCGGAGCCAGCCCACCTCCCGGCTCTTGGGCCTCTAGTCGGCACGGGAGCGGACATGCTCCCAGGCTCCGTTCATCACGCTTTTCCGCGCGTTTTCGTTCCCAAAGCTTTAAAAAATGCTGAGTTCGTTTTTGTCAGGCACAAGGCTCTAAAATCAACCCTCAGACCGCCATAGGATGGGCCATATAGAGTGCTGGAGACAGGTGATAAGCATTTTGTGCTGGATTTGGGAAACAGAAAAGAGACAGTTAGTATTGACAGGCTAAAACCTGCTTTTGTGACGAATGACGAGTCTGTACGAGTAGCGGGGGCACCTCGACGCGGCAGACCCCCTAGGGGAGGCATCCTGGAGCCCCCGCAGGGATCAAATAACCACTCTCTTCCTCAGTCAACACAGCCTTTGCAGAAGGGCGCCGCAGAGAAGCTGAGACCAGCTTACAGCAGATTCGGAAGACGGTTGAAGCCCAGGCGGCGCACGGACTGAGTGTTTGATGTTTGATGTACTGTTGATGGTAGCATGTTCGCTGAATTTTAATACATTGTCCATTCTTCGTTGTTTGGGGGGGGGGGGTTATGTTGCCGTAGCCCGTGTATTTGTGACTACATATGTTTAAGCATAAAGGAGATGCTGAGATTACATATTGGGTTTGACCTCACGTCCAAAGGGGACAAGAGATCTGGACCACCTGTGAGGAACAACAAGAGGACGGGGGTACGATGAAAGGACTTCCCGACCCCCTGGAGACAGGTGGGGGACTGAAGGTCTGAAGGGGGAAGAAATGTCAAAGGGTTTTGACGGGGATACATGATTCTCCCTTTGTGTGAATCCTTTGAGTGAAAAGCCTTTGTGAGAAATGGTATAAATGTGAGGCTTGGATGTAGCTCAGTCTCTTTGCTCGTTTGAGAGAGAAGGCTGGGGATGTGATGCTTGAATAAACCTGAATTAAAAAGCAATTCAGCCTCTTTATTCCACGCTCCCCACAGTAGCTTCATTACAGAAACCAGCAGAAGAAAAAGTACAGTCTGATTAACACAATACAGATCCATTTCAAAAAGAAAGACACAAAGCAGGGTTTGTTTACATCGGAAGTTGCTTCTTCTTCTACCATTTCCAGAATGTCGGATAATTGTGTGCATGTCAAAATGATTTAGTCCATTCAAACGTGTGACACATGGAAACGCACGTCCTAATCGGATCAACTTTTTCAGGATCCATGTAAACAGTGAAGTTCTGATCTGAATTGTAATCAGATTGAAGAAATTCTGCACATGTAACCATGGCTAATGATGTCTCATGCTGTTCACAAGTCGACTTATTGTCTGCTGAGGCATGGCATTCCACTCTTCTTGAAGGATGGCCCTCGGATCATTGAGGTTGTGGGGTGCAGGGTTACGAGCCTCTACACGGCGACTCAGCTGATCCCATAGATTTTCTATGGGATTCAGGTCTGGAGAAAGTGCAGGCCACTCCACCTGAGGTACCCCAGCCTCCAGTCGCCGTTTCCTAATGATGTGACCTCGATGAGTTGGAGCGTTGTCATTCATGAAGATGAAATTAGGCCTGTGTTGTTCATGCAGGGGCACAGTGACTAATGATGTTATTCAGGTAGTATCAGCTTGTCACTGTACCATTCACAAGGTGTAGGGCAGTTCTGTATTGACCAGACACACCTGCCCAGACTGTAACACCACTACTACCAAAGGCACATCTGGTGACAACAGTGGCTGATGCATAGCACTCTTCTCGATGTCTCCAACATCGTTGGTGGCCATCATTTCTGCTCAACAAGAATTGACTTTCATCAGAGAACAGCACTGAGGCCCACTGGTCCCTTGTCCAGCGTAAATGCTCGCTGGCCCATGTAAGACGATGATACGTGCCTGGTAGTGTGGTCAGGCACCCTTTTAGGTCATCTATCATGCAGACCACGCTGATGTACAGTCATGTGAAAGAATTAGGACACCCCATTAAATATTCAGTTCTTTATTAATAAATATTCACATATCTAACCTTGTTTTTGTTTTTATTTGCATTTTTAACGTTTATTTTTGCCATTTTAAGTGGGAATGAATGTGGGGGTGTCCTAAAAAGATGGGGGGTGTCCTAATTTATTCCTCATTTGTTTAGAATTACATTTAACAGAAAATTTGAAAAAAGTCTAATTCATTTTTAATTGTTTAGTTTTATTACATGAATCTCCCAGTATTTTTTAAACATTGATATTAAATATCCATATTTCCAAATATGTTAAAAAAAAAAAACAGGCTTATACAGGGTGCCCTAATTTTTTCACATGACTGAACTGTTTCAAATGGTCTGATGTGACACTTGGGTGCCTCTCACCTCCCTTAAATGTGCCTGGAGTTGAGTGGCATTCATTGTCCAGTTCTACAGGGAACTGTTCACAATGAAGCAATCATCAGCGTGGGATGTGGCCAAAGGACGTCCACTTCTATGCCTTTCTGTGACTCTTCCAGTCTCTCTGTATATCTGTTGATGACACTCTAAGCTCAGTGGCCACTTCCCTCTGAGAACATCCTGTTTGAAGCCTTGCACTGGCAAGGTACTGTTGATCAATTGTGAGGTGTCGTCTTGGTCTCATGATGTCAAAATCTGAACAGCATGATGAAGAGGACTGTTTAAATACCAGTTCTGATTAAACCAGAACATTTATTGGTCGATTCATGGATCAAACACACCTGTTGTGAATTTTGCTGTTAAGCACCTTGTTAGAGAACAGTAAGTTATGCAAAAAGTACTGAAACACTGAACAGTTGGACATGTGCATTCAAAAGGTTAGAGAAGGTCAAATTAAAGTTCACCTGTAAAGGTTATAGTTCATTTTAGGTGCATCCTGAAATTTCACCTGAAAGCCAACTATCCCAAACTTTTTTATGAATAGTGTGTGTGTGTGTATATAGGGTTTCCTCTGGTAACATTTCTCCGCGGTGGCCCGCCTTGCCAGAAATCATACCGCCACGGCAAGCCGATATGATTTTATTAATAAAAATATATGAAGCAATGACTTTCCGCAAGCGCGCACACGAACAACACGCGTGGCTGTCATCCGCGTGGAGTTTAGAAGTGCCCCGCTCACATGAGTTTTCCAGTCAGTCAGCAGTGTCTCGCTAAGCGTGACTGGCCGACAGAAACATAAGTTTATTAAAGTACTTTAAACGTGGAAAAAAATCATAAGAGGTATGTAAGTACTGGCGTTTATCATGGTTTTAACCCACTGGAAACGGGAGCCATAATGGAAGAGTCGCTTAGCTAAGAGATGTGGTTAGAATTCAAATGCAGCTGGCTTCATATTGTTAGGAAAATACCCAATTCTTTGAAAGATCCAAGAACAAGCCGGAGATTTCTTCAATTTAAAGATGGAACATTTATGTAGAGGCCACATGAAAAGCAAGCAGCACTGGATGCAGAGTGATGCAGCTCTCTCTGGAGCATCGCCACACTGACCCCGAATTCCGGGTGTAACTTACACTTATTTTCTCGGGTTGGTTGGGCCAACCCCTGTACAATAGGATGGGCTTGTACGTGACTGTCTGATTGGCCAATTTAACTCTGACGTGAACAGGCCATCCGCTGATCATGCCGCTGTTCTACAATGTGCAATCAACAGTGTACTTGAATGTTGGATCCGGGTGTGTATCTAATGTGATAGACCTGACACGAGAGAGAGAGAGAGAGAGAGAGAGAGAGAGAGAGAGAGAGAGAGAGAGAGAGAGAGAGAGAGAGAGAGAGAGAGAGAGAGAGAGAGAGAGAGAGAGAGAGACTTGACTGTGAAAAAAGCTTTTATTGCACACTTCAAAAAAATGTAAGCACACCAACATCATTCCTCCAAGTGTGTCACATTGGAAAAAGTGCAAACTGAAATGTCCCCCCACCACACACAACACAGAGCAGTCCCTGCAGTCCAGCTATTCACAGATCCAGTTCTGTGACAGTCAATTACAGTCAATTAAATGTCATATACCAGTCTGTTCAAACAATATCCCAAAAATGGGTAAAACAGGCAGAGGAGCGACCGCCATTCATTCCTCCTGTCGGGCGCGCTTGACCGGCGTTCCCCCTGCTGCTTTACGCAGGGCTGTCAGGTGTTTCTTGAGGCGATAACGCTTCCTTTCATCCAGGAGGTCAAGACCAACCTGCCTTCTTAGCACATCCACAGCCTTAATGAATTTATCAGTGTCACTGAAGTAGTCGGCGACCCTAATGGCTTTGTTATAGGTTTCATCCAGAAATGCATTTATTTCTTCCAGTGAATACAAACTCGTGTTTGTACTGCATTTTGCCTCAATAGACTCAGCATTAGACACAGTGTCGTTCTCAGATTCCATTTCCTCGTCAGCACAACTCGGCTGACTGCTTGGTTCTCCCGGGCCAGTGGATTCATCATGGGCCACATTTTCCTGGACGCCACCCTCAGCAGCTGACTGTCGCTGTTCCATCCCCCGCTGTGTAACGATAGCAGCCTCCGGAAGCACAGCCGCTGATGTCACACAGCGAGATTCTGACGCACCATCAGGTTGGTGCTCCGTCCCCTCCTCCGAAGCAGCAGCAGCTGGCGGAGGCACAGCCGCTGACGTCACACAGCGAGATGATTGTGACGCACCATCAGGTCGGTGCTCCGTCCCCTCCTCCGAAGCGGTAGCAGCTGCCGGCGGCACAGTTGTTGACGTCACACAGCGAGATGATTGTGACGCACCATCAGTGACCTTTTTGGCGCCATCGCCATCCACGCTTCCGACCGGGCCGTCCACAGACACAGCAGCAGGCTCCGGAGCTGGGGTAGCGGGAGCGGAGGCCGCGCCGCCGTCCGCAGCTGCGGCGTGAGCGGAGGGCTCGCCGCCGGCACCATCCACGGCCCCGTCAGGGCCCTCCGCCCGCTGCCTGTGCGGACAAGCGAACCGTTTATGGCCCACGTCTCCACATTCAAAACACTTCATCTGTCCCGAGCTCGCATACACCATGTAAGATCCGTCCCCGTGCTTGACCCTGAAGGAGACTTCCAGAGTCTGAGTGGGCGAGTCAAGAAACATGAACACCTGTCGCCTGAGCGATTTCACATGTTTGAACTTGGCGGCCTTGCATCCCAAAGGCAGAGTCGTAAACGGGCCCACAAACTTCCCAAATCTGCTGAGCTCCGTCGCCAGCTGCTCGTCAGTGATGAAAGGTGGAACACCTGAGATGGTGATTCTTGTTGATGGGACAGATAAGGGGGACACCTGTACATACGTTTCCCCGATAACCACACCACTTACAATCAGGGTGTGAACATCGTCTTCAGCCGCCAGAAACACAACCACAGCTCTATTCATTCGGGAAGCAAAGCAGACCACGTCAGGGCCCACCTGCTCGGCCACAGCCTCCAGGACCTCCTCCACAGTAACAGCGTTGTCCGGGGGAACGATCCACACCCCCTGGTGGATAGATGGAGGTGGCTTTCCCAAGGCCGCCATCCTCCACCCAAAAAAACAAAAACTTGAAAAGCGGCCAGCAGTAGAAAACCGAAAAGAGAGAGAGAGAGAGAGTTTGAGTTTTAAAAAATGCCTTTATTGCACAATTGAAAAAAAGTAAGAGCACCCATATCATTCCACCAAGTGTCTCACATTGGAAAAGTGCAAACATAAGTCATCCCCCCCCACACAACACAAAGTATTCCCTGCAGTCCACCTATTCCACATTGCCAGTGGCAGTAGTCCGAGTCTTCCTTGTAGTCCGTGCAAAGACGAGCCACAGGCCTCCAGTTCTTTAAGCAAGGCCAAGTCCCCTTCCTCCGGCAGCAGAGATAGCGCTGCGCGCCCGCAGCCAGTTCCATTGTACGTCCCAGAGACATTTTCCTCATCTCAGATGGATTGTAGTCCTTAGACCATGCGGGATTTTTAAGCAAGTCATCGTTGCAGCAGGCTCGTCCAGATTGTAGAAAGAAAACGTTGGGGCATCCATGCCCTGCAGGCGAGTAAGCCGTGACCTTGTAGTCTGTGCAAAGAAGAGCCACAGGCCTCCCGTTTTCAAGCCAGGCCAAGTCCCCGTGCTCGGGCAGCAAAGACGGTGCTGCGCGCCGGCAGGAGACCGGTAAAGATCCAGTTCTGTGACAGTCAATTACAGTCAATTAGAAACGTCATAAAAGTCTGATCGAACAATATCCCAAAAATGCATAAAACAGGCAGAGGAACGACCGCCATTCATTCCTTCTGTCGGGCGCGCTTGACCCCTGTTCCCCCTGCTGCTTTACGTAGGGCCGTCAGGTGTTTTTTGAGGCGAAAACGTTTCCTTTCATCCAGGAGGTCAAGACCAACCTGCCTTCTTAGCACATTAACAGACTTGATGAATTTATCAGTGTCACTGAAGTAGTCAGTGACTTTAATGGCCTTGTTATAGGTTTCATCCAGAAAAGCATTTATTTCTTCCAGTGAATACAAACTCGTGTTTGTACTGCATTTTGCCTCAATAGACTCAGTATTAGACACAGTGTCGGGATCAGATTTCATTTCCTCGTCAGCACAACTCAGCTGAGTGTTTGGTTCATCTGGCCCAGTGGATTCATCATGGGTCACATTTTCCTGGACGCCACCCACAGCAGCTGACTGTTGCTGCTCCGTCTCCTGCTCTGAAACGGTAGCAGCCTCCGGAAGCACAGCCGCTGATGTCACACAGCGAGATGATTCTGACGCACCATCAGTGACAGTTTGGGCACCATCACCAGCGACGCTCCCGGCCGTAAGCTGGGCTGCGGGCGCCACAGCTGGGCTGTCCACAGACACAGCGGCAGGCTCCGGAGCAGGACCGGCGGAAGGCCCCGCCACGCCGTCCGCAGCAGTGGCGTGAGCGGAGGGCGCGCCGCCAGCACCAGCCGCGGCTCCATCAGAGCCCCCCGCCCGCTGCCTGTGTGGATAAGTGAACCATTTACGGCCCACGTCTCCACATTCAAAACACTTCATCTGTCCTGAGCTCACATACACCATATAGGAGCCGTCCCCATGTTTGACCCGGAAGGACACTTCCAGAGTCGCAGTTGGCGAGTCCAAAAACATGAACACCTGTCGCCTGAGTGATTTCACATGTTTTAACTTGGTCTCCTTGCATCCCAAAGTCAGAGTTCTAAACGGGTCCGCAAACTTCCCAAATCTGCGGAGCTCCGTTGCCAACTGCTCGTCGGTGATGAAAGGTGGAACACCTGAGACGGTGATACGCGTTGATGGGACAGATATGGGGGACACCTGTACCTACATTTCCCCGATAACAACACCGCTTGCAATCAGGGTGTGGACATCCTCTTCAGCAGCCAGAAACACAACTACAGCTCTATTCATTCGGGACGCAAAGCAGATCGCATCATGGCCCACTTGCTTGGCCACAGCCAGGAGGACCTCCTCCACAGTTACAGTGCTGTCCGGGGGAACGATCCGCACCCCGAGAGAGAGCGAGCGAGAGCGAGAGAGCGAGAGAGAGCGAGAGAGAGCGAGAGAGAGCGAGAGAGAGAGAGAGAGAGAGCTATAGCTCTGCCTAATTCTAGTTTAATACAACATATTTGTTCATAAGAATGCAAACAGAATATGTATAGAGCATAAAGGGAGATTCATCTTCTTCTGCTTAATCCTTTTCAGGTCGTGGGGAAGCTGAAGTCTATCCCAGCATCTTTGGGCGAGAGGCAGGGTACACCCTGGACAGATCGCCAGTCCATCACAGGGCCAACACAGAGAGACAGACAACCATTCACTCTCAAAGTCATACCTAAGGACAATTTAGAATCCCCAGTTAGATGCAAACCGGAGAAATCCCGGAGTAAACCCACGCAGACACGGGGAGAACATGCAAACTCCACACAGATCACTGTTGGTCAGGGGCTGGGATCGAACCAGGGAACCCATGGCCAAGGGTGAGTTGCTGTGCTGCCAAAGTGCTAACCACTGTGCCACTGTGCCACCCTAAAGGGAGATTACCTACAGAATTATTATTTTGGCGCTCTAACTTTCCATTAACCCTTTCAAGGACGCATCCTTGGCTTTGAGAAACACCACAAGACTCACATATATAGGGGAGGGAATAATCAACCAGACGCAGGACAGCTGAGAACAATCAGGAGCAATCAGGGGCTGAACAGTACACACATGAGGGAGACTGGCTATGGGTACGGAAACATGAGGAGCTGAGGACACTAAAAAAACAAATATGTATACTGTGGAGGAATAAGATCAGGCGAGATGCGACGAGCTGGAAGGTTGCAAAGTTTTATTTTCCTCCAACATAATGAGACGCACTTTGTAGCTCTGCGTTACTGTGCTGCTGAGACATGCTACACAAGCTGTTTTATACAGTGATACAGGAAGACATTAGCATATCAGTCAATACACATGATTAGCATGACCAACTGGCGCCCGGATGTCCTCTGCTTCATCCTGGGGATGTATACACAACAGTCCATTGTTCAGATTGCGCCCAGGGGCTCTCTGTATGTGAATTGTCCTCTGTATGCAAATTGTCCTCTGCTTCCTCCAGACCTGCTGAGTGTGAGAAATGTCCTTGCAGAGTGTGGTGGGTTACCACAGGGCTCCCCCCCAGAACACTCAGAAGGGGCTGTGACCCCCCCCCCCCCCGTCGTTTGGGCTCCAGCTCCGATAGAACTGTCCTGCTGTAGAGGAGTGTTGGAGGGCATGTCATTCCGTAAGGGGGGGGGACGGGGGAGGGGTGGAAAGGACAGTGTGCTCCACTCCAAGTTCCAGCACGTTGAACGGCCGTGGATTGTGGGCACACGGGGCCGGTGCGCGTCATGCGTAATGGAACAAGACGGTGATCGGCTGGCTTTAGGGAGTTAGGTGCGGGAAGAGTGCTGTGGAGGAGGACGGGGACGGGGGTGGGAGTAAGTGAGTGCCGGCCCGGGACATCAAAGGTGTTTGGGCCGCGCAAAAATTGCATGTGGATCTGCGATGATGAGGGACTTTCCCAGTAAACCAGGGGCAGTGATCCGCAGCAGCTGTGAAAAAAAAATTAAGTCTCTGACTCCTCTCGCGGCTCGGTCCAGCGAGGATTTGGCAAGGCAAACGGCCAAATTCCCTGAGGACGCGTAGCGGCTGTGAAACAACTGCAGCTGTGTGAGGGACTTGGCGGTGTGGCTTTAGGGGCGGACGCAGCCCTAAAGCCCTTGGGAGCAGCAATTGGCTAGACTCCCATTTTGCGCCGTGGCTGAGAAGCCCATACAAAGTCCTGTGTGCGGGCTGCACGTCTGCTTCAAGTGTGTGAGCAGCCCTGAAGATTCCGAGGATGGCGATTGGCCGTGTTTCTCGGGTATGTGCAGCGGCGGAGGACGCTGTATCGGTCTGTGGAGCCGGTTTGTCCCTGTGCATGGCGTGCACTTGGCGCAGTGACCACATTGCTGGTAGTTGCGCTGTCCTCGAAATCCTGTGGTGTGCGTGCGGGGCTTCTGTGCATGGGAGGTCTGCTGTCGTGAGGTGAGTCAGGGTTGGGGAGCTTGGTGGAAATCAACGCAGACGGCGCCGATGACTTTCCCCGTTCAGGCTACTTCCTTCAGTTTGCTCATGTCGCCGTTCATGGTGTGTGTCGGTCCCAGCGCTGCCGCTGATCCTCGTGGGTGTGGATGAAGAGGTTGCAGGCATTCGCTGGTCCTCTGGAGTCCACAGCGCGGTGAGAGGGAGCAGACGGTCATTCTCTCTCGTCAGGTCACCAGTGTGGAGGGAAAAGATCAGGCAAAGGGCGCACCATGACATGTCGGGGTCACCAGTGTGGAGGAATAAGATCAGGTGAGATGCGACGAGCTGGAAGGTTGCAAAGTTTTATTTTCCTCCAACATAATGAGACGCACATTGTAGCTCTGTGCGTTACTGTGCTGCTGAGACATGTCACACAAGCTCTTTTATTTTGTGATACAGGAAGAGAGAATGCATAGCACATTAGCATATCAGTCAATACACATGATTAGCATGACCAACTGGCGCCCAGATGTCCTCTGCTTCATCCTGGGGATGTATGCACAACAGTCCATTGTTCTGATTGTCCCCAGGGGCTCTCTGTATGGGAATTGTCCTCTGTATGCAAATTGTCCTCTGCTTCCTCCAGACCTGCTGAGTGTGAGGAATGTCCTTGCAGAGTGTGGTGGGTCACCACAATACAAGACTAAAATGATGACAATGAGGACAGACAGGGGATGACACAGCATGACTAAAGACACAAGGACAATAATACTAGCAGTAAAAATAAACCAGGATCATAGAATACAACCAAATACAAAAGACAATAAGCACATGCCATGAGTACATACCTCCACCGAGGCCCTATCTCGCAATGTTAAAGAAAGCAAAAAAGTGACCCAGAATCCACATCCCGGCCCGGATCAGGATTTTGGAATATGAAGAGAAAGGCAGGGGGACTGATGAATTGCTGAGGATATATTTCACCAGCCACTACAATATTAAGTTATGAGACTGGCAATTTCTCTCTTTTCTCGCACGAGCAGGTGTGCCGTTTTAATTCTCTAGCGGCAGTGACAAAGCAACGGCTAAAAATGCTAGCTCTAAACCTGAGGTCCTTCAGCGGCTGCCTAGAGAGGTGCCTGATGAGAAAGCCTGAGCGCACAACTATAATGGCCATTTATGTCTGCACTAAGTGGCCAGGAGCCATTTAGTGAATGAAAAACCCACGTGCAGGAGTGGTTTCGTGTGTTGTATTGAACAAAACCCCAAAATGTGTTAATGGGAATGAATGAAGTGTGGATGTGGATGTGTGTGAAACACCAGAGCTGCCGAGTGCCCGAGTTGTCAGGGAGCGAAGGACTCAAAGGGCTTCCTGACATGCCTGATGGAAAATAAATAAATATGTGCATTTTTTAAAATATTTTTTTTAACCAAATAGCCAAATTAGGAGGTATTTACTTGTATTATTAGCATATTTGTAATTTGTGTGTATTTTCTACTATTGAATAAAGAAAAAAGAATCAAATTGTAGGCACTTCCTGGCCAGATATTGCGATACTAGGAGACCGGCTCCCAGCCGTGTAGTCACTTCGCAACTATAACTGCCTAAAGAGATCATTCTGTACATGAACTCATATTGTGGTGAATTATGTCTTTAGAGTCTGCTAAAGTTCCCTATTATGTACCTGGCAGGTTAAGATGACTGAAATTCATGAAGTCAATGACTTTAATCTGTCAGCAGCCTTCAGACAAACTAAATGTGTCAACATTTGATTTCACAATAAAGGAGGTTTTCCTGCTGTCTGTGGGGTGAGGAGTTTTCTAAAAAAAAAACCAACAACATAAATATAAAGAAATATTGTAACAGAAATAACGGCATCCTTGGTCATTTAAGTTAATTTATTTCATTAAATACAATTTTATTATTTTTTTTGTAATCAGAGTTAAATTATTGTTCTATTCTGACTGCAAAATTATGGTCAAAAATGTAATTGTTATAAGGAAAAAGTAAAAAAAAAAAAATTACCACAGTCTGTTTCAAATTTATCTAAAAAAACCCCCAGTAATTTTATTTTTAAAAAAACAGACAAAAATTAATCATAAAATAATCCACAAATTTATAATAAAGTTTCAAATGTACAAGAAAAGTCAATTTTACAAGAGGAAATTACAAATTTGAGGAACATGGTTTCAACTTTAGAGTTACAGAGAAAAGTAGAAAACTATAAGAAAATTGTTATAAATTTTTGAGAAAAACCTCAAACCTTCAAGACTGAAGTCATTACTCAAGTTTTTAAGTGGGTGCTCTTTGTACCCTTAACTCAATTAGAAATTTTTGGTTGCCTACTTTTAATTATTAATTTCAAAGCACTGTTTTTACATGAGTAGAATTTCTGGTTACTATACCCACCTGATCATATAATTTAAGTATGCATGAGTACATTACTATTATGAATGTTTCTTTCCCTTCCCTACTCTCTCAATGGAAAAAAAGAAACACTAGAATAAAAATACAAAAAATACACATTTTTATCATTTATGTAAACCATGACAAAAAAAATCCTGCAGGACAAAACATGACACTGTCCTATCCTACACTCTGTGTGTCCATATCACAGACACACAGATCGCCCCAAAGGTCTCCCGAGTCGGCGGACGGAGCCACTGTTTACAGCAGGACGACGATACAGCAGGGAAGAGCTAGCTAGCACTCAACCGCCACCCGGTGCTAACGGAGAAACTCGACATACTGGGGAACTGAAGCGAAAACGACACGGGTGCCGGGCTGGAGTTTAGGCGGCGTGCAAGAAATATAAGACAGAATAATAAAGAGCGATGGCAAGAACCAAGCAGACCGCCCATAAATCTACTGGAGGAAAAAGCCCCCAGGAAGCAGCTAGCCACCAAGGCTGCTCGGAAAAGCGCTTCGGCCACCGGCGGAGTGAAGAAGCCTCACCGTTACAGGCCTGGTACTGTGGCTCTGAGAGAGATCCGTCGCTACCAGAAATCCACGGAGCTGCTCATCCGTAAGCTGCCCTTCCAGCGCCTGGTGAGGGAGATCGCTCAGGACTTCAAGACCGACCTGCACTTCCAGAGCTCCGCCGTCATGGCTCTGCAGGAGGCCAGCGAGGCCTACCTGGTGGGTCTCTTCGAGGACACCAACCTGTGCGCCATCCACGCCAAGAGGGTCACCATCATGCCCAAAGACATCCAGCTGGCCCGCCGCATCCGCGGAGAGAGAGCTTAGACTTTCTGCTGCACATCCACCAACCACAATGCTCCGCACTGTGTGTCTTTATATATATATATATTTATAGTAATATGTACATATGTATACTAGCTGCTCTTGTTTTTTCTTGCCTTCTGATTGTTGCTCTGAGTGTTGCTATCCCTGTGCTGTTACAATTCTGGAATTTCCCCATTGTGGGACTAATAAAGGCTTATCTTATCTCTTATCTTATCTTAACCTGAATTAGACAGTGCTCAGAGAGGGCAAGATGAGACAGAAGAGAGGAGTTAAGGAGAGGGAAGTGTTCAGGCAGAGGAAGGAGAGAAGGATAACACCACTAAAAAGTCTAAACACAGGATGTCTGGGTGGGACCCCAACTGGCCCAATATTCAAGCCTCGGTTGTACAATACTTCAACTGGTAAGTTCCATATGCAACGTTACGGTGTAAATTTTTAAAAAGAAATAAACAGTATCGTCGTCGGCCTCCGTCGGTCTATGATGACCATGGAAGAGAATCCTAAACGTCTACTCTGCTGGAACAGCACCGCCTGTGGCTGAACAGGCCGATGCACACCGGTGTTCTACCTTCCAGCGTTGGCCGTTGGTAGGATTCAAGCCTGGGCAGGAAGATATGGAGGACAAGATGTTACCCATGCAGCATGTCCCCCCTCTCCACGTCACTGATGAATCCAAAGGAACAGCAGGGCTGCTATAGTTTGGCACCAGCGCCATCGCAGGAGCTGCCAGAACGATGTTGAGCACAACAGAGAACTGCCTTAGGGGCTCCGACTCCGGATTTTTCCTCAGGGTTGACTCCTGAAGCCTTTCCCGTGACCGGGTGTGCCGCAAGGCAGCGGAGGTTTGAAATCAGGGTTTACCTTCCCCTAGATGGGCTACCTTCCCAGGTTGACGAGCCACCATCTACCCAAAGCATCTGGTTTTAAGGCGCCAGAGATCCGCCCTCGCCCCTTCTCCTATTAGTAAAAGCAGTTCCGCCGGGCTTAGAGACTAAACCACACGGGCAGGCTAGGAGTTGGACTTAGTTGTCAGAGGCTTTTCGAGACGCACGCCGTAAGGAGCATTTTATGAGCACTGAGGGCTTAACCCCAGTGCCACTCCTGGCTATGACAACCTTGGAACCAATAAACAACCAACTAATAAACAGTATAAAATGAACATATTATGGTATGATTACCCCCCCCCCCGGGGGGGGGGGAATATATGTTGCCATCGCGCCGAGGTCTTTAAGCCAAAGGAAACACTGATATATATATGAAAAATGATTTTCCTTGAAACCAGCTAGTAACATATCTGCCATACCCATTGATAAATTCAGACTAGATTATTGTGGACTGTTTGAAACAGCAATCCCAAGGAAGGCCAGTAGGTGGCAATAGTACTCCATCTCACTCTAATATGGTAAAAACATCTTTAGGATGCGGTTGCTATCAAGTTATATAATTATGTACAGAATGATCTACAATCTATAACATGAAATTTATGAATAAGGGTATGTGAAACTCAGTCAAATGAACTAATTCACTGGCGGAATAAGATTTGATAAGCAACCATTCAGTAAAGAGTATATGGAAAAGCCATTGATTTACTATTTTGTAATGAAACATGCAACATTTGCACCATGTATTTTAACAACAAATAGTAAAGTGCAACAGCGAACTGTATACAATACTCTAAATTGCATTATTTCAAGCACAATGTGCAGAAACAAGCTCCTGGTTCTCTAGTTTTTTTTACACCAGCTACCAAAAGGCTTACTGTCTCTTCCCATTTCTTCAGTCCACGCCCAGCGCTACTGTATTTGTTTTTAAGTCCTTTGTCAATTAGGACATCTTCCCCAGGCCTCAAAAACTTACTCTCCATCCTACAGAATGTATGAAAGGTTTTCTGTTTGCTGCCAATCAGTGGCTTCAGCCAATGTTTTAACCATAGGCCCTAACTCTTTTGCTTGGTGATTAGCATGTATGAGCAAGGTAATGTGTGGAGCTGATTCCTCTGACATTTCATACCACTGTAATTGCTCTGCACTTAATACAGCATCCCCGGCGACACCCTCTTGTCCGACATACAAAAACCGAGATTTGATGGTCCAAGTTTGACCATCCAATTGGGAGAAAAATCTATCATGATAAACATCATCCGAATTTCTGTCATAATACAGAGTGACATGTAGGAGATCAATGGGAGGTGTGTAGGGTGCAAGAAGAGCAATCCACGGCTTCCAGGCCATGAACACTGGAAACACGCCAGTCTGTGAGGGCAAGTCAGGCGATAA
Organism: Pholidichthys leucotaenia; assembly: GCA_020510985.1. Taxonomy (NCBI): domain Eukaryota; kingdom Metazoa; phylum Chordata; class Actinopteri; order Cichliformes; family Pholidichthyidae; genus Pholidichthys; species Pholidichthys leucotaenia. The sequence goes on along the minus strand of CM035836.1, from coordinate 374,310,847 downwards.
CAGGCCCCAGTAAAGACGCTTTTCCACTAGCCCCGATTAGAAAACCCGACTCTACTCACTTCGGTTCGGTTCTGCCTCGGTTGCGTTTCAACATTACTGCTAGCACACCTGCTGTGGGTGGGATTTGTTGAACAGCAGGCGGCGCCACACTCTCGTGACGTCAAACACGCGACCGAATCCTCCACAACAAAGAAAAATGGCTGATGACGAGGAGAGAAGGAAGGAGAGAGGAATGACTGTGACATGAAACTGGTGAAATCTATGGTGCTGACTTGTTGTGCTCTGCACAATCTGTGTGAGAGTCATGGAGAGACGTTTGACACTACATTGGATGATGCAGTAGATGAACCAGTGGTGGCAGCGACCCAGGGAGCAGAGGAGCAGGGTGGCGATATACGAGATGCTGTGATGCAGTACTTGTCTATTTCGTCCACATTTATGTGCATACATATTTCAAAAATGTTTTTTGTAAATAAAATGTTGTGCATGTTCCATCTACCTGTGCTCTGTTGTTCATAACGCTTATCTGTTAAGGTACGGGTAATTAGATTAGATTTGTTTATTTGACAGGGACAGTGCAATAAACATAGACAATTAATCAATGACAATCAATCTGATGTGTTGCACAAAGAGTGTATAGCTATTAGCTAATTTGCAGGAGCCGCAGGACAACAGAAGGTGTGAAGCCATCAGCCTAATGATGAGTCCACACTTGTCACTGTTGTGATAATTGCTCACGCTGAGCGCTCTGCCAGCCCGTACGCTGTGGGGGTCACACACACGACATGTTCCTCAACACTCTCAATAATTTTTTTTCCCATATATTCTTCTTTTTGGCTTACAGAAATGGCAATACGCCCGTATTTGCTAAAATTGCATTTTCCCCATATTAAAATACGGCGAAACCATATCACTTGACAGGTATGTAATTACATGCAGAAACACCGCACAGGCCATCTTCACAAAAATCCAGCTCGACAAGCCACTTTTGCTTAGGTGGAAATCAGAATCAGAATCAGCTTTATTGGCCAAGTATGCACAACACATACAAGGAATTTGACTTTGGCTAAAAACTTGCTCTCGTTGTTCAGGTGAAGGATTTAAATAAGGATTCAATGCCAACCAGAGTATGTACAGTAAATTACAGTCTGTCCACGTTTCTATAAAAGGATGCAAATATATACAGGAATATATGCAGTTATTTACTCGGACTAACCACACTTTGCAGAAATATATGAAAAAATATACAATCACACAGTATTTCAATGTGGACTCAGATTCAGTGATATAATGTGAATGAAGTAAAAAGCAGTGTGAGAGTTATGTGCAATGTAATAATGGATGAAAAGTCATGAGTACAGCAAACAGGTAGGACTAGGTGAATGTTAGGAGTTCATCAGAGTGATGGCTTGAGGAAAGAAACTGTTCCTGTGACGGGTGGTTTTGACCTTCAGTGATCTGTAACGACGACCAGAAGATAGAAGTTCAAACAGTTTGTGGCCGGGGTGTGATGGGTCAGCACAGATGTTTCCCGTCCGTTTCCTGGTTATGGACCGATATAAGTTCTCAATGGAGGGTAGGTCGGTACCAATGATCCTCTCCGCAGACTTAATGATCCGCTGCAGTCTGGTCTTGTCCTGTTTAGTGGCAGATCCAAACCAGACAGTGATGGAAAAGCAGAGGACAGATTGGATGATGGCGGTGTAGAAGACAACCAGCAGCTCCTGAGGCAAATCAAACTTCTTGAGCTGACGCAGAAAAAACAACCTCTGCTGGGCCTTTTTCCGGACAGTGTCAATATGGGAGGACCACTTCAGGTTCCGGGAGATTGTGGTACCCAGAAACTTGAAGGAGTCCACAGTGGACACTGTGCTGTTGAGGATGGTGAGTGGGGGGAATGAAGGGGGGTGTCGCCTGAAATCCACAGTCATCTCCACTGTTTTGGCTGGGTTAAGTTCAAGATGGTTCTGGCTGCACCAGAGGATCAGCTGCTCCACCTCCCGCCTGTATGCAGACTCATCATCATCCCGGATCAAACCGATGACTGTGGTGTCGTCCGCAAACTTCAGGAGCTTCACCGAAGGGTCCTCTGAGGTGCAGTCGTTGGAGTAGAGGGAGAAGAGCAGTGGGGAAACGACACATCCTTGGGGGGCGCCAGTACTAATTTTTCGGGAGCTGGATGTAAATCTCCCTAGCTTCACCTGTTGCCACCTGTCAGTCAGAAAGCTGGAGATCCACTGGCAGGTGGAGGGGGGCACCTTGAGCTGGAGGAGTTTCTGATGAAGAATGCCTGGGATGATGGTGTTGAACGCTGAGCTGAAGTCGACAAACAGGATCCTGGCGTACGTCCCTGGGGAGTCGAGGTGTTGCAGGATGTAATGTAGTCCCATATTCACTGCATCATCCACTGACCTGTTTGACCGGTAGGCAAACTGCAGTGGGTCCATCAAGGGGCCTGTGATGACCTTCAGGTGGTTCAGCACCAATCTCTCCAAGGATTTCATGACCACAGAGGTCAGGGCAACAGGTCTGTAGTCGTTTAATCCTGTAATAGAGGGTTTCTTGGGAACTGGAATGATGATGGAGCGTTTGAAGCAGGAAGGCACTTCACGCAGCTCCAGTGATCTGTTAAAGATCCGGGTGAAGATGGGGGCCAACTCGTTGGAGCAGACTCTCAGGCAGGACGGAGACACACCATCAGGTCCTGCAGCCTTCTTGATCTTTTGTCTCTGAAAGACCCGGCGCACCTCCTCTTCACAGATCATTAGTGCTGGTGGGAGGTCAGAGTGGAGGAGGGATGGAGTTCCTGGGGCTGCAGATAATCCTTTTGTGTGGGTGGGAGGTGAGAACTGTAGGTTCTTTTCAAACCTGCAGTAAAAGCTGTTTAGGTCATTAGCCAGCTGGAGGTTTTCCGCAGGGTGGGGGGATGGTCTCCTGTAGTTGGTGATATTCCGTAGGCCTCTCCAGACAGAAGCAGAGTTGTTAGCTGAGAAGTTTTTTTGTAACTTCACACTGTAGCTCCTCTTAGCAAGCCTGGTCTCCTTCGTCAGCATGTTTCTGGCCCGCTTGTACAGAGTCCAGTCACCAGTCCTGTAGGCCTCCTCCTTGGTCTGACGTAGCTGCTTCAGTTTAGGAATGAACCAGGGTTTATTGTTGTTGTATATGCAGAAGGTCTTGGTCTGCACACACATGTCCTCGCAGAAACAGGTGTATGACGTCACAGTGTCAGTGAGTTCATTTAGGTTAATGGCTGCAGCTTCAAAAACACTCCAATCTGTACAGTCAAAGCAGGCTTGTAACTTCAGCTTTGATTCCTCAGTCCATTTCTTCACAGTCCTTACAACAGGCTTGGAAGTTTTTAGTTTCTGTCTGTATGTTGGAATAAGATGGAGCAGACAGTGGTCAGAAAAACCCAGAGCTGCACGGGGTACGGCATGATAGGCATTTCTTAAAACTGTGTAACAGTGGTCAAGTGTATTTGTGTCCCTGGTGGGACATTTAATATGCTGTCTGTATTTAGGAAGCTCATTTGTGAGATTAGCTCTATTGAAATCACCCAGAATGATAAGCAGAGAGTCTGGATGTTTTTCCTCCACCTCTGCTATCTGGTCAGCGAGGTGTTGCAGTGCCTCCGTTGTACAAGCAGCAGGCAAGATATAAATTCCGACCAGAATATATGAGGAGAACTCTCGCGGTGAATAAAAGGGTTTACAGTTTATGAACAGTGACTCTAGGTTAGGGCTACAAAACTTCTTCAACACTGTGACATCAGTACACCAACCTTCGTTTATGTAGAAGCAGATTCCACCACCCTTAGTCTTTCCAGAAAATTCTCGGCTGCGATCAGCGCGAAACAGTTGAAATCCGTCCAGACGCACCGCGCTGTCCGGGATGTGTTCACTCAGCCAGGACTCCGTGAAACAAAGGGCGCCAGATCTGCTAAAATCCCGGTTTTTGTGAGTCAGGAGCAGCAGTTCATCCATTTTGTTCGCCAAACTGCGGATATTTGCCAGATGGATCGATGGGAGCGGCGTGCGAAATCCTCGTTTCTTCAGCCTGACTAACGCACCGGCACGTTTACCACGCCGCCTTCGTTTCCGGCCAGCGCCAATAGCCGCTGCTCCCACAGCTAAGATGGACTGAAAAAACTTCAGATCAGCAGCAGTAACTGGCGGAGAAGTTGCATTGGGAGGTAGTCTGAGTGAAAGTAGTTCCTCCCTTGAATAGGTGATTCGGACAGAAGAGCAGAAGTCCAAAAAAATACACAAAATTATCAAAAACATCAGAGAGCAGAAGCCAGTGGCTGCCATCCGCGGCGCCATCTTGGATTTTTTTTGCAAAATGCAAATTGAACTATAAATCATGTGCTGATACATGTCATATTCCCATGTAAAGGTCTCCCACTTTTACTTACAAATTGATTTTTAATTTTTGGGAAAAGAGAATATAAATTTTGCACTTGTTGGTAACAACAGTTGTGTGCAGCAAAAACACAGCTGTGTATCCTTGTCCAATTTGTCTACTGTTATTAGTGCCAAATTTTTGCTAGATTCCTTCTTAATTTATTAAATTTTGACTGGTGATGCACCATTCAACTTACATGTACTTACCTTTATCAGTGTCTACTGTACAAGTTCAAGCACACCTGTACAACTGCTTATAACATAAAAAATGTACCCGTTCAAGAGAAATGGATTCAGCATTGCAAATTTGTTTAAAATAAAAAAAAAACTTACCAAGACATTACGTTTCGTTGTGTTGTTAAAAATTAAACTACCATTAGAAGGCTATACACCTGACCTGATGAACAGCAGCATGTGGAGTGAACAGAGAATGGATTGTGTATGTAATTATTGGCTTTTCTCATACGGTGTCATCACAGATAAACCAGACTTTTGATGCAAACAATACAATTTTATTCCAGAAGCAAAATTTACAAACAAAAAAACAGACTGGGCGTGGGGAGACATGGTTAGACACGCCGACTGCTAAACGCGTCCACAAGCCTGCCAAATAGGGTCAGGAAATCTCTGTTGAATGATGACATCTCTGCGAGCTCTTCCCTTCGTAACGCAGCGTCCTGCTCCAGGGCTTCACGCGCATCTGCCCGCACATCTGCGGCCACCTGTCGCAAATGCTGCATGTACTCCTGATGGTGTTCTTGCCGCTGGTCATGTTGCCGTTCCAAGAGCCGCATCTCTTCGTCATGCATGTTGACCATCGTTAATGTAAGGTCAGCGATGGAGTTGTCTGTTTTCGTCTTGCCTAGATGGAAAGACAGAAAGGCATGGTCGTTAAAGCTGGATCACTACATATATTATGGAATTACACTGGTGAAAGTCTGTGGTGGAATGTCACTATTATATTATGCTTCATTGCTGTATATAAGCTGAACTGTCATGTTGCTGCCCCTCAGTAAAGCAGATTTTGCAACACGCAGGGTGCTGTCTTCGGCTGCAGCACCCCTGCAAAACTAAAAAGGATTAAGATTAAGAATATGGATGGATGGATGGGTAATGTTTAAACTAGTTGCTTGTAGTGTGGCCGCAGAAATCTGAATGGGTTAATACAGTCAGCTGACGTGAAGCATTTCAATGAAGCATGTTGATTTCAACGGCAGTTCATGCGCTTTATTTGTTTTTCTAAAACAGGAGTTACAACAGCACTTCAATCACCACACCTAAAAATGGTTGTGGAACACCGATAAGTGAAGACCAAAGAATAACCTTTTTGTACATTTAAAAAGACATTTTCAATTAATTAATATGCAGCTACAGGAAATTGCATTAATCAGTTTGGTACATAACTTGTTAGGCTCCAGCCCCCCCGCGACCTGTAAAGGATTAAGCGGTGGATCGTGAGTTCGATCCCAGCCCCCGACCAACAGTGATCTGTGTGGAGTTTGCATGTTCTCCCCGTGTTGCGTGGGTTTACTCCGGGATTTCTCCGGTTTCCTCCCACATGCCAAAAACATGCATGTTAGGTTAATTGGCTGTTCTAAATTGTCCCTAGATATTTGTTTCCTATAGGCCCTTAGAATAGAGGGTTAGTATTAATGAAAGCGCTTTGAGTGGTCTTTGTGACTAGAAAAGCGCTATATAAGTGCAGGTTAGTTAGTTAGTTAGTTAGAAGATGGATGGATGGATGGATGGATGGATGGATTTTCGACCCTGGTTTCCGTTGGACCTGTTTCACCAAAAAAATAAATCGTGGTTATTGTGCCTTACCGGCACTTGAACGTGATCCAGATGGAGCTGGTGATGTGGCTGACATGGGAATCGATCCAGCTGGCGCTCTGGCAGACGCAGACGCAGAGGCAGGAGAGTCCGGTGTGTCCATGTCCACTGAGGTGGACCCCTGTGATATGAACTGCGATTCTAGAAAGAAAATGCAAGCAATTTAAAACTTAACACCAAAGTGCAACATGTACACAACACTCTAAAGTTTTTAACCGGAATACAATAAGCGTAATTCAGCGTTTTGTTCGCGCTAATACTTAACACAAAGCAAGCGTGAATCTGCAGTTGGCTGCAAAACAATAGGCAAGTCTCAGTAACAGCCATTACCCACAATCTAACAACCTTCCTATTTCTTAAAAACAGTGAACTTGGCACAGAAAGGATAAAGTGGCGAAAAGACGTGCAATATCAAAACAACACTCACCATCCACGGTTTCCAAGGTCGTGGCCGTGACTGTGGCCGTGCCGAGCCCAATGTCTCTCAGCGAACCACTTCCACTCCTTCTGATCCACTGCACTTCGAGCATTGTGGTCCTTCACTGCTCGGTAATCGCTTTTCAGCTTTTTCAGCTTCTCCCAACACTGTTTGGCAGTACGGATGTGCCCTTGGGACCCCATCTGCTCGGACACCTGCTGGTATAATTTTTCATTTCGAGTAGATCCGTCCAACTCGCACTGGATGCGATCGTCGGCTAATATAGAAAGAAAATTGCGTACCTCCTAATATATAATATTAGGAGTATATTATTATATAAGTATATTATACAGTATATTAATATAATATACTGTATTAAAGGGGCGCACTGTGTTCACTGGCTGAACAACTACAAATGGCGGTCATGGAGTAAATTCAGCAGAATAAGTCGCTTTCGTGACGTTACGACCTGACCAATCAGCGGCGACCAGTCTCTTAAAGTCATATCACAGCCATACTCAGCCCTACTCAGCTCGGTTAGACCCTGCCCTGGATCAGGTACTAAAAAAGCACCTGCTAACCGGTACTGGAGCTAATGGAAAATGCTCAAACGCGGGCTGAGTGGTGCGGTGTAGGGCTAAGTGAGGCTAGTGGAAAAGGGCCTTAAATGTCAGCCCAGGTATTTGGCGCTTGTGGTGTCACATCAGGTTTCAACAGCATTTGTCCATGCACAGACAGTCCTTGCACTGAACAGTTCATAGCAACACCGTTAGGAAATGACAAGATAACTCCATCAGCTGAGCACAGCACTGATGCCCCCAGTTTAATCAGCAGGTCTCTCCCCATCAAGTTTGTGGGAGAGTTTTTTGAGCAGGCATAACATTGTTTCACAGTTTGACCAGCAACACAAGTATCCAAAGGCTTTGTCACAGGCAGTTTTTCAGGAACCCCAGAGAAACCAATAACCTCCACAGCTTTAGCCGATAACAGTGTAGGCTCAATGTCACAGTTCAAAATGGAATAGGTTGCCCCCGTATCAACCAGAAAAGGCAGGTCACAGTCCATAGCCTTTAGTGTGACCATAGGATCTGCCATTCCCACGTCACTTTTTCTCTGTGGGCCCCATCATTGTTCCTCATATTGTGTGAGGTACACTTCCCCCACAGTTGAAGTGTATGCTGGATATTGGCCAGCAGGTGGCGCTGCCGCTGCATAGGGTGCTTGATGTCCTGCACTTACTGGTGCCACTGGTGGTGGGTAAGGATTAGTCGGGCAATCCTTCCTCCAATGACCATTTTGACCACAGCCATGACATGCATTTAGGCCCATGACCTTTCGACCCTGAAAGCCTCTCACACCCCGCCTTCCACCAGACCACCCCCCGATAATAATTGAAACCACGTGGTACACCCTGACAATATGGTGTTTGGGGTATCCAACCAGTGGGTGCCGGGTACACTGGGGCAGGTAAAGCTGCCGTTCCCGGTGTGGGCGTTGGCCCGGAGGGTATTTCCAGAGCCTGCTGTACCAACTGCTTAGCTGGTTTGTTTATTTTTTTAACCTCAGCTATTTCTTGTTTTGCCTTTTGTAACTGTAATTTTAACAGTTGCAGTTCTTGATTATCTCTATCAACCTTTTCTTTTTCTGCTTTTTCCTGCTCTTTATGCATATGATGTGTGAAGTGCCTTTCCCACAATTCCACAGTGCTACTGGGAATGTCAGGGTTACTGTCCATTGCCTCTCTCACTGCCTGAGGCACTCCTTTTAATACTGACTGCCTAAACACGTCTCTTTGAAAATCAGATGTATTAGGATGAGAGCCAGCAGCCGCTGTCCACTCCATTTTACATCTACTGATAAATGCCATAGGAGACTCATTTCCCTTAATTGAAAAAGTTAAAGCTCTTAAAGCTCCTGGTGGAATTGGAAATTTTTGTCTCATTGCTGTGCCTAAGGCTGATGCTATGGGGTGAAAGGTGCTGAATCTGAAATTGCTTGGGTTCCTGCCAATTGTTCAATTTGAGAGACCTCCACAACACTTAATTGTCGCCCAAGCAAAGCTCTAAAATCTCCCATTGCCACGGTAACTCCTTGAGTTAACTGATCAGATTTTGTCATCCACTGACCTCCACCCTCACAGGGCGGGGGCATTTCTTCTGAAATGCCATTTATGTCTGTCCATGAGAATGGCTGATATGTTCTGCCTCTGCCTTTCATCACCAGTGGTGCCTGTGTGTGAATGCAGTGCTCTGTGGCCTGTTGTGTGTTTCTATGTGCAGCTGAATTAAGACGGCGGCCTGTATAAGGATCACATTCATCACCATCCCAAACCCTGCGGCACAAATCTCTATTTCTGAAACTGTAAGGCCTGCCTCGCATGTGCTTCTCTTGATCTCCTAATTCTCTCCTGTCCTCATATGTCCTGTCCTCATCTGTCATTCTGACCTCTCCTATCAGTTGGTATGATCTATTTTCCTGCAGTGGTCTGCCCTCATGTTTTTGTGCATTATTTATTTTTGTAAGAGCTGCAGTCATAGCAATTCTGAACTTTCTCTCCACTGCCTACTCTTAAAATCATCTTGACCATAAGGGGTAGATGAAGCAAATACTGTAGGAGAAAGGAGATGTATTTCCTCTCTGTCTGTGTGTTCACTCCACTGACCACAGTCGTCTTTGGGACCCCTGTGGCTTATCTCTTGATAGACTATACCTTCATCATCTGCGTCACTCACACCTGATTTCACACTACCTGTGTTAGGCCATGAATTATGTTGAAAATCCTGTGTTTGCATCTGCAAATTAGTTATACCAGCTTCAACATTCTGCAACTATTCTCCCACAGTCTTCTCCAACCTTAATCTTTCCAGCTCTTCCTGCAGCTTTTCCATCTCACGTCTGTCTGCCTGCATTTCCTGTGTCTGACTCTCCAACAAACCTTTCAGCTTTTCACATTCTTCCTGTGATGTCACTTCCTCAATTTCCACTAATCCTTCTTGGAGTTTAATCAAAGGCATCTGATTAACGCAATATGGCGGTGGGGGCAATTCCCCCTTTAAATCTCCCAAATTAGGGTAGAGGGACAGCACCTCTCCCTTTTGTCTATCCAGCTGCTTATCAACCATCAAATCTTTATTCTTTTCCACCTCACTCTCACGCCCCACTGGGCCAACCGCTGCTGAATCATGCATCAAACCGCTGTTTGCCTCCATTTTCATCATGTGCTGATTCTGCTCCTTATCAGACACCTGTGCCTTGATCAATTTCACACCATCCATTGCAGCAGAAGATGCAACCAAATTATGAATCAGCCTGCACTCACGTTCACAGTCCTCAATCTTATGTTTATGTTTCCTTTTCACCAAAAATCCTGTGACAGCCATATCTTTCATGACTTGTCTGCCATCCAACCTTTTTTGTTCCAACTCCATCAACAATTGAGTCAAACTGTCCTCCTTATTTGAATTTAGAATGCCTTCTTCCACCAATTTCTGATACAATTTACCACATTCTATTTTAACCTCACTTCTGTCTTTGGGTGATATACCACTGAGCATTTGAGTCACTGTTGAATCCCACTGTTTTTTCATATTTTCTTTACATAAATCAACATCGTTTACATAACCTTTTGGATGAAGCAACTCCCAGCCACCTGCTCGACGGGAGTCACTCAGCCCCGCCTTTCGCATTCTTCAACTTCGCTGAACAGAAATTCACACTTCTGTTTTTTTCTGCAGAGCAAGCCTGCTGCTCCCCCTCCCCTTCCCGAGGAAAGAGAGAGCTGCTGTTCGCCTTTCTGTTTTCTCTTTTTTTACAGAGCAAGCTTGTCGCTCGCCTCTCCCCTTGCTGAGGAGAGAGAGAGAGAGCTGCCGTTCACCCTCCCCTTGCTGATGAGAGAGAGAACCGCTGCTCGCCCCTCTGTTGCCTCTTTTTTTTTTTAACTTTTTAAACAGAGTGTTACCTTCACACTCACAGCTTTACAAATATAAAACAAATAGCAATTGCAGCAGTGGTTAAATAATATTCTGGGTGCACTAAGTCCAAGGAATTTCACCCCGTTTATCAGAATAAGTTTAAGTTAAGTTTTATGATTAACGTCTTAATCAAAGGCCTTCAACCTGTGCCAGACTGTTCAAGGGGCGCCACTCCCTTGGGGCGTTACCCCAGATTCTCGCCTTCCCGTCGGACTGCGAAGGATTTTCTCCTTGGCGCTGATGTTTACGGAGTACTAATCCGAGGGTGTCAATATAGGGCCCAGGTTTTATAGCCTTCGTCAAGGCTAAAGGAGTCCAACCCAGTTCCTGTCCTCACAAGTCACGGACCAATTCGCTCAGTCCGTGAACCTGTAGTCAGGCCGGATAACCATGAATAAATACGCAGTGATATCATCCGGGCCGGGGGGCCTTTCACCTCCCCGGTCTTGGCCGTTAATGTCCCAAGCGATCACAATCTAATCAATCAATGTAAAAATCAATGTCAGATCATGATTGGTTGGTCAAAATCCAGTCCAGCACCCAAGCCGGGGGCCTTTCACCACTCTCGGTCTTACGGTCTTTTTAAGCAAGCAAGCATTCACCAAAAACATTTACTATATTCAACTGCTTTAAACTAGGACACACACCAAACCGCTTGACAACACAAGTTTTGGTTATAGTCAATAGCTGAACTTTGATATAACAGGCGTCTGCTTACCTCTTTTTCAGGCCGGCCTAGTGTTGTCAGTCGGTGATGCAGGTCCGTTGTCCAGGCAACCAAAGATCCAAATCAGATGATAATCTCCCCCTTTCACCGGACAAAGCCCCCAAATTGTTAGGGTATAAAATAGTAAAACCATACTCATCAAAGATCATCTATGTGTGTAGATGGTTTACCCAGGTTTGTTTTCAAGGAAGAGATTAGTTTACTTGGAACACGTATTTATTGAAGCAAGTTGAATATAGTAGTTACAGCGCTGGGTCAAGAACTCTCTCCCTGACAACAACAGGCAATGTCAGGTCGTGAAGTCTGACTGACTATGCTGGCCCTGACCCAGAATATTTATACAGAAAATGAACAAAAGTGAAAGCATGCATTATCAAATGACAGTCCAGGTGCATGGTGCACGGGAGGGTCCATTCCTGGCGTCGAGTGTATCCACTGAAGGCCATTCCTCCTCCCAGGGCAAAGTAGCTGATCCTTGGTATTCCTTATCACAACTGGTTCCTCATCTCCTCCCATAGATCACACTGGACATTGTTATTCTCTGTGCTGAGACAGAGGTCCACTCTTTTTGCAAGTAATGAGCCACACACTTGGCAATATATATTCCATTATGGTATATTGGTTATATTACCTAGACATAAGCAGAGTACAAATATTTTGAGTCACACAAATAACTGTTATATGGTTATATTGATCACTTTATCCCATCATTGCTCAAGGATGAAACACACGTTTTCAGTGACTCACTCTCGCTGTCACTACGATTAGAAGCGCGCCACTTACGTATATCTATTGAAAAACTAGATGGATCATTGGCTGCTAGAAGTGAAGCCACCCAGCCACCATATTAGTACTACCAAAATGGTTTAGTAGTAAATGGTGCCACTTTTACCTCAATAACGTCCCAAAAAAATAACAGATTTTGAACTTCTTGGCATAGAGACACAACTTATAATCTTGCACAACTGGTGAACCATAGAAATTGACGGCCAATAAGCATGTTATCTCGATTCCCTCCCTAATATGGTGGCCAGGTGGCTTCACTTGGCTATGTACTTGCTAATGGGGCGTGAGCTATGGTTGAGATCAGTGGAGCATGCAAGATTAATACATTCTGCCATCCCAAATACTATATTCACTACTCTAAATATCTTAAAAGTGACATAACGTTCGGCTCAGGAGACACACACACACAGGCTCAGAGTAGTTCAAACCGTTTATTAACAACAGGGATGTTTGGGTGCGTGTCAGCGGAATGTTAATGTGTTGGTGGTGGCGTCTGCTTTGGACCCAGAGGCAGGAGACCGTTCAGCCGGCAACCCTATGGGAGAAATCAGACACCGGGTGATGAGTACACACCAACACAGGAGGAGAATAGGCGAGGGAGAGAAGCTTACTTGTTTAGGACAGATGACTGGCGCTTCAAGGATGGAAGCCCGGGAGACAGCCACCTGCAGGGCTCGGTGCAGCAGCGAGGAGAGACGAGGGACGGGATAGTCCGCCGCCGAGGAATCCACCTGTGCACAGGGGAGCAGACTGGAAAGATGAGGTAAGTGATCTTCTTACCGGTAACGAGGATGCTGAAGAGAATGTGGTAGAAGCCCATGAAAGGGAAATGAAGTCTACGGCTTCAGACCGAAGCTCAGGGCGAGGCGGCTTATATCCCTCGCCGCTGATGACTGACAGGTGTGTGAGCAGGTGGCGCCGTTGATGAGCGGCGCGGCGTGACAGTACTCCCCCCTCTAGCAGCGCCTCCTGGCGATGGCTTATCCGGGTGCGCTCGGTGGAAGTCCGCGATGAGCGATGGGTCCAACACAAACGACGGGGGCACCCACTGTCGATGCTCGGGCCCATAGCCCTCCCAGTCTACCAAGTATTGCAACCCACGACCCCGGCGCCGGGAGTCCAGGATGGAGGAAACGGACCAGGCCGGATGGCCACCAACCATCCGGGGTGCGGGTTGCGCTGCAGGAGGAGGGCAAAGGGGGTCGGTAACTGCCAGCTTCACCTTCGACACGTGGAAAGTGGGATGGATGCGGAGGGAGGGGGGAATAGCCACGCGCACAGCCACCGGGTTGATGATCCGGGAGATGGGAAAGGGACCCATGAAGCGCTGTGCCAGCTTTCTCCTCTCGCCTTTTAGGGTGACATCCTGGGTGGAAACGTAGACAAGTTGCCCAACTCTGTACGCCGGGGCAGGTCTTCTACGCCGGTCCGCCACGGTCCTGTTGCGCTCCGCTGTGCGTAAAAGCGCATGACGCGCGGCGGCCCAGGTGGAGCGGAACTGCCTCAGGTGCGCCCTAACTGACGGGACAGTTACCTCGCTCTCCTGCGCTGGAAGCAGCGGGGGGTCGTAACCCACGGACGCCTTGAAGGGGGACATCCCCGTTGCAGAAGAGCGGGCGGTGTTGTGGGCGTACTCCACCCAGGCGAGATGGTTGCTCCATGACGTCGGCTTGGATCTTGCAACACAGCGGAGCGCAGCCTCCAGCTCCTGATTGGTCCTCTCACACTGCCCGTTAGACTGGGGGTGATGGCCGGAGGAGAGGCTCACCTTGGCTCCGATGGCGTTGCAAAAGGACTTCCAAACCTCGGATGAAAATTGGGGACCCCGGTCCGAGACCACGTCCACCGGAATCCCGTGCAGCCTGACCACGTGTTGGACGAGGAGGTCCACCGTCTCCAGGGCGGTAGGAAGACCTCGCAGGGGGACGAAGTGTGCCGCCTTGGAGAAACGGTCCACGATGGTCAGGATGGTGTTAAAGGAGTTGGAAACGGGGAGTCCGGTGACGAAATCCAGTGCGATGTGCGACCAGGGCCTGCCGGGGACGGGCAGAGGCTGGAGCAGACCCGCTGGAGGGGCATTTCCTGACTTGCTGGTGGCACAGACTGGGCAAGCCCGGGCGTAGCGGGCTGCATCCCTCCGCAGGCCTGGCCACCAAAAAGACCGTTGGAGGAGGGCTGATCATCCGGGAGGTGCCGGGATGACAGGTGAGAGCCGGAGGTGTGGAGCCAGTGGATGACCTCTCCTCGGACCGCAGATGGGACGAACAGTCTTCCCTCCGGTCCGCCGCCAGGATCAGGTCCACCTCCTGTGGCCTTCCGGATCTTGGCCTCGATATCCCACGAGATGGGCTCCCACGACGCACGACCTGGGCAGGATGGAGTGGGGCGTCTCCTCCGATTCCACGGGAGTGAACTGCCTAGAGAGGGCGTCAGGCAGGGCCGTTCTTATAGCCAGGCCTGAAGGTGATAGAAAATTGGAACCTGGGCGAAGAACAGAGACCAGCCGCCTGGCGGGCGTTCAGGCGCTTGGCAGATCGTAAATATTCCAAGTTCTTGTGGTCCGTGAGGACCACAAACGGCAGGTTCGCCCCCTCTAGCCAGTGGCGCCACTCCTGCAGGGCGAGCTTGATGGCCAAGAGCTCTCTGTCCCCCACATCGTAGTTCCTCTCCGCCGGGGACAAGCGCCGGGAGAAGAAGGCGCACGGTCATTTGGCGCCATCGTCCGGCGACCGCTGGGACAGCACTGCTCCCACTCCCGTGTCCGAGATGTCCACCTCAACGATGCACTGCAGCGCGGGGTCGACCTGGCGAAGGACCCGGGAGGAGGAGAACTCCGCCTTCAGCGCCTTAAAGGCGGCAGCGACCTCTTCGGTCCACCGGAACGGGACCTTCGGGGACGTGAGGCGGGTCAGTGGCCCAACGATGGAGCTGAAGTTGGGGACAAAGCGGCGGTAGAAATTGGCGAAGCCAACGAACTGTTGCACCTGCTTCCGAGATGCAGGTGTAGGCCACTCACCACCGCTTTCACCTTCTCTGGGTCTGGGAGCACCTTGTCGTGGGCGAATGATAAACCCCAGGAAGGACGTAGTTTCTGGTGTAAAATTCACATTTTTCTGCCTTCACGTACAGACGATTCTCCAGCAGTCTTTGGAGGACCCGCCTCACGTGGACCTGGTGCTCGTCCCTGGACTTGGAGAAGATGAGAATATTGTCCAGGTAGACGAACACGAAAAGGCCAATAAAGTCCCGGGAGGGACGGTCATTTATAAGGCGCTGAAAGACGGCTGGAGCGTTGGTCAACCCGAACGGCATGACCAGATGACCAGGTACTCAAAGTGGCTGTTCGGGGTACGGAAGGCTGTCTTCCACTCATCTCCTTCCCGGATCCGGACAAGGTGGTAAGCGCTGCGTAGATCCAGCTTGGGTGAACCAGGTCGCCCCCCTGGAGAGTGGAAGGCAGTGTCCATGAGGGGCAGGGGTTGTAACGGTCCTTCTCCGTGATATCATTGAGGGCCTGGTAGTCGATGCAAGGGCGGAGGGACCCATCCTTTTTTCCCACGAAGAAGAACCCTGCCCCCACGGGGTGACGATGATGGGCGGATTATCCCAGCGTTTAATGACTCCTTCAGATATGTGTTCATCGTCTCCTTCTCCGGCGCTGACAGGCTGTAGAGCCGACCAGAAGGTAACGGAGCCCCCTGGCGGAGGTTGATGGCACAGTCGTAGGGCCGATGAGGGGGAAGAGACATAGCTTTCGCTTTACTGAACACCATACCCAGGTCGTGAAACTCCGGAGGCACCAGGGACAGGTCCGGGGGTGCAGCGTCCGTCGCGGGGGGAGGAGCGGACGGCGAGCAGGCAGCGGACTGGAGGCAGGTGCCCAGGCAGAATGTACTCCATGCCGATACCCCAGCTGATCTCCAATCCAGGACCGGGTTGTGAAGACGGAGCCAGGGATACCCCAGGATGACGGGCGACACAGAGTTAGGGAGGACGTAGAAGGTCATCTCCTCCCGGTGGTTGCCCGAGATGATGACCGGTACGGGGACAGTTTGATGTGTCCACTCTCCCAAGGGAGGCACGGGAGAGGTGGACTAGGGAGATGGGAGTGTTGAGTGCCTGGCAGCGGATGCCCAATCGGGTTGCCAGGCTTTGTGAAATGAAGCTGCCTTCTGCACCCGAATCCACCAGTGCGTGGGTGAGGTGCCCAGTGGGGTTATGGCAGAAACGGATGGGCAGCTTCAATTGGGTGAGTGATCCTAACCGATTGATGTCCGCGAGCCCCCAACAGTGACTCGCGGACCCCAACCGACTGGCTTTCCGTGGACAACGCTCCACGGTGTGTTTGTCGCCTCCGCAATACATAGCAGAGGCCCCAACTCATGGCGGCGTTGTTTCTCCACAGGGGAAAGTTTGGTCCAGCCCGTCACCATCGGCTCCGACTCCTCGGGGCACGATGCTGGCGGTGCCGCCAGGGGGCGAGCTTGGAACAGGTGCGGCGAGGCTCCACGAGGGTGAGAAGAAGAAGACTTCCGCCCCGAGGAGCGCTCGCGCAGCCTGTTATCCAAACTTACCGCTAAGGACGTCAGCTCCGCTAGCGTCCCAGGGATATCCCGACCAGCCAGTTCATCCCTCAGATCACTATTGAGGCTGCGGAGGAACAGGCCATAGAGGAGCGTTCCTCCCAGCCCATTCCTCCGCCGCTACCCCGGAAGTCGACCGAGTGGTCCGCTGCCGACCGGCTTCCCTGCTGGAGAGCAAGAAGCCGATCGACCTGGACCGTCTCGGTTTGAGAATGGTCAAAGACCTCCAGAAAGCGCCTCACGAATTGGTCATAGGTGAGGGTGGCATAACTGGGCCTCGCCATTACGGCGTAGGTCCAAGTTAACGCACGCCCCTCCAGAAGATTCCCTATGTAACCAATTCGGCTGTGATCCGAGGGAAAAATCTCCGGGCACAGGTGGAACACGGGACTCACACTGCATAATGAACCCCCGTGCTCCGCCGAGCTTACCGCTAAAGCGGGTGGGGGTCGGAATCGGTGTGAGCCGAACCGGTGCCACTGGAGCCGGCTGGACGGGCCGCTGGAACAGCAGGAGCCGCGGCCACCCTGGCGAGTCGGGGGGAACGGCTGTTGGGGCCAAGCGGTTCAATCGGTTAGTTAATTCTAATAATTGATTAAGTACCACCTGTTGCTGATAAACAATCTGATCCACCCGAGCCTCGAGGATGGTAAACCGGTGTGCGAGCCCGCCGTCTGCCGAGCCGCTCTGCTGAAGCCGTACTGACATAACGTTCGGCTCAGGAGACGCACACACCACAGGCTCAGAGTAGTTCAAACCGTTTATTAACAACAGGGATGTTTGGGTGCGTGTCAGCGGAATGTTAATGTGTTGGTGTGGCGTCTGCTTCGGACCCCAGAGGCAGGAGACCGTTCAGCCGGCAACCCTATGGGAGAAATCAGACACCGGGTGATGAGCACACACCAACACAGGAGGAGAATAGGCAAGGGAGAGAAGCTTACTTGTTTAGGACAGATGACTGGCGCTTCAAGGATGGAAGCCCGGGAGACAGCCAACTGCAGGGCTCGGTGCAGCAGCGAGGAGAGACGAGGGACGGGATAGTCCGCCGCCGAGGAATCCACCTGTGCACAGGGGAGCAGACTGGAAAGATGAGGTAAGTGATCTTCTTACCGGTAACGAGGATGCTGAAGAGAATGTGGTAGAAGCCCATGAAAGGGAAATGAAGTCTACGGCTTCAGACCAAAGCTCAGGGCGAGGCGGCTTATATCCCTCGCCGCTGATGACTGACAGGTGTGTGAGCAGGTGGCGCCGTTGATGAGCGGCGCGGCGTGACAAAAAGAACTCCAAACTGTTATGAATGCCCCTTGCAGGGCATAACTCTGAAGACAAACAAGGAGGGGCAGCGAGGACGGAGCCTGCACTGTACAAAAACACTTACTAAGACGAGCAGCAAAGAGTCCAAGACACAAGGGAAGACTGGAGTCGGGGTAGGAGCTCCAGACCATTGACATGAAGGTGTAAGATTGTGTAGGTCACAGCAAGGAGTGAGTCTCAGCTGCTCCCTTAAATACCAGCATAGACTGAATCAGGAAGAGGTAAAGTAATTACGGAATGACAAACAGCTGTCACGACGCCGGCTTGGCTTTGACAGCCGGACATGCGGCCATGACGCTGAACAATAAGAGCACATGAGCGGTCCTGATAACAAACCCTGGAATAATATGGTGGAAAAGGGGAAATACTGAGTAACCTGTGCGTGGACGGAATCAGCGCTCAGATCACCACAGTACCCCCCCCCCGTTCAAAGGGTGCATACCAGGCATCAAACGTGACATCCAAGGGCCCCCCCAACCAGAAGGCTACCAGGACCGACCCAGGGAGGGCGGAGGGGGAAACAGGCCAGGAGGGAGAGAACCAAAAACAAAAAAGGCAACAGCGACCCCCAGAGGAAGACAAAAAAACTCCCACAAGAAACGGATAACAATATGGAAAACATAAAATGGCGTGGCTTAACACAGAAATGACCAAAACTAAATCAAGAGCAACAGGATGACTAAACAAAATACAGATACCCTTCCAACAGACATAAGTATCATGTAACATACAAACTAGAAAAAATAACATGTAACAGAAAGAACAAAAAATATGTAAGGTACAGCCCAATAAAACAAACGAGAGGAACCAAAATACAGGTACATTACAAAGTACCCAAGTACCCAATAACACATCAACTAGGCAAAAAAAAAAACCCTTCAAGTACTACAAAATAAGCAAGAGAAGAACTGTGGTGACTGAGTCTGTATTAAAAAAAATCTGCCTGTGAGAAGTTGTGGATACAGAAAAATTAACGGGGCTCTTTCACAAAACTTTGAAGACGTAAATGTGACTGTGTGGTCAAGTAGCATCAAAGGTACAGTAGGTGCCAAATCACATGGGCAGAAGAAGGCAGTAACTAGTTACCCTACTCCATTCAACTTCACAAAAATGTACCTTGAATAGTTTATCACACAGCACTCTTACTCGCTTAAAAAAACAATGTACTTTTAATCAAGTATTCCTTTTGACTTCACTGATTTGAAAACTGGTCAGAAATGTTCCCATGTGTGCATTTATAGTCATTTTAGTGAATATATAATTTTGTTATACTGAAATAGTTGCAAATTAAAAAAAAAAAAGGTTACAAAGTTCTGCAAAAATGTGGGAAACACACCTGCAGACTTAAAGAAAAAAAAAAACAGAACTCCCAAACTGACAAGAGTAAGGTCACAAATTTACCAATGAAATGGTGTAACTAGACAAAAAAAAACAAAACAAAACAAAACACAAATTAAGGAGAAAAAATGTACAAACAAGTGTAAAGTTGTTACATAATATACAAGTAACTCTTACTAGGCCAGTACACCCTCTTATTTAAGTAATCTTTTTTGGGGGGTTACTCTTGCGTGTAATTGAGTAATAGCATCAAAAGTCAACACTGTAGAGGAGCTGAAATAACGAGGCGATTTTTGTATTAAAAACAGGGTTTTTAATGAATAGCTCTTCTATCGAGTCTCATCAGGTGTAGAGCTTGGCAGAAGGCAAGAGGGTGATCTCTGCTCCGCTCGCTGGTTAAATACAAGCACACATAGAGCCACACATTGAAAAAGCTGACATTAGAGCCACACATTGAAAAAGCTGACATCCCCCCGTTATCTTAACCCCCCATAGTTCTGCTATCTCCTCTCCTTGTCTTGGGAGGTGATGGGAACTCCTCCTCTCACCTTAGGGGGTAAAGGTGTCAAGTCCGTCTCCGCCGCCGCGTCTTGGGAGGTCCACTGACTTTAACCCGGCGGGGGAGATCCTTTGTCCTTTCCAGGTGTGAAGTTCCTTACATATGCTGTCACAAAACATTTCCACTTGTTCTAACATATGTAGATATGGGATATAAGAGTCATATATACCACAGGCCCCCCAAACACTAGGAAAGGACACAGAAAGAATCACAGCCTAAGATAATAACTATGAAATACTACGTGTTACAACTGTTGCCACAGGAGAAGTTTTCTAGCAGCCATGCTCCTAAGAAAGTTCAGTGGTAAACATAACAGCATAGTGAAATCATAAGTAGCCTTAAACTGTTGTAGCACAATTAGTGAATAATTGCGGGGTGGTTGGTATCAGTCTCTGTGCTGTCTGGGCTTTATTCTTCTCCCAAAACTGCTGTAGGTTGGCTTAGGTGTCCCGCTGGGACCTTCTCGTGGTGAATCTGCATTGTGGGAAGGAAAGAGATTATTTGTTCCCTGCCTGGGGGCTGAGACTTTTCCTCTGGGGGGTCTACCACGCCGAGGTGCTCGTGCCAACTGTGCAGGTTCGTCTCTCAGCAAGAAAGCAGGTTTGAGTCTGTCAACACTGACCACTTCCTTTCTGTCCCCATAATCAAGCACAAAGTGTTTGTCACCATTTTCCAGCACTCTGAACGGGCCATCGTAAACTGGGCGTAACGTTGGTTTAATGGCTTCATGCTTAACAAAAAACGAACTCAGCGTTTTTTAAAGTTTGAGGAACAAAAACTCGTGGAAAAGAGTGATGAGCTGGACCGTGGAGGGAGTCCGGTCCACTGCTGCCTAAAAACCTTGGAACTGGAAGGTGTCCTGGTTCTGGGTTCTCTGGTAAAAATTCTCCTGGGAGTCTGATAGGCTGGGCAAAAACTAATTCTGCAGGAGAAGCGTCTAAATCCTCTTTAGGTGCTGCACGCAATCCCAATAAAACCCAGGGAAGTTTATTTACCCAATTTGTGTCCGTTAGTGAGGCCCTGAGGGCAGCCTTTAAGGACCTGTGAAAACGCTCGCATAACCCATGAGCCTGAGGGTGATAAGCGGTGGTGCGATGAATTGTTGCCCCTAAACTGTTAGACATGGCTGACCAGAGCTCTGAGATAAATTGAGGCCCTCTGTCTGACGTGATGTCTGATGGAATGCCGAAACGTGCCACCCAGTTTGCTAGAAAAACGCGAGCGACTTCCTCCACTGTGGTTGACGCTAGAGGGACTGCCTCTGGCCAGCGCGTGGTGCGGTCTATCATTGTTAACAGGTGTGTGAAACCTTGGGAGGAAGGTAGCGGCCCCACGAGGTCGACGTGAATGTGGTCAAATCTTCTAGCAGGGATTGGAAAAGGCTCCAGAGGGGCTTTTGTGTGTCTGTGTATTTTGGCGCGTTGACAAGGAATGCAAGTTTTTGCCCATTCTTTTACGTTTTTGCGCAGGCCTGGCCACACAAACTTTTCAGCAACCATTTTGACCGAGGCGCGCACACCTGGGTGCGCGAGGGAGTGAATTGCGTCGAAAATGCGGCGGCATCAAGCAGCTGGTACTAATGGGCGAGGTCAGCCGGTTGAAACGTCGCATATTAGGGGGGGCACGCCGTCGCGCAACCCTTATTTCTCCAGCCTTAACCCTGTTGGTCCAGACAGGAGCGCGCGCACGTCTGCATCACTGCTTTGTTCTTCCGCCATGGCTGCATAATCTATCCCATCCTGGATAGGTGCTGCGTATGTGTGTGCGTTAGTGAAGAGTTCCGCTGCTGAGGCGGTGTAATCTGTCTCCTCATGCTCTGGCAGTGTCACAGTGCGAGAGAGACAGTCAGCTACTACGTTAAGTTTGCCTGCTACGTGTCGAATGTCTGTGGTGAACTCTGAAATCGCAGCTAGCTGTCTTTGTTGTCTGCCTGACCATGGTTCTGAAATTTTAGCCATAGCAAAAGTGAGCGGCTTATGGTCCACAAAAGCCGTGAAACTCCGCCCTTCTAACCAAAACTGGAAGTGGCGGATGGACAAATGAAGCACCAGCAGCTCTCTGTCAAAAGTGCTGTATTTGCGTTCAGTTGGGTTTAGCGATTTGCTAAAGAATGCTAAAGGTTGCCAGACCCCACTGACAAGTTGTTCTACAACTGCCCCTATAGCCAGGTCTGAAGCATCTGTGGTTAGAGCAATGAGGGCTGAGGGATCTGGGTGGACTAACATTGTGGCGTTAGCTAGGGCGCTTTTTACTTTCGCGAAAGCGCGTTCGCGCTCCGAGGTCCATTCGACCGCGTTGGAAGCTTTCTTTTTTCTGAGCGCATCATATAGGGGTTGCATGAGCTGAGCTGCATGGGGGAGGAAACGGTTGTAAAAATTAACCATCCCCAAAAACTCCTGTAGCGATTTAACCGTTTGGGGCCGTGGAAAACCTTCTATCGCATGAACTTTGTCTGGAAGCGGAAATGCACCTTTGGGGAGACTCTATGTCCCAAAAAATCAATTTGTGATACGCCGAATTTGCATTTGGCTGGATTGATTATTAGTCCATGCTCTTCCAGCTTCTGAAAAACAGTAGTGAGGTGCTGCTCGTGTTCTTCCTCGGATGAGCTGGCTACCAGCATGTCATCGAGGTAGACGAAGACAAAAGGAAGGTCGCGTAGGACAGCGTCCATCATCCGTTGAAAAGTTTGAGCAGCGCCTTTGAGGCCGAATGGCATTCGTAGGAATTCAAAAAGGCCGAAAGGGGTTATTACCGCTGTTTTAGGAATATCTTCAGCTCGGACTGGGACTTGGTGATAACCGCGGACTAAGTCTATTTTTGAAAAAATGCGCGCACCTGCTAAATGCAGTGAAAAGTCCTGAATGTGAAGAATGGGGTAGCGGTCATGCGCTGTAGCGTTGTTTAGCCTGCGATAATCTCCGCACGGTCTCC
Source organism: Pholidichthys leucotaenia (assembly GCA_020510985.1). Taxonomy (NCBI): domain Eukaryota; kingdom Metazoa; phylum Chordata; class Actinopteri; order Cichliformes; family Pholidichthyidae; genus Pholidichthys; species Pholidichthys leucotaenia. The sequence goes on along the minus strand of CM035836.1, from coordinate 374,287,981 downwards.
AAGAACCGTCAGATTTCGGAACCATGTGAAGTGGTGAAGCCCAGGGGCTCTTCGAGCGTCTAACCATGCCCAATTTTTCGAGAGCTGCAAATTCATCCTTTGCTATGTTGAGCTTGGCCGCGTCTAAGCGGCGAGCTTTGGCAAAAACAGGAGGTCCTGTTGTCGGAATGAAGTGTTTAACCCCGTGTTTGGCTACAGTGGCTGAGAATTTGGGGGTTGTGAGTGCTGGAAATTGGGTGAGGAGTTGTTCAAACTTACCTCCCGCTGTGGTGACGTTGGCCTGCACAGGTGGTGGGGAAACTCGAGCTGAACATGGAATAGAAGCAAAAGATAGTGCATTAACCAGGCGCCTATTTACAAGATCCACTAATAACCCGTGTGCACACAGAAAATCTGTGCCTAACAAGTTAAAGCTCACCGCTGCTACAACAAATGTCCATCTGTAGCTGCGGCCGTGGATGAGGAGGTGCAGGCTCTTTTCCCCGAACGTGTCGATGTCAGAGCCGTTGGCTGCCACTGCTCCGTTGCCCCGGGTGCCCATGGTTCGATCTGCGTGGGAGGGCATGACGAAACTCAGCTGAGCTCCCGTGTCGATGAGGAACTGTTTGCCTGTGTATCCATCCGTCACGTATAACAGCTTATTCTTCTCGCCGAGAACCGCTGCTGTTAATGGCCCTCGGCTTTGGCGTTTCCACGACATCGTAAACTTGCAGGGGGGAACGCATTTGCGGGCTTTCTCTGCGAAGCGGTGGTGATAATAGCAGACGTCGTTCTGCTCGTTGCGCTTGGGCCGCGCCGCTGTCACTGTGGGTTGAGTCTCTCCAAGGCTCGGGGTGTCAGTTTTCAGATCTGCAGATGCCGCTGTGGGTGTCCGTTCTCTGCAGGCGTTGACGAGCCGGTAAGCCTCGTTGGCCAGTGTGCGGAAATCCTGATGATTATTGCATTTCATACTGGCGAGTGTCCCTCTCAACTGCGGTGGTAGTGTGCTGAGGAAAATGAATTGGAAAAGGAAATTATCATTATCCTCCTCCTTGAGTTGTAGCAAATCCTCCATGAGGGTCCTCGGATTGCTCCCTCTGTGGCCGTAGACCGCCAGGATCCTCTCAGCTCTTTCCTCCGCTGACAGGACATAATTCGCCACGATGGTCGCCTTGAGTGTCTCATATTTGTCCCGGGCTGGTGGTCACCGGACCAAGCTCCGCACACACTTCGAAGTGGCGGAGTCGAGTTTGGAGACGATATGGTAAAACTTAATATCATCTGCTGTGATGCCCGCCAGTATAAACTGGGCTTCAGCTTGCTGAAACCAAGAGGCGGGGTCTTCTCGCCAGAAGTCTGGCAGGTTGACAGCAACGGCGTTCGTGCACACCATCACTGTTGTGCCCGCCGGGTGAGAGTGCCTTGCCTCGGCACTCACGGCGGTGCTGGAGCTCGGTTGAGCTCTCTCAGTGCCCTCTGCCGTGGGGAACAGCTGTCTGCTTGTTCCCTCGTCTGCGTCGTCGCTGGCGTATGCCCGAGTCACCATGGATGAGCAGCTTGAAGAACGCCTCCGGTCCATATTCTCGCGTCAAGGTCACCAGTGTAGAGGAGCTGAAATAACGAGGCGATTTTTGTATTAAAAACAGGGTTTTTAATGAATAGCTCTTCTATCGAGTCTCATCAGGTGTAGAGCTTGGCAGAAGGCAAGAGGGTGATCTCTGCTCCGCTCGCTGGTTAAATACAAGCACACATAGAGCCACACATTGAAAAAGCTGACATTAGAGCCACACATTGAAAAAGCTGACATCCCCCCGTTATCTTAACCCCCCATAGTTCTGCTATCTCCTCTCCTTGTCTTGGGAGGTGATGGGAACTCCTCCTCTCGCCTTAGGGGGTAAAGGTGTCAAGTCCGTCTCCGCTGCCGCGTCTTGGGAGGTCCATTGACTTTAACCCGGCGGGGGAGATCCTTTGTCCTTTCCAGGTGTGAAGTTCCTTACATATGCTGTCACAAAACATTTCCACTTGTTCTAACATATGTAGATATGGGATATAAGAGTCATATATACCACAACACCAGTTTTACACGAGTATGCTTCTGGCAAAAAAAAAAAAAAATCTGCATGATGCACACAACAACTCGGGCAAAGAACAAAGAATCCTTCAACATACATGGAACAAAAAATAAAGAAAAATAAAACAATCCCAGGGACGCCGGCAGGTAGAGAGCGGGGAAAGGAAAAAACAGTTCGGGTGGTCTACCCACATCCCGATTCCACCTAAGAAAAAGAAAAAAAAACAAACAGTTCAGGCGGTCTACCAAAGTCCCAGACCCGGGGAAACAGTACCTCAGGCGGCCGGACCAAGTCGCCGAACCAACAAGGTGCTTCTTCAGGCGGCCGACCCGGGACGCAGAACCGGCGAAACAGTCCCTCAGGCGGCCGACCCACGTCCTTAGACCACCAGGACCGGAAGGGGAAGCTTGGAGGCGGCCTCCCAACCGAGAGGGACAGCGAGGGAAAGCTGACCCGAACAAGGGAGACCCCAGCGGCACCCGGTGGAGGAAAGTAGAGGGGAAGATGAGGAACCAGTTCGGCATCAGGCGGAAGGGGGTCTGCAGCTCCCTCACCGACCTCGAACCGAACCAGCGCTGCACCCTCGATGGGCCCCGATTGAACCGGCGCAGCACCCTCGATGGACCCCAATTGGGCCAGCACAGCACCCTCGATGGACCCCAATTGGGCCAGCGCAGCACCTGCGATCGACCCCAATTGGGCCAGCGCAGCACCCTCGATCGACCCTGATTGGGCTGGCGCAGCACCCACAATGGGCCCTGATTGGAGCACCAGGGGTGACCTCCGAACACAAACCTGGAGTCCCGATAATGACAACCGGCGCTGACTCGTCTCTGGTGACCCTGGGAAAAGGCTCAGAAGGACAAAGAGAACCGGGATCAGGATCACCAGCAGCGGCAGAACCCGGCGAGATGAGCTCGGATGCAGCGATTGGCTGCCCCGGCTCATCTCCCCAAGAGACAGGTAAGAATGCTCCAGAATGGAAAGTAAGAAGACAAAATAGAGCACTTGCCTGATTTCAGGTTCCACCGCCGTCCAGGGTCAATGATCCGGAGATCCACTCCTGGTTCCGGCTTGACTGCGGCGGGCTCCACAGTCGGCATGATGGTCATCACAGTCCGGGAACCCCCAGGCGCTGAAGCCCACGCCGCAGGCCCGCCCGGCGTGGTGGCAGGGGATCGGTGACCTGCTGGGCCTGAGTGCTCCTCTACGGAGACCCGGGGACGCTTACTCATCGGCTCAGGCTCCAAACGGCAGTCAGGTCTCCTCCTCTGCCCACGACGTGGCTGCAGGGCTGGAAGCAGGCCCCCCAGGCCCGCAGGCTCCTCCCTCACCCGATGGTCTACTCCAGGTACCAGGGGACGCTCAGGGAGAGGGAAGGAGACACAGAGGTAGCAGGTTCAATATTCATAGCTGCAGCAGGTGGTGGGAGCTCAGAGGACTGTGAACCCCGAGCTCCACCCCCAGGAGTCAGACAAGGCAATTCATTGCACTGAGAGTGAGAATGAAAAAACACTTGCCTGTTCTCCTGAGGGATGATGGTGGCTGCTGCAGTGGGCTTGATTCTCCCCTTTACCCTGAGGATGGTGACTGAGGGCCCTCCGGGAAGAAGAGGAGGAGCCGCTCCCACGGGACCAGTGACGGGCAGAGCCGAACCAGGACTCGCTGAACTCACAGCAGCTGACGAGAGCGCCCGAGGAAGAGGGAGGAGCAGCCAAGGCAGTCCGGGGACGAGGAGCTGATGGAACAGCGGGAACGGATGACCCGGAGACTGAGGCTGCTGTCTTTCCCTTCCGTTGTGATGCAGGGACAACAGCTGGCTGGGAGACGGAGTTCCCTCGGCGGCCCGGAAGAGGATCCGGACGGGGATCTTGCAGAGGTGGATTACGGACAGAGTGACAGCATCTTCCGGCAGAGGGCGAGGCTAAGTTCAAGTCAAGAAAGCGCTGCTGCTGCGCAGAGATGGAAGCCAGCAGCTCGGCATACTCAGGATAGTCGCTGAGTTCGAGATTGACCTCCACCAGTCTAACTGCAGCCACCACATTCCGTAGGATCTCGCTGGGATGGGAGGAAGGGCGTGCCTCAGCCACGCGGCCCCTGATGAGCTCAGCTGCCCACTGTGTCTCTTCACAGGGGTCCCGGCTGTCCTCTTCCTCTGCTGCGGATGGCGGCGGCCCTTCGGTGACGCAGAACCCTGGGTTGGATAGGTGGCAGAAACCTGATCCCGAAGTGAGGAGCGGAGATGCCTCACTGTCGGCTCTGACTTCGGCTTCCTGCTGGGACTCTTCTCTGGCCCACGGATCCTCCCCCGAAGTGCCGCAATTTCGGCCATCCTCTCCCTGCCCTCAACGTGATCCGCAAGGCAAGGATTGCGCTTAATTGCCGCTTCTGCGAGGTCCAGGTACCAGCATGTGTCTTCGGGAGTGGCGGGCCTATGAGCGTGGGAGAGGAGACCATCAACCTCCATGAGAGCCACGATCCGCTCGTAGCCCAGGTCCAAAGAATAGCCAGTTCTTGATGATGCCATCTCCCGAAACGCACTGGTACTTGAAAAAGGGGAAAAACTTAAGCCCAAAACAAACTCACTGTGACTAGCGTCTTGTTTTGGCTGCGACCTACTGTTATGAATGCCCCTTGCAGGGCATTAGTGATACGCCAGATGCCAAACAGTAAGTTTGCTTGTTTATTTGCAAAAGACAAAATGACAAAATAAACAGCCACATGGGGCAAAACACGAACATATACTGGAACACAAAATAATAACTCTGAAGACAAACGAGGAGGGGCAGCGAGGACGGAGCCTGCGCTGTACAAAAACACTTACTAAGACGAGCAGCAAAGAGTCCAAGACACAAGGGAAGACTGGAGTCGGGGATAGGAGCTCCAGACCATTGACACGAAGGTGTAAGACTGTGTAGGTTCCAGCAAGGAGTGAGTCTCAGCTGCTCCCTTAAATACCAAGCATAGACTAATCAGGAAAGAGGTAAAGTAATTAACAGAAATGACAAACAGCTGTCACGACGCCGGCTTGGCTTTGACAGCCGGACGTGCGGCCGTGACACTGTCACAATAAGCTCCTGAGCAGTCCTAATTACAAACTCCGGAATAATATGATGGAAAAGGGGAAATACTGAGTAACCTGAGCGCGGACGGAATCAGCACTCAAATCACCACACAAACTATGCAGAACTGACTCTTTATCTCGAGCATTATTCATCCACCATTGCAGATAGGTTGGACAAAAGGCGTTTCTGCTACATAAATAGGAAGTAAATTTCCCCACAGCCCCCGCAAAAAACAAAACAGTATACGCTGGAAATCCGGCACTGTGCTGGGAAACTTTAAGCCCTGGTAGCACCAACCTTCTCCATGTCCTCCTTCAATACATCCATGAATCTTCTCTGTGGTCTTCCTTTTTTTTCTCTTGCCTGGCAACCCCATTTTCAACATCCTTTGTCCAATATACCCACTATCCCTCCTCTGCACATGTCCAAACCATCTCAGCCTTGCCTCCCTTGCTTAGTCTCCAAACCTCTCAACCTGAGCTGTTCCTATATTCAATTTAACTTTATATAGAGCTCTATTTCACAACAACAGTCATCTCATAGCACTTTCAACTGTAGTGGAAACCCCCACAATTGCAGAAAGACTCCAGCAATCAGGCGATCCCCTGTGAGCAAGCACTTGGCGACGGTGGAGAGGAAAAACTCCCTTTTAGTAGGAAGAAACCTCCATCAGAACCAGGCTCAGGGAGGGGCAGTCATCTGCTGCAGCTAGCTGGGGGGTGAGAGGATAGAGAAGATGAAAAGAACAGATATGAAGAGAGCAAACAGCACAGCGGGGACTCAGTCTATGGGAGAGAACAAACTGCTTGCTGATGACCAGCAAAAATATTTAATTGAGAGTGAAGAAAGGAGTGAAGCCCAGTGCATTGTTGGAGGTCCCCCGGCTGTCTAAACCTATTAGCAGCATAACTAAGGGAGGGTTCCGGGGCACCTGATCCCACACTAATTATAGGCTATATCAAAAAGGAAGGTTTTAACCCTATTCTTAAAAACAGAGTTCGAGTCTGACTCCTGAATCCAGATTGGCAGCTGGTTCTAAAAGAGAGGAGCTTGATAACTGAATGCTCTGCCTCCCATTGTACTTTTGGAGATTCTAGGTATTGTCAAGAATGCCCCTCTGGGGCAGAGAGAATAAACCCAGGTGCTGAACTGCAAGCTTGTGAAGTTTACAGTGATCCCTCACTTATCGCGGTTAATGGGTTCCAGAACCGACCGCGAAAAGTGAAAAACCGCGAAGTAGCGTCACCCCTAATGACGTCACCCATAAATAATACGTACGTTCATTCTCTCACTCTCTCTCATATGATACGTGTGTGTGTGTGTGTGTAAGTGTACATACATACGTAGATGTAAATAAAGTGTACATAAATATGTTTTTAGAACTCTTTTATTCTTATAACAAGATACGTAACTCAAGATGAAGATGATTTACTGCTCAGGTTAATGAGAGCTTTACTGCTCCTCAGGTGACGCCTCATCGTCAGGTGCTAGAGGCGCAGGATCATCGAGGGCAGCTTCCGATAGAGCTGGAGAAGCTGCAGGAGGCGGCGTAGTGGCTCGACGGGAAGACTATTTCGCACAAAATGGCACAAGAGAACAGCAAAAAGTTCCACGCGGCGAGACTAAGCAACACGAGCGATAAAGAGCAATGAATGCGGTCTTCCTTCGCTGGGTGGGCGCTCGGCAGGGAGAGAAGCTGGGTGAAACGTCTCGGCCAATCAGCTTGCGGGGTGAAACGTCTCGGCCAATCAGCTTGCGAGATTCCCGAGCCGAGCCAACACGAGAACAGCGAACAGAGAGGTGGATTTTGAATTGTGCGGGCTCTCCGTGTTGATACCTGATGTTCTAATGTAGTCTCCCTGCCTTCTGCTAGTGCCCGCCCATTATTTCTCAATTTTGAATTTTTGATGAATATTTTTGAAAAATCCGCGATGCACTGAGGGCGCAAAAGGTGAAGCGCGAAGTAGCGAGGGATCACTGTATTTACAAACATAAAGTCCAACAGAAAACTCAAAGAAACAAAGTGACAACAAGGGTAACTTACTGTACACGAGGAAGACGCCAGAGCAAAAACAGGGCTCTGCCATGGATAGCGAGGCTGGGATTCAGCCTGAGGAGATGTGGCCGCAACAGTGAAAATGTCCAACAGTTTCCCTTAAATAGATGGAAACCCATTTCACAATGATTCACTGGTGTGAACAATCTGAGCAAACAACAAAGAAGGGAAGAGATAATTAGGTCAGCTGGACGGGATGAGGAAGCTGAAAGCTGACAAGCCATGCCCCACAGAGAAAACTCATGAGGTCATTGACAGCTGTCAACCCCGAAAGAAAGGAAAAAAGGAAATGGCAAAGTACAAATACAGTATATGACAAATAATCACTAAACATGTGGGAAATAAAACTACAGTGAATGTAAACAGAAAAATAAACCAGATGATGCAGAATATGTGAAAACCAGCAACAGATAAAATAACAAGAATTAGGACTCTAAAGTACATTATACAAATAAAGGAGCACGGTGGAATCCCCCCCCCCCCGTGCTCAGATGTGACAGTCCCCCCCACCCCCCACCCAGGTGTGGCGATCAGACACCCAGGGGTAATATCAAAAGAAAAAAAACCCATCCCGGGTGGGAGGAGGACGGTTCAGGCACGGAGGGATCGAACCAACCCAAATGAATAATACAAAGCCCCGCTCAGTGTCCACATTAGTCAACATTAACAGTAGGCCCCCTCTCAAGGGGAGAACCTCATAATAGCCCCAAAAGGAAAAGGAACCCTTCCCCCCAACAGGACAACAATGATCTACCCAGGGCGAGTGGTGGGGGGGGACAGGCCAGGAGGGAACAAAATGAACACAGTACAGGACTCACAACAGTCACTAAGGGCGAATTAGGCCCCCCGGACCAAGGAGCTGGAGAGTTTAGGGGGACGTCCAAAGTTCCAGACCTGGCGGACGGCCAGGTGGTCCAAGTTGGGTGGTCTACCAGAAAGCATGGCCCACCCAGCCCTACGGCTCTGTCCATCAGGTGGCCACCCAGAGTTCTTAAGCCACCTGAATAGGAGAGGTGGCCTGGGAGGCGGCTCCCCTACTGGGAGACCTAGCGATGGAGGGGTGAAGGCCCGAAGGAGGGGAATGAAGTTGGTGTCTGGCTGAGGAAGAAAGGGGACCACAACAGCGTCTGGCAGAGGAAGGAGAGAGGCCCCGACGGCGTCTGGCAGAGGAGGGAGAGAGGCCCGACGGTGTCTGGCAGAGAAGAAGGGGGACCCCGATGCCCTCGGTGGCCTTGGACAGGAGAGAAGTAGCACCCACGGGAGACCCTGTCTGGGACATTGCAGCAGCACCCGTGGTGGCTCCGGGCTGGAGCGTAGCAGCACCAGTGGTGGCTCTGGGCTGGAGCGTAGCGACACCCATGGTGGCTCCAGGCTGGAGCATAGTGGCACCCGCAGTGGCTCCGGGCTGGAGCGTAGCGGCACCCGCGGTGGGCCCTGGCTGGCCAACGTTGCACTCTCGGTGGGCCCCGGCTGGGCCAAAGTTGCACCCTCGGTGGCTCCAGCCAGGAGCCACGCTGCACCCTCGGTAGACCCGGCCTGGGCTGTAGCTGCACCCTCGGAGGCCCCGGACTGAGACGGGACACCTGCGATGGCCTCCGACGGGAGAAGCTGGACCCTGGGCGACCTTGGGTGGCAAACCTGGACCTTCGGAGACTTCTGGCAGTGTTGGTTCATTTCCGGTGACCCTGGGAGAAGGCTCAGATAAACATAGAGGAGATGGTACAGGGTCACTGGCGGAGCCTGGTGAAGCGAGCTCAGGTGCAGCGGGTGGCTGCACCTGGCCCTCCTCACCAAGAGCCAGGCAAGATTGCTCCAAAACAGACAGCGGGAAAACAAAGGAGAGCACTTGCCTGAGCTCGAGCTCCACCGCAGTCCAAGACTCTGACAATCTGAGCGACGGGGTTTCCTTGGGCTCGGCCCTCTGGAGGTCTAGCTTGGCCTTGACCTCTGCTGCAGCGGCCTCCGCAGCAGGCATGATGGTGGTAGCAGTCCAGGTTTCCCCAGGTGAAGTGGCCCACGCCGGTGGCTCATCCGGTGTGGCAGCTGAGGGTTGGTTCACTACTGGTGCTGGAACTGGCTCCTCCAGGACCATGAATAAAGAGGGCTCTGTTGCAGTTGGAGTATACATCCCAGAATTTAAAGTGACCATCGCAAAAAGACTCTCCAACAATACATCCGTGTTTACAGCAGAGATGGTGGCAATAATTATTGCTTTGCAGTGGGTGGAGGAGGTCAGACTGGACCGGGTGGTGGTGTGCACGGACTCACTTGCAGCGTTAAAAACCATACAGACACTAAAATCTACAAGGGAAGACTTGGTGATTGAACTATATCACAGTTTATTTAGGGTACACAGGGGTGGTGGAGAAGTTCAGTTTTGTTGGGTTCCTGCACATAAAGGGTTGAAAGGGAATGACTGTGCAGACAAATTAGCAAAAAGTGCCCTTGGAAGAGATAACTATACCATTGTCTCTTGGAAAAGGTGAAGGGAAAGCAGTAATCAAAAATAAAGGAACTGTGCTATGGCAAAAAAGATGGGCTGAAGATCATAAAGGTAGATTGTATTACAAAATACAAAAATCTATTGCAATAAAGAATTTCATAACAACCAATAGGAGGGAAGACATCCTTATGGCAAGACTCAGACTGGATCACACACGTTTAAATGGCACTTTATTCACCTTGGGGAAAAACGAAAGTGACAAATGTAGAGTAAAAGAAAATGTTGAGCACATCATATTACACTGTCACAAATACGGAAATGAAAGACAGATAATGGAAAATGAAGTTCGAGAGGCTGGGAGGGAATGGGATTTAACTGGGATTCTGGGAACATATGGATATGGAGAGGCAATAAGAATCACGAGAAGGGCTCTTTTCTCTTTTTTTAAATAACACAGGATTAAGTCATAGAATTTAGGGGTTGGGCTAAGATGACATAATGTTACACACTCTTGTACAGTAGGTGGCGGTATGCACCTTTCAGTTGTTTGCTATCTGCCAGTAACCGAGAGAAGAAGAAGAAGAAGAAGAAGAAGCGCTAGAGTGAAGAGTGATAAAGGAGCACGGTGGAATTCAACCCCCCCCCCCCCCCCCCCCCCCCGTGCTCAGCTGTAACAGGTATTACAAGTAATCCTGCATTTTGGGAGTGTCGAGCTCTGTTAGGATGATAGGGTAGTATCAGATCTTTTAAATAAAAAGGGGCCTGATTATTTAGAGCTTTGTAAGTGAGAAGAAGGATTTTAAACTTAATTCCACATTTTATGGAAAGCCAATGAAGAGAGGCCAGAACCGGAGAGATATGATCTCTCTTTCTAGTACCTGTTAAAACCCTTGCTGCAGCATTTTGGATCAGCTGAAGACATTTTAAAGATGTTTTAGGACAACCTGATAATAAAAAGTTACAATAATCTAATCTAGAGCTAACAAAATGTGGATTAGTTTCTCAGTGCGGCGGCAAGGAAATAATAAACTGTGAACTGAGAGTTTTATGTAGAGTTTATTAAATCACACCGCCGTCACGGGATCCGCTCCAGCCCAAGTGTCAGCAGGCTGGAGCGGGATCCTCAGGCTCTCAGAGAGGGAGACACAAAGTGCGTGTCTGCAGCAGCAGTTGAAGTGAGTGAGAGAACGAGTTACAGAACTTGTGCAGTATTTATACCCAGTTACAGACAGTACATGAAAGGGCCTTCACAGCAGTTGGTATGATCAAAGAGACTGCAGACAGGCATGAGACATTTGCATCTGAGAGACACAGTAAGAACAGGATGCATGAACACAATGCATGATTGGCGCATTAACATCACAGTACAAAACCGGAAAAAACCAGAAGAAGCGAGGCTGCCTGTAGACATCAATACACACATTTCACTGTTAAGTTAATTGCTCTAGTCGAGCGCTGTGTCTGTCCCAGTCTGTTGTGGGGGGTTACGCCACACCGCTCCCCCTCAGAGGGCTCGGCAGGGGGCCGAGACCTCGATAGTCCGGATTTGGCAGCGAGCAGTGAAAGCTCTGTGCAGGCGGAGGTGGAGGGGGGTGGGGGGTGGTAAGTGCCGGCCGGAGACGGTGAAAGCGTCTGGGCCGCGCAAAAATTGCTTGTGGATCCGCGATGTCGAGGGCTGTCCTGTTGAACGTGCGGAGATCACAAGAAGAAAAATTAGTCACTGGCTCCTCCCGCGATTAAGTCCTGCAAGGATTAATAGTGGCCGTGAAGAGAAGCAGGGACGGCTGTAAGAAAAACATAAAAGCGGAGGGACTGGCATGTTGACTTTAGGTGCGGGGGCAACCTTAAAAGCCCTGGGGAACCGCAAAACCGCTGAATTCCCCGTGTGTGCCGTGGCTGAGACCATTAACAAATCCTTCATGCATGCTGCGTGCGTGCTTCAGGTGTGAGGGCAGCTCTGAAGGCTCTGTGTGCGGCGGCGAAGGATGCTGGCGGTCTGTGGAGCCGTATTTGTCCCGTGCGTGTTGCGCCGTCCTCGTAACTCCCCGGTGCGTGTGCCGGGGCTCTGTGCGTTGTTGGGCCAGCTGGAGAGGAGACAGGGTCAGGGAGCTTAATCATCCCTGTTCAATGTGTTGGAGCGGTGAGAGGAAGTAGACGATCTTTGTCCCTCGAGCTCGTGCTGATGCGTTGGAGCGGTGAGAGGGAGGAGACGATCTTTGTCACTCGTTCGGCCATGGTGCGTTCAGGTCCACGCGCTGCATTCTCCGTCGGCGTCGTAGAGAGGGGACGAGGTGCATGCGCTCTCGTGTGGAGGAGCTGTGAGCGCGGCCGGTCCAGCGTGGATGTGCCAATCTAGGCGTGCAGATCCCACCATGGAGTTTGCTGCGGCTTTCCCGGTCGTGGGTGGTCTCCGGAGAGTTTCACCTGGAAACTCTGCGTCGAAGTCTCTCTGAAGCAGAAGGGAGGGCAGATCAGTCGGCTGCCGCATTCGCTTGTCGTCGGAGAATCCCCGCCGGGTGCTGCGTTCGCCGGCAGCGTGTTCGTTTCAGCGTCGGGTCACCAGTGCAGCGGCAAAGGAATAATAAACTGCGAACTGAGAGTTTTATGTACAGTTTATTAAATCACACCACCGTCACGGGATCCGCTCCAGCCCAAGTGTCAGCAGGCTGGAGCGGGATCCCCAGGCTCTCAGAGAGGGAGACACAAAGTGCGTGTCTGCTGCAGCAGTTGAAGTGAGTGAGAGAACAAGTTACAGAACTTGTGCAGTATTTATACCCAGTTACAGACAGTACATGAAAGGGCCTTCACAGCAGTTGGTATGATCAAAGAGACTGCAGACAGGCATGAGACATTTGCATCTGAGAGACACAGTAAGAACAGGATGCATGAACACAATGCATGAATGGCGCATTAACATCACAGTACAAAACCGGAAAAAACCAGAAGAAGCGAGGCTGCCTGTAGACATCAATACATACATTTCACTGTTAAGTTAATTGCTCTAGTCGAGCGCTGTGTCTGTCCCAGTCTGTTGTGGGGGGTTACGCCACACTCAGCATCACTCTGAGACAAGATGCTTCTGATCTTGGCAATATTACGCAAATGATAAAAGGCAGTCTTAGAAACAAGTTTAATATGTGACTTAAAAAACAGATCTTGATCAAAAGTAACTCCAAGGTTCCTCACAGAACTATTAAGAGAAAAAGTAACCAAATCCAAACTAAGAGTTTGATTTGGAAAGGTATTTCTAAGGTTTTTTGGACCAACTAGAATGACTTCAGTCTTATTTGAATTTAATAGCAAGAAATTACAAGTCATCTAAGCTTTGATTTCCTTAAGACAGGCTTCTAACTTGGCTAATTGATTACTATCATCTGGATTCAGTGAGAAGTATAATTGTGTGTCATCTGCATAACAATGAAAACGTATACAGTGCTTTCTAATAATGTTGCCTAGCGGAAGCATATATAAACTAAAAAGAATGGGACCTAGTACAGATCACTGTGGAACTCCATAACTGAGCTTTGAGTTGGAAGAAAACTCATTATTGACATGAACAAACTGGAACCTATCAGATACATAAGACCTAAACCACTGCAAAGAAGTGCCATTAAGTCCAACAAGGTGTTCTAGTCTATTAAGTAAAACATTATGATCAATAGTATCAAAAGCTGCACTAAGGTCCAAAAGTACAGAAACAAGTCCATTATCAGATTCGATAAGGAGGTCATTATTGACCTTCACTAAAGCTGTTTCAGCACTATGATGGATTCTAAATCCAGATTGAAACTCTTCAAATAAACCATTTCCCTGCAAGTGGTCAAATAATTGCGTAGCAACAACTCTTTCTAAGATTTTTGAGATGAAAAGCAGATTTGAGATTGGTCTATAGTTAGCTAAAACTCCTGGATCCAGCGTTGGCTTTTTAAGTAAGGGTTAAGTTACAGCAGTTTTAAAAGCCTAATGTACATGGCCTAATGGTAATGAAGAATTGATTATTTGAAGAATAGAGCAACCAATAAATGGGAAGATGTAGAGGATGCCTTTCACAGACGAGACTGAGTTTATTTCTCAGGGTTGGTTTATTGAGAGGTCACATCCTCTAACAAGCACAGAATCTCAGAAAAGAGGCAGAACAATCGTCCTTCACAGTTCTTATACTCTCCAAAGTCACAAACCCCCAACATCAAATAACACCCCCCCAACCCACAGTCCTTTAGTAAACATACAGCCCCCGAGGCTCCTTGGCGTCTCCATTGTCTCTCATCCTTCTAGCCTCCGGGGCTCCTGCTGGGACATTCTCTCCAACTTCCGTCTCCTGCAAGAGCAACTTCACATTAAGACGTGAAGCTTCCAGAATATGCACCGTCATGCCTACTAGGTATATGTGGGGAATATGAATACCATATATGCGCCCTAAATATGCGCCATAAAGACTTCTTTAAATAACCTAGTAGGAATAGGGTCTAAAACACAAGTTGAAGGCTTGGGTGAGGAAATTATTTTATCTAACTCTAAAAGGTCAATTGGAGTAAACTCATCCAAACAGATATCAAGTGAAGGAGTTGTAGTAGTTAATGTATATAATGGTGGGAAGAACCTGACTGATTTTATCTCTGATAGATGAAATTTTATTATTGAAGAAGTTCATAAAGTCCTGACTAGCAAGCTCTAGGTGTCACAGCCCGCTCTCGCCTGTCTCCCGCTCAGCTGCGCGCACACCTGCACACTCATCAAGCCCGGGCTATTTAGCCTGCTCCACCTGGAGCCTCGGTCTGGAGCCGTCTGCTCTCCAACGATCGTGCTACCCGCACTCGCCTTCTCTACCTCAACATCTCTGGACTAACAACCATCCCTCCTCACGTAAGCCATTACTCGTGTCACCTTCTCTCCAGTCTCTCTCCCCTTTACTCAGGTGGATTCCCTGGCGGCGGATTCTCCCCTCGTCATCATCCACTCTGCACCCACAGTGCTGAGCGCGCATTGGAGCGCTGTCTTCCTGGCAGGAGACCTGCGGCTTGCCGACGTCAGCCACCAAGAACATCTGCAAGTAAGCCACAGCCCTAATATTAATCCACTGGGTGAGACTCTGCAGCTAACCTCTCTTCTGCTCTGCCCTAGGGTTGCCTGGCTGCACGGCGCGCTGCTTCGCCCTCGGCGCATCCTGTCTTCCAGCATCACATTCACTCTCACCCTCACGCATCCACACACGCTTTATATCCAATAAATCACTGTTGAAATTGACTCGAGCCTGTGTGCGTGTTCCCTGGGCCTGCACTCATGTCAGTACGGCTCCAGCAGCGCGGCCCAGCGGACAGTGGGCTCGCACACCGGTTAACCAACTTGGAGGCTCGAGTCGATCAGAACATGCATCAGCAACAGGTGATTTTAAACCAGCTCACCTTAATCACCCGCCAGCTGGACCGTCTGGATCCCCCGCAGGTGTTCCCTCTGGCTTCTCAAGGTGGGCTAGCTCCCGCCGCTCCTCCGGCTGGCCAGGCTAACCCGGGGCCACCAACCTGGCTCACTCCCATTTCCACGCCCACGTGCTTCGGCGGCAAGCTCAGTGAGGCGCGTGGGTTCCTTCTCCAATGTGAGTCGGTGTTCCAGCGTGTCCCCGGGGACTTCCCGACGGATCACAGCCAAATTGGTTACATCGCCAACCTCTTGGAAGGGCAAGCGTTAGCCTGGGCCTACGCCGTCATGGTGCGACCCAGCTACGCCAACCTGACTTATGCTCAATTAGTCCGAGGATTCAATGAGGTTTTTGACCATTCGGACCGTGATAACATGCTAACAACCCGGTTGCTAAACCTTCGCCAGGGTAGCCGGTCGGCCGCCGACTACGCTGTCGACTTCCGGGTTGTGGCGGCGGAAGTTGGGTGGGGAGATGCTGCCCTCTGTAGCATTTTCATCCGTAGCCTGAGCTCTAGCCTTCGGGACAAACTGGCCTGTAGGGATCCGCTGGAACGGCTCTCCGAGCTGATTTCCCTCACCATTAGCCTGGATAACAGGTTGAGAGAACGGGCCGCCGAGTGGAAGTCCCCCAGTCGCTCGAGCGGTGCTCTCCCCCGTTCCTCTCAACCTCGCCCCCTGGCGCTGCCCGCGCCTGAGTCTGCCAATGAGCCGGAGGCGATGCTGATTGGCCGGCTAAGCTCCCACAGGCAGAGAAACAGCGCCGTAGGGAGCTGGGTCTCTGCATGTACTGCGGAGACGACCAGCATGCCTTGGAGTCTTGCCCGGTAAGGCCAAAAGGGGGAGTCTGCGAGTCACTACAGGGGGCCTCGCGGACGCATCCCAACCTAACGCCCTATCGAAGTGCACGCTACCAATTAGGTTCTGTCATAACCCCATACAACACCTCGCTCACGCACTGGTGGACTCGGGGGCGGAGCAGAGCTTCATTTCTAAGGGCCTGGCAACCCGTATGGGCATCCCTTGTCAACCGCTGCCGGCCCCTCTGAATCTTGTCTCCCTCTCTGCCACCCCCCTGGAGAAGGTTACACACCGGACAGTCCCTGTCCCGGTCATTATTTCTGGTAATCAACGAGAGGACCTCAGCTTCTTCGTGCTGCCCACCTCGGCCGCCCCCGTTATCTTGGGCTACCCCTGGCTGCGCCTGCATGGCCCAACCTTTGATTGGCAGTCGGGTAGCGTCCTCTCCTGGAGCACCTTTTTCTTGGGCGCCTGCCTTCAGTCCGCCGCCTGTGCTCCGTCACTTCCTCCCTCTCCCTCCAACGTGCCTCCTCCAGATCTCTCCTTAGTGCCTCCGGAGTTTCATGACCTTGGAATAGTCTTCAGCAAGTCCAAAGCGCTGTCCCCCCCCCCCACCGCCCCATGACTGTGCCATCAACCTCCACCCGGGGGCGCCCTTACCCTCCAGTCGATTGTATAACCTGTCAGCACCGGAGCGCAAAGCCATGGATTCCTACATCAAGGAATCGCTCAGCTCCGGCATTATTCGTCCCTCTTCGTCTCCAGTCGGAGCAGGTTTCTTCTTCGTTGCCAAGAAGGATGGGTCCCTGTGGCCATGTATCAACTTTCGGGTGCTGAATAACATAACAGTCAAGGACAGGTATACGCTGCCATTAATGGACTTAGATAGATAGATAGATAGATAGATAGATAGATAGATAGATAGATACTTTATTTCGAACAAAAAAAAGTATAACAAAAACAAACAAATGACAAATGCAATAAAGTAACAGTATACACTGTTCGAAAGGGAGAAGGAAGAAGTGAACACTTATTAATTCCATCTCCTCTTTTCCATAAATACACCCATGTGAATTTTATACAAATTACCACCTTTAAGACCCCAAGTAAACAATTTACTGTATTTTTTACAAATCAACATTAACACCCATCCATCCTAACATACATTGATGTCCATACATCAAAACCAGCCTCAAACAACACAGATATACACAGTGCTGTCCCACCCACCATTCCATAGTGTCCCATAATGTCCAAGAGTGAACATAATGAATTGTACATATAAATACTACTCTTCTAACATATATCCTTTCAGCAAATAGTGTTTATACCTCTTTTTGAATTGATCTGTTTGTACGTAGTTTCAGTTCCGGCTCCAGACTGTTCCACAAATCCACCCCACAGACAGATATGCACATACTTTTCTTGGTTGTTCGTATCTTGGGTTTTGTAAAGTTTAAGTCTCCTCTCAAATTATGATCATTGTCTCTTTTTTTAAATATTTTTTGTATATTAGTTGGGAGTTGATTATTAATTGCCCTGTACATTACTTGTGCTGTCTTAAATTTAACTAAATCGATGAACTTTATGACATGTGACTTTAAAAACAACGAATTGGTATGGTCTCTATATCCTACATTGGTTATTATCCTTATAGCTCTTTTTTGTAATGTGCATATTGACTGTAGGTTGGTCTTGTAGGTGTTTCCCCAGACTTCTACACAATAGTTAAGATAAGGTAAAAACAGTGAATTGTACAATAAGACCAATGATTTATAGTCCAAGATGTGTCTTGTCTTCCCCAGTATGGCTATACACTTTGCTAACTTGGCCCGGATGTGACTGATGTGAGGTTTCCAGCAGATTTTATTGTCTAGCGTCACCCCCAGAAACTTATTTTCCTGTACTGTTTCTATTCTGGTATCATCTATCGTTACCATTATTTCATGATTTATTTTATAATTTCCAAACAACATAATCTTTGGTTTTTTTAGATTTAGAGATAATTTATTTTTGTTGAACCACTGCATTAACTTTTTCATTTCAGTTGTGACCACCTCTAAAACCTGCTGCAAATTCTCACCAGTGCAAAGGATATTTGTGTCATCCGCAAACAAAATAAATTTCAGAATTTTTGATACTTGGCATATGTCATTTATATACAAAATAAAGAGTTTGGGTCCCAAAACTGACCCCTGGGGCACACCACAAGTGATGTCCATGAAGGGTGATTTGTGCTCACCAATTTGTATAAATTGTCTGTTACTTAAATAACTTTCCACCCAACTCAGTCCTACCCCTCTTATCCCATACCTTTCCAGTTTCCTTAGTAGTATTCTGTGGTCAATGGTGTCAAAAGCTTTCTTTAAATCTATAAATACTCCTACAGCAACCTTTTTTTTTTATCTATACAACTAGTAATTTCTTCTGTAAGTTCGATCAGTGCCAAAGATGTAGATTTATCTGCTCTAAAACCATACTGGCTATCTGTAAGGAGGTTGTGTTTTTCAATGAAATCATCCAGTCTCTTAGTGAAGATTTTTTCAAGTATTTTGGAGAATTGTGAGAGTAAAGAGACTGGCCTGTAATTTGTGAAGCGATGACTGTCTCCTGTTTTGTATAGAGGTATTACTTTTGCTATTTTCATTTTGTCTGGAAATGTACCAGTTTGAAATGACAGGTTACAGATGTGGGTGAGTGGCTTAACAATTCCTTCAATTACTTTTTTCACTATTGTCATGTCAGTTTCATTCCAGTCCGTTGATTTTTTGTTCTTAAATTTACTCACAGTCTCGATAATTTCCTTTTCAGTAACTGCACCCAAAAACATTGTGTTTGGATTTCTATCTTCTATTTCATTCACAGAACCAATATAGTTTGTTTCTGGTGTCACTATTGATTTTGCTAATTCAGGACCAATGTTTACAAAAAATTTATTGAAACCACTGACCACATCTTCCATATTATTTATCAAATTGTCATTTTCAATAAAATATTCTGGATAGTTAGCATTCTTAGGTCGATTACTAATAATCCCATTGAGTACTTGCCATATTCCTCTTAAGTTATTTTTGTTATCCTCTAATATTCTGTTGTAATATTCTTTCTTACAGGTCCTCATTATATTAGTAAGCTTATGTTTATATCTTTTATATTTGATCTCAGCTTCCACCGTTCTGCATTTAATAAATTGTTTATATAATGTATTCTTCTTTTTACATGCATTTATTAACCCCTTGGTGACCCAAGGAATATTTTTTTTTTTGTTGTCTGTCACTGTATTGTTTTATAGGACAGTTTTTATTGTACAATGATTGAAATATTTGTAAAAAATTATCATATGCTTTATTTATGTCATTTTCATCATAAACTATCTTCCAATCTTGTATTAATAATTCCTTTGTCAGTAAATACATTGATTCTTCGGTTCTTATTCTTTTATATTTAATATTTTTGGTATGCTTTTTCTTCCTATAATCACATTGATAGACAACAAAAATCGGCAGGTGGTCACTGATATCATTCAATAAAAGCCCACTCCTGATATTATTTTCCATAATGTTTGTGAATATGTTATCTATTAGTGTGGCACTGTGTGACGTGATTCTGCTAGGTCCGATAATTGTTGGATGTAAGCCCATACTGTACATTGTGTTGATAAATTCTTCTGTCAAACTATGTTGTTTTGAGTTCATCAGATCTATATTGAAATCCCCACAGATGAACATAACTTTATGAGTTAGTTTTGCATACATTTTTTTCCATTCAGTCCTTAAATAAGTCAATGTTTGATCCAGGTGTTCTATATACACAGCTCACTACTACATTCTTCACATTGTCCAGACAGATTTCTATTGTAATACATTCAAATAAATCATCCACAGTTACTGACAGATTTTCAACAACCTTGTATTTCAAGCTCTTGTCAACATAAATTGCAACTCCTCCTCCTTTTTTCACTTTTCTATTTATATAATTTAATTCATAGCCATCCATGGTAAAATCCACTCCTTTTCTCTTCACTGAGCCATGTCTCTGATATTGCCACAATATTGAATGGCTCTTTAAATTGATGTAAATAATCTTTAATGTTATTAAAGTTGGCATAGAGACTTCTGCTGTTGAAGTGGATCATAGAAATATTGAAATCAGATGTGACCATTGTGTTAAACTGATCATCTGTGTAGTAATTACAGTCATTATTGATGGAGCTAAATAAATTATTATCAGGGTCTATGTTATATTCTACGTCCTGTGGGTTGTGATCTGTATATTCAAAAACTTTCAGTTCCTGTTGTTCCTGTTTGTTGATCTTTTGATTCATGTTGTTGAATGTCTTGTAGCAGATGAGTATAATCCTTCAGTGTCCTACAGTTGTCTGATTGTTACTGTGACTCCAGTTCATAATATTCATTGATATTTGTCCAGTTCCATAATATTACGGATGTTAATGACCTTGGCTTCTTCAGGTGATCTGTTTAATTTGATGAATATTTTACAGTTTGATGTCCAGGTGTTTTGAATCTTTTTCTGCTTTTTCATGTATCTTGCTTTTCTGGCTATTTCTCCGTTTTCCTTCTTGAGGTGCTTGTTTATGTAAATGTTCATTCCTTTCAATTTCCTACCTTGTTTCAGCAGCGCAGTCTTGTGTTTTCTGTTCACAAACCTCATGATCACAGCCGGTTTGTCGCCGTTTTTCCTGGGCAGAGGGTGGCAGGTCTCAATGGTGTTGCAGCCCAGCTGAATTCCTTTCGACTGCATGAAGGCCGCCACTTGTTGCTCCTTGGATTCCTCTTCTAGCTCACTTCCACTGCTGTCCGCGGCCACCGCTCTCGCGTATGATTGGGGTTTAATGAGGAGCCCCGTGATGATCACGTCGTTCACCCGAGTGTTCTGCTCTAGTTCCGACATTCTGCTCTCCAGATACGCCAGCCTCTTTTTCTTCTCAGCGTTCTGCATCCGCAGCACTTTCATCTCCTCTACCAGGACTTGGCTTTCATTTTGAATATCTTGTCATGCTGTTTGGACTCACCAACGCGCCGGCCGTCTTCCAGCACCTAATTAACGACGTCCTCCGCGATTTCCTGGGGGTGTTCGTCTTTGTGTACCTGGATGACATCTTGATCTTCTCCCGGTCGCGGGAGGAACACCAGGTTCACGTGAGGCGGGTCCTCCAACGCCTCCTGGAGAACAGACTCTATGTAAAAGCGGAGAAGTGCAAATTCTATGCTGACAAGACCTCCTTCCTGGGCTTTATTATTTCACACAACCAGATCATCCCCGACCCTGCCAAGGTCAAGGCGGTCGTCGAGTGGCCCACCCCCTCATCTAGGAAGCAGGTTCAGCAGTTCCTCGGCTTCGCCAATTTTTACCGGCGTTTTGTCCCTAAATTTGGTGCCACTGCTTCTCCCTTGACCCGCCTCACCTCCCCCAAGGTGCCTTTTCAGTGGACCAAGGATGCCGAGGCCGCCTTCGCTGCACTGAAGACGGAGTTCTCCTCCTCCCGGGTCCTGACCCAGGTGGACCCCTCACTGCAGTGCCTTGTGGAAGTGGACGCCTCTGATACGGTGGTGGGGGCGGTGTTGTCTCAGCGCTCTCCGGTGGACGGGGTGGTCCGCCCCTGTGCCTTTTTCTCCCGGCGCTTGTCTGCTGCGGAGAAGAATTACGATGTCAGCAACAGAGAGCTCCTGGCAGTCAAGCTCGCACTCCAGGAGTGGCGTCACTGGCTCGAGGGGGCGGCTCAGCCTTTCGTGGTTTGGACAGACCACAAGAACCTGGAGTACCTGAGGACGGCCAAGCGCCTGAATGCCCGCCAGGTGCGCTGGTCTCTGTTCTTTGGCCGCTTCAGGTTCACCATCACCTACCGTCCGGGCTCGAAGAACGGTAAACCGGACGCTCTGTCCAGGCAGTTCGCCCCAGAAGCCCCCGAGGACCGGGACCACACCATCCTGCCGGCCTCGTGTGTTGTGGGCGCCGTCTCTTGGTCCATCAGGGACAAGGTCCAGAGGGCACAGGAAACCAAACTCGATCCTGGCGGCGGTCCAGCGGGAAGATTGTTCGTTCCTTCGTCGGTCCGGGGTGACGTCATCCACTGGGCCCACACCACCAAGCTCGCCTGTCACCCTGGGATCTCCTGACTGATTGAGCTCCTCCAGAGGTCATTTTGGTGGCCGGGCCTCCGGGGCGACATCGCTAATTACGTCCGCGCCTGCCCCCAGTATGCAACTGGCAAGACACCATCCTCTCCCCCAGCTGGTCTCCTCCACCGTCTGCCGATCCCCAGCAGACCCTGGTCCCATGTAGCCTTAGATTTCGTCACCGGTCTCCTGACGTCCAACTCCTTTACCACCATCCTGACCATCGTGGATCGGTTCTCTAAGGCCACCCACTTCATGCCACTCCACGGCCTTCCTATGGCGCGGGAGATGGCAGACTTATTGGTCCAACATGTTGTAAGGCTGCATGGGATTCCAGTGGATATCGTCTCTGACCGGGGGCCCCAGTTTGTGTCCAGGGTCTGGACGTGCTTCTGCAAGGCCTTGGGGGCCACGGTGAGCTTGTCCTCCGGTCACCACCCCCAGTCCAACGGGCAGTTCAAGCGGACGAACCAGGAGCTGGAGGCTGTGCTGCGCTACGTGACCTCCTCTAACCCTTCCTCTTGGAGCGCCCATCTTGCCTGGATAGAGTATGCGCATAACTCCACTTTGTCATCAGCCATCGGGATGTCTCCCTTCCGGGCATCGCTAGGGTATGACCCCCCGTTGTTCCGTGAAGAAGAGGGGGAGGTGGCGGTGCCATCCATCTCAGGCCCATCTCAGGCGCTGTCGGCGCATTTGGACAGCTGTGCGCCGTGTGCTTTTACGCACAGCTGAACGCAACGCCAGGACGGCTAATCACCACAGGAGGGCCACACCGCGTTATCAGGTGGGTCAGCAGGTCTGGCTGTCTACGCGGGACATCAACCTGAAGGCCAAGAGGAAGAAGCTGGCCCAACGTTTTATTGGCCCGTTCCCCATCACGAAAATCATCAATCCGGTGGCTGTGCGTCTGGCTCTCCCCCCCTCCCTCCATGTCTGTCCGATGTTCCATGTCTCCCGCATTAAACCTGTGGTGTCTCATCCTCTCTGTCCTCCTCCTAGGGCTCCACCCCCTCCCGTGATGATCGACGGCGACCCGGCATGGAGGGTCTCTTCCATCCTGGACTCCCGCTGCCGAGGTCGCGGACTGCAATACTTGGTGGATTGGGAGGGGTATGGCCCCGAATGGAGGTCCTGGGTGCGCCCATCATTCGTGCTGGACAAGCGCCTCGTCACGGAGTTGACGCAGCGCACCCAGGTAAGCCAGCGCCGGGAGGCGCTGCTCGGGGGGGGGGGGGAGTACTGTCACAGCCCGCACTCGCCTGTCTCCTGCTCCAGCTGCGCGCACACCTGTGCCTCATCAAGCCCGGGCTATTTAGCCCGCTCCACCTGGAGCCTCGCCCTGGAGCCGTCTGCTCTCCAACGATCGTGCTACCTGCACTCGCCTTCTCTACCTCGACATCTCTGGACTACCAACCATCCCTTCTCACGTAAGCCATTACTCGTCTCACCTTCTCTCCAGTCTCTCTCCCCTGTACTCAGGTGGATTCCCTGGTGGCAGATTCTCCCCTCGTCGTCATCCACTCCGCACCCACAGTGCTGAGCGTGCATTGGAGCGCTGTCTTCCTGGCAGGAGACCTGCGGCTTGCCGACGTCAGCCACCAAGAACATCTGCAAGTAAGCCACAGCCCTAATATTAATCCACTGGGTGAGACTCTGCAGCTAACCTCTCTTCTGCTCTGCCCTAGGGTTGCCTGGCTGCACGGTGCGCTGCTTCGCCCTTGGTGCATCCTGTCTTCCAGCATCACATTCACTCTCACCCTCACGCATCCACACACGCTTTATATCCAATAAATCACTGCTGAAATTGACTCGAGCCTGTGTGCGTGTTCCCTGGGCCTGAACTCATGTCACTAGGGGAATGACAGTGTCTTGACTCTTTGTCAGCCTGGCTACAGTGCTGAAAAGAAACCTGGGATTATTCTTGTTCTCTTCTATTAATGTGGAATAATAACTTGTTCTAGCTTTCCTAAGAGATTTTTTTATAAATTAGAAGTTGATTTCTCCAAGCAAAATAGATTTCATCTAATTTAGTGGAGTGCCATTTTCTTTCTAATTGACAAGTTTTTTTTGTTTTAAACTACGAGTTTCTGTGTTGAACCAATGAGTTAGAAATCTCTGATTAGACTTTTTCTTTTTTAAAGGGGCCACCACGTCTAGGGTCCGATGCAGAGAAGCTGTCACACTATCTACCATGCTATTAATTACAAAAGGAGCAAGCGTATTGACACATGGTATTCAGATAAATTCAGATAAAACTCTGAGCAGGCTGAGGGAGGAGGATAAACTATGGCAAATAAAATTGGGTTTAACCTAAAATTACTAACATGCCCAATATTGAGGACCATGCCCTCAAAGGAATTGTAACACGTTTTTTCTTTACATTTACCAGTAATTTGGAATAATAAATTGTTGCTACTACTCTTCCACGACCAGAACTTCTGGGATTTTGACAGTTTAAGTAACCAGAGGGAGTTGATTCATTTAAACCAACATAATCCTCTTGCCCTAATCAAGTCTCTGTAAGGGATATTAAATCAAGCTGATGATCAGTTAACAGATCATGGACTTGGGAGTTGGAGACTTAATATTTAACAAACTGCATTTAATTTTTAAATTATGAGGAACAGAGGCCAAGTCATTAAATTTAGAGGCTTCATGTTTAATTTGAGTTTTACCAACTTTTTGTTTAATCACTTTGGGATGCTTATCCACCTTATTCCTGGGGGTGCCGCTGTTGGACCGATTATGGGCGGGACTTCCGGTTTCGGCTGAGGTAGTGTTAAATCAGTCAGCCAGAGTAGAGTAGCAGGGGCATTTGAAATAGCGTTTTTAAAGTTTTTCAAATTAATTTTAATGTATAGTCCACATATGTGTTTTGCACTCAAGTGGCAGCTAATTTCAGCACTTGTAGTTTTTGTATTTTTTGAATGTTTTGGCATAGTTCTGGTACTTGTTGCTGGTGTTCGTGGTTGTGCCATAGACTATAAATGGGGGCTTCTTTGTGGCTCTGACTAGATTCTTCGTCTGCTTTGAGTTAAATCTGATTTGTCCAACATATTTTAACAAAATGCAGCCGACTTTATTGCAGTGGAGACATTGATATCTCAGAGCTTTTATTTGTTTACAGCGTTAGTATATTAACAGCGGTGCTAACAAATGGAGCTACAGTCTGCCGGGCCACTTTTTAAGGTCATCTTCCTATCCCTAGATAGTCGTGGGAAGTGGTATGATTATATTACTGTTTTTGAGGCGCAAAAGGCCATGTTCCTACATTTCTGATGCCGAAGTCATTGTTTTTTAAAAAGGAAAAGTGTCCCATTTCAGTGACAACCATACGTTTTAAACTAGTACCGGAAGCTGCTACCATAATTCACGCGAGGCATCATGGGCCTAGGAATAAGGTGGATACATTATATTTTTCTTTACTTTAGAGGGAGCAGACAGTGATTCTCTGATGGGGAAGACAGGGGCTAAGTTGAGGGGGCCGGATGGAGAGGAGCTGCAGAGAGGTGTGTAAGACTGAGACTCTGCTTCCTGGTCCCAACTCTGAGTTGTCAATGTTTTGGAAATTTGGACAAAAATGATGCCAGATTGTTCGATAAATGAGACGCACCATCCAAAAAGGATGGACGCCGTCTCGTCTAATAAGACCAGGTTTTCCCCAAAATGAGTTCCAATTGTCTATGCAGCCCACATTGCTTGCAGGACACCACAGAGACAGCCAGCGGTTGAAGGATGACATGCGGCTAAACATGTCATCACTGGTCAGATTGGGGAGGGACCCAGAGAATACTAACTAACTAACTACTAACTAACCTGCACTTATATAGCGCTTTTCTAGTCACAAAGACCACTCAAAGCGCTTTCATTAATACTAACCCTCTATTCTAAGGGCCTATAGGAAACAAATATCTAGGGACAATTTAGAACAGCCAATTAACCTAACATGCATGTTTTTGGCATGTGGGAGGAAACCGGAGAAATCCCGGAGTAAACCCACGCAACACGAGGAGAACATGCAAACTCCACACAGATCACTGTTGGTCGGGGGCTGGGATCGAACCCACGATCCCCACAATCCCCCGGCCAAGGGTAAACTGTGCTGCCGCAGTGCTAACCACTGCGCCACCGTGGGCTGCACGGTGGCGCAGTGGGCTGCACGGAGATACTACAGAGGCAGACATCATTTTGACAAAGTCACACACTGATTCCACACTGTTTTGTGACTTCCGACTGCCGGAGTCGAATGTCGTTAATGCTGGTGTGGATAACAATTGTGGAGTATTTAGTTACTTTTAGCCAGCATTTTCAAATTTGACTCGATGCCACCTGCTCTGGCCCCGGGACTGCATTTGACTATAGTTACTGGAGTCTCTAGGTTCACGTTTCTGACTATAGAGTCGCTAATGATCAGAGTTTTTTCCTCAGCGGGTGTGTCACTGAGCAGAGAATAGCGATTAGAAACATGAACAGGTTGGTGGTGAACCAGGGGCTTGCGACTATGCTTCCTTCTCACCGTCACCCACTCGTTCTCTTATGGCTGCTCAAGAGAGGTGGAAGCCGGGGGACGGCCAACAGGCCCTATACTACGGTGCTCCACTGCAGCTAAGGGGAGTCCGTCATTACTAACTGGCACTGACAGTGTTTCAGTGCAGCGGAGCCGGGATTCCAAATCACACAATCTTGCCTCGAGCACCTCAAAAAGACATTTATTACATTTACCGTTATCACTAAAAGAGGCAGAGGTGTAGCTAAACATCTGACACAGAGAGTACACCAGAGGA
Source organism: Pholidichthys leucotaenia (assembly GCA_020510985.1). Classification (NCBI taxonomy): domain Eukaryota; kingdom Metazoa; phylum Chordata; class Actinopteri; order Cichliformes; family Pholidichthyidae; genus Pholidichthys; species Pholidichthys leucotaenia. The sequence continues at coordinate 374,261,226 of CM035836.1, read as the reverse complement.
GAAGGGGAAGGAGAGCTAGTAGCCATAACTAGTGGCTAACCCAAAGCTAACACAAACACCAATGAAAGGTGAACAGAAGGCTTAAGAGGGTGATTATGTGACACTGAGTACGCACACAGGTGCAAGAGGCTTGTTAAACAGAACTGAGAGGTGACGGTAGATGGATAAAAGTGATTAAAATACAATTAAAGGCCATAATCCTCAGAAGAGTGAGGAGAGCTAAGCACAGAGCAAACCACACCAGCAGCCAGCAACACAGAAAGTGACGATACGTTACCACAGGAAACCTCTGATATACTCATTTCTAATCCTGTCCCTCCTAGTCACTCCAATGAGAACCTTAGAATCTTCAACTCTGCCACCTCCAGCTCTGCCTCCTGTCTTTTTGTCAGCGCCACCGTCTCCAAACCATAGTTCATAGCAGGTCTCACTACTGTCTTATAAATCTTCCGCTTCACTCTAGCTGCTTTCCTTTCTGTCACAAATCACCCCTGACACTCGTCTCAACCCACTCCACCCTGCCTGCACTCTCTTATTCACCTCTCTTGTGCATTTTCCATTGCTTTGGATGGTTGACCCCAGGTTTTTAAACTCTTCTACCTTCATTCCCTCAACTCCTTCCATCTTCACCATTACACCTGCCTCCCTCTCATTCACACTCATGTATTCTGTCTTGCTTCAACTGATTTTTATTCCTCTTCTCTCCAGAGCATACTTCCAACTTTCCAGGTTCACCTGCTCCCTACTCTCACTACAGATCACAATGTCGTCTGCAAACATCATGGTCCACAGAGACGCCTGCCTGGCCTCAACTGTCAGCCTGTCCATCACCATGGTAAACAATAAGGGGCTCAGAGCTGATCCCTGATGTAATCCCACCCCCACCTTGAATCCATCTGTCACTCCTACAGCACACCTCACCACCATCTCGCTGTCCTCATACATGTTCTGCACCATTCTCACATGCTTTTCTGCCACTCCCAACTTTCTCATACAGTAGCACACTTCCTCTCTTGGCACTCTATCATATGCTTTCTCTAGATCCACAAAGACACTGTGCAACTCCTTCTGACTTTCTCTATACTTCTCTATCCACACTCTTAGAGCAAACACTGAATCTGTAGTACTCTTTCTTGGCATGAAAGCGTACTGCTGCTCACTGATTGTCATTTCTCCTCTTTACCTGGTTTCAACAACTCTTTCCCTTATCTTCATAGTGTGGCTGATCAACGTTATGCCTCTGTAGTTACTACAGCTCTGAGCATCACCCTTGTTCTTGAAAATTGGTACCAAAACAGTTCTTCTTCACTCCTCAGGCATCTTCTCATTCTCCAAGATTGTGTTAAACAGTCTGGTTAAAAAGTCCACTGCCATCTCTCCTAAACATCTCCATACCGCCACAGGTATGTCATCTGGACCAACCGCCTTTCCATTCTTCATCCTCTTCAAAGCTCTTCTTCACTACCGCCTTACTAATCCTCGGGACTTCCTTGTTCACCATCTTTCCTTTATCAATCCTCATCTCTCATTTTCTTCATTCGTCAGCTCTTCAAAATACTCCTTCCACCTTCTCAACACACTCTTATCACTTGTGAGAACATTACCATTTCTGTCCTTAATCAACCTAACTTGCTGCACATCATGTCCAGCTCAATCTCTCTGTCTAGACAATTAATAGAAGTCTTCTCCTTCCTGAGTGTCCAGCCTCTCATACAACTCACTATATGCCTTTTCCTTTGCCACCTCTCTTTGCCATGCACCTACCTTCCAAATACTCCTGTCTACTTTCTTCATCTCCCTGACTATGCTACTTTTTCGTTGCTAACCTTTCTTTGAATACTTTCTATACCTCCTCATTGCACCACCAAGTCTCCGTGTCTTCCTTCCTCTGTCCAACTGATACACCATTTACCTTTCTACCCACTTCCCTCAATACCTTTGCTGTACTTTCTCAGTCCTCTGATAATTCTTCCCTACCACCCAGAGCCTGTATCAACTCCTTCCTGAACTCTGTCATCTTCTTCCTTCTGTAACTTCCTCCACTTATTATTTGGCTCTGCCTTCATTCTCTTCCTCTTGTAGCTGCCTAGCTACAATCTCCCCTGCCACCACCTTGTAGTCTCCTATCTCTTTCAAATTTCTCCTTCTGCATAAGATGTAGTCCACCTGTGTGCACCTCCCTCCGCTCTTGTAAGTCACCCAGTGTTCCTCACTATTCTTGAAGAATGTATTCACTACAGCCATTTCCATCCTTTTAGCAAAATCCACAACCATCTGTCCTTCCACATTTTTCTCCCGAAAACCATACCTACCCAGAACCTCCTCATCACCTCTGCTTCCTTCACCTACATGTCCATTAAAGTCCGCTCCAATCACCACTCTCAACCCCCCGAGAATACTCTCTCCCATTTCACCCAACCTACTCCAGAATTCCTCTTTTTCTTCTACCTGACATCCAACTTGTAGGGCATACACACTGACAACATTCAACATCACACCTTTAACTTCTAGCTTCAAACTCATGATCCTGTCTGATTCCCTCTTTACCTCCTGAACATTGTTCATATACTCTTCCTTCAAGATTACTCCTACTCCACTTCTCTTCCTATCTGCACCATGGTAGAACAGTTTAAATCCAACTCTAATGCTCCTAGCCTTGTTTCCCTTCCATCTGGTTTCTTGAACACACAGTATATCTACCTTCCTTCTCTCCACCACATCAGCCAACTCTCTGCCTTTACCAGTCATACAGTAGTGCATACATTAAAGTCCCTACTCTCACCTCCACACGTCTACCTTTCCTTTTCTCTCTCTCCCTCCTAACATTCCTTCCCCCTCTCCTCCTCCTCGATCTTCGACCAACAGTAACCCAATTTCCACTGGCACCCTGACGGTTAACAGCACTGGTGGCGGTTGTTGTTAACCCAGGCCTTAACCGATCCAGTATGAAAATCTCATTCATCATGATCTGCCTGTTTGATTTAGCAAAGATTTTACATGTGCTCCTAGTGCCGCTTGGGATCAGCACTAGTAGTACACTGGCTTGTGGACCCCCTGTGGCTGGGTTCAAAGTCTAATATGTGTGATTGCCTACATACAGACGTGGACAAAATTGTCGGTACCCCTCTGTTAATGAAAGAAAAACCCACAATGGTCACAGAAATAACTTGAATCTGACAAAAGTGGTAATAAATAAAAATTCTATGAAAATTAACCAATGAAAATCAGACAATGCTTTTGAATTGTGGTTCAACAGAATTATTTTAAAAAACAAACTCATGAAACAGGCCTGGACAAAAATGATGGTACCCTTAACTAAATATTTTGTTGCACAACCTTTTGAGGCAATCACTGCAATCAAACGATTTCTGTAACTGTCAATGAGACTTCTGCACCTCTCAGCAGGTATTTTGGCCCTCTCCTCATGAGCAAACTGCTCCAGTTGTCTCAGGTTTGAAGGGTGCCTTCTCCAGACGGCACGTTTCAGCTCCTTCCACAGATGTTCAATAGGATTTGGATCAGGGATCATAGAAGGCCACTTTAGAATAGTCCAATGTTTCGCTCTTAGCCATTCTTGGGTGTTTATAGCTGTGTGTTTTGGGTCATTATCCTGTTGCAAGACCCATGACCTATGACTGAGGCCAAGCTGTCTGACACTGGGCAACACATTTCTCTCTAGAATACCTTGATAGTCTTGAGATTTTATTGTACCCTGCACAGATTCAAGACACCCTGTGCCAGATGCAGCAAAGCAGCCCCAGAACATAACAGAACCTCCTCCATGTTTCACAGTAGGGTCAGTGCTCTTTTCTTGGTATGCTTCATTTTTGCATCTGTGAACATAGAGCTGATGTGCCTTGCCAAAAAGTTCCAGTTTTGTCTCGTCTGTCCATAGGACATTCTCCCAGAAGCTTTAGGGCCTTTTCCACTAGCACGCTTTAGCGCGACACGGGACGGCTCAGCACGCTTTGTACGCTTTTCCACAAGCCCCAACACGGTTTAACAGCCACGATTCTCAGCCCCGCTCCAGGGCAGGGTACAGCAGTGCTGAGCTGTGCCGTGTTGTGACGTTAACAGACTGGTCGCCGCTGATTGGTCAGGTTGTAACCGGCGCTGATTGGTCAGGTCGTAACCACCCCTCTCCTCCTCCTCATCTACCAAATCTTCACGACCTTCTCAATAAAGTTTTTGAAAAAAAAAAAAAAAAAAGAATCTTCACGACCGTCTTTACTCAGCACGCAACCACTGTTGGCGGTTTCTTTTCAGTGTATTGCTGTGCTATTTTCATTTATTCTCTATCAAAAATGGCTTCGCGTAATAAGGGTGTTCCATGGACCAATAAGGAGGTGCAGTGTCTGCTCACTGCATTGTCAGATGAACGTATTCAGCACGAGATAGACGGAGCCGCCCGGAATGAAAAAATATACCGGGAGGTCTCGACATCGGAGTCCTTTAACGGTGAGTTTTAATTTTTTTTTATTGTGCGTTTTTTCGCAAATATATTCGGTAAGATGCTCAGTTTATTTATGCAATAAAAAAGCTGTTCATTTGTGGATGGATCGCTGCTTTATTGCAGCACACTGCGGACTAAAGCTTTTATTTTAATTATTCATGTGAACAATACGCTGAAATAAGCTTATGTATTCTTGTTAAAAACTATTGTCTTTTCTGTATATATTGCACTTTCGTGCTGTATTTTATTGTGTGCATTTTCCTTGTAGAATCATCCCACGCGTCCGCCGCGACAGCCCACACGGATTATTCAACCGAGCCTTCCTGACCCACAGCTGGCAGAGACGGATTAATTCATCCGAGTCTTCGTGACCCAGTTTGGGAAGCTGGTGTAGAGACACTCAGTGGTCGGCGTGTATAAAATGTCGATTAACCTTCATGTTGTGTTGCAAAGTTTTTTTTTTCTTTTAATATTTTGTATATAATAAAATGGAATTGTTTTGGAAAGTGTGGTTTGTCTGTTATAACACTGAATTATAAAACAGTATAATTACATAGAAATTCCATTGCCTAGTCTGATCAAAATTATGCTGATCTTCCTGTCACGGGTCAACCATTGTAAAGGTAATGTAATTTTTAACTAGGCCAAAAAAGAAATCTTTTTGTAAGCTTTCTGTTCTTTTTATTGAAATTGTGGCGGTTCGGTTAACCCCCACAACAGACTATGGACAGACAACTCGCTACTCCTGGTTTTTTCCGCTACACTACTGAGACGTAATGTGCCATTCATGCCTTGTGATGTTAATGTTGCCTCTCATGCATTGTGTTCATGCGTCCTGTCCTTACTGTGACCTAGAGACTCAGATCAATATGTAGATGTGCCTGTTAACCTCTTTGTTCTGCAGCTAGAGCAGAGTCTAGCAAATCTGCCTATTGTGATGTATGTCTCACAAATGCAAATATCTCATGCCTGTCCTGCAGTCCCTTTGATCAGACCAACCGTTGTGAATCTGCTTTGATGTATTGTTTGGGTTGGGTATAAATACTGCACAGGTTCTGTAACACTTCCTCTCACTCTCAACCTCTGCTGTAGGACACAAGCTTTGTGTTCCTCCTCTCCTTCTCTGAGAGCCGTGGGCTCGCTCTCGGCGCTCATGCACGGCGCCGGGAGCGGAGCTCATGACGGCGGTATGATAATAAAACTCTACTTAAAACCTCCAACAACGCCGCATTATTTCATGCCGCCGCACTGGTGACCCCTTGAACACGCACACGTTTTGTGCGAAAGCAACCTTCTGAGCTGGACAGCTGCACTGGTGACCCGTTTTTTCAGGATGAGATCTGCACGTCTGAGATCTGCTCATCCACGCTGGACCGGCCGCGCTCGCAATTCCTTCACACGAGAGCGCGGGCACCTCGTCCCTTCTCCATGACGGCGTCCTCCAGGGCCGGTGGAGAACGCAACGCGTGGACCTGAACGCACCACGCCCGAGCCTGAGGGACAAAAGATCGTCTATTTCCTCTCACCGCTCCAACGCACCATGGCCAATCTACAGCCACAGCTCAACCTGGATTTTTATCGGCGCCGTCTGCGCCAATCTCCACCAAGTTTCTGCACCCTGGTTCTCCTCTCCAGCGGCCCACCCACGCACGGAACCCACGCGCACGCACCGGGGAGTTACGAGGACGGCGCATCACGCACGGGACAAGTAACAGCTCCAGAGACCGCCATCGTCCTCCGCCGCTGCTCACAGAACCTTCAGGGCTGCTCGTTCACCTGAAGCAAGCACGCAGCTCGCCACTGGATTTTTTTTTTTTTAATGGTCTCAGCCACGGCACAAAGGGATTTCAGCCGTCAGCTGTTCCCGGGGGGCTTTGAGGTTGCTTCTGCACCTAAAGCCAACACGCCAGTCCCTCTGCTTTTGTTTATTTTTTTCTTACAGCCGCTCCTGCTTTTCTTCATGGCCACGAGAGGAGCCAGAGACTAATTTTCCTTCTTGTGATCTCCGCACGCGCAACGGGACAGCCCCTCGACGTCGCGGAGCAGCAAGCAATGTTTGCGCGGCTCAGGGCGATTTTACAGCCCCTGCCGGCACTTACTCCCCCTCCACCTGCAGCGAGCTTCTCCCACAGCTCGCTCACACAGATGGATTATCGAGGTCTCGGCCCCCTGCCGCGCCCTCTGGGGGGGAGCGTGTGGCGGTTCGGTTAACCCCCACAACAGACTATGGACAGACAACTCGCTACTCCTGGTTTTTTCCGCTACACTACTGAGACGTAATGTGCCATTCATGCCTTGTGATGTTAATGTTGCCTCTCATGCATTGTGTTCATGCGTCCTGTCCTTACTGTGACCTAGAGACTCAGATCAATATGTAGATGTGCCTGTTAACCTCTTTGTTCTGCAGCTAGAGCAGAGTCTAGCAAATCTGCCTATTGTGATGTATGTCTCACAAATGCAAATATCTCATGCCTGTCCTGCAGTCCCTTTGATCAGACCAACCATTGTGAATCTGCTTTGATGTATTGTTTGGGTTGGGTATAAATACTGCACAGGTTCTGTAACACTTCCTCTCACTCTCAACCTCTGCTGTAGGACACAAGCTTTGTGTTCCTCCTCTCCTTCTCTGAGAGCCGTGGGCTCGCTCTCGGCGCTCATGCACGGCGCCGGGAGCGGAGCTCGTGACGGCAGTATGATAATAAAACTCTACTTAAAACCTCCAACAACGCCGCATTATTTCATGCCGCCGCAAAATATCATAAAAAATTAGCACCAAGTCAAAGTAGGTACAAGTATATGTAAATTGAATGTTCTATCGGCATTCCAAATTCAGAGATTTACAATACTTTAGAAGGAGTGTAGCATTATCTAAATGGAAAATAATAATACTGTTGTTCCAAACGTTGACCTGAAGGTGAAAAACATGAATTTTTTTAATTCAGTACATCCAAAATGCCCTAGGATGTAAAAAATAATACAATTTGGTGTAGTCCAGTGTGCCACCGTCTCATTATTTAATACGAATCAAAACAAGTTTCAGCTCATTATTTCTAGGTCATTTGGCAGTTAATTCAAAACAAAAGTGACTTGTGTTGTTGCAGCTTAATTATGAGATAAAATTAATTGTGAGATAAAACCACAGAGCGAGCAAGGCAATAATCCTTGGATCCTTTTTTGTCTCGTGTAAATAAGGACTCAGTCGGGTGCGTAACGTCACGGGAGTGTGGCCCCGCCTCGCTGAGAATCTGCTGCCGCCCCGCTTCTAAAACCTCCTAACAAACCATCACAGCACAAGCACAACAGCGTGCTAATGGAGACAGAAGCATTCCGAGCCGTACTGAAGTGAATCGAGCCGTACCGAGGTGTGCTGGGCTAGTGGAAAACAGGCTTTTGTGGCTTGTCAACATGCAGTTTGGCAAATTCCAGTCTGGCTTTTATATGATTTGTTTTCAACAGTGGTGTCCTCCTTGGTCGTCTCCCATGAAGTCCACTTTGGCTCAAACAGCGACGGATGGTGTGATCTGACACTGATGTACCTTGACCTTGGAGTTCACCATGAATGTGTTTAGAGGTTGTTCTGGGCTCTTTTCTTACCATTCGTATTATCCGTCTCCTCCTGCGGCCACGTCCAGGGAGGTTGGCTACAGTCCCGTGGATCTTAAATTTCTGAATAATATGTGCAACTGTAGTCACAGGAACATCAAGCTGCTTGGAGATGGTCTTATAGCCTTTACCTTTAACATGCTTGTCTATAATTTTCTTTCTAATCTCCTGAGACAACTCTCTCCTTTGCTTCCTCTGGTCCATGTTTAGTGTGGTACACACCATGTCAACAAACAGCACAGTGACTACTTGTCACCCTTTAAATAGGCTGACTGACTGATTACAAGTTTGTAGACACCTGTGATGTTAATTAGATTACACATCTTGGTTGAACATCTCCCTATGGTCACATTATTTTCAGTCTTCTCTAGGGGTACCGTCATTTTTGTCCAGGCCTGTTTCATGAGTTTGTTTTTTAAAATAATTCTGCTGAACCACAATTCAAAAGCATTGTCTGATTTTCATTGGTTAATTTTCACAGAATTTTTATTTATCAAATCAAAATCAAATCAAATCAAATCAACCTTTATTGTCATATTGCTCTACATACAACTGTAGTGCAGGCAAGATGAAATTGCGTTTCTCTCGGCATCCATATAAGTAAAAGAACATGATTTAAGACACACTCACACATGTCTTTTGATTTTTTTGTCATTAAAAGTAGAGTGGAAATCTAGTGTTGCGTCATGTTAATTACCACTTATTACCACTTTTGTCAGATTCAAGTTATTTCTGTGACCATTGTGGGTTTTTCTTTCAATAACAGAGGAGTACCAACAATTTTGTCCACGTCTGTATAGGCTACACCTCTTTGTATTCCACTTTCAAACACACCCTACATTTGGGCCTGTAAAGCCAATTGCGCTACCTGTTTCAGACAGAAATACTTGCTTTCTATGGGCAGTCCAGTGGTGTTCCCTTTAATACAGTGTAACCAAATCATTTAAACAAACAGTAAACAGTAATGCTGTGGTGGACTCAGTGGGAGGACATCCTCTCACAACCACAAAGGCAAGGCAATATACATATGGACAAAGAGCCCCGGGGGGCAATCAGACTGGACTGTTAAAGTATGCCCCCCCCCGAGGATGGAAAAGACAACCGGGCGCCAGCTGATGTCGTGCTAATGATGTGTATTGACTGACGTGTATTGGCTGACAATCACTATGCTAATGTGCCATGCATTCTCTCTGTCTGTATAACATGTATAAAAGAGCTTGTTACACATGCCTCAGCAGCGCAGTAGTTCACACAAGCTACGAAGCGTGTTTCAGTATGTTGGAGGAATAAAACCTTGTGCCCTTCCAGCTCGTTGCCTCTCGTCTGTTCTATTCCCTCCACAATGCATTAAATATATCCTGATTCAGAATAGAAGAACAATGATTTGTTGTAGTCAAGACCAGCTCCACAAAAGACAGAAACCAGAGTTAAGTCAAGACCAAGACTACTGTGTATGTATGGCTTGGTCTCGACTTGGTCTTGACCCTTTTATAGTCTTGGTCTCGTCTGGCCTTGTCTTGGTCTTGGGAAACTCTGGTCTTGGTCTGGTCTTGACGAGGTCTTGATTGCAACACTAGATTTCCACTCTGGTTTTAATGACAAAAAAAAAAAAAATCAAAATTTACTGAAATAACCAAAAACGCTATAATTTTAAGTTATTGCTAGGGCTGTCGCAATAACCACAATTATGTAGTACCGCGCTATGGACAAGCCTACCGCGGAGGATAACGAGCAACTGCAACAACCGCAGTGTTCACTTTTTTGTGTGTGTGGCTAAATCTTGTTGTTCACTTATGTGCCCCTATGAAATATTCAATAAATTGTTAAATGTTAAGTGTATTTTTATTGCCAGCAGCATGTTTGCAGGGCATAAAGCGTGTTATTTGTACTACTTTTGGTGAGATCAGATTGCTTGTGGCAGATTGGGGGGTGTGCTCTGTAGGGTGAGGTGAGAAAATATTCTAAGTTTAATAAAATAAAGGCTGGATGGGCTCCTTCTGAGTGAAGTGTTTATGATCCTGACGATTAAGCTCTGAGTGCTGCTTGTTTGCTGTGTGAACATGATTTTTCGGACAGCGACATTGTCCAAAAATCACTATGGAGAGACACGGTGACGAGAGCCACATGGGGTCCTGCACAGAGTGTGTCCTGTTTAAATAAGCTGAATGTCGCAGCAGTCTCCAACCAGTTCACACACCCTGTAGTTGAAATGCTGGAGTTACTGCCACTGCTTTATGAAAGTGATCAAGGTTTTTTTTTACAGAATCAGCAGTTCATCATGACTGTAGGAAAACCTGAGCTCTGCACAACTGTCACACACGCACATAAGTTGAGAGCGGCGCTGCAGCGAGTTTCTCAACATAGCTTTCATCATTTGCCACATACAGTGGGGCAAAAAAGTATTTAGTCAGCCACCAATTGTGCAAGTTCTACCACTTAAAAGATGAGAGAGGTCTCCAATTTTTATCATAGGTATACCTCAACTATGAGAGACAAAATGAGAAAAAAAAATCCAGAAAATCACATTGAAGGATTTTTAAAGAATTTATTTGCAAATTATGGTGGAAAATAAGTATTTGGTCACCTACAAACAAGCAAGATTTCTGGCTCTCACAGACCTGTAACTTCTTCTTTAAGAGGCTCCTCTGTCCTCCACTTGTTACCTGTATTAATGACACCTGTTTGAACTCGTTATCAGTATAAAAGACACCTGTCCACAACCTCAAACAGTCAGACTCCAAACTCCACTATGGCCAAGACCAAAGAGCTGTCAAAGGACACCAGAAACAAAATTGTAGACCTGCACCAGGCTGGGAAGACTGAATCTGCAATAGGTAAGCAGCTTGGTGTGAAGAAATCAACTGTGGGAGCAATTATTAGAAAATGGAAGACATACAAGACCACTGATAATCTCCCTCGATCTGGGGCTCCACGCAAGATCTCACCCCGTGGGGTCAAAATGATCACGAGAACGGTGAGCAAAAATCCCAGAACCACACGGGGGGACCTAGTGAATGACCTGCAGAGAGCTGGGACCAAAGTAACAAAGGCTGCCATCAGTAACACACTATGCCATTAGGGACTCAAATCCTGCAGTGCCAGACGTGTCCCCCTGCTTAAGCCAGTACACGTCCAGGTCCGTCTGAAGTTTGCTAGAGAGCATTTGGATGATCCAGAAGAGGATTGGGAGAATGCCATATGGTCAGATGAAACCAAAATATAACTTTTTGGTAAAAACTCAACTTGTCATGTTTGGAGGAGAAAGAACACCATACCTACTGTGAAGGATGGGGGTGGAAACATCATGCTTTGGGGCTGTTTTTCTGCAAAGGGACCAGGACGACTGATCCGTGTAAAGGAAAGAATGAATGGGGCCATGTATTGTGAGATTTTGAGTGAAAACCTCCTTCCATCAGCAAGGGCATTGAAGATGAAATGTGGCTGGGTCTTTCAGCATGACAATGATCCCAAATACACCGCCCGGGCAACGAAGGAGTGGCTTCGTAAGAAGCATTTCAAGGTCCTGGAGTGGCCTAGCCAGTCTCCAGATCTCAACCCCATAGAAAATCTTTGGAGGGAGTTGAAAGTCTGTGTTGCCCAGCGACAGCCCCAAAACATCACTGCTCTAGAGGAGATCTGCATGAAGGAATAGGCCAAAATACCAGTAACAGTGTGTGAAAACCTTGTGAAGACTTACAGAAAACGTTTGACCTCTGTCATTGCCAGCAAAGGGTATATAACAAAGTACTGAGATGAACTTTTGTTATTGACCAAATACTTATTTTCCACCATAATTTGCAAATAAATTCTTTAAAAATCAGACAATGTGATTTTCTGGATTTTTTTTTCTCATTTTGTCTCTCATAGTTGAGGTATACCTATGATGAAAATTGGAGACCTCTCTCATCTTTTAAGTGGGAGAACTTGCACAATTGGTGGCTGACTAAATACTTTTTTACCCCACTGTAAGTTATGAACCTTGTCTAAAATATGAGACCACAGGGTCCTAAAAACATTTGCATTAATACCGCATATTGTGCATTTGAACTACCAACCATCACAGCAGGGGAAATTCCTCCACTGTGACAGCCCTAGTTATTACACATTAATCAAGCCCATTTAAGCAAGTTTAAAAAGTAACATATAATAAACTGCTGGGTAAAGTACAATTTTGTGTACCTGAGTACATGTGCTTGAGCAATGCAACTAGTTATTACTTACCTCTAATTTCAATATGGTCAAAGTTTTCAAATAATGTGGTGAGGGTATAACTGGAATTGCAATCAAGAGAGATGCGGACCCACACCTCTCCTCTGTATTCTCTAACAACAGTTCTGAGTAGCTAACTCATGTCTTTCTTCTCTTTCACAAGATATGATCAGACATAAATAATGAAAGCATATTCATCAGTGACATACTGTATGTTCATGTCGGATGACTGTGTAATCTTGTCCTTTTGACGTAAAAAACACAGTCACAGGTCCTGAGGTCAACCTGTGTATCAAGTTTTCTGACTAACTTCATTTGTTCTTGAGTTAGAGTGAGGATGACCATGTCACTTTGAACTTTTGGTCAAAGGTAGGTCTGGTCAAAGGAAACTCAAGTTTAACCCCTGTACCAAGTTCGGTGATCCTGGTGCTAATAGTGATAACATAATGATCATGTAAGTAAAATCATACTAAGAGACCATGTAGCCTTTATCCCTAATTTTTTTTTTTTTTTTTATCCCAGATCAAGGTCAGGTTGTTCATTTTACACTTTGGTTTCTTACTTTTTTCCACCTAGACACAATGTCAACCTTTGACATTCCAAAGGGAGCATTAATAAACTTCATGCAAGAACCATACGTACAAAATAGGTTTGCTTGTAAACATGTGGTATGATCAATTTTAGTACACTTGTGCCATTCACCAGTATATTAAAGTTTGTTCAAATAGTTTGCTGTTATTCAGACCTTAGTTTTAACTGGCTCTATATTTCATTCATCTTGACCAGTATTAAGAATGAAAATGCTATAAACTTAATAATTAGTTGGACAATTTTATACTTTGATTTGAGTTATAATAGTGGTACCTCTACTTACGAACGTCTCTACATACGGAATTTTCAGGTTACGAGACGCCTCAACGGGAAAATATTGCCTCTAGTTACGAACGAAATTTCAGGATACGAAAGGCAAAAAAGTACGTGCTCCTCGCAGCTTCCGTAGTTTACCGAACGTAAACATACCTGTAGCTGCTCTGCCATTGGCTATCGCCTAGCATCTTCCTGGTATCCCATTGGCCACGAAGTGTTTTTTTTTCCAAAACTTTATTAAGAACAAGGTGAAAGTTTTACGTGTGTGTACAGTACAGAATTAACATTTATTCGCTATGGGCCCCAAGAAAGTGACGGAGATAAGTGGAAAAGGAGAAAAGAAGAGAGTTTTTTTGTCCATACAAACAAAGAAAGGAGATAATCGAAAGGTATGAAAAGGGGATGCATCTTGCGTTTGGATGCGTTTGGTTGATCTCGCCAAAGAATATGGCCGTAATACATCAACGATCAGCACGGTATTAAAACAAAACGAAGCACTTACAAGCCGACAAAAGCAAACGTCCTTGAATCAGAACATGAACCAAAGAAGGCAAAAGGTGACGACGTCGACGACGTCGACGACGATAGCAGTTAAAGGGTAAATGAACATAATTTTTATTATTCTTTCTCTTTTATTATTCTCTTTTATTATTCTTTCTCTCATTTTAAACTCTCATTTTATGTTTATTGTGCAGTAATCTAATTGTAACATGTATTTGTTACATGTTTTGATGCGTTTTTACGATTTATAAAAAATTTATGCCCGAATTTTGGGGGCTTGGAACGGATTACGGCATTTACATGTAAAACGCGCCTCTACTTACGAATTTTTCACGTTACGAGAATTCTTCCGGAACGAATTAAATTCGTAAGTAGAGGTACCACTATTTTTTCTTTAAATAGAGATAGCAATGCCATAGAGAACCCAAGTCACACCCCTTTTATTTCCACATATGGAACCTTAAATTGAAAAAAAAAAATTCTATCCATGTTATTCCTAGGCCCCATGATGCCTTGCGTGAATTATGGTAGTGACTTCCGGTACTAGTTTAGAACGTATTGTGGAGAATGTGATCAAGGATGAGGCTGAGTTTGTTCCTCAGATTCAGCTTTATTCGTAGAGCACATCTCCAACAAATCTCTAAGCAAATCAAGAGGAAGTTTTCATCTCACATCAGGGGTTTTATACCCCGGGCACGAAACAGCAGTCACATGGTGTTTAATCAAACATACAGTCACAAAGTAACCCCTTTTGACCTCACGCCATTGTCTTCTAGTCTCTGTGGCCCGGAAATCTTCCCCGGTCGTCTCCTGGAGACAAAGGGCGAATCTCACACTCCTCTGCTGAATCCCAGAGTCTCAGTCCTCTTTGTTCCATGAGACGTGAAGTACACAATACACATACAGCAACACATTTGTGGGAAATATGTAACCAACATATGCGCTACAGTATGGCTGTCACTGAAACGGGACACTTTTCCTTGTTAAAAAACAATGACTTCGGCATCAGAAATGCAGGAACGCAGCCTTTTGCACCTCAGAAACAATAATATAAACAAACCACTTCCCACGACTTATCGAGAGATGAGAAGATGAGCTTAAAAAGTGGCCTGGCAGACTGTAGCTCCGTTTGTTAGCGCCACTGCTAAGATGCTAATGGTGTATACAAATGACCTGTGCTGGCAAAATGAGTCACTTTGAGGACCTTTTCAAAACTAATGTAATGTTATTTCCATATTCTGTATTGAAAGACCTTCAAAATTATATTTAATTTGTAGGAAGTGCGCAAAAACGGGCAGAAAAAGATGATTTGTTTATATTTTGGCTAAGTTGAAAACTCATGTTCGATCGGCCGGGAATTACGTCTTCTGCAAAAACATATGTATTTTTAGAAAGTACAATTTCTAAGCTTTCCAATGATACCGGGCACTCATGGAGGTTTTCCCGGGACTTGCCGCTAGCAAACAAAGAAAGAGTAATGATTTATGACTTCTCTGCCTGTAGCTCATAATGACGCGGCGCACATTCCAACTCATTTTGCCAGCACGGGTCACAATATCAATGTCTCCACCACAATAAAGTTGGCTGCATTTTGTTAAAATATGTTGGACATAATCAGATTTACCTCAGAGCAGACGTAGAATCTAGTCAGAGCCACAAAGAAGCCTCCATTTATACAGTCTTTGCATAACCACGAACACCAGCAACAAGTACCAGAACTATGCCAAAACACTCAAAAAATACAAAAACTACAAGTGCTGAAATTAGCTACCACTTGAGTGCAAAACATGTATGTGAACTATACTGTACATTAAAATGAATTTGAAAAACTTTTAAAAACGCTATTTTAAATGCCCCTGCTACTCCACTCTTACTGATTTAACACTACTGCAGCCGAAACTGGAAGCTCCGCCCATAAATGTTCCTACAGCGGCACCCCCAGGAATAAGAAGGATAATAAAAGAGTAATATTTAGTTTTTGTGAAACCACTTAGTGGAGTATGTCCCCTTGTCCCGGAGTATACACATCACCAAATACAATTATGGCGATTCCCTCTCAAAACTCACTGTCATGGCCGCCAATCACGGCACCTGTGTGCGCACCTGCCGGTTATTGCCTGCGGCGTATTTATTCCCATCAGGACCACTGCTGGGTGCGGAGTCGTCTGATTCCTTTGGTGAATCACGCCACTATCTGCCTCTGTGCTTCCCTGCACCAAATTCTCCTGCCTTCGGCTTCCAAGCCCAGCAGAATGACGTCTGGGTCTATTTACCCGGACCAACAACCAAGTAAGCTCTAAAGCTGCTAATCTGTCCATTTCCCCTGTGCACAGGTGGAGCCCGCCACGGTGGACCTCCTTTTCCCTCCAGGCGGCGGACTTATCCCTCTCCTGCTAGGTAACCCGCGGACACTGTCTTCCTGGCTGCAGCTTCGGTGTGACCCGAAGACTCGTCTACATCTGTTAACAGTAAGCCCAGTAACAGCTGACGTGCTGCATAGGTGTACTGTTGCTAACGGCCCTTGTCTCTGTTTCAGGGTTGCCAATCTGTACGGTGCTCTGCCGGCCCAGCGGGAATATACGGATTGCACACATTACATTACACCTCATAACCGCACTCACGCATCCACGCACTCATGTTAACAAATAAAGAACGTTAATTGTGTTAATCCTGAGTTGTGTCTGTCTGTTGGTCACCTGAACCATGTCAGTACGACTCCGCCAAAGTGACCCGGCAGACAGCGCACTCGTGCGCCATATTAACCATCTCGAGGCTCGGGTAGATCAATTGGCGTATCAGCAGCAAGTGATGCTAACCCAGCTAACTCGCATCACCGAAAGGTTAGATCATTTAACTAACCCACAGGGTTTTTCCACAGCACCCGCTAGCTCCTCAGTTCCCGTTAGTTCTACCGCTAGCTCCACCACTAGCTCTTCGCCTAGCTCTCTCTCGATGGGTTCCGCTAGTCGGCTCACCCCTGTCCCTACTCCCACTCGGTTTAAAGGGATTTTGGGAGAAGCCAGGGGGTTTTTCATGCAGTGTGAGATTGTGTTCCAATGGGTTCCCGGGGATTTTCCCACTGACCAGAGCCGCATCGGCTATATGATCAATCTGTTAGAGGGGCGGGCTCTAGCATGGGCTTATGCAGTTATGGCTAGGGCTGATTATGCTTCCATGACATATGTTCAATTCACACAGGAATTCCAGGAAGTGTTTAGTCACTCGAACCGGGAGGATGTTCTTACCTCTCGCCTGTTAAATCTTCGGCAGGGGTCAAGGGCAGTCGCCGATTACGCTGTTGACTTCCGGGTCGTAGCTACGGAGGTCGGGTGGGAAGACGCCTCCTTGAGTAGTATATTCCTGAGGAGTTTGAGCCCTAGTCTGCGGGACGAGCTGGCCCCCCTGGAGAAACCCTCCACGCTGCATGGGTGTGTCTCTCTGGCCATTAGCGTCGACAACCGTCTGAGGGAACGAGCGGCGGAACGTAAGACTTCTGGCCGTATGGAGAATAGGCCACGCCGAGCTCTCCAGCCCCCCCTACTGGCCCTTCTGTCTACTGACCTCTCTGAGGGCCAAGAACCTATGATAGTGGGGGGGTCGAAACTTTCTGCTGAGGAGAGACAGCACCACCGGGAGTTGGGGTTGTGTGTCTATTGCGGGAGCGAGGAGCATGACCTGAATTCTTGTCCCAGGCGGCCAAAAGGGGAAGTCCGTGCGTCAAAGTAGGGGGCCTCACGGATGTAAAAGATAGCAATCCCCTCACCCGCTTTCTCATCCCTATTCGGTTTTGCTTTGGTCACAAAGAACACAATACACATGCACTCAATGACTCAGGGACCGAGCAGAGCTTCATTTCTAGGAGTCTGGCAACCCGTCTGGCTCTACCTATGCAGCCGTTGAAAGCTCCCCTTAAAATTATTGCCCTGTCTAAGGCGGCGTTGGGTACTGTCACTCATCGGGTCGCCTCGGTGCCAGTCATCATTTCAGGCAATCATCGGGAGGAGCTAAATTTATTTGTCCTACCGGTGTTATCGTCCCTGGTCATTCTGGGCTACCCTTGGCTGCATCTGCACAACCCTACCATTGACTGGCGTTCGGGGAATATTGTGTCGTAGAGCCCTTTCTGCCTGAGTGCCTGTCTGCAGTCCGCTGCATGCTCGCCTGCCACACCTTTGGATGTCCCCGCCTCTCCTCCCCCGGATCTGTCTAAAGTGCCTCCGGAGTACCATGACCTTGGGGCCATCTTTAGTAAATCCCAAGCCCTTTCCTTTCCCCCTCACCGACCGTATGATTGCGCTATTAATCTGCGGGCCGGCGCTCCTCTGCCATCTAGCAGACTTTACAACCTGTCTGCTTCAGAGCGCGCGGCCATGGACTCATATATTAAGGAGTACCTCAGTTCAGGTATCATTAGACCTTCATCTTCGACGGTGGGGGCAGGGTTTTTCTTCGTGGGGAAGAAGGACGGCTCCCTCAGGCCCTGCATCGACTTCAGAGAACTTAACAACATCACTATCAAGGATAAGTATACTCTCCCCCTCCTTAACTCTGCATTTGATTCCCTCCGGGGGGCTTACTGCTTCACCAAATTAGATCTGCGCAATGCCTATCACCTGGTGTGGATACGTGAGGGGGATGAGTGGAAGACGGCCTTTAGGACCTCTAGTGGGCACTTTGAATATCTGGTCATGCCGTTCGGGCTGACCAATGCTCCGGCCGTCTTCCAACGTCTTATTAATGATGTTTTGAGAGATTTTCTGGGCACTTTTGTGTTTGTCTACCTTGACGACATTTTAATCTTTTCCCAGTCCATGGAGGAGCATCGCGTGCACGTCAGGCGAGTCTTGCAGCGACTGCTGGAGAACAAACTCTACGTCAAGGCAGAGAAATGTGAGTTCCATGTCTCCAGGACCTCTTTCCTCGGCTTTATTATTGCCCCAAAGGAGATCATCCCGGACCCAGCAAAGGTGAAGGCGGTGGTGGACTGGCTCACCCCCGCATCGAGGAAACAGCTGCTGCAGTTTTTGGGCTTTGCAAACTTCTACCGCTGGTTTATTAAGGACTACGGCCGCATCGCCCTCCCCCTCACCAGCTTGACCTCCACCAAGGTCCCCTTTCGCTGGACGGAAGAAGCGGACGCCGCATTCTCGGAATTAAAGGGTAAATTTTCATCTTCACCAATCCTGACGCAGGCGGATCCCACCCTTCAGTGCCTGGTGGAGGTGGACACCTCGGATTCTGGGGTAGGGGCTGTGTTGTCCCACCGCTCTCCAGCAGATAGTAAGATCTGCCCCTGCGCCTATTTCTCTCGCCGCCTGTCCCCAGTGGAATGAAATTACGACATCGGGGATAGGGAGCTGTTGGCAGTGAAACTGGCCTTGGAGGAGTGGAGACATTGGTTGGAAGGAGCGTCGCAGCCATTCATTGTTTGGACCGACCACAAGAACCTGGAGTACCTTCGGACTGCCAAGAGTCTGAACGCCCAACAGGCCCGCTGGTCGCTGTTTTTTGGACGATTCAACTTTACCATCACCTACCGCCCTGGGTCCAAGAACACCAAGCGTGACGCCCTGTTCCGTCAGTTTGCCCCGGAGACAGCAGAGAGGGCCGAGCATCCCATCCTCCCTCCAGCATGTGTCGTGGGCGCCCTCGCTTGGGGTATCAGGGATAAGGTTATTAGGGCGCAGTCTGATGAAGGTGACCCGGGGGGAGGATGTCCAGCGGGCAAACCAAACCAAAAACATGTAGGTTTAGGGCACTCACGCACGCAGCGACCAGCAGCCGGTGGCTTGTCACCAGACTGCAAACCAAGTCTACCTACGGGTACAAATAAGTAACAAAAAAACTATTTGTTCCCACAGCGGTCCGAGGGGAGGTCATCCAGTGGGGGCACACCTCTAAATTCGCCTGCCATTCTGGCAGGGCGCGCACGGTGGCGCTCCTTCAAAGGTCGTTTTGGTGGCCATCCTTCCAGAAGGACGTGGGGGAATACATCCGTGCCTGTCCGGAGTGTGCCACGGGGAAGACATCTTCATCGCCGCCGTCCGGGCTGCTCCACCCCCTCCCTATCCCGGGTAGACCATGGTCCCACGTGGCGTTGGATTTTGTCACGGGCCTCCCCACGTCCAATAATTTCACCACCATCCTCACTCTGGTGGACAGATTTTCTAAGGCGGCTCATTTCATCCCTCTGTGGGGGTTACTGTCTGCCAAGGAGACAGCTGATCTGCTGGTTCAGCATGTTGTTCGGCTGCATGGCATCCCTCAGGACATAGTGTCGGACCGAGGGCCCCAGTTCATCTCCAAAATGTGGAAGGCCTTTTGCACTGCTTTGGGGGCTACGGCGAACTTGTCCTCCGGCTATCACCCGCAATCTAACGGGCAATGTTAACGAGCCAACCAGGAGGTGGAAGCAGCGCTGCGGTGCGTCACTGCCGCCAATCCTGCATCATGGAGCACACACCTCCCTTGGATCAAATACGCTCACAACACAGCGGTGTCCACTGCCACCGGAATGTCCCCCTTCGAGGCGTCGTTGGGATATAACCCCCAACTGTTTCCCGAAGAGGAGGGGGATATTGCCGTCCCATCAGTTCAGGCCCATCTAAGACGCTGTCGGCGGATTTGGAAGGCAGCTAGGAAGGCACTGCAACAGACGGCAGAATGCAACACTGCGGTGGCAAATCGGCACAGGGTTCCGGGCCCGACTTATCAGGTGGGTCAGCAGGTATGGCTCTCTACCAAGAACATCAACCTGAAAGCAGAACGTAAGAAGACCGCCCAGCGGTTCAACGGCCCGTACCTTATTTGTCGTATTATTAACCCAGTGTCTGTGCGTCTAACTCTCCCCCCTCCCTCCGCATCTCTCCAACCTTCCATGTCTCTCAGATTAAGCCTGTCTCCTCCAGCCCGTTGTGTCCCCCTCCCAGGTCTCCACCTCCACCGAGGGTGATCGACGGCAACCTGGCGTGGCCCGTCACGTCCATCCTAGACGTCCGCCGCTGGGGGCGTGGCTTGCAGTATCTGGTGGACTGGGAGGGCTACGGGCCGGAGTGGAGGTCCTGGGTGCGTCCCGCCCTCGTGCTCGACAAGCAACTCATCAGGGACTTCCATCGGACGCACCCGGGCAGGTTGGAACGCACACCGAGAGGCGTGCCGTAGGAGGGGAGTACTGTCATGGCCGCCAATCACGGCACCTGTGTGCGCACCTGCCGGTTATTGCCTGCGGCCTATTTATTCCCATCAGGACCAGTGCTGGGCGTGGAGTCATCTGATTCTTTTGGTGAATCACGCCACTATCTGCCTCTGTGCTTCCCTGCACCGAATTCTCCTGCCTTCGGCTTCCAAGCCCAGCAGAACGACATCCGGGTCTATTTACCCGGACCAACAACCAAGTAAGCTCTAAAGCTGCTAATCTGTCCATTTCCCCTGTGCACAGGCAGAACCCGCCACGGCGGACCTCCTTCTCCCTCCAGGCGGTGGACTTATCCCTCTCCTGCTAGGTAACCCACGGACACTGTCTCCCTGGCTGCAGCTTCGGTGCGACCTGAAGACTCATCTACATCTGTTGATAGTAAGCCCAGTAACAGCTGACGTGCTGCATAGGTGTACTGTTGCTAACGGCCCTTGTCTCTGTTTCAGGTTTGCTAGTCTCTACGGTGCTCTGCCGGCCCAGCGGGAATACACGGATTGCACACACTACATTACACCTCATAACCCCACTCACGCATCCACGCACTCACGTTAACAAATAAAGAATGTTAATTGTGTTAATCCTGAGTCGTGTCTGTCTGTTGGTCACCTGAACCATGTCACTCACCTCCTGTTTTCTGACTGTTGAAAGAAGGCTCCAAAGAGGAGAAAAACAACACAAATGTAATGTATTGTATTCTGATAGCTGGAGCTGATCCACGGGACTGTTAGTTACTTCCCCCGGGTGGTCTTTGAAAACAATGACGTAAATTATGCGAGTCTGTGTTTGTAGTCTTTCATTTTATCTATTTTCACAACCTCATACCTTAATAGACAACAACCTACACCGTTATTTATGTGGAAAATTATCTTTTAAACTGACAAACATCATATGTCTAACTTGTGGCAAAATTTGATTGGGATCAAAAGATAATTTCTCTCTCGCCATTCACTTTAATGAAGATTTTTTTTTTCTGATTTAAGGTCCCATATGCAGAAGTAGAGGGGGTGTGACTTAGGCTCTCTATAGTGTAACAGAGATGGTAGTATTAAGGTGTCAGTTATACAAATCATGAATTCTAATGAATGTGCGCTCACTTGCACACAGGTGGGATTAATTTTATGTGGCTGTTTACACAGTTTTGTATACTCATATGGACATTTGTCAAATCTAGAGTGGTTTATTCATTCTAACACGGTGTGCTAACAAAGTACAAGGGATTTACTCATGCTGATACTAACATGTTCTTGCATGATACCCAATATGAACAACCTTTGGTGTCTTCACGAGCTTTTTGTCCTAAGCCCACTACTGCTCTCTAAATGAGTTGCATATACAGCTTTAATCTTTACGGCTTACTTCTTATCTAAGAATGGAAAGAACAAACAGGATTATGAGTGCTTAGGCAGCAAATAGTTTATTGTTGAAAAAAGGTAAAACTGTGTCTTTTTATCTCTGCTTGATGTCTGTATCAAAGTTAATAAAGCTATATGGCCCTGTAGTACAACTACAGAATAATGAAGAGATAAGCTATCATAATGCATTGGTGGATGTACTATTGAGTGGGTGATGACTAACATGGTTACTACTATCTTTTCTATTAAGATCTACCTTCAGGAACCAACCAATCTACACCAAACTGTGGATAGTTGCATGCAGAACATTTAGCATTTAATATTAAAAAATGCCCCTCCTCCCCCGTAGGCCCACCAATAAACTTTTTTTTTTCCATATTGTGTAATCATGTGTTGTACCACAGTTTAAATATATGAATGGATATTTGTACTCGAGCCCTGTGAAAAGGCTCTAATCTTATCTCATGTGCAGAGTCCACAGGTGTAAACCTGGGTCAGACAGGCACTGTTTCTCCTGAGAGAGTAATGCTCACACACGCACCTTTCATGTGTGAAATACTATGAACATGTTACTAAGAGCTACTTACTGCTACAATGGGAGCAGGTGCTATCCAGGAACTAAAATGTTCTGTGTGGAACATGGTGGGCATTGCTCAGTAGCAAAGATTTGTAGTATGTAACATCTTTGTAGTGAAATTATTCCAGTAGTCTGTGCTGCAATTCAAAATAAGTTGTTCTTTTTTTTTTTTTCTGCCAGTTCTGATGACTGGCAGTTCAGTAGGTTGTCATTTGCATTTCCTTTACTAATTCAAGAGGCCTGAGATGAAAAATATGTAAAGTACCTCAGTGAAAATAAGCAGGTGACAACTTTTTGGCCACAAGTTTGTATCACACTGGACTTTTTTTTTTTTAAGTGACAATGGTTGCAATCTTTTCAGGGTATACAATGCTTTTCATCCAACTTAAGATGAGTTCCAGTTTCTCCATGACCATAGCTGGATAGACCGCTAAATGTATAGAAATCAATTTCTGTTCATTCTTTTTTTCCTTTTGTTGAAGCTCTTTAATTTGAAGGTAAGTGGTTGAGTAATGTTTTAAAGCGACTCTGCCAAAAATCAAGTTTATTTTCTTGTTAATATGTCTGTAACATGTTTTCTTCTGACTTATAAGACAAATCAAGTGTCATGAATGGCCCCTCCGGGGCAAAGCGATGGACCCACGCGCTGGACTGCAGTAGTGACATTTATTAACCAAGGTAAACAGAAAATCCAAAACTGTGCAGAGAACACAAAAAATACAAACAAGGTAACTTGCAGGAAAAGCACTCCAGAGCCAAAATCGCTCTGGAGGAGACAAGGAGACAACTTAGATGAATCAAGACTGCCGCAGTGAAAGAATAAACTGGCAGTCCTTAAATAGCTGACAATGTGAAACAAATGAGCAGCAGGTGTGGGCAGATAAGCGAGCAGGTGACCTAATTACACAGCTGCTCACAGCTGAGATGGCTGGAGAACAGACAGTGAGTCGATGATGGGAGTGTCTGGAAAAGGAGGAAGTGTACTTGTGTCAGAAAATCAAAATATAACCACAAACTGACAAAATAATAAAAACACACAAAATACTCAGAAATAAATTAAGAGACTGAGCTCAGTGAGGACACCGTGCTCAGACTGACTGACTGAATGAATGAATGAATTTATTTCGGATAGTACAGTACAGGTTAAAAGAAACTGTATAATATAACAACAAGGTCAAATTAGACAAAGACTCCTCCTACTACACAATTCCACGTGAGTTATCCGAAATGGGTGATGGCTGAAGCCGCAGCTTATATTGCCCACCCATATTCCATCCAAGAATTCAAAAGAGAAAAAAGAGAAAAACAAGACAAGAGCGATTACAATTTAAAACAAAGCTAAGACAAAATGTGACTGTGAGAAAAAAGAAAACTAAGCTAGGCTAAGTTAAGCGGTTACTATTCAAAAACAAATCTAAGACAAAATGTCACAGAGAAAAAAAAAGAAAAAAAAGAAAAAAAAACCTAAGCTACAACACAACACAGGCTGGATATGTCAATCCTTATGTGAGTTTACATGTCGTCTTGTAAATATGTTTGGAGTATTTCTTCCTTTAGTTTTTGTTTAAATTGTCCAAGCGTTGTACATGATTTTAATTCAGGTCCAAAATCGTTCCATAATCTGACTCCTTGCACTGAAATACAGTGTTGCTTGGTGGTTGTTCTCACTGTAGGCTTTTGAAATATACATGTTCCTCTGAAGTGATATCGTTTCTCCCTTGTTTGGAACAACTTTTGGATATTTGCGGGCAGTGATAAATTCTTCACTTTGAACATTATTATTGCGGTTTTAAAGTCAACCAGATCTTTCAACTTGAGAGTTTTTTAAGAAAAAGTGGGTTTGTTGGTTCCCTGTAAGCTGCTTTGTTTATTATTCTAATAGCTCTCTTTTGAAGCATAAAGAGTGGATATATGTTTGTTTTATATGTATTTCCCCATACTTCATTACAATATGTCATGTATGGGAGTATTAATGAATGATACAAGGTGTATAGTGTGGGTTGATTCAGCAAATATTTCACTCTGTGTAATATTGCAATTGATTTGGATACTTTACCTTTAATATAATTAATATGTGACTTCCAACACAGTTTGTTATCAATTATTACTCCAAGAAATTTAGTTTCAGATACCCTTTCAATCTCTACACCATTTACACTGAGTTTGGGTACTGGGTTGTTGTGATGGTTGTTAAAGACTATAAATTTTGTCTTACTTAAATTGAGCGTTAATTTGTTTGAATCAAACCACAGTTTAAGCTTTCCTAATTCCTTTCCGAGTGTATCCAGAAGTTGTTCCAAATTGTTTCCACTGCATAGCAGATTAGTGTCTTCGGCAAACAGTATTAAGTCCATTTTTTCTGAAACTTTACATATATCATTTACTGTATATACATATTGAATAATAATGGTCCCAAAACTGAACCCTGTGGGACTCCACAGGTGACCTTCAGTAACTCTTGAGTTTTTGTTGCTAACACATACATACTGATATCTATTCTTTAAGTAACTACTTAACCAGGACAGTGCTACCCTTCTAATACCACAATTTTGTAGTTTCTTTAATAATAAATTGTGATCTACTGTATCAAATGCTTTTTTAAGATCTAGGAATACTCCAACTGAATACTCTTTATTTTCAATGGCTGTTGATATTTTTTTTGTAAATTCCATTAGGGCATATGCAGTTGTCCTCTTGTGTCTGAACCCATATTGCTGCTCACACAATAAATCATTCTTCAGTATGAAGTTGTCAGTTCTCTCATAGACTATTTTTTCAAGTATCTTGGAAAATTGTGGTAATAGTGAAATTGGTCTATAGTTTGAGAGTTCCCCTCTGTTGCCCGTCTTGTATATCGGAATTACTTTAGCTATTTTCATTGCATTGGGAAATATACCTGATTGGAGAGACAGGTTACAGATATACGTCAGTGGTTTTACTATGACAGACTCATGACAGAGCCCCCCTTTAAGGGGTGGATTCCAGACACCCCAAGGAAACACCCAAAAAAGACCCCCCCCCCCCCCAAGAGAAAAGGTACAGCAATAAACCACCCTGGGAGGGAGGTGGGGGAAACAGGTTAGGAGGAAGCAAAAATAAGGACCCTGCTCAGGACCTGCACCCACACTATCCCAGGCCCTTGGGCCCCCTAGGCCAAAGAACAAAACAGTTTGGGTGGCCTGCCGAAGTCCCAGGCCAGACAGACAGCAAGGTGGTATGAAGTGGGTGGCCTGCCGGAGAATATGGGCCACTCAACCCAAAAGCTCAGTCTATCAGGCAGCCGGCCAGAGTTCTTAAGCCACCAAACCAGAAGGGGTGACCCAGGAGGCGGCTCCCCCATGGGGAGGCCCGATGAAGGGAAGGAGGGCCAAGGGAGGGGGACCATGATGGCGTCTGGCAGCGGAGGAGGAACCACGACAGCATCTGGCAGCGGAGAGGAACCACGACGGTGTCTGGCAGCGGAGGAGGAACCATGACGGCATCTGGCAGCGGAGGAGGAACCACAACAGCGTCTGGCAGCAGAGGAGGAACCACGACGGCTGCTGGTAGCAGAGGAGGAACCACGATGGCGTCTGGTAGAGGAGAAGGAACCACTGCACCCTCGATGGCTCCGGGCTGGGGTGGAGCTGCACCCACGGTGGCTCTGGGCTGGGGCAGAGCAGCATCCTCAGTGGCTCTGGGCTGGGGCGGAGCCGCGTCCTCGGTGGCTCCGGACTGGAGTGGAGCTGCACCTGCGGTGGCTCCGGGCTGGAGCAGAGCTGCACCCACGGTGGCTCCAGGCTGGAGTGAGGCAGCACCCGCAGTGGCTACAGGCTAGGCAGGGGCAGCACCCGCGGTGCCTCCGGGCTGGAGAGGGGCAGCACCCACAGTGGACCCCGACTGGGCCAATGCTGCACCCACGGTGGGCCCTGGGCTGAAGCGCAATACCCATGGCAGACCCATACTGGAATGGAGCTCCCACGTTGGTTTCCGGCTGGGGCGCAGCACCCTTGACGGTCCCCGACTGGGACACAGCACCCATGGAGACCCAGACAGAGAAGGAGGGACCTAAACGATGGCCTCGGGCAGAGGAGGAGCTGCACCCACGGTGAACCTGGACTGGGCCATGGATGCACCCTCGGTGGACCCAAACTGGGTCACTGCTGCACCCTCAGTGGACCCGGCCTGGACCAAAGTGGAGCAAAAAACAGCAGCTACAGGACAGGATGCGGTTGACGATCCAGCCGGAGAAGAGAGAGAAGAAGAGGTACTGCTGAAGGGAGCTTCTGCCTCGGCATCAGGGAAATGGCTGCCCGAGAGGTGGGAGGATTCCTCTGGCGGGCTGGAGCGGGACGACGGTGTTGTGGAGCTGATGAACCAGGAGAGGAGGCAGGCATCTGCCAAGGAGAGCGCTTCCGTGGCAGCTTTGGTCCAGCAGGAGGCGACCCCATCGTCAGCCCGGGAAACGATCGCTGAAACGCGGAGACCGTGGATAGCAGATCCATGTATTGAAGATATCTCCACAAGCCAGGCTGTGCCTCCACAATGCCCACCACTCCAGGCCTTGTTTGGTCCAGGGGTGGCGAGAGCCTCATCCACAAAACTCTAGATGAGGTCCGCAGCCCACTCCTCCTCCAAGGTCGGGAACCTCGCTGCCGATCTCTCATTAACTGGCGAAGGCCAGGGTGCCGGGGACATGATGAGCTTCAATGAACAGGTGAGTGAAAAAACACAAAAGGGCAAAAATTCACTAACTGCAGCAGTTGGGTCTTATTCCTGGCGGCAGTCTTCTGTCATGAACGCCCCTCCAGGGCAAAGAGACAGACCCACACGCTGGACTGCAGTAGTGACATTTATTAACCAAGGTAAACAGAAAATCCAAAACTGTGCAGAGAATACAAAAAATACAAACAAGGTAACTTACAGGAAAAGCACTCCAGAGCTGAAATCGCTCTGGAGGAGATGAGGAGACAGCTTAGATGAATCAAGACTGCCACAGTGAAAGAATAAACTGGCAGTCCTTAAATAGCTGACAATGTGAAGCAAATGAGCAGCAGGTGCGGGCAGATGAGTGGGCAGGTGACCTAATTACACAACTGCTCACAGCTGAGATGGCTGGAGAACAGACAGTGAGTAGATGATGGGAGTGTCTGGAAAAGGAGGAAGGGTACTTGTGTCACAGAACCAAGGGGTGCTGCCAAACCAGGGGGCTGCCAAACTCCACAGCTGCTTCGGTCCAGTAGAGAGCGACCCTATGCCCTGGGCCACCTGTGTGTGGGATTGTGGCTACAGCTTCCAGTGTATCCGCACCTGCTGCTTCATCATTTGCCCATCGCCACAGGACTTGGAGGGGGGGTGGGGGTGATGTCTTGACTTGCACGTGAATTTGATTTAAGTGAGAGTTGCACAGGGTCGTCAGCCTCACTCTTTCATCCCAGCCTATCTGGATCCAGTGGCAAGATGTAGTCAAGATGGCTGAAGATAGGTTAGGATGCAGTGGATGGCCAGCAGTGTCTTACGTGTCTCACTGTGCTCTAGTTGTGCTCCACAACGCTTTGCTGGGTCTGCCTTCCTGTTCCTTTGAGCCAATCTGGTGGTTTCCTCTGTGCAGTCTGCCAGGTCCAGTCAACACATGCATAGGTAGATAAGCCCTACCTCACTGAGGGTTTCAAACTCGTCGGCTACTCAGCCAATCAGGACTCTCTGGCCTAACTGAAGTTAGCCTCCAGCCAGCTAACATTTTTGGTTAAGCTGCTTTGAAAACTTGACACAAATTAAGATGGGTTTTACCATTAAACTGCTTTTAAGGACTGCTGCAGTTTCAGTCATTATCTTGGGCCACTGTATATACAGCTGGGCATGTCCTTCAATCAGTAAGTCTTTTATCACATGATTTATGCTGTTTAATGTAGCGCAAGCCACTATTATTAGCCTTGTGGTATGTAAAGGTGGATTCACACTACAATGTTTGGGCCAACTTTTACTGACGTTTTGGCAAACGTCTGGCTCTGTTGGCAAAAGTTAATGATTGCTGGTGTTTGTTGGCAAACACTGGCAAAAGTTGTGTTCTTTGACAATTTTCAGCCTGCTGAAAATTTACCAACGTTTGGAGATACACGTTGGTGAATGTTGAGCTCATTTTGTAAAAGTTCCTGAGCACTGAGCTAAGTTATGCACAGTTTACCAAAGTCAGCCTAAGTTAAAGCTGGGTTCACTCTATAGCGTTTGGACCGACTTTTACAGACATTTTGAACAATCAGAGAAACACTCAGTGCAGTTCAGCTGACATCAGCGTCAGGTGACACTCATGTAATGATCAGTGTTTGTGGAGGCTTCCTGCTGTTCTGGACCTGCTTCTGGAGTGAACACATCTCCCCTGGGCATACGTTTCAGTATTTATTTTCGTTTTATATTCCTATGTAGTTACTTCTGCGTACCGTTTCCCCACGTTCATTCATTCATTCATTCATTCATCTAAAAAAATAATGCTTTAGACTCCAACAGTAAGTCTGCAATTAAAATGTGAATGTGGATGGAATTTAAAAAATTATTACTCAATCATCATATAAATAAAATGATGGGTGATTATATTTTGACTGTTACACCTCTCTCCATTAAAATAACAAAATCCCATTAAATGTCATTTACTTTTTGACACTACATCAGCGCTGTTTGATTCCCACAATGGAAGTGAACCAATAAATCCTGGAGAATAATTTCATACAGAGCAGAAAATTAAGAACAGTAAAATTGCCAATGAGGAGATTTTTTTTTTCTTTTGGGCTGTCACATTTTTGGGAAATTATATATATATATATATCACCTCTTGGATGAGTCGTCACTGCGCTCTTGGGGTAATATTGGACACTCCTGGGAAGGTTCACCACTGTTCCATGTTTTCGCCATTTGTGGATAATCCTCTCACTGTAGTTTGCTGGAGTCTCAAAGCTTTAGAAATGGCTTTATAACCTTTTCCAGACTGATAGATCTCATTTACTTTGTTTCTCAGTTGTTCCTGAATTTCTTTGGATTGCAGCATGATGTCTAGCTTTTGAGGATCTTTTGGTCTACTTCACTTTGTCAGGCAGGTCCTATTTAAATGATTTCTTGATTGAGAACAGATGTGGCAGTAATCAGGCCAGATTGTGTGGCTAGAGAAATTGAACTCAGCTTTCCAAAGATGTGATAAACCACAGTTAATTAATTGGGGTGGCAGTGGCTCAGGAGGTAGAGCAGGTCGTCTAATAACCCGATGGTTGGCGGCTCGAATCCCGCTGTCCCCTGATATCCTGCCGTTGTGTCCCTGGGCAAGACACTTCACCCGCATTGCCTCCAGTGCCCATAACACTGGGTATGAATGTGTATAAATGTATAAAAAAATGTTCGGTGGTGGCCGGAAAGGCCGTTGGCGCAGATTGGCTGCCACGTTTCCGTCAGCCTGCCCCAGGGCAGCTGTGACTGCAGAAGTAGCTTGCCACTACCACTGTCTGTCTGGAGTGAATGAATAATGTACCTATTTGTAAAGCGTCTTTGAGTATATGTGATAAATAATAATAATAATAATTATTATTATTAATGTTTTAACGGGGGGGGGGGGGTCATTTTTTCCACACAGGGTCATGTAGGTTTGGATTTTTTATACCCTTAATAATAAACACCTTCATTTAAAAACTGAATTTTGTGTTTACTTGTGTTATCTTTGTCTAATATTTAAATTTGTTTGATGATCTGAAACATTTAAGTGTGACAAGCATACAAAAAAATGAGAAATCACAAAGGGGGCAAACACTTTTTCACACCACTGTATATATAAATTACCTAATTACAATAAATTCCTACAGTTGGTCCAAACGTTGTAGTGTGAATCCACCCAAAAAAGGATGGCCTCCACAAACGCTGATCTTTATATGAGCCTCACCTAACGCTGATGTCAGCTGAACTACGCTGAGTATTCCTTTGCTTTAGTTAACCTAAGTTGGCAACTGCTACTGTACACATACGCTAGCTGAAGTTGGCAAAAGTTTGACGACGGTGAATGCAACGCTGGCAAATGCTAGCAAAAGTTCATAAAAGTTGGTGTGTGCTCACAAATGTAATTTCACCAACGTTTGACTGATTTCTCTGATTTTTCAAAACATCAGTAAAAGTTTGGTCCAAACGTTATAGTGTGAACCAGCTTAAGTTGTGCCTAGTCACTGATTCTGGCGTTTTTGTTTTTTTTTTTTGGGGGGGGGGGGGTAAAAAGATTTTGACAGGAAATTGTAAGACAATAAAAGGTTTCATTTGTAGAAAAAATGGCATAAGATACCATTTTAGACAATGTAGATTTGTTTTTATAGGAAATTTAAAGCCACTGGAGTGCATCTTTAAATGAACATTATTTAATGTTTGAACATGCAAAATAACCCCATATACTGTACATCCCAGCTAGAATGAGGAAAAATTTACCACGTAGCTATTCTTTATGCAAACACACAGACATGCAAACATAGTCAACAAACACGATAAGCAACAACTGAAAACAGAAACTTTTGAAATAGTTGAAGTTCTGAAGGCTATATGCAGCAAGCCAATCATGTTTTAGATGCTAATGAATGTTTAACAGGCCACGTTTTCGATATAAAAATGTTTAAGTCACAAACATGTATTTGATAAGTAACAGATGAGAACAGGAACTTCAGAAATCGTTTAATCTGCAGGCCTACAATGTAACTTGCAGATTTTAACTGGCCACGTTTTAGATGCTAGACCTAATAGTGTAAAGAAAGTTAGTCAACAAACATTATACGCAAAACACAAATGCAATGAAGCTTAGAGTTTAGGGTGTGATAATAATAACAATAGATTGCATTTACAATGCTGTGAAAAAATATTTGCCCCCTTCCTGATTTCTTATAGTTTTGCATATTGTTTCACCTAAATGTTTCAGATCATCAAACAAATTTTAATATTAGACAAAGTAACCTGAGTAAATACAAATGCAGTTTTAGATGATGATTTCATTTATTAATGGAAAAAAGCTATCCAAAACCTACCTGGCCCTATGTGAAAAAGTAACTGCTCCCTAAATGCCCCCTAAACCTAATAACTGGTTGTGCCACCATTGGTGCCAACAACTGGCATTGAGTCTTTTACATTGCTGTTGAGGAATTTTGACCCATTCCTCTGGGCAGAATTGTTTAAATTCAGTCACATTGGAGAGCTTCATGAACTGATGGCCGGACATTCTCCTTCAGGATTTTTTGGTAGAGAGCAGAATTCATGGTTCTGTCAATTAGGGCAAGTTGTCCAGGTCCTGAAGTAGCAAAGTAGCCCCAGACAATGACACTACCACCACATGTTTGACTGTTGATACAATGTTCATTTTATGAAATTCTGTGTTAGTTTTATGCCAGATAAAACAGGGAAACATGTCTTCCAAAAAGTTCAGCTTTTGTCTCTTCATTCCCCAGAATATTTTCCCCAAAGTCTTGAGGATCATCTAGATGTTTTCTGGCAAATGTGAGATGAGTCTTTGTGTTCTTTTAGTCCAGCAGCAGTTTTTGTCTTGGAACTCTCCCATGGATGCCATTTTTGCCCAGTCTCGTTCTTGTTGTTCTATCATGGACCAGTGTCCAAACTGAGGCAAGTGAAGCCTGCAGTTCTTTAGACGTTGTTCTGGGTTTTTGTTTCTCATCTGATCTTGAATTTCTTTAGATCTCAGTGGGATGTGCTGCTTTTTGAGATCTCTTAGCCTACTTCAGGTTGTCATACAAGTTCTATTTAAATGATTTCTTGATTCAGCAAGTCTGGTAGTAATCAGACTTGAGTGTAGCTACTGAAACTGAACTCAGCTTTCAAAAAAAAATATGGTTAATCACAGTTAATTCATGATGTAACAAGAGGGGCAATTACTTTTTCACATAGGGCCAGGTAGGTTTGGATAGTTTTTTCCTTTATAACTAAAATCATATTTGAAGACTGCAATTTGTATTTATTCAGGATTCTCTTTGATATTAAATCTGTTTGGTGATCCGAAACATTTATGTGTGACAAATACGCAAAAAATATAAGAAATCAGGAAGGGACAAATACTTTTTCCCCAGCACTGTACAGTATATAGCACCTTCATGATACACAGAGTGCTTTACAGTGAGTCCATTATTCATTCACTCACAGACAGTGAAGTGGTAAGCTACCTCTATAGCCACAGCTGCCCTGAGGCTGTACAGTGCACGGTTAACTTAGAGAGTCAGTGAGTGAAGGCTGTTGATTGAAAGAACATCCAGAGTGTGTCAGTTGCACTAATATGCAGTCCACAGTGTTCCAAGTTCTTTTGAAGCATTTGTTGCAAACATTTGTGGTTAGAGCTGACTTGCTGTCCACAAAATACCTGGCAGTTCAAAAAATCTCAGGGAAAATTGCTATTGGCTTCCTGAAAAGTCACACGATTGTATAATAGCATCATTTTATGTAATTTGCATCCATAACAGATCTATAGAACAAATCTTGTGAAATTGATGGGTTATTTTTTCCAACATAGGACGGTCCTTCTAGAACAGGGGTCACCAACTATAACTGCAAAAGATTCAATAAGTCGGTCCTCCTCCCCAGCCGAGGTCTGAGCTAGGTGTGGGAATCTTTAGGCACCCTCATGATTCGATTATGATTCAGAACTGCAACTTGATTCTAAAACAATTCTCAATACATCTTTTTTTTTTTCCACAATATCTTTTATTGAAACCTTTTTTTTTTTTTTAACAAACATGATACAAACAATCAAACACTAACACTAAAGTACTACAAAAAAAAAAAAATGCACTAAAAACACCAACAACCACCAACAAATCAAGTCTTCACAATGCTCCTCTGTTTAGTCTAGACAATCCAATACATAAGTATACATATTATGTTCACCAGTTTGGAATTTACAAGGTCCACACACATCATTCACCTTCTTCTTCAGAGTTATGTTTAAATTTTTTACATAATCAATAAAAGGTCTCCATATATCTCAAACACAATTTCCTTTGATTTCAGTATATATGTTATTCTTCTAATGGAAGGTTTGTTAACATCTGTCTTAACCACTGAGTCACATCTGGTCTATGAGTCTTTTTCCATAATAGTGCAATACATTTTTTGGCATTAAGCAAACTGAGGTCTATGAATGTTCTTTCACTTTTATTAAAATTATGCTTTTCTGGGTACAGACCCAACAAAAACAGGTTAGGATTCAATATGATTTGTTTTGAGATATTTTTTCACTTGTTACCCCTCACCTCTTCCCAAAACATTCTTATTAATCTACATTCCCATAAACAATGAAATAGGGTTCCTTTACTTTCCATGCATTTTGTGCATGTATCTGGTATATTTTTGTTATATCTATTTAACTCCTCCGGTGAACATACATCCGCATTACCATTGAAATGTATCAATTTAAGGGCGTTGCATTTTATTGATTTGGTTGAGCTTCTGTACAAGCCAATTCCCATTGTTCCTCTGAAATTTCAATTTGCAGATCTTCTTTCCAGTAGTTTAATCTTTTCAGTGAATTTTCACTTGAAGATAGTGTCAATGAGTTATAAAACTCTGAAATAATACCCTTTTCTTTACTATCTTTCATCATCATTTTTTCCAAGGATGAATAAATAGGTCGAGTGAGAGCTTTATTTTGATTTGATCGACAAAGTTTCTAAGTTGAAGATATTTAAAAAATGTGTTCTATTGAGATTAAATTTGATCCTCAGCTCTTCAAAAGACATTATGTTATCTGCACATGGCAAATATAAATCCTGAATCTTTTGTATCCCTTTTAAATTCCATACTTTAAATACCAGCGTCGCTCTCCTGGTTTAAAAATATTGATTACCCCATATTGGACTAAATTGTGACAATAACTGTGGTTCTTTTAAATAGTTTTCAGCTTCAACACCATATTTTGATCATATGCTTTACCAATGGATTTTTAACTTGTTTTGTAATTTTTTTGCCGAATCTGACGTATATGAATATGGGAAGAGGTAAAGGTAAATTGTAGTGATTCATTTACAGTCCAGTGAGGGAGATCATTTGATGAAAAATAATAAGTCATAGACTCAGTTGTGCCGACCAATAATACAACATAAAATTTGGACATTTCAGACCTCCACGAATCAAATGGTAAATATAATAAAGACAAACGTAAATCTAGCCCCTCTGTTGTTCCATCATAAATTCCACTACTTTTTGTATTATTCTTGAGACTAGATCTAAAGGTGGTGATAAGGAATGTATTGAAATAAATAAAAGTATTTTAGGTAAATATTACTTTTAAGTATATTGATTCTCCGATCATCGACATTGGTAGTGACATCCATCTCTGTGTTAACTCATTGATATCTGACATTAAGGCTCATAGTTGACACTGGCGACTGATTCTAGCTTAGGCACAATTTGGATCCTAAAATTTAAACTGATTTACAACATTGAATTGATTTACCTCAGGGCTGGGTAACTTTCTCTGGGTCTCATTTTAGCATTAATATTGAAGATTTAGTTTTATATTTATTTTATATCCTGATATTTCCCCAAATTCTTTATTAAATTCAACAAGTTTGGAATTGATTTTTTTTAGATTCGACATAAACAAATTATATCATCGGCGTCAGTGGAGATTTTATGTTCTGTTGGTCCAACTTTAATTCCATATATTTGTGAATGTAAACGTATTGCTATCGCTAAAGGTTCAATTGCCATAGTAAACAGTAAAGGTGAAAGTGGACAGCCTTGTCGACATCCTCTATTGATTTTTATTGGTTTTGAAATATTGTTATTTGTTAGGATTTCTGCTGTAGCATTATTGTATATTATTTGAACCCATTTTATGAAATTATTTCCAAGTCCAAACCTTTGTAGGACTTCAAAAAGAAAGGGCCATTCAACTCTATCAAAGGCCTTTTCGGCGTCCAATGATAGGAGAGCTGTATCCGGTGCTTCTTTATTAAAATAGATAATATTAAATAGTCTTCTTACATTATGGAAGCCTTATCTACCCTTTATAAAGCCATTCTGATCTCGATTAATAATATTTGGTAAAATTTCTTGTATTCGTCTTGCTAAAATTTTACAGATTATCTTAAGGTCGGCGTTTAATAGGCTTATTGGTCTCATATTTTCACATTTATTAGAGGGCTTACCTGGTTTTGGCAGCAGTATAATTAAGGCATTATTTATGTATGATGGTAAATTATTATTTTGAAATGCTTCTAAAACCATTTCCAAAAAAGGTTTTATTAATTTATTCTTAAATTTTTTATAAAGGTCAACTGGGAGACCATCTGGTCCTGCACTTTTTCCTGATTTCATATTATCAATGGCTAGCCCAACTTCTTCTTGACTAATTTTAGACTCCAATATCTCCCTGTTTTCATTTGGAATACACGGTATAGATAGTTCGTTCAAAAACCCATTTAGTTTTGTTAAATCAGGTTCATTTTTGGTATCATATAATTTTTCATAGTAATCTCTAAAGGCTCTATTAATTTCTAAAGGATCTATAACTACCTGTCCTTTACTTATAATACTGGTAATTGGTGTTTTAATTTCTAATTGTTTAATCTGCCATGCTAATAATTTTCCTGATTTTTCACCTTGTTCATAAAAAGATTGTTTCAATCTTAGAAGACTCGAGGCAGCTCTATTCGCTGATTTTTTGTCGTATTCAGCTCTCAAAATCAGTAATTCATTCTCCAACCTTGGGTCACTTCCTGCATACACTTTTTCCTGAAGACTTTTTATTTTATGTTCCAATTGGGCTCTCTCCTCTCGAGTCTTCTTAGATTTTGATCCTGTATAACTAATAATATGTCCCCTAATAAAAGCTTTGAAAGCCTCCCACTTTACACATGCTGATGTTTGTGTAGTATTGATGTCAAAGAACTCGTCTATCTGTTTTTCTATATACTTGACAAATTCCTCATCCTGAAGCCATTTATGCTGAAATTGCCATCTACCTGATTCCTTTGTCAATTTTTTATCTACATATATTAGACAACAGGGTGCATGATCAGAGATCACGATGTTATCATAAAAGCAGTTTTGAATCTTGGACCTTAATTCTGTGGAAATCAAAAAATAATCAATACGTGAGAATGTCTTGTAGGTACTGGAATAACAAGAATAGGCGTTAACTTGTGGTTTCATTTCTCTCCATATATCTAACAATCTCAATTCTTTCATAAAATGATTAATAGTCATCCTACATCCAATGTGCGTACAATCCAGTCCTGTTGATCTATCTATACCTGGATTCAATGTACAATTAAAATCCCCTGCTATTATATGTTGCCCTGTAAGTGATGATAAGATGAGAAATAAATTAGCAAAGAACTTCTAATCATCTATATTGGGACCATATAAGTTCACAAGATTTATATTTTCTAATAGCAAAGAACCTTGAATGATTACATATCTTCCAAATTTGTCTCCAATTACATTTTTCACTTGAAAAGGAACTGATTTATGTATGAGAGTCATAACTCCCCTGGCTCGGGATGAAAATGAAGAGGTGAATACACTTCCTTGCCATCTACTCCTAATTCTTTTAACATCCTCCTCTATTAGATAAGTTTCTTGTAAAAACACAATTTTTGAACCCATGTCTTTTATTTTATTCATAACTTGTTTAAGTTTTTTTAAATTTTGTAGACCTCTGCAATTCCATGAAGTTAAATTAAGATTAACACTTTGGTTTATGATCAATAGAGAGTTTGGGATTACCTTGCAGTGTAAACATGCTCATACAGAGAAGCAAAAACATGAGTGGTTGAACATTCATCCTACAAACTACACACAAACAAATTTCCCCTTCCCACACTTGTGGCAAACCCCCCAAAATCAAAAAAAAAATTCTGTCTCCCGATATAGCCATCGACCGTTCCACACCCACGGGGAACAGCCTAAGCCACTCCTTCTTCATCCTCCCAATCACCCTAACTCTACTGCTTTTAATGACGTAACATTAACTCTCCTCTGTAGTTTTCCAACTTAACTCCAAAATTTTTAACAACTTTGTACATCATAGTTTTTTTTTTTTGTTTGTTTTGTTTTTGTTTTGTTTTTTTTAATATATAATACAATCTATATTTTGTAAACTTACTATTTACTTCAAGTCAGTCAGATGCCTGTGCAAATGCTTAATTATTCTACCTTATATTTTGTTCATGCTTAGCTCCCACCAGTCTCTTCTTCTTCTTTGATCTTCTTGATGAACTCCTGCGCCTCCTCTGGGGTCTTGAAGATGTGGGTTCTGCCCTCATACGTGGTCAGCAGTCTCGCAGGATAGATTACACCATGACGAATCCCAAGGTTGCGCAGCTCCTTACGTACGGGATCAAACTGCTTCCTCAATTGCTGGATTCCTGTGGCCAAATCTGGGTAGAACCGCACCTGCTGGTCCTGGTGTTTAATCTCTCCTTTAGCTCGTGCAGCGTTGAAGATCTTCATCCTGTCTCTGTTGCTAAGAAACTTCATAATTAAGGTCCTCGGCGGTCCCTTATCTCTCCGTGGGCCAATACGATGTGCTTTTTCCAGAACCACTGCTGATTGCAACTCCTCGCTGCCCAGCACCTCCGGAATCCACTTTTCCAGAAAGGAACATACGTCCCGACCTTCTGATTCCTCTGGAAGACCCACCAGCCTCAAGTTATTCTGTCTCGACCGAGATTCCAAATCCAAAATATTATCTTCCAGAGATTTATTTTTTTTTTCCAAAGTGCGCACCTTTAATTGAAGACGGGTGACGTCATCTTCAGCACTAGCGAGACGGAGCTCCATCTGCGCCGTTCGTTCTACACAGTCACCCAATTCCTTTCTTATTCCTTCCAACGCTGTCATAATCCCATCAAATCTAGAGGAAAAGTCCGCTCTCATTGAACTCATGGCAGCCATCAGCGCATCTGCGCCTCCCCCCGCAGACATCGCACCGTTGCCAGCCTCCTCCGCCATATATGGAGTTTTATTTGCTGCGTCACAGACCTGAAAGTCCGTTAATTTGGACTGTTTCGGCGGCTCGCTTTTTCCTTTTCCTGGTTTTCCAGCCTTAGGCTTCGCCGACATATCCTCACCCAAACGCTGGGATACGTTCTGTCCCAAATGAGAGAGTTATTTGCCGATTTTTTTTCTCCAGGAGCAGAGCAGAGCGAGACACGTCCGTCCTACGTGGCAGCCATAACCGGAAGTCTTCTCAATACATCTTGATGCATTTTTTAAATTATTATTATTCAAGAATTTTCCCTCCCACTGTGAGACAACTTGGCCCTTTTAAAGCCAAGTATTTGCAATGACCCATGAGTTTACTTCTAACATCTTTTATTAAAACAAATGGAAGAGAAATCTGACACATGGTGAGCAGTGCCTAATGGTTAGGGATGTGGACTGGTGAGTGGAGGGTCACAGGTTTGATCCCTGGACCGGGAGGATTAGATCTTGGTGGGTCAGATAACACTGCAGTGTTTGCCCCACCCTCCCTAACCCCACTGTGGTGCCCTTGAGCAAGGCCCTTAACCCCAACTGTTCAGTGGAGCTGCTCAGTGGCCACAGGCCAGTCTGTGATTGTACTGGACAGCTTCCTGGTGTGAGTGTGAACAGGGCGTCCTTGAAAAAGAGAGGTTGCCTCTCAATGGAACTACCTTGTATAAATAAAGACTAAATATAAAACACGGAAAAATTTATCTCAAAATGTGCTTTAAAGAACTGTCATTCTTTCAGAAGAATACAACTGTCTCCAGACAGGCCAATATCATTTCACTTGCTTTCACACATTATTTTATTCAGCTCATGTTTTAGCTGGTTTTAGCTCTATATTAATTCTTAAACAAAAAACAATATTTAAAGGAATTCTTTGTTCAATTTCAAACAAAACGTAATAAAATCCTAAAAATGTTTCCCAGGAGAACGCAACCTAATTTGTATTGCATCCATCCATCCATCTTCTTCCACTTAATCCTTGTCGGGTCGCAGGGGGGCTGGAGCTTATCCCAGCATCTTTGGGCGAGAGGCAGGGTACACCCTGGACAGATCGCCAGTCCATCGCAGGGCCAACACAGAGAGACAGACAACCATTCTCTCTCACAGTCATACCTAAAGACAATTTAGAATCCCCAGTTTGATACCAATTAACCTAACTTGCATGTTTTTGGGATGTGGGAGGAAACCGGAGAAATCCTGGAGTAAACCCACGCAGACACGGGGAGAACATGCAAACTCCACACAGATCACTGTTGGTTGGGGGCTGGGATCGAACCCAGGATCCCCCGGCCAAGGGTGAGTTGCTGTGCTGCCGCAGTGCTAACCACTCTGCCACCGCACTGCCCTAATTTATATTGCATTTTAAAAAAAGATTAACATCTAAAAAAAAAAACAAAATTTCACAAAAAGTCCACCTCTATACAGTGTTTTCAGTGCAGAAAAAAACTGTTTCAAACTAAGACAAAAAAAAAAACCAGACACAAAATATAATTCCACAGGACAGAATACCTCCGACATTTTTTAAAAATCTCCACAGTAAACTCTGTTACAGCATGGATGGAGCGGTAACTGTCATGTAACTGTCATGTCATGAGCCACCATAAGACGCCAAGAGTCGCCGGTGAGGTTTGCATAGATGTTTATTAACGAAAGCACACACAAAACACTACAAGAGCCACAGTGGGCTAAAACACACCACACACAATAAAGAAGCACACTTACGAACATGACCATGAAACACTGGTTGACGTCTGAGCCGAGGGACACTCGCTCAACGTCTGGCAAGGGATAATTCTTGGACGAATTGTTGACCACTTGTTGACCAGACTGCTGCATTATTCAGCTCCCAGAGCCCACTTAAAGGCAGGGCTGCTGATGAGCCGATCATAGCAGCACAGCGGTCAGGCTTGACAGCAGGAAGCCCCTCCGAGCGCTGTCACAAATAAAAGCTCGGGGGAGCTCAGAATGTACACAACTTGCTGTCAAAACTGGCGAGATGACATGCATGGCCCGAGCGGCGGACGAAATCGGCGCTCGGGTACCGTGACAGTAACTGTGGTTACAGGGAAGAGGAGAGGTGGAACTTTTTATGTTCAGTAAACATATGAGCTTTTACCACGGTTTTTAAGCGATACCAGCGAAGGTACTGTATGTTCAGATGAACAACAGCGCTTCTTTTTGTGGGTACAGACCTGAAAGGTCTGTCTGGGGTGGATGTCCTGGCTGTCATCCTTGTGTGTGTGTGTGTGTGTGTGTGTGTGTGTGTGTGTGCACGCGCGCGCGCCAGCAGCAAACCTGATTTTGTAACCTGCTGACTCTCTGGAGCAGTTGGAGCCACAGAGTCTCTGCAGAGAGTGGCGCTGGTTAGCCAGCGAAAGAGGGAGTCTGCAGCACGAGGAGTGCGGCCCAAGGGCTTGCACCATCATCTGTCATGACTGATTAGAATATTCAGCCCATGTGCAAGGTGCAGCAACAGAGACAAACAGTAAACACGCTTGAATGTTTTATTAAATATCAAAACCCGCTCTGCTACAGAACAGTCACTCGCCAGAGGAATGGGCCTGTGGAAGAGAAAGTGAGAGCTGTGAGCAGAGGAATAGAGAGAGGGAAAATTGGCGAGCCAAATTACCACTTATGTGGGCTCCGAGGGAGCGCAGGTCGAACCCCAGCATGGAATAGACGAACCGGCAGGGCAGGGAACTGCGGGTGGAGTCTGACTGGGCGGAGCTTTCCATCGTGCGAAAAGTTGTGGCAGGAGAGCAAGCACAGCCCTCAGCGACACACCTACACGATGGTAGCAATCTGCACCAAGGAGAAAAAGCACAAGGATAAATAACTTCTTTACCGTTGTGTACAAGACGACTTACTTGTCTGTATGGTAGTATACCCCGACGAGCCAGCGTTGAATCACTGAAGCGAGCTTCCTTAAATACGCTGGCAGATAAGAGGGTGCAGGTGTGTCCTCTCCCTCAGGTACGCTAATGAGCAGTGGAGAGATGAACGGGAAGGAGGGGGCGCGCTCTCACCGCCCATGACAGGGCCCCCCCTTCTAGGAGCGCCTCCTGGCGGTCCACAGGGCTTACCGGGATGGGCCTGATGTTAGGACTGGAGCATCTCTTTATCCAAGATCCAGGCCAAAGGAACCCAGAATCGCTCCTCCAGGCCGTAGCCCTCCCAATCCACCAAATACTGGAGGCCCCGGCCCCAACGGTGAACATCCAAGATCCAGCAGATCGTGTGGGCGGGGTGACCGTCGATGATCCGGGGAGGGGGATGCGGCTTCGGGAGGGGACACAGAGGACTGACTGAGAGGGGCTTGATGTGGGAGATGTGGAAGGTCAGGTTCACACGGAGCGTGGGTGGGAGGCTCAGCCAAACCGAGGCGTCATTGATAATTCTGGAGCTCGGGAAGGGCCCAATAAAGCGCGGAGACAGCTTCTTGGAAGTAGTCTTCGAGGGCACCTGACTGGCTGCCAACCAGACCTGCTGATCCACTGCGCACTTGGGTGCGGGTGTCTGATGTTTATCTGCCGCTGCCCGGTTGCACTCCACAGAGCGGGTAAGAGCAGCGCGCGTGGACCTCCAGATGCGCCTGCAGCGGTGAGCATGCGCCCCCACCGAAGGAACCACGACCTCCCTCTCTGCCATAGGCAGTAGTGGAGGTGTGTACCCCAATGATGCCTCGAAGGGAGTGAGCCCCGTAGACGAGGAAACAGCTATGTTCATGGAATACTCCACCCAGGTCAGATGTGAACTCCACGATGAAGGGTGCTCGGCTGCCACGCACCGCAAGGTGGCCTCCAAGGACCGATTGGCACGCTCTGCCTGCCCGTTGCTCTGCGGGTGGTTCCCAGAGGAGAGGCTCACCATGGTTCCCAAGGTGTGGCAGAAGGCCTTCCAGACTTGAGATGTAAACTGCGGCCCCCGTCAGACATGATATCAACTGGGATGCCATGGAATTGAATAACGTCATCAGTCAGCAGGGCGGCCGTCTCCAAGGCCGAAGGAAGTTTGGGGAGCACCACCAGGTGGACAGCCTTGGAGAAACGGTCAACGATGGTTAGAATGACAGTTTTGCCACGGGAGGGGGGAAGTCCAGTGATGAAGTCCACGGCGATGTGGGACCACAGTCGACCAGGGACGGGGAGGGGATGGAGGAGTTCAGATGGGTGGGGGTCGGACTTGACCTGGACACAGGTCTGGCAGGCTCACATGTACTCCTGCACGTTCCGCCGCAACGTGGCCCACCAGAACCCCCGCCGAACCAGATTGATAGTACAGGTGATTCCAGGATGACAGGCAAAGCGGCTGGTGTGATCCCAGTGGATGACGTCACTGTGGAGGGCAGTGGGGATGTACAGGCAATCCGGGAGGGCACCCTGCCGGCACAGGCTCCTGAGACTGAGCCTGACGGACCCTCCGCTTGATACCCCATGTAAGGGCACCAAGGACACATGAAGAGGGAAGAATGGATTGGGGAGGGGAAGGGGTCCTACCTCCTTGGAATCAAACTGGCACGATAGCGCATCCGGTTTAGTATTCCGAGAACCAGGCCGGTAAGTGATGGTAAAATTAAACCGCTGGAAAAATAAAGCTCAGCAGGACTGCCTGGCGTTAAGTCAGCGGGCCAACCGCAAGTACTCAAGGTTCTTGTGATCAGTCCACACGACAGTGGGGTGCATAGCCCCCTCTAGCGAATGTCTCCATTCCTCTAATGACAATTTAATGGTGAGCAGCACTTTGTCCCCTACGTCGTAATTCCTCTCGGCCGGTGTGAGCCAATAAGAGAAATACGCGCATGGATGGAGTTTCTGGTCGGAGCTTCTGGTCGGAGGATGTGCACTGCGAGAGAACAGCGCCCACCCCCAAATCAGAAACATCCACCTCAAGGATGAACTGGAGCTGCGTGTCGACCCGGGCCAAGATTAGTGTGTCAGTGAACAGGCCCTTTAATTTAGAAAAGGCCTGCTCCGCTGCCTCGGTCCACCGAAAAGAGACTTTAACGGAGGTCAGCTGTGTTAAGGGCAGTGCGATCCCACTATAGTTCCTGATGAACCTGCGATAAAAGTTCACAAACCCAAGGAAGCGTTGAAGCTCCCTGCGGGAGTGGAGCATTGGCCAGTCCAGCACTGCCCTCACCTTGGCCGGGTCAGCAACCAGTCTCCCCTCAGCTACTGTGAAGCCCAAGAAGGAAGTAGATGTTGTGGAGAACTCGCACTTCTTGGCCTTAACGTAGAGCTGGTTCTCCAAGAGCCGTTGTAAAACGGCCCTAACATGGACCTCATGTTCCTCTGGCGAGCGGGAGAAGATCAAAATGTCA
Organism: Pholidichthys leucotaenia; assembly: GCA_020510985.1. Lineage (NCBI taxonomy): Eukaryota > Metazoa > Chordata > Actinopteri > Cichliformes > Pholidichthyidae > Pholidichthys > Pholidichthys leucotaenia. The sequence goes on along the minus strand of CM035836.1, from coordinate 374,217,180 downwards.
TCCAAATAGACGAACACAAATTGATAAAGCATATCGCGGAGGACGTCGTTAATTAACCGTTGGAAGGCAGAGGGGGCGTTGGTGAGCCCAAACGGCATTGCCAAATACTTGAATTGCCAAAGTGTGTTTTAAACGCTGTCTTCCACTCGTCCCCCTCACAAATGCGAATGAGATGGTATGTGTTACGTGTTTAATTTGGTAAACATCCATGAGCGCTGAAGGAGCTCAAATGCGGAATTCATCAAGGGCAGGGGATATTTGTCCTTAACCGTTATGGCGTTGAGCTCATGGTAATCGATACACGGGCGGAGCGAGCCATCCTTCTTGCCAACAAAGAAGAACCCGGCCCCGAGAGGAGCCGAAGATGGCTGAATGAGGCTGGCGTTCAGTGACTCTTTAATATACTTCTCCATGGCCTCCCTCTCTGGCCCCAAAATATTATATAGCCAGCTGGATGGCAGCTTTGCCCCCGGGACGAGGTCCACAGCACAGTCGTAAGAACGATGAGGCGGCAGCGACAGCGCTCTTGACTTGCTGAAGATCTCCCCTAAATCATGATAAGCCCGGGGGACGAGGCTGAGATCCGGCAGCTCGACCAGAGGAGAAGAGACCGGGAGGGATGGAGCACATTCCGCTGAACTTAAACAACTGGCTAGACAAAACGGGCTCCAGGAGGAGATAGAATTTCGCCCCCAATTTATCATGGGGCTGTGCCTCCAGAGCCACGGATAACCAAGAATCATCGGGGAATATGAATCTGGGAGAACTAGGAACGTTAGTTCCTCCAGATGATTCCCAGACAGGAGGATGGCAACCGGTCACGTGCATTCGGCGACCACCGTGACCTCGCTGCCAGATATGGTGGTAACACGTTGTTGGGGGGACAATTTAGAAGTGGGAATACCCAGGTCCCACATGAGCCGGGCCAACACGAAATTGCCCTCTGCCCCTGAATCAACTAATGCCATGACCCTCTTCTCGACCCCCGGCAATTGCACGAGGGCTTGAATAGAGAAATTGCCGGGGGGAGTTAATTTGGTCCCACTCGCCAGACCCCCCACGGTTACTGACGGGCCGCATCTTTTGACCGCCGGGGGCACTCGTCCCGACCGTGCTCCAGGGAAGCACAGTACAAGCACGTGCCAGCTCTCCTCCTTTGCCAACGCTCAGCCTTGGTTAAGCGAACCTGGCTGAGATCCATCGGTTCGGGAGGAGGTTTGGCCCCCCCAGTGTCAGTCCCCGCAACAGGCACACGCCCGGCAGACCAGCGAGAGGACCTGTTGCTCCTTCGCGCGCTCATGGTAGCGGTTGTCCAACCCCACAGCCTGATCAATAAGACCATCAAGCGTCTCAGGAACGGCATAAACCGTCAGGTCGTCGGGGAGGGGATCATTCAACCCGTGACGCAACCTCGTTCCATCCCGAGTCTGCCACTTCGACCCGAAACTCCAGAGAGAATTCAGCCACAGACTGAGCCCCCCGTTGAAGAGTCATAAGGCAGCTCATAATATTCTCCTGACTCTCGGTGTGGTCAATCGCGCCAAAAAAAGCGGCCACAAATTGGTCAAATGTGTGACTACGGCTCTCAAGACTATCTGCTGCAGGACCGGGCCCAACTAAGGGCCCGGTCCTTCAGCAGTAGGGTGAAAAACTGAATTTTCACGATATCCGTCGGGTACTCCCCCCCCAACCTGCTCCAAATACATCCATACCTGGTGTAAAAACTCCTTACATTTCCCCCCCTTCCCCCCCGTACAGGGCAGGTGAGGGAACAGAGGTGGTACGGCGAACTGGTGGATGAATAACAGGAGCAGGCTGAGGAGGAGGAGCCGGCAGAGCCGCCCCAGCCAAATGACACGTGATGGTATCCAATTGCTGCATCATAGTCTGCAGCTGATGGTTCATCACGTTGACCTGTTGCTTGGTCACTTCTAAGCGATCCATAACAGATTGTCCCCCTGTTGCACCTGCTGAGCCGAGGTTAAGGCTGGCTCGTTCTGTCATGACTGATTAGAATATTCAGCCCACGTGCAAGGTGCAGCAACAAAGAGACAATCAAACAGTAAACACGTTTGAATGTTTTATTAAATATCAAAACCCACTCTGCTACAGAACAGTCACTCGCCAGAGGAATGGGCCTGTGGAGAGAAAGTGAGAGCTGTGAGCAGAGAAATGGAGATAGGGAAAATGGACGAGCCAAATTACCACTTGCGTGGGCTCCAAGGGAGCGCAGGTCGAACCCCAGCGGGGAATAGACAAACCGGCAGGGCAGGGAACTGCGGGTGGAGTCTGACCGGGCGGAGGTTTCCGTCATGGGAAAAGTTGTGGCAGGAGAGCGCACGCAGCCCTCAGCGACACACCTACACAATGGCAGCAACCTGCACCAAGGAGAAAAAGCACAAGGATAAATAACTTTTTTACCGTTGTGTACAAGACGACTTACTTGTCTGTATGGTAGTATACCCAGACGAGCCAGCGTTGAATCACTGAAGCAAGCTTCCTTAAATACGCTGGCAGATGAGAGGGTGCAGGCGTGTCCTCTCCCTCAGGTGCGCTGATGAGCAGTGGAGAGATGAACGGGAAGGAGGGGGCGCGCTCTCGCCGCCCATGACACCATCTGTCGGACGGTTGCTGATGCAGCAGTCCAGTTCTGTTTTTTCCGCTTTTTCCCCCCCACCAAAACAAAAGTCTCTCTTTTCCCCAAATTGTATCAAAAGGCTTCAGGGTCCGGATGGAAGACTCTCAGGGTCCAGATCCGGACCGGAGTCAGCCAGTTGGTGACCCCTGTTCTAGAATCATGGGCATGTTGTTTTAGGTGGATGTGAGGTCATTTACACAGAGGTAAGTACTGGAGGAGGCACAACAATGGCTAACAGCGGTAGACAGACAAACCTTTCACAATAATAATTGCATAGTTTGTCTCAGTTACTCCACAATCTGGGAGGCACACTCTAATAACCTCGGCAAAAACATACCAAATCGTAGGTCAGTCTGATGAATGGTTCAAGAGATATGCAAGGAACAGACACACACGGACACGCAGACAGACCCTGTTTTAATTTGGAATAAAGAACCCTAAAAGGTTACTGTGTCCTGTGCTGGGTTATGTTTGCAGGGATATACAAATTTGCATATTTTAATGTAATGCAAAGTTTCAAAGGATTATTAACCACTTACATTGTCAGATGGGCCATCTATTAGATGTCCCCTTATCTGTTACGCTAGTAGTCTCCCTGCAGTTTTGGTTCAGCAATGAAGTACCTCTTCTATGGTTCTATTCCATAATTGGAAAGAGGAGGAATGAAGTACTACTGCACAATACTGTGTATTAGGCGCTGCAGCTACGACTATTTTACGGCTCGGGTAATCACCCACTCTAATCAAGATTACGTGAGTAATCTGATACTTTTTTTTAAGAAACTTGCATTGACCAACATTTACATAACTTTCTTTCCTAAAGAGCAGGAGCAATCCTACCAAGCACTCAATAAAACAGGTACACCTTTATTGCAATGCTTATTGCAATGTTTATTGCATAGAACGTAACTTTAAAATGGTACGTTACACTATAAAGTTCCTTTCGCTAGCCGTTAGCATCTGCTAGTGGACGTCTTTAGCATCCGGATGCTAACGTGGTGGCTATAGGGCTGTCGCGGTAGAGGAATTCTCCCCTGCAGTGACAGTGGATAGCTCAACACAGTGAAATGTGGTATTATTGCAAATGATTTTAGGACCCTTTGGTCTCGTAATTTAAACAGGGTCATAACTTATGTGGCAAACGATGGAAGCTGTGAGAAACTCGCTGCAGCTCTGCTCTCAATTTTATGTGCTGTGTGGCAGTTGTGCAGCGCTCCGGTCTTTCTAGGCATGAACTGCTGATTCTGTAAAAAATAAAAGATCACTTTCATAAAGCAATGGTGGTAACTCCAGTATTTAATTACGCCGTGTTTGTGGACTGGAGACTGCAACAACATTCAGCTTATTTAAACAGGACAGCGTCTGTACAGGACCCTGTGTGGCTCATGTTGCCGTGATTTTTGGATTTTTGCCATTGTCTGAAAATCACATTCAAACAAGCAATGCACTATGCAGTAGTTGTTTTGCTATCAGAGCTCAATTGTCAGGATCATACACACCCGCTCATAAGGAAATAACATGCTTTGTGCCCTTTCAGTGCTCATTGTCACGGCTGTATTTAGCAAGGAGTCCAAATGCTTCCACCACTAGCTGCCTGCTGGAGTCTGTCTGGGGAGAGAGTGTCCCACACGGTGCTGTGAAAGCTTCCACAGTGCCCAGGTGCTTGCCGCGTCAGTACCGGGTGCAAACATGCTATTGGCAATAAAAATACACTTTCATTTATTTTAACGAGATGTAAAATACTCTCTACATCTTCTTGTTCAAGATTTAGCCACTCACACAAAAAAGTGAACACTGCAATTGTGGTTGTTCATTTTCCTCCGCGGCAGGGTTGTTCATAGCGCGAGTATTACAATAATTGCGGTTATTGCGACAGCCCTAATGTCAGAAATAAAATTAGTTGATGACATAGAGTTTAGACTGCTGCCGCCCCCCCCCCCTCCCCGCGACCCTAACCACCAGACGGTGGTGCAGTGGTTAGCACTGTTGCCTTACAGCTAGAAGGTTCCAGGTTTGAATCTCCAGGCTGGGCAGGGGTTGGAACCTTTCTGTGTGGAGTTTGCATGTCTCTCCTGTGCTGCGTGGGTTTACTCCGGGGGCTCCAGGTTTCCTCCCACAATCCAAAGACATGCATGTTAGGTGAATTGGGTTGTTCTAATTGTCCCTAGATATCTGTCTCCTATAGACCCTTCAAATAGAGGGTTAGTACTAGTGAAAGCGCTTTGAAGGTCTTTGTGACTAGAAAAGCACTATGTAAGTGCAGGTTAGTTAGTAGCTTAGTTAGTAATTACCAGCAGAAGATGAATGGAGCTAGTTAGCATCATAGCTAGCACTGGTTAACTTACCTGTCAGAAGAAAGTGGTGACCTCTGTGTGACTTTTTCAGCCTTCAGCAGACAATCAGACATCAAAAACAGAACCGATAATTATCCTGTTCCTTGTCATGCCACACTGAGAACATTGGGAAATTGACGTCTGCCTTCAGACTCAGGTATTTAGCTGAATAATTCGCTACCTTGCACCCCAAACAACCCAAAAATGAGACGATGGTGTTATGTCCATAACCGATACTTCAATAATGAGGCTGAGATGCAGTAGGATAGAACTTTATTGTACAAATTCACAAAACCAAAGGCGTTCCTGTCGAGGCAGAGGTGCTGGTCGAAAAGAGACCGTGCCTCTTCCGGGTCAGCCTTTATACTCTGGGTGGTGGCGGAACCGGAAAGGTGTAGCTGTCACCCATAACACATGAACACACAATATAATATTAATCATATTTTAATACATTACCCCCCCCCCCCCCCCCGGAGAAAAGTCCAAAACACACACACACCCATTTAGGCCCACCCAAATTTATAACCCGAATCACACACTAACAGTAAGTATAACAATGGGGCCTATACATACACACAAATAAACTAAAACTAGAGGGGGGACAGGTGGACTACTGCCCCACCCCCGCACAGCCAGACAGGTTATTCTGCGTCTCTTCCTCATACAGTCCATAGGACAAAGAAAGCTGCTGTGGTCCTAATAAAATTACATAAAATAATCCCAAACATATGTACAACCAAATCTTTTCAAATCACTCAATAAACCGTTAATATGTACATCCACACCCGCTGTGTCAGCCCCCACCCCAACACACTCACCCATAACTTGGGCAGATACACATCAACTCTTTCACACCCTGGACATGCACTGTTTGCCCCCCTCCCCTCAGGCAGAAGACTTCGGTTCATTCAGACTAAAACCTCCCGCTACATGAACAGCTTCTTCCCCTCTGCCATCAGACTGCTGAACACTAAGTGACTTATTAGACTCTCGTGCACTACGTACAGCAGCTCAACCAGACTCATGACAATTATCACTGTTTTCTTTTTTGCACTACTGACTGCACTATGTGGAACTCCACAATATCTGCTGCTTGTGAATATATTTAAAAATTGCATAGATTAGTATTACTTATTCATATTCTACCTTTTATTGCATGCATAGTTTTTTATCTTTAGTGCTACTCCATGTTTAATGTTGCAGCATTGCACCGAGACAAATTCCTAGTTTGTGTACCTACATGAACAATGGCAATAAATCTCATTCTGATTCTGATTCTGATTCTGATCACTCATGCAATTAAATGCAATAGTACAGTGTTGGGCTCTTCTTTTCCCTTTTGTTTTTTTACACAAACTGGGCAATCACATAATGAGTACGTGTGAAACATATCAACCACATGGCTTGGGCAATTCACACATATTAACATTACTGCACAACCCCCCCGATAAAAGCAGCTCCCACTCTTTTTTTTTTTTTAACATGAGCACTTAACCCAGCCACTTTTATGCATCTATCACATTGACAAAACAACAATGCAACCCCAGTAGTGCACACATCACCATTTCAGTCATGACATGTTAATAAGTCACCCCAGAACACATCGCCCTCTTGCCACCATACAGTCTCGATGGAGGACCACCCCCCGGAGACCCCGTCCCGGCGGGTCCCGACTAGAGCTGCTTCTTCACTTCACCCTGGAGATGAACCCACGTCGGAGCCCCAACATCATCTTCTCCCTCACCGGCAGGCCTCAGCTCATTGGGGGTGTCTCCATGAGCCACTGACATTTGAAGATACTGTCCTCCTGGACGGCCACCACCTGCAGCTGTCCCTGGTTCTCTCGTCGTTTTCACTTGCCGTGAACTCCTGTTAGCCGAGCCTCCTCCCTTGGTTGAACCACATCAGTGACCCACAGGGGAGCTCAACTCAGCTTCAAATGTCCACAACGTCTAGACCGGGCTTCCTCTCTGGGTCAAACCGCTCCAGCGTCCTCCTGAGAAGCCCGACTCGGCCTCCAGTGTTCCTGCATGGCACATCTGTCCACCGTGCCAGCTGGTTCTGCCCCGCTCTCTTTCATTTTGAACGCTGGCAAAGCCATGCAGCCCCTTGCTTCTCTGTACCTTACGGCCGAACTCCGGAAGCAGAGGGAGCCATTCCTCACAGCTCCACCCACCGTCACTGGCATTCCACCGTGCCGCCCAGTTCCCACATCCAGGGTAACTTGGGCCCTGGCACCAGAACCCTCCGACATGTCCCTGGGTGGGATTGGTCCTGTCCATCTCCCAGAACACTAGGCCAATCTTCGTCCCATGCCGCATCATCCACCATGCTCGGAACCGTCGTCCCACAAACCACGGCCCGGACCACTCCTCTCTGATACTGTTAGGTGATTGTGAAGCCCAGTCTGTAAAATAGGTCACAACCCATCACATTCAACCCTGACAGTCACCACAAACTAGATATTTGACACCACAGCTGACTTGTACGTCGCTGGTCAGCTCCAGCGAACCATGATGGCTAACCTGTGACCTCCATAGCCACAACTACGGCGTCGACAGTCCTCTCACACGGTAATGCGGGAACAAACTCCTCACAGTAAGGCCAGTTCAACACGGATGCCGCTGCCCCAGTGTTCACCAACAACGGCACTTCCACGCCGGTCCAGCTCACATCACAATAAATATGTCCATCTGTGCTCGGGGAGACGGTGTGAATAACCGTAGGAGTCGTGGCGGGGGAATCGTTCTGTGTCAGGAGCGGATCTAATCTTAATAGCGATAATGTAGTCTTCTTTATCTTCTGCGCTGTTATCGCTACCCGGGTCCACAGCCTGCGCCGCTGATTGTGAGTCAGATTGCCTCAACATTGTTCTCTCACCAAGGTCCTCTGATAGTTTATCCGCCTGCTTCGTACTGTTGAGCTATCTCCACAGCTGCATCAATGTCAGTTTACCAGGTGCGTGAGGAGTCTGGACCGGGCCGCTGAACATAGCGTGTGCTCCGCTAACTGATCACGGACCATTTCTTCCTCCAAAGCTCCGAATTGTCACTCTCCAGCCAGCTGGCGCAGGTCAGCAACATACTGCTGCACCAACTCTCCTGGCCACTGGCGTCGCTGGTCGGAACTGGATCCGCTGGACGATGATGTTCTCATGAGCATGAAAGTAGCACGCCATTAACTCAACCATATTCTCAAACTATCACTCTCTCCCAATGTACTGAGAATTTGTTTGCCCTTCCATTCCGAGATTATGGACCAGTATCGCTCATGCACGTAGTTTCTCCAATTCGCCGAGGTTCAATGCCACCAAATAATTTTGGAACGTTGCAAACCACCTCGCCCAGGGAACTGGCGGCTCGCCTGGGAGCTCAAAAAATGGCCGACATCCTAGAAACTCCTTTTTCTATAGTTTTATCCTCGTCGCCAAGTGTTATGTCCATAACCGATACTTCAATAATGGAGGCTGAGATCGGGTAGATCGGAACTTTATTGTACAAACTCACTAAAACTGAAGGCGCTCCTGTCGAGGCAGAGGCGCTGGTCGAAAAGAGACTGTGCCTCTTCCGGGTCGGCCATTTATGCTGTGGGTAGCGGCGGGAACCGGAACAGTGTAGCCGTCACCTATAACACACAATGTAATATTAATCATATTTAATACATTACAGATGGCACCTAACATCAAGGTAGCGATGCTAGTGGCTATGACATTCTCACTGGACTTCCGTGTTTGTCTTCCTCCAGTTGCTGGATGTAAATATTGATATTATTTTTGACCCGTAAAAAATTTATAAATAAATAAATAATTTTTTCATCAATATACTAATTATTAGAAGAACATTAAGACTTACACTGTGCACGTTTCACACTTTGTTGATGTAAATTTTTTTATCTTTTGTTTACATGAAAATGCTTTAATCTTGATGCTGTATCCTGAAGCACATGTGCGCTATACATTACAAAACAAAGGGAGACCCTAATGCGTAATGGGATGCTGCTGGAAAGTGGACCTTGAACACCTCTTTATATCAGAAAATGTTGAAGGAAGTAACATAAGTAGCTCAAGATTAATTCACTTTGGTTTAACTGACCAAAAACAAAGAAATAAAATGAGACAGCTGTAAATCTCAGCATTCAAACATCAACCATTTTAATAGTATATTAGTACAGCTAGACTGGCCAAAGTTTCTTATATGTACCACTTCCCATCACGTCACCGCACTGCCATATAAGGGATGGGCAACCATGTTGTGGCCTCTTTGACTGGTGCCCACGCCAGGGGTGCCTGCGTGGTAACTGCTACTTCCACCAATGTCAATAAAGCTGTGTTCACCAACTCATCTTGCCTCATCCTTTCACCCAGGTATTTTCATACATAACATTTGGTGATTGAGGCTTAACTCATGGAGGCATGTATCCACACCACTTCGTCCCTTTTTCGAGCTTCCGGGCGAACCACTGGTGCCTTGGCCCAGGTGGTTCGAGGCCTTCCAACCTACCTCACCGCACTGGACCTCGGACAGCTCATCAAGCTAAGGACACGTGGCACTTCTCGTCATAACCTGGGTCTTGAGGGCCAGTGTGTCCTGCGAACACTCAGAGTGTCAGATTCCTTTGAAGACAATTAGCCAACCATTTCCAGCCAACCATTTCCACACCCTGGGATAACGTGACTGTCTGGAGGATTCATTTTCGGCAGTGGACCTCAGCGGGTGGGTGAGCCTATCCACCAGTTTGTCGCCGACTGAGGCAGCTAGCTAACCGAGTGTCGCTTTTGAGCCGTTGGAAGATGAAACTGGTACATGACCAGCTTGTGGAGCACATGTGCAGCGCCTCATTGCGGTGCTAGGGCTACTCACGGCGCCCAATGACTTAACATTAGCCAGAGCTGTGAACTAGCTCTCCAGCTGGATGCCGCAGACAAGCTAGCTTCGGAGCTGGCGCCAGTCACAGCAGCCGTCGGAGCAACCTGCTGCGGCAAATGTTGCGGACTCGGAAAGCGAGGATGACAACATTACGGAAACCAATGCTGCCAGCCAAAAGTCTGCCCCGGGGAAAACCCCTGTTCAAGGGTTGTGGGTCTGCAACACACCAAAATAAGGCGAAGGACTGCCCGGCTAGGGGGAAAACGTTGTAGCAGACGTGGACACTTGAACCATTATGCTAGAGTGTGCCATGTATCTGAACCGGAGAAGCCCAGAAGAAATCACTCCGCCCGCCCCCAACAACCATCCATTCGGTGTCACCGGTACAAAGGGGAACACGTACTGTATAGTGGAGTTGGACGACGTGGAGATGCTGCTCTTGGTCAACACGGGGGCGAAGGGGTCATTGCTGAATTGGGCCACGGTGAGGAAATTCTTCCCCCACTACAGGATTAAAGGTAACCCGGCACCATTGTATGGTTATGGACGGTGGCAGGCTGTGCACGGTTGGGACTTTGGAGTTAACAGTCTACGTGACAGCGCGAGGAGAGATAACATCATGGGCTGTGATTTGTTTTAAAGACTGGATTTCGCCGTTAAAGACGATGCCGGGAATGGAGTGGTCGGGTTGTGGCCGATGGAACCTCTGGTTCTGATGGTCGAAGAGAAGTGTTGTGTGGGATGAGGAGCTAATGGACACCATGCTGGTCAAGCAGGACCAGTTTCACTCAAGTTTGGTGCAGGAGAATCTCAGTGCCGGGTGCTTGGGACATGGTAGAGGGGGGTACCGAGCATGGCGGCGAGGCACCTGCATCAGCGAGTGACACCATTGTGCTAGCTCCAGATACCTTCGGAGCTTGGCCGCACAGGGATGGAGGGTCTGCAGCAACAAAGGTGACCACTACAATGGTTTTAGAAGAGGACGGGGCCAGACCAACGAGCATGGAGTTACCGCATGCTCAGCAGCGCCACGTCACTCCGAGCCAGGCCCTGCTGAGGGTTTTGGACTTGATTCGGAGTTCGGGTGAAGAACGTCCACAGTAAAGATGGGCCAAATGACAGCCAGCAAAACACCGAAGATGTCTGTGCATAGTGGCAAAGTTGGGCGCAGCATACTTCCGGTTATCTGACGGCTCATCGAGACACGCCAACCAGCTTCGGTGTGTCCGGGAAGAGGCTCCAGGTGACGAGGCTGGACAGGAGTCGTGTTGGTGGTGAAGGAGTTGGGCTTCTCCATCCAGAAGATCAGCCTCCGTCCCATGGGTTTGCTGCTTCCAGGGGTGCGCTTTCTGAGGGGCTGCCCTGGGCCCCCCCATGCTGGTTCTACCTCTCCCACCCAAGTGACTGTGCTGTAAAATAAGGATGTTTATAGTTCTGTGTGTTGTTGCAGCATGTTATGATATGGGAATTATTTTGTGTTGTATTTTAGTTTAGGAACCACGGCGAGTAATTTTAGTTTAAAAGTACTTTTTCTTTTTGCTAATGATGGCATAGAATAATCCACCATGCGTGCAGGCTGTGCGGCAGTCCACCAGCCAGCCCTATTCTAGGTTGTTTGAGTGTTTGTGTTAGGCCAATTTAGTGCATTGGTTTTCATCATTTTAGTGCATGATTCGGGTCCTAAAATTTGGGGGAATTTCATTTGTTGTGTGTGGTTTTGAAACTTTTCTAAGGGGGGGAGGAAATGTGGTATATGGGAAATGGCACTTTATTGTGAAGTGCAGTGTGGTGACGTGCACTTCCCATCGCGTCACTGCACTGCCCTATATAAGGGATGGGCAACCATGCTTAGTAGGCCAATAGCTGGTCGACGCTGCCAAGAACACAGTCCAAGGATGGATAATTTTTTCACGCATAAGGAGTTGTTCAGAACTCCTTATACAAAGAATCAAGTCAGTGGCGGTAGTGCACCTGTGGGCTGGCTGCCAATCACCAATCAAATCTAAAAGAAGAAGTAAGTAGTTGTGGCCTCTTTGACCGGTGCCCGTCGCCAGGTGCCTGCCGTGTAACTGCTACTTCCACCAACGTCAATAAAGCTGTGTTCGCCAACTCATCTTGCCTCAAACTTCACCCAAGTACAGTGGTGAGAAAAAGTGTTTGCCCCCTTCCTGATTTCTCATTTTTTTGCGTGTCACACTTAAATGTTTCAGATCATCAAACAAATTTAAATATTTGACAATGATAACACAAGTAAACACAAAATGCAGTTTTTAAATGAAGGTGTTTATTGTTAAGGGTAAAAAAAATCCAAACCTACATGACCAACAAATGAGAAACAAAGTAATTGAGCTCTATCAGTCTGGAAAAAAGTTATAAATCCATTTCTAAAGCTTTGGGACGCCAGCAAACTACAGTGAGAGCCATTATCGACAAATGGTGAAAACATGGAACAGTGGTGAACCTTCCCAGGAGTGGCCAGCCGATCAAAATTACCCCAAGAGCACAGCGACGACTCATCCAAGAGGTCATAAAAGACCCCACAACAACATCCAAAGAACTGCAGGCCTCACTTGCCTCAGTGTTCATGACTCCACCATAAGAAAGTTAGTTAGTTAGTTAGTTAATTCCCTTCACACCATGTTGGTGTATGGGGCGGCGCCTATCTCCGTTTCTCTGACCCTATGCCACACAGCTACTGTAAGTAGTGAAAGCTACAGTGGGGGGTCAGTCCTCTGGTAGCTCTGTGCGTAACTTTACTTTCCCCGTTCCATTATGCGGAGCACCACGCTAGAAGGCAGAAAGTACCATTTTTTTTATATGGTCTTTGGTATGACCCGGCCGGGATTTGAACCCCTGCCTCCCGGGTGTGGGGCGGATGCTCTACCCCACCATAAGAAAGGGAAAGAGCAAAAATGGCTTGCATGGCAGAATTCCAAGATGAAAACCACTGCTGAGCAAAAAGAAGATAAAGGCTCGTCTCTGTTTTGCCAGAAGACATCTTGATTATCCCCAAGACTTTTGGGAAAATACTCTGTGGACTGACAAGGCAAAAGCTGAACTTTTTGGACGCTGTGTATGCCACGGGGTGAGACTGGATGGTCAGACTGATGATCACATGTTTTTTGATTGGCTGAAAGGGTTTGTGGTTGCCAGTCGGTGCATCATGACATGCACTACACAAAGAGCAGAGATAAACAAACCTATCATCTGGTCAGTCACTGCAACAGATACTGGAGTCAGTTTGTCTTGGCCTGTCCTTGCCACGGATTACCTCTATCTGCCAAGAATGTGCCGCTAGTCCAGCAAAAGCTAGTGGTACTCAAATACTTTGCAAGCAGTTTCATGAAATGGTCAGTTAGAAAGCAACTCATACCGCCTCGGACGTCGCCTGGGTTAACAAGGTCAGGAGTTCCTGGCAACCAAGGGCGAAGGATAGAGCTGCGTGGAGGAATCTGATCAGACCTAACTGAAACGGTCATTGTCGCCCCCGACAGACCTGCTATGATGATGATGATGTATCCCATTACATCTGGCATAAAAGTAACACAGCATTTCAGAAAAGGAACATCATACCAACAGTAAAATATGGTGGTGGTAGTGTGATGGTCTGGGACTGTTTTGCTGCTTCAGGACCTGGAAGACTTGCTGTGGTAAATGGAACCATGAATTCTGCCGTCTACCAAAAAATCCTGAAGGAGAATGTCCGGCCGTCTGTTCGTGACCTCAAGCTGAAGCACACTTGGGTTCTGCAGCAGGAAATTGATCCAGAACACACCAGCAAGTCCACCTCTGAATGGCTTAAGAAAAACAAAATGAAGACTTTGGAGTGGCCTAGTCAAGGTCCTGACCTGAATCCGACTGGGATGCTGTGGCATGACCTTAAAAAGGCGGTTCATGCTTGAAAACCCTCCAATGTGGCCGAATTACAACAATTCTGCAAAGATGAGTGGGCCAAAATTCCTCCACAGCGCTGTAAAAGACTCATTGCCAGTTATCACAAATGCCTGATTGCAGTTGTTGCTGCTAAGGGTGGTCCAACCAGTTATTAGGTTTAGGGGGCAATCACTTTTTCACACAGGGCCATGTTGGTTTGGATTTTTTCCCCCTTAATAATAAACACCTTCATTTAAAAACTGCATTTTGTGTTTACTTGTGTTATCTTTGACAAATATTTAAATTTTTTTGATGATCTGAAACATTTAAGTGTGACAAACATACAAAAAAATGAGAAATCAGGAAGAGGGCAAGCACCTTTTCACACCACTGTACATAGCAGTTAGTACTATGTAATTTTCATGTTCGTGGTAGGAATACTAAAAAGATTAGTAGACTATAGTGGAAATATCAAATTTCATTCATCACCATCATCATCAGATTCCTCCACACAGCTCTGTCCTTAGCCTTCCGCTGCCAGGAACTCCTGTCTATATCCAACTTCTTCAAGTTAGTATGTTCAAAATGAAATGCTGACAGTGCAAAATGCATGTTTGTATGTTGGATTTTTCAGTGGAAAAAAAAATGTTTTCAGTGTAAGTCAGTGGGGTATGAGGGTTTAAAAATTTTAAATCTTACACTACCCCAAAGCTACAGAATCAAGGAGGAGAGCAATAGTGGAGCTGAACACATGTTTATTGTAATACAGGGTGCAGTGCACCTAACCACACATACAGCCGCTGGCAGAGGTAAAGGCGAAAGAGACCGCCCCCCTACCTGCAGCCCTTATACGCACGGCGTTTGCGGAGGTACGTCACGGTAATGCACCTGTAAGCTGGTTGCCAACTGCCAATCAAATCTAAAAGAAGAAGAAGAAGAAGGTACACTTATACAAAGATATAGAGTGATAATAATCAAGTCAGTGGCAGTAATGCACCTGTAAACTGGTTGCCAACCGCCAATCAAATCTAAAAGAAGAAGAAGGTACACGGAGCCACCACCCCGTGCCACACAAATAAGAGCTCCAAATCATCACTCTATAAATCACTCTAAAAATTCAAGGAACCTCTGTCAATGTGTCTGTCTGTCAGTGTGTCACAATCAGAGGACCACCTATGATGTCCCTATGATGTCTGTATGATGTCCTATGATATTCCTGTGATGTTGACGATCATAGGACCCCTATGATGTTCCAATGTTGTCTACATTACATCATACAAACCATAGCACTGCTGTTCCTATGAGCTCTACATGTTGCCATGGAAACATTAACTCTCTACGGGCATGCAGAAATGCTTGCTTACGCTTGCTTTTTAGATAAACCATAAGACTGATGTTCCTATGATCTGTACATGATGTCTATATGACATCATACAGACCGTAGGACTCGCAGAAAGATCATAGGACCCCCTATGATGTTCCAATGTTGTCTACATGACGTCATACAAACAATAGGACTGATGTTCCTATGATCTCTACATGTTGCCATGGTAACATTAACTCTCTACGGGCATGCAGAAATGCTTGCTTACACTTGCTTTTTATGGGTATGCATGGGCATGCACTAGTATAATACAATATGAACAATAAATTACTACACTACAATGTCCAAGACTGATATAAAACAATGCCACATCCCTCCACCATGTATCATTTTTTTATGTTTTTTTTTATAAAACAAGTGGCATCATTCATTCAAGCTGGCATTTAAAGGGGGTAAAATCCTGAAAATTATTGAAAATTTGGTAGTTCTGCGCAGTGCCGAAGTGCTTAAGAGATTTATGCAGAACAAAGGAAAAAAAAATACTGTTTTATGATGACTAAGGCATACCTGTGCATACCCGTAGAAACCAAAGTATAAGCATGTATTTCTGCATGCCCGTAGAAAGCAGGTGTAAGAAAGGGTGTAAGCAAGCACGGCAGCACTCGTTCATTAATGCCTGCCTTTGATCTTTGATGGTGTCATAGTGAGTCCTATGATCTTTGATGATGTCATAGCGAGTCCTATGATCGTGAGTGATGCCTGCCTTTGATCTTTGACGTCTTATGATCATGAGTGAGTGTGAGTGATGCCTAGCTTTGATCTTTGATGACGTCATAGCGAGTCCTATGATCATGAGTGACGCAATCTAAGGACGGATTTTTTTTCACACATAAGGAGTTGTCCAGAACACATAGGAACATCATAGGACATCATGTAGACATCATAAGAACACATCGTCCTCGTGGATCGTCACTTCCTTGTGGTAACGTATCGTCACTTCCTGTTTTGCTGTCTGCCTGTGTGGTTTGCTTTGTGGTTTGCTCTCTAGCCACTAGCTATGGCTACTAGCTCTCTTTCCTCTCCTCCTCTGGTGTGCTCTCTCTGTCAGATGTTTAGCTACACCTCTGCCTCTTTTAGCGATAACGGTAAATGTAATAAATGTTGTCTTTTTGAGGCGCTCGAGGCGAGGTTGTCTGATTTGGAATCCCGGCTCCGCTGCATTGAAACATCGTCTGCGCCAGTTAATCTTGACGGACGCCCATTAGCTGCAGCGGAGCTAGCTAGCTTAGGCCTCACTGTCAGCGGTCCCTCGGCTCTCCTCAGCAGCGAGGAGACTGGGTGGGTGACGGTGAGAAGGAAGCCTAGTCGCAAAGCCCCGGTACACCACCAACCTGTTCACGTTTCTAATCGTTTTTCCCCGCTCAGCGACACACCCGCTGAGGAAAAAACTCTGATCATTGGCGACTCTGTAGTCAGAAACGTGAACCTAGAGACTCCAGCGGCCATAGTCCAATGCATTCCTGGGGCCAGAGCAGGCGGCATCGAGTCAAATTTGAAAATGCTGGCTAAAAGTAACTGTAAATATTCCACAATTGTTATTCACGCCGGCATTAATGACATCCGTCTCTGGCAGTCGGAAGTCACGAAACTTAATATAGAATCGGTGTGTGACTTTGCAAAAACGATGTCTGCCACTGTAGTATTCTCTGGGCCCCTCCCCAATCTGACCAGTGATGACACGTTTAGCCGCTCGTCATCCTTGAACCGCTGGCTGTCTGTGTGGTGTCCTAAAAATGACGTGGGCTACATTGACAATTGGAGCTCTTTTTGGGGAAAACCTGGTCTTATGAGACGAGACAGCATTCATCCCACTTTGGATGGTGCTTCTCATTTATCTAACAATCTGGCATCTTTTTTATCCAAATTTCCAAAACCATGATTACTCAGAGTTGGGACCAGGAAGCAGAGTCGCAGTCTTACACGTCTCTCTGCAGCTCCTCTTCATCCGCCACCCCTCAGCTTAGCCCCTGTCTTCCCCATCAGAGAATCGTTGTCTGCTCCCTCCAAAGTGAATAAAAATATAATGTATAAGCATCCCAAAGTGATAAAGCAAAATATTGGTAAAACTCAAATTAAACATAAAGCCTCTAAATTGAATGATTTGGCCTCTGTTCCTCCTCATAATTTAAAAATTAAATGTGGTTTATTAAATATTAGGTCTCTAACTCCAAGTCTCTGTTAGTCCATGATTTGTTAATTGATCATCAGATTGATTTAAATTTCTCTTACAGAGACTTGGTTAGGACAAGAGGATTATGTTGGTTTTTAAATGAATCAACTCCCTCTGGTTATTTAAACTGTCAAAATCCCAGAAGTTCTGGTCGTGGAGGAGGAGTAGCAACAATTTATCATTCCAAATTACTAGTTAATGTAAAGCAAAAAACATGTTATAATTCCTTTGAGGCCTGGTCCTCAGTATTGGGCACTTTAGCAATTTTAGGTTAAACCCAATTTTATTTGCCATAGTTTATCGTCCCCCATCAACCTACTCAGAATTTTTATCCGAATTTGCTGATTTCTTAGCTGATTTAGTGCTGAAATCTGATAGAATAATTATAGTAGGGGACTTTAATATACATGTGGATGTAGATAGTGACTGCCTTACTGTGGCATTCAATTCAATATTAGACTCGATTGGGTTTTCTCAGAAAGTAGGAAATTCTACTCATTACCTCCACCATACATTGGACCTTGTTTTGACATATGGCATAGAAATAGAAAATCTTGTAGTGTCTCCTCATAACCCTGTACTGTCAGACCATTGTCTGTTAACCTTTGATTTTACTATTTCTGACTATTTGGCTCCTAAAGAAAAATATTATTACAGTAGATGCCTCTCAGATGATGCTGTTTCCAAATTTATGCAGATTGTTTCCTCTATGCCATGTGTCAACACAACGGAAATAAGCTATAGACAGCTTGCTCCTTCTGTAATTGATAACATGGTGGATAGTGTTTCAGCTTCTCTGCATCAGACTCTAGACTTGGTGGCCCCCTTAAAAAAGAAAAAGTCTGATCAGAGATTTCTAACTCCTTGGTTCAACACAGAAACTCGTACCTTAAAACAGAAGACTCGTCAATTAGAAAGAAAATGGCGCTCTACTAATTTAGATGAAATCTATTTAGCTTGGAGAAATCATCTTTTAATTTATAAAAAATCTCTTAGAAAAGCTAGAACGAGTTATTACTCTGCATTAATAGAAGAGAACAAGAATAATCCCAGGTTTCTTTTCAGTACTGTAGCCAGGTTGACAAAGAGTCAGGACTCTGTCAATCCTAGCATTCCCTTAGAGCTTACTAGTCAGGACTTTATGAACTTTTTCAATAATAAAATTTCATCCATCAGAGATAAAATCAGATTCTTCCCACAGTTAACTTAAATACTGTAACTACTACAACTCCTTCTATTGATCTCTGTCTTGAGTTTACTCCAATCGACCTTTGTGAGTTAGACAAAATAGTTTCCTCATCCAAACCTTCAACTTGTCTTTTAGACCCTATTCCTACCAGGTTATTTAAAGAAGTCTTCCCACTTATTGGTAGCTTTATTCTTCATATAATCAATTCTTCATTAACTTTAGGCCATGTACCGCAGGCTTTTAAAACGGCTGTAATTAAACCCTTACTCAAAAAGCCAACGCTAGATCCAGGAGCTTTAGCTAACTATAGACCAATCTCTAATCTCCCTTTCATTTCAAAAATCTTAGAAAGAGTTGTTGCTACGCAATTATTTGACCACCTGCAGGGAAATGGTTTACTTGAAGAGTTTCAATCTGGGTTTAGAATCCATCATAGTACTGAAACAGCCTTAGCGAAGGTCACTAACGACCTCCTCATTGCATCTGATAATGGACTAGTTTCTGTACTTGTCCTTTTAGACCTTAGTGCAGCTTTTGATACTATCGATCATAATATTCTACTTGATAGATTAGAACACTATGTTGGACTTAATGGAACTTCGTTGCAATGGTTTAGATCTTATTTATCTGATAGGTTCCAGTTTGTTCATGTAAATAATGAGTTTTCTTTCAACTCAAAGCTTAGTCATGGAGTTCCACAGGGATCTGTGCTAGCCCCTACTCTTTTTAGTTTATATATGCTTCCGTTAGGCAACATTATTAGAAAGCACTGTATACATTTTCATTGTTATGCAGATGACACACAATTATACCTGTCAATGAAGCCAGATGATAGTAATCAATTAGCCAAGCTAGAAGCCTGTCTTAAGGAAATCAAAGCTTGGATGACTTGTAATTTCCTGCTATTAAATTCAGATAAGACTGAAGTCATTGTTGTTGGTCCAAAAAACCTTAGAAATTCCTTTCCAAATCAAACTTTCAGTTTGGATGCGGTTACTCTTTCTCTTAATAGCTCTGTGAGGAACCTTGGAGTTATTTTTGATCAGGATTTGTCCTTCAATTCACATATTAAATTTGTTTCTAAGACTGCCTTCTATCATTTGCGTAATATTGCCAAGATTAGGAGCATCTTGTCTCAGAGTGATGCTGAGAAACTGATCCACGCTTTTGTTAGCTCGAGATTAGATTATTGTAATTCTTTATTATCAGGCTGTCCTAAAACATCTTTAAAAAGTCTTCAGCTGATCCAAAATGCTGCAGCAAGAGTTTTAACAGGTACTAGAATGAGAGATCATATCTCTCCGGTTCTGGCCTCCCTTCATTGGCTTCCCATAGAGTTTAGAATTAAGTTTAAAATCCTTCTTCTTACTTACAAAGCTCTAAACAATCAGGCTCCTTTTTATTTAAAAGATCTGATACTACCGTATTATCCTAACAGAGCACTACGCTCCCAAAATGCAGGATTACTTGTAATACCTAGAATCTCCAAAAGTACAATGGGAGGCAGAGCCTTCAGTTATCAAGCTCCTCTCCTGTGGAATCAGCTGCCAATCTGGATTCGGGAGTCAGACTCGATCTCTGTTTTTAAGAATAGGGCTAAAACCTACCTTTTTGATATAGCCTACAATTAGGGAGGGATCATGTGTTTCTGAACCCTCCCTTAGCTATGCTGCTAATAGGTTTAGTCAGCCGGGGGACCTCCAGTAATGCACTGGGCCTCACTCCTTTCCTCACTCTCTATGAAATATTTTTTTTTTTTTGCTGGTCATTGACATCTGTTTGTTCTCTCCCATAGATTGAGTCCCCATCGTGCTGTTTGCTCTCTACATGTCTGTTCTTTTCTTCTTCTCTATCCCCTCACCCCCCAGCCAGTCGCAGCAGATGACTGCCCCTCCCTGAGCCTGGTTCTGCTGGAGGTTTCTTCCTGTTAAAAGGGAGTTTTTCCTCTCCACCGTCGCCAAGTGCTTGCTCACAGGGGATCGCCTGATTGCTGGGGTCTTTCTGCAACTGTGGGGGTTCCCCCCTACAGTTGATAGTGCTATGAGATGACTGTTGTTGTGAAATGGCGCTATATAAATAAAGTTGAATTGAATTGAATTGAATTCATAGGCGGTCCTATGATTTTTGGTCATGACACACAGATTTCTTGAACACTGTGACACACACAGATTTTCGTGGTGTCTATGTGATCATGTAGAAATCATAGGAATATCAGTCCTATGGGCTATATGACATCGACATCATAGGAACAGAGCTCATAGGAACATCAGTCCTGTGGTCTATATGACATTGACATCATGTAGACATCATAGGAACCTCATAGGCAGCTGAGATCATAGGATCTCAGCTCGGGCGGTGGCTGCAGACAGCGGAGGGAGGCTCGATGAGCAGGAATCCGAATCCACGGAGCAACAAATGGCGGGCCTTCCTGCAGTCCAAAGGAATTCAGTTGGACTGTAACACCATTGAGGCCTGCCACCCTCTGCCCAGGAAAAACAGCGAAAAACCAACTGTCATCATGAGGTTTGTCAACAGTAAACACAAGACTGCACTGCTAAAACAAGGGAGGAAACTGAAAGGAACGAATATTTACATAAACGAGCACCTTACAAAAGAAAACGCAGAGATAGCCAGAAAAGCAAGATACCTGAGAAAGCAAAAAAAGATTCAAAACACCTGGACAACAAACTGTAAAATATTCATCAGATTAAATGGATCACCTGAAGAAGCCAAGGTCATGAACATCCGAAATATTATGGAACTGGACAAATATCAATGAACATTATAAACTGGAGTCGACAGCAACAAATGATAACTGTAAGACACTGAAGGATTATACTCATCTGCAACAGGACATACTGTATGTCCTGTTGCATGAAACAAAAGATCAATAAACAGGATCAACAGGAACTGAAAGTTTTTGGATATACGGATCACAACCCACAGGACGTGGAATATAACATAGACCCTGACAATAATTTATTTACCTCCATCAATAATAACTGTAGTTACTACACAGATGAACAGTTTAACACAATGGTCAAAACTGATTTCACTATTTCTATGATCCACTTCAACAGTAGAAGTCTCTGCCAACTTTAATAACATTAAAGATTATTTACATCATTTTAAAGAGCCATTCAATATTGTGGCAATATCAGAAATGTGGCTCAGTGAAGAGAAAGGAGGGGATTTTACATTGGATGGCTATGAATTAAATTATATGAATAGAAAAGTGAAAAAAGGAGGAGGAGTTGCAATTTATGTTGACAAGAGCTTGCAATACAAGGTTGTTGAAAATTTGTCAGTGACTGTGGATGATTTATTTGAATGTATTACAATAGAAATCTGGACAATATGAAGAATAAAGTAGTGAGCTGTGTATATAGAACACCTGGCTCAAATATTGACTTATTCAAAGACTGGACGGAAAAAATGTATGCAAAACTAACTCATAAAGTTATGTTCATCTGTGAGGATTTCAGTATAGATCTTATAAATTCAAAACAACATAGTTTGACAGAAGAATTTATCAACACAATGTACAGTATGGGCTTCCATCCAACAATCACCAGACCTAGCAGAATCACGTCACACAGTGCCACATTAATAGATAACATATTCACAAACATTATGGAAAATAATATCATGAGTGGGCTTTTATTGAATGATATCAGTGACCACCTGCCGATTTTTGTTGTCCATCAATGTGATTATAAGAAGAAAAAGTATACCAAAAATATTAAATATAAAAGAATAAGAACTGAAGAATCTGTGTATTTACTGGCAAAGGAATTATTAATGCAAGACTGGAAGATAGTTTGTGATGAAAATGATATAAATAAAGCATATGATGATTTTTTTTACAAATATTTCAATCATTGTACAATAAAAACTGTCCTATAAAACAATACAGTGACAGACAACAAAAGTATTCCATGGGTCACCAAGGGGTTACTAAATACATGTAAAAAGAAGAATGCATTATATAAACAGTTAAGTGTAGAACTGTAGAGGCTGAGATCAAATATAAAAGATACAAAAACAAGCTAACTATTATAATGAGGACTTGTAAGAAAGAATACTACTACAGAATATTAGATGATAATAAAAATAACTTAAGGGGACTATGGCAAGTGCTAAATGGAATTATTAGTAACCGATCAAAGAATGCTAATTATCCAGAATATTTTATTGAAAATGACAATTTGATAAATAATATGGAGGATGTGGTCAGTGGTTTCAATACATTTTTTGTAAATGTTGGTCCAGAATTACCAAAAACAATAGTGATACCAGAAACAAATGATGGTGGGTCTGTAAATGAAATAGAAGATAGATATCCAAACACAATCTTTTTTGGGTGCAGTAACTGAAAAGGAAATTATTGAGACTGTGAGTAAACTTAAGAACAAAAAATCAACTGACTGGAATGAAATTAACATGACAATTGTGAAAAAAGTAATTGAAGGAATTGTTAAACCACTCACCCACATCTGTAACCTGTCATTTCAAACTGGTAAATTTCCAAACAAAATGAAAATAGCAAAAGTAATATCATTATACAAAGAAGGCGAGACAGTCCATCATTCACAAATTACAGGCCGGTCTCTTACTCTCACTCTCCAAAATACTTGAAAAAATTCTCCACTAAGGGACTGGATGATTTCATTGAAAAACACACCTTCTTACAGTCAGTATGGTTTTAGAGCAGACAAATCTACATCTTTGGCACTGATCAATCTATAGAAGAAATTACTAGTTGTATAGATAAAGAAATAGTTTGCTGTAGGAGTATTTACAGATTTAAAGAAAGCTTTTGACACCATTGACCAAAGAATTTTACTGAGGAAATTGGAAAGGTATGGATAAGAGGGGTCGACTGAGTTGGGTGGAAAGTTATTTAAGTAACAGACAACAGTTTGTACAAATTAGTGAGCACAAATCACCCTTCATGAGCATCTCATGTGGTGTGCCCCAGGGGTCAGTTTTGGGACCCAAACTCTTTATCTTATATATAAATGACATATGCCAAGTATCAAAAATTCTGAAATTTATTTTGTTTGTGGATGACACAAATATCCTTTGCACTGGTGAGAATTTGCAGCAGGTTTTAGAGGTGGTCACAACTGAAATGAAAAGGTTAACACAGTGGTTTAACAAAAATAAATGATCTCTAAATCTGGAAAAAAAAAAAATCCAAAGATTGTGTTGTTTGGAAATTATAAAATAAACCATGAAATAATGATAACGATAGATGATACCAGAATTGAAACAGTACAGGAAAATAAGTTTCTGGGGGTGACGCTAGACAATAAAATCTGCTGGAAACCTCACATCCGTACATCCGGCCCAAGCTGGCAAAATGTATAGGGATACTGGGGAAGACAAGACACATCTTGGACTATAAATCATTGTTCTTTCTGTACAATTCACTGTTTCTACCATATCTTAACTACTGTGTAGAAGTCTGGGGAAACACCTACAAGATCAACCTACAGCCAATATGTACATTACTAACTAACTAACTAACCTGCACTTATATAGCGCTTTTCGAGTCACAATGACCACTCAAAGCGCTTTCACTAGTACTAACCCTCTATTCTAAGGGCCTATAGGAAACAGATATCTAGGGACGATTTAGAACAACCGATTAACCTAACATGCATGTCTTTGGATTGTGGGAGGAAACCGGAGCCCCCGGAGTAAACCCACGCAGCACAGGGAGAACATGCAAACTCCATACAGAAAGGTTCCAACCCGTGCCGGCCTGGGGATTCGAACCAGGAACCTTCTAGCTGTAAGGCAACAGTGCTAACCACTGCACCACCGTGCAGTGCTGCCACATTACAAAAAAGCTATAAGGATAATAAATAATGTAAGACATAGAGACCATACCAACTCGTTGTTTTTAAAGTCACATGCCATAAAGTTCATGGATTTATATAAGACAGCACAAGTAATATACAGGGCAATTAATAATCAACTCCCAACTAATATACAAAAAATATTCAAAAACGAGACAATGATTATAATTTGAGAGTAGACTTAAACTTTACAAAACCTAAGGTACGAACATCTACAAAAAGTATGAGCATATCTGTCTGTGGGGTGGATTTGTGGAACAGTCTGGAGCTGGAACTAAAACTATGTACAAACAGAAATCAATTCAAAAATAGGTATTGTAGAGAATGTGGAAGGACGAGGCTGAGTTTATTTCTCAAGTCAGATTTATTCACATTCTCCATCATCATCCAAAAATAGAAAGAGGATGAATCCCCCAACATCTGTCCCTTTTATACCCAGGACATCAACACACACAGTCACATGGTACTTAATCCCAGTAACAATGTAACTTCCTCCCGATCTTAACACCCCCACCTCCAGTCTCTGGTCGCTGGGCGAAATCCCCCACAGCTGTCTCTTTGCATGCCAAAGACTAGACTTTCACACCTTCGTGTTATCTCCAGAGCGGCTCAGTCCTTTGTTCCGTCTGAGATGTGAAGCCTAAGGTGGTATACATATGAATCATGCAGTGATATACATATGTACCCCACATGACCCCCCCCCCCCAAATGTCTAAGATGGAAAAACGTAATAACAGTCTGCAAGTCATGGTAAAATTATTACACATCAGTCCACATGTCGCTTGGGCCTCAGTCGCCTCCCATATCTGCTGTAAGCGGGGCTTAACCAACCACTTTCGCGGGCCGCCCTCCTGCTGTGGAGCTGCTGCCTGAGGATGAGAACTGTTAGTCAATCCCTGTGGGTGTTCTGATGAAAGCTCCTTAGGGGGTCTGCCGCGCCGAGGAGCCGAAGCCAACAGCACATCCTCGTCGGCCAACACAAAGCGGGTTTGAGTCTGTCTATGCCAATCTTTTCTTCCTGCCCCCCCAAATCTACTAAAAATGTGCTTATCCCCTGTTTCCAGCACTCTAAATGGTCCAGCATAAGGTGGTCGCAACAGTGGGTCGATGCGCATCGTGTCTGACAAAAACATACTCCGCATTTTTTAGAGCTTTAGGCACAAAAACGCAACGGAAAACTGTGGTGAACGGGGCCGGGGAAGCATGCCCGCTTCCGTGCCGCTCTGCAACCGCTGAGCCGGGAAGCATTCTGGCGCGGGATTACCGGGAGAAATTCCCGGGTAGCCGAGTGGCTGCGCAAAAACTAACTCAGCCGGGGAGGCTTCTAAATCCTCTTTAGGTGCAGAACACACCCCAATTAAAACCATGGTAGCCTGTCCACCCAATTTGCATCCGTAAGCGACGCTCTGAGGCCGCCTTCAATGACCTATGGAAACGTTCGCATAACCCATTAGCCTGCGGGTTTGTACGCGGTAGTGCGGTGGATCGTTATACCCCCAGGCTGCGGGCCATCGCTGACTCAAAGCTCGGAAACAAATTGAGGACCTCTGTCGGACGTAATGTCCGACGGAACTCCAAAACGCGCTACCCATGCCGTTAAAAACGCGCGTGCCACCTCCTCGGCTGTGGTTGATGACAGTGGGACCACTTCCGGCCAGCGCGTGGTGCGGTCTACCATTGTCAGAAGGTGTGTGCACCCCTGCGACGGCAGGAGGGGGCCTACAAGGTCCACGTGAACGTGATCGAACCTCTTAGCCGGGATGTGAAACGGCTCCAAGGGAGCTCTTGTGTGCTTGTGAACCTTGGCTCGTTGGCAAGCCATGCAGGCGGCAGCCCACTCTCTAACTTGCTTGCGCAGGCTCGCCATACAAATTTCTCTCCTACCATTTTTGACCGACGCGCGCACCCCCGGGTGCGCCAGAGATGAATCAAGTCAAAAACGCGGCGGCGCCACGTCGTCGGTACCACCAGGCGTGTCGTCCCGTGGAGACGTAGCAGATTAGGGGGTAGGGGGGGCACACCATCTTGCAGCACCCTGCTCTCCAGCCTTAACCCTGTTGGTCCAGACTGGAGCGCGCGCACGGTCCGCGTTCGCTGACCTGATCCGTGGCCATGGCTGCATAATCTATCCCTACGCGGACTGCGGCAGCGCGCGCTTCCGCGTCGCTAGCCTGCTCTGCGGCCGTGGTTGCATTATCTATCCCTACGCGGACTGGGGGCCGCTACGGCGCAGGGAGAGACAGTCTGCCACTACATTAAGTTTACCTGCTACGTGCTGAATATCGGTAAGTAAACTCTGAGATTGCAGCCTAGCTGCCTCTGCTTGCCGGCCCGACCACCGGTTCTGAAACCTTGCCATCGCGAAAGTCAGCGGCTTGTGGTCAACGAACGCAGTGAAACGGCGTCCTTCCAGCCAGAACTGAAAGTGGCGAATGGCCAAGTGAGAGCTGAACAACTCCCTGTCAAATGCGCTGTATTTTCGCTCACTATCGCGCAACGTCCTGCTGAAAAAGGCGAGTGGCTGCCAAGCCCCGGCCACATGCTGCTCCACGACCGCTCCTATGGCCACATCTGACGCGTCAGTAGTGAGCGCTATGCAGGCCGTTGGGTCTGGATGCGCTAACAACGTTGCGTTTGCCAGGGCTTTTTGACCTCCGAGAATGCTCGCTCTCGCTCAGGGAGACCATTCGATTTTTGCTTGTGGGTTTTTTGGTTTTTTAGCCGCGCATACAATGGTTGCATGAGCTGCGCTGCGGCGGGGGAGGTAACGGTTTACAAAAATTTACCATTCCCAAAAACTCTTGTAACGCCTTGACCGTTTGTGGCTGGGAAAATTTGTTACCTACGCGCACTTTTGTCAGGCAGAGGAACCGCTCCTTCTGGAGAGACGCGATGCCCCAAAAAATCATTTGCGTCACCCCGAACTGACACTTCGCTGGGTTGATTATTAAACCCGTGCTCCCCCAACCTCCGGAAAACTGCCGTGAGGTGGTTTTCGTTTTCGTCTTCGGACGCGCTGGCTACCAAGATGTCGTCCAGGTAGACGAACACAAAGGGGAGATCGCGCAGCACTGCGTCCATCATGCGTTGGAACGTCTGCGCAGCGCCTTTAAGCCCAAACGGCATGCGCAAAAACTCGAAAAGGCCAAACGGAGTTATTACCGCTGTTTTGGGTATGTCCTCAGCGCGTACTGGGACTTGATGGTACCCGTGGACCAAGTCTATCTTAGAAAAAATGCGTGCCCCCGCCAAATGAACGGAAAAATCTTGGATATGCGGGATTGGGTAGCGGTCGTGTGCTGTAGCGTTGTTCAACCTGCGGAAATCACCGCAAGGATGCCACGAGCCGTCAGCTTTAGGGACCATGTGCAGCGGGGAAGCCCATGGGCTTTTCGAACGCCTGATGATGCCCAACTTTTCCAGGTTGGCGAACTCCTCGTGCGCTATGGACAGTTTACCTGCATCCAAGCGCCGAGCTTTTGCAAAAACGGGCGGTCCGGTGGTAGTAATAAAATGCTCCACTCCGTGTTTAGCGACAGCTGCTGAAAATGTGGGAACCGTGAGTGCTGGGAACTGAGTGAGTAGTGTGTGAAACTTACCCCCTGCCGTTGCGACGTTGGCTTGTGCTGTGGGCGGGGTCGCTCGGGCTGCACAGGGAATAGAATAAAAAGAAAGTGCATTAACCAGGCGCCTATTAGCTAGATCAACCAACAAACCATGTGAGCACAGAAAATCAGCCCCTAACATATTGAAGCTCACTGCGGCTATAACAAAAATCCACTCAAATGTACGGCCGTGTAGGGACAGAAGCAGAGTCTTCTCACCGAAGGTCTTAATACTCGAGCCGTTCGCTGCTGACGCTCCGTGACTTCCGGGACCCGCCAGCCGGTCAGCATATGTGGGCATGATGAAACTCACTTGGGAGCCTGTGTCCACGAGGAAATGCCTCCCCGAACGCGCGTCCGTCAAGTAGAGCAGCTTGTTCTCTTCTCCGAGGGCCGCGGCTGCTACCGACCCCCGGCCTTGGCATTTCCCGAGCTCTTGAACTGGCACGGTGGTATACATTTGCGTGCCCTCTCTGCAAAGCGGCGATGGTAGAAACAGAGGTCGTCTCCTCCGCGATCCTTGGCCCTCGCCGCCGCCATTGTCCGTGGGTCTGCTACCGCTGCCTCTGGCCCCCTGCTGTCTCGGGCCGTCGTGCTGAGCTTCCGTCGCTGCTGCGGTGGTCGCACGCTGTCTGCTGGCGTTGAGAATCCGCTATGCCTCCTGGGCCAGCGCGCGGAAGTCCGCTGGGCCAACAACGGTGAACCGCCAGGGTCGCTCTCGTGGTCGACGGGAGGGTTCTCAGGAAAATGTGGGTGAAGAGGAAGTCGTCGCCGTCTGAGCCCCTCAGCCTCAGCATGTCCTCCATCAGGTCACGGGCGTGCTCTCTCCCAAGTCGTTCAGAGCCAGGAGCTCTCGCTCTCTCCTGGACTGAGGGAGTGAAACGCTGGATTGAGTGCAGCCTTCAACCCGCCGTATTTGTCGTCGGCAGGTGGGCGCTTCCAAAAGGCTCTGCACATGTCGAGCCGTGTGTTGTCGAGCTTGGCAATAACGTGGTAGAATTTTGTGTCATCTACCGTTATCCCCTGGAGGGCGAAACTGTGCTTCTACCACAAGTGGAACCAGGAGCACGGTTGTCTTGCCAGAAGTCTGGTAGCTTGACTGTGGCTGCGTTCGCCTGGCTGGCTCCTGACGAGTCCGGCTCGGGGGGATTACTTCTGCTCATGATACGTCTTAGGGTCACCAGTGTAGAGAATGTGGAAGGACGAGGCTGAGTTTATTTCTCAAGTCAGATTTTATTCACATTCTCCATCATCATCCAAAAATAGAAAGAGGATGAATCCCCCAACATCTGTCCCTTTTATACCCAGGACATCAAAACACACAGTCACATGGCACTTAATCCAGTAACAATGTAACTTCCTCCCGATCTTAACACCCCCACCTCCAGTCTCTGGTCGCTGGCGAAATCCCCCACAGCTGTCTCTTTGCATGCCAAAGACTAGACTTTCACACCTTCGTGTTATCTCCAGAGCGGCTCAGTCCTTTGTTCCGTCTCAGATGTGAAGCCTAAGGTGGTTATACGTATGAATCATGCAGTGATATACATATGTGCATATATGTGCCCCACAGTATAAACATTATTTGCTGAAAGAATATATGCTAGAGGGGTAGTATTAATATGTACGATTCACTGTGCTCACTCTGGGACACTATGGGAGGGTAGGTGGGACAGTACTGTGCATATCTGTGTATATCTGTGTTGTTTGGGGCTGGGTATAGATGTACAGACCATATGTATGTTGGGATAGATGGGTGTCAATGTTGATATGTACAAAATATAGTTAAGTGTCTACTTGAGGTCTTAATTGAGGTAATAGGTATATATTTCACATGGATTGTGTTTAGGGAAAAAATTAATTGGAGTAAATAAGTGTTAACTTCTTCCTTCTCCCTTTCCAGCACTGTATACTGTCACTTTTATTGCACTTGTCATTTGTTTTGTTTTTTGCTTTTTTGTTTGAAATAAAGTATCTACAGTATCTATCTTATCTATCACATCAGTCCTATGGTCTATATGACATTGACATCATGTAGACATCATAGGAACAGAGATCATAGGAACAGAAAGACACACAGACAGATTTCTTGGACACGGACACACAGATTTTCGTGGTATCTATATGATCATGTAGAGATCATAGGACATCAGTCCTATGGTCTATATGACATCGACAATATGTAGACATCATAGGAACAGAGATCATAGAAACATCAGTCCTATGGGCCATATGATATCGACGTCATGTAGACATCATAGGAACATCATAGGCAGCTAAGATCATAGGAAACATCAGTCCTATGGTCTATTATGACATCAATATCATGTAGACATCACATAGGCGGTCCTATGACTTTTTAGGAAGTCTTATGATCGTGACACACTGACAGACACACACACTGACAGATTTCTTGAATTATAGAGTGATGATTTTGTAGCAGGTTTTTTTTGTGTGTACATTGTTGGCTGGAGGGTCCCAAAGGGTGCAAAACTGTAATTCTGGCAGTTCATAAAAATACTAATGCAAAGAAATCACTTTTTTGGATTACAAGGAGCTCCTACATCAATGGAGCGCGTGCCTAGTTGGTCCTCCTCTTCCGCGTGCGTCCGGGAGAACCCCTCTCGTGCTGCCTTTTAAAGCAAACCGACAGCGTTATTCCGCTGTCTGCCAGAGGACGGGACTCGGTGCAGAGCTGCTGAGTCTCTCATTCTCCCCTCTCTCCTGCCGGTATTCCTATCTTCCGTGTCGTTTGCATTTTTTTTAATTAGTCCTTTTTAACGGTTTAGCTATTTCTGTCATGTATCGGTATTTTGGGAGCTGTTGAGCCGCTCGGCAGGCTCTGCCTTGGCCTCGGGTTGTGTGGACTCTGCTCTCCCGGCGTCCCGTCCTTGCTGCGGGTTTCGTCGCTACGCCGACGCAGCGGCGGCAGACCAGCCCGATGATCCCAACTTCTTCCGCATGGTGGAGGGCTTCTTCGACCGTGGGGCCGCTATCGTGGAGGACAAGCTGGTGGAGGACCTGAGGACGAGGGAGACCCCCGAGCAGAAGAGACATCGTGTGCGAGGAATCCTGCGCATCATCAAGCCCTGCAACCACGTCCTGAGCGTGTCTTTCCCCATCAAGAGGGATAACGGCGAGTGGGAGGTGGTGGAGGGCTACCGCGCCCAGCACAGCCAGCACAGGACACCGTGTAAAGGCGGTAAGAAACCAGCCCCCAGACTGGATAATCTGACGGCTAGCTTTAGCCAGCCACTTAGCTCCAAGTTAGCTTGTCAACAGATCAAAACATAAGGCAGTCGCTATTACCAGATGACACGCTTGTACATTTTTTAAAGTGAGGCCTGTTTTTCTTTACTTTTCACAACACGCACTGACCCCTGCTCACCTGTGTCTGTAGCTGTGCCTTCATTTGTTAGTTCATTACCTAGAAGGAAAACATGTCCAAGAAATCCATATACTTGATTGATACCATCTGTCATTCTTTTTCACATTGTTATTCATCTGCAATGCCAGTTCAGCTAAGATAGCTATTCCTTTTCAAATGTGTCTTATAGGTGCGCTTTTAAGCCTTGTGTAAGTACTATGAAGTTATGTATAGTTTAGTCAAGAAGGTATCAGATGTCATGTTGAAATGATCCCACATGGGCTTCACAAAACTTGACACCAACTATTCTGTACCTGTTGGTGTGCACTATTTTGTGCATAACAAAGTGTGAGCAATGTGACAAATCTACTCATTGTGGACCTTTTAAATATGCAGCCACAGGATGGATGCAGATCCTTAATAAAATGTCCTAAATATACATTTACAAATTTGAGGTCTTATATTAATAAACTGTCTTTAATTTAGGGGAAAAAAATCCCATCTGATAAAGCTGATACTTCTACTCCTGCATCAAATTACTTTTTTTTTTTTTTGTCTTTCTGCTGCTTCCTTTCGGGGTTGCTACAGTGTATAATCACCTTACATCCCGATGATCCGCATGTCGATTTGGTAAGGATTTTTGCACCAGATGCCCTTCCTGATGCCACCCTGCCCATTTATCCAGGCTTGGGACTGGCACAGGGAGTCCACTGACTGGCATGTGCACCCCTTGTGGCTGGGTAACCAATCAAATTACTCAATGACACTTAATTATTAAAACCATATGTGTGTATTTTCACCTTCTACGGCCATACAAACAGTGTTGATCCTGATTGAACGATGCTTGAACTTGTGGATAGACTGTTAGGATTTCTGGATTGTCCATCGTAGTGGCTTGTCTGCAAAAATTATCTGATATCTTGAAAACAAAATGGCAGAAAGTGTTTCTGAGAACACTTGAGGTTACACATGACCTGTTTAGTTTCTGAGTCTGTTTTTTATTTGACATAAAACCACCAGAAACCTTCAGAACAAGAGGACTAAGCTGCTGAAGGACCAAAAAACCTTTTGGTGGATACGCCTCCAAAGAACCTGCATCTATCTGAGGTGTTTTGAACTCAATCAAATGGTTAAATATCACTTTTGTGGTTTTTTTTTTTAAACTTTCCATTGGCATTTTCTTTTTAAGTTTGGTCCTAGGTTTAATTCATTAGAACATGCTGTATTTCAACAGAATTCAGTACCAGGTCATCATACAAGATATGAATGGGCTCCTGTCACAGCACACCCTGTGTAAACCAAACAGAGGTGTATGATATATAGGAATGCAGGGGCCATTAAAGCTGGGCAGGGGGTGGTTGCATTTCCAGGCACTCCTATTTGTCAGCAGTGCGACAGCTGGGGGGGGGGGGGGCATGGAGAAGAGGCACGTCATTTATACCATCAGGTTAAAATATCCATTACAGATTTTGTACTTCCAAATTGCTTAAGAATAATGGGTGGAATTTATGAATTTGTAGCACATCACAACTCATCTATCCAGATGGCAAAAGCAGGAAAGGTAAAATCAATACCATTAAAGGATGCCATCGCTGAACTCCCCATCTCTTTAGTGGTAGTATCACATATCCCTACTGAAGAATTATTAGCAGCTACATTGTTGGGTCACACAACAGAAAGTTGTCAGTTTAATTCATTACAGTTGCAGTAGAAATAATCTTGATTACTTCTGCTTCATTTCCATTACATTATTACCTATAAAATAATTCTCATAGGATTCACCCTAGTATTATTTTTTGATTTTTTTTTTTTATTTCCCAGGACTAGATTATTCACTTAATATAGTTTTAAACTGGCTGACAGCTAATTTTTTTCAGTTACTCCATAAATGGATCATTTATACCAGGATGATAGTTGATGTACGACTGTGATTGGTTATCTTTAAGTGGGTTTAATCATTGCTGCGGTACATAGTTGCTTGGCTGTGTTCAGATCAAAAGACAAAGTCCAAAGGCTGTGACTGCACATGTTGTGCTCATCTTCCCCTCTTGGATAGCTTCCAGACTGGACTACACTGCCTTATACTGGTCTTCCAGACACATGATGCTATGCTGTGTGCTGCAAAAAATTTGTTTAGTCTGCCGATAATCAGTACTTTTCTCCTTATAGTGGAATAATCCAGAGCATTTACGTCCTATTGATGTTGTCACACATGTAAAGTAGACGTGCAGCTGTACGATATAGGGGATGCTGTTCTTTAAGGTCAAAAGTGTTTAGTAGAACTCATGTCTCTGGAATTAATATTTCATCCCACTCTGTGCAATGTCAAAGTCCGTGCTGCTTAATCATAATCTCTCCTGGATTTGTTCAGTAAACATTACTCAGTGGTTTGTGAATTATTACACTAGATAACAATATTCCACTAATAATTATTATTCACATCAGCTTTAATTATTTTGCATCTTTTAAAAGGGCTATATAGAAAAACATATATTACCCTTTTTTAAAAAAAAAAAAAAACTCCTTAAACCTTTATAATAATAGTAATTCTCATAGTCAAACTGGGGGGGGGGGGGCATTTTCACATGTGACCCTTGGGTACTGTGGAGAATCAGTTTTGGATGCTGTCCAAAGTTGCCCTTTCTCACATGTCACACACAGCAGGAGAAGGTCCACTCAAACACGTCCTCACTCCTGAGTATATTTATTTTAGGTGAGGCATTTGACTCTTTTGCAGTGAATGCAGTGGAAAAATAGTAGCCTTATATTGTTCATAGATGTAACTTCTGGATTCTCAGTCTCTGGTTATAAGTCTTCCTCCATTCTTTGTAGCGGTCATTTTGTACAAGTTGGTCTGAGTTTTCTTGTTTAAGGGTTGGCTTACCTTATTGTCATGTTGTGCATTATGAGTGTAATGGCTTAAAAAAAGTAACTCTTGTTGCATGAAAGATGGATTAAAGCCACTCATAAGGTATATATGTAGAGCTTTTTTTAAACCTCTACGACCAGTTGAAGCAGTGAGGGTGGGATAGTGGGAGTAAATGCTCACAGCACAGGGACAACCTGTAGATGCTACAGAGGAAAGCACTTCTACCAGTGCAGGGATTCAATCCAGGAAAATTTGAGCTGTGTGGCAAGAGTACTAACCACTATTTCACTGTGCCGCACCCTGTCCCCCATCAGTTTATACAGTTCCCAGAGGTACTACTTTAATGTCTGGCATGCTTCAGTTAAACCACCTCTGGGCTTAAATACTACTGTGCGGCGGATGATAAAAAATAATAAGCCGCGATGCTGTAGGTTTTAAGGAAGTTTATTATCATACCGCCGTCACGGGCTCCGCTCCCGGCGCCGTGCATGCGCGCCGGGAGTGAGCCCAAACGGCTCTCAGAGAAGAGGGACACAAAGTCTGTGTCCAGCGGCAGTTGAAGAGTGAGAGAATGAGAGGGTTTGCGTTACAGAGTTGCAGCATATATACTCGACTACAACAATACATCAAGGGCATACCCCAGCAGATGGTATGATCAAAGAGATAACAGAACAGGCATAAGACATTTGCATTTGAGAGACATATTGATCTCAGTCCCTAGGTCACAGTGAGGACAGGACGCATGAGCACAATGCATGAAAGGCAACATTAACATCGCAGAAGTGAGCCAGACGAAACGAGTCTGCCTGTAGACATTAATACACATTTCACTGTTCTGTTATTTGCTCTAGCCGAGCGCTGTGTTTGACCAGTCTGTTTGTGGGGGTTACACCAAAGCACATCTACATATCAGTAGTGCAGCAGAAAAAACCAAGAGAAGAGAGCTGAGTGTCCTTAATCTGTTGTGGGGGTTAACCGAACCGCCACAACTGCACTATTTTTCACCTACATTACACAATTTTTTACAGTGACCTGTTTCAGTGTATGCCTTCTTTAAATGTTAATAAGATAAGCCTTTATTAGTCCCACAATGGGGAAATTACAGGATTACAGCAACAAAGGGATAGCAGCACTCAGAGCAATAGTCAACAAGATAATAAGAACTGGTTAGCCAAAGCAGTAAATTAATACATACGTACACAGATCTATACACAGTGCAGATATACACAGATATAATAAGCACCATTTCACCCCACCCATTTAGTTTTTATACCTCTGAGAACTGTGGCTGAGGCTAAAGTTAGCTGGCT
This sequence comes from Pholidichthys leucotaenia, assembly GCA_020510985.1. Taxonomy (NCBI): domain Eukaryota; kingdom Metazoa; phylum Chordata; class Actinopteri; order Cichliformes; family Pholidichthyidae; genus Pholidichthys; species Pholidichthys leucotaenia. The sequence goes on along the minus strand of CM035836.1, from coordinate 374,181,714 downwards.
AGCTGTGGTTGTCAAGCGCAGCCTGAGTTAACTAATATAAAATTGGTTTGATGGGAGAAAGCCCATCAAGGAGTTTAAATATGGAGGAGTTTAAGTATCTTGGGGTCTTATTCACGAGTGAGGGGAGAATGGAGCGAGAGATTGACAGATGGATTGGAGCAGCATCTACAGTGATGCGGACATTGTATCGGTCTGTTGTGGTGAAGAAGGAGCTGAGCTCCTTAAGGCAAAGCTGTTGAATTTAACAGTCAATCTACGTTCCTACCCTCACCTATGGTCACAGCTTTGGGTAATGACCGAAAGAACGCAGATTGCGGATACAAGCGGCTGAAATGAGCTTTCTTCGTAGGATCACTGGACTCGCCCTCAGAGATAGGGTGAGGAGCTCAGTCATCTGCGAGAGGCTCAGAGTAGAACCGCTAGCTCCTCCACATTGAAGGAGCCAGTTGAGGTGGTGTATGGGCATCTGATCAGGATTGCCTCCTGGACGCCTCCCATTTGAGGTGTTTCGGGCATGTCCCTCTGGGAGGAGACCCCAGGTGGTTGGGAACGACTTGGTATCCTCTCTGAAGAGCTGGAGCAGGTGGCTGGGGAGAGGGAAGTCTGGGGTTCTCTGCTTGAACTGCTGCCTCTGTTGACCCCGGACCTCCGGAAAAAGCGGTAGAATGATGGTGGATGGGAGAAAGCCCATAAAATGCCTTCATTCAGGGTCATGAATGTGTGGTTTGAGTGGGTCAATGGGACACAGTGTTTCTCCTAGGTTTATAGGCTGGGGGGATGGGGAGGGAGGGGGGTCAGCGTGAAGGATGACAATGATAAACTCTTAAGGAATCATGGCATTCATAAGTTTCTTTTATTAATCATTTCTTTTAATAACAGCAGTAGTATAAATAAAGACTAAAATACAAACAATTGTTGAACAGTAGTCTTCTGATGAAGGCTGCAGTGTACAGTTGAAACATGTAAGAAGGTAATGACATCTCCTTTCTATTCTTGTCTTTAATAAGAACAAAAGATAAATAATTAAAAGAAGACAAAATGAACCTACTTGAGCTACTTATTGAACAAAACAGAATATTTGAACGAAATATCTAAAACATTTGTTTATATGGCAGTTATCCACAAAGTGTGCAGCTTTTGCCACTGCAGTGTATTTTTCTGGCTTCTGGAAGAACATTTCAAGAGCCTCTTGATAATGGGAAGTCTGACACATCAGCCCATTTATTGAGATTCGCATGCAGACTCAGGGTTTCCTCTGGTAACATTTCTGCATGGCGGGCCGCCACCCTTGAAGTTATATCGCCACGTTAAGAGGAAATATAAATTTAAGAAAAAATAAACTAAGGAATGACACTCCGCAACCGCGCACACCAAACAATGCGCATGATGGTCATCAGAGTTCGGAGCGTGCTGCCCGCAAGACAGTTGCAGACTGAGTGTCTCTCTAGAATTGCTGTCTGAGAGAAGCATGAGTTTATTAAAGTACTTTAAATGCAGAAAAAAGCAGAAGAGGTATGTAAGCACTGGAGGCATTTATCGTGGTTTTAACCTGCTAGTAACGGGAACAAATAATGAAGAGTCTCTTGGTAAACAGGTGTGGTTAGGCTTCATATGCAGGGAAAGGCAAGAGTGACTGAATCGCTGAGGATGTACTTCACCAACCACTACAATATTAAGTAATTTATGTTCATTATTATGTACCTGGCAAGTTAAAATGACCAAAGTTCATGAAGTCAATGACTTTAATTAGTCAGCAGCCTTCAGACAAACTAAACATGCCAACATTTGAATTTCAAAATAAGGAAGGTTTTTCCTGCTGTCTAGTTGGTGAGGAGATTTCTAAAAAAAACTATATATTATTTATTATTTATTTATTTATTTTATTTACCTTCATGTAACCAGGAAAAACCCGTTGAGATTAAAACCTCTTTTTCAAGGGAGTCCTGGCCAAGAGGCAGCAAAAAAAATCACAAATACACTTACAATGACATACAAATCATATAAACAGTTACAAACCGTCTCAAGTGTTCTCAATCTGGATTTAAAGTTGTTCATTGAAACAAGTTCCGTTAGTTTCCAGTCTTTTTGCAACATGTTCCATGTAGAGGGGGCTGAGAACATGAAAGCTCTTTTTCCCAGCTCAGTACGGGCAAATGGAACAGAAAGCAACAAATGATCATTAGAACGCAAACCATAAGAATCAGCACTTCTCAGTGTGATCAAATTACAAATGTAAGGGGGCAACAGTCCAAGCATGGCCTTGTAAATAAAAATGTACCAGTGAGTCAACCTCCTGGTGGACAAAGAGGGCCATCCCACTCTAGAATACAGTTCACAGTGATGGGTCAAGGCTCTACAGTTTGTAACAAACCTCAAAACAGCATGATATACAGAGTCAGTCTTACTCAGACACTGAGCTGAAGCGTTCATGTACAAGAGGTCTCCATAATCTAAAATAGATTAAAAAAAAGTTGCAGTAACAAGACGCTTTTTAACCTCAAAAGAAAAACATTTATTTCGAAATAAAAAACCCAGTTTCAGTTTAAGTTTCTTCACAAGATTTTCAACATGGGCTTAAAGTCAGAGCGTCATCAAGCAAGATACCAGATACTTGTATGAGTGAACCATGTCAATTTCATTTCCCTCAAAAGTGGACACTGGGAGAAATTTGTGGACACTTCCTAAAATTTGAAAACCACATCAGTTTAGTTTTGTCAGCATTAAGGACTAGTTTTAGCTGCAGAATATAGAAATATATAGAAACATTGTATATAGAAACATTGTAACAGAAATAAGGAATCTTTTGTAATTTAAGCTAATTTATTTCATTAAATATACATAATTTTATTATATTTTTTCTTCGAAATCAGAGTTAAAATTATTGTTCTGTCTGACTATGCAGAATTATGGTCAAAAGTGTAAATTGCATTGGGAAAAAGTGAAAATTTTACCACAGTCTGTTTCAAATTTATTAAAAAAAACAAATGCCAATTTTATTTAAAAAAAATTGACAAAAATTAGCTCTAAAATAATCCACAAGTTTATAATAAAGTCTCAAATATACAAGAAAAGTCATAATTTTACAAGAAAATTACAAATGAGGAAAGTGGTTGCAAATTTAGATAATTTTATAGAGAAAAGTAGAAAACTATAAGAAAATTGTTATACATTTGGGAGAAAACCTCAAACCTTCAAGACTGAAGTCATTTCTCAAGTTTTTAAGTGGATGCTCTTTGTACCCTTAACTCAACTAGAAATTTTTGGTTGTCTGTTTTTAATTATTAATTTCAAAGCACTGCTTTTACATGAATAGAATTTCTGGCTACTATACCCACCTCTGATCATATAATTTAAGTATGCATGAGTAAATTACTATTATGAATGGGTTTTTTCCCCCCTTCTCTTTCCTACTCTTTCTCAATGGGGGGGGGAAGAAACACTAGAATAAAAATACAAAAAAAATATAATTTTTGTCATTTATTTAAACTATGACTAAAAAAATCCTGCAGGACAAAGCGTGACACTTCATATTTTCTACCTGTTTGTATACACCATAGACAGAGAGAGAACCTGAATTAGACAGAGTTCAGAGAGGGCAAGATGAGACAGGAGAGAGGAGCCAAGGAGAGGAAAGTGTTCAGGCAGAGGGTCCAGGAGAGGTGAGAGCAGAGGAAGGACAGAAGGATGACACAAAAGTCAAAACACAGGACGTCTGGGTGGTATCCCAACTGGCCCAATATTCCAAGATTCAATAGTAACATTAACATATTCCTGTTACAATAGTGTCATGTGCCCCCCCCCCCCCCCCCGAAAAAATATGTTGCCACCACACCAAGGTCTTGAAGCCAGAGGAACACTGTGGCTGCAAGGTGTTCTGGGTCAAGCCTGTCATCTAGTGATGACCAGACCTGTCGGGGGCAGGGCGTGCAGCACTTGAGCTTTTTGCTATACTTGGACCTGGAGCAGGAGAGCTACTTCGGCTGCTACTAGCAGGAGAGCTAGTGTTGCAACCTTTGTCATCCTGGGTGTGTTTAAACAATGTAGATTTTTTTTCCTGCTTCTCAGTTGGCTGATGTAACATGCTTTCCGAGGTGCTCTGTCTCCATGTGTGAGCGTGTCGACATGTATGTGCGCACCAGGGTTTGACATTAACTTTTTTGCTCACCAGCCACTGTGGCTAGGGATTTTCCAAAGTTACTTGCCACTCTGCCTTTCCACTAACCGCAATTTTGTGGTTGGAAAATTATATTTAATATGATCAAATGTGACTATTGCATGCTAAAATTTACTTGAACTAAATTTACAACCTTAATGACCCTTATACTACATACATAAAAATAGGAATAGAAACACTGTCTAATTATAAAGTAAACACAAAATGCAGTTTTTAAATGAAGGTGTTTATTATTAAGGGTAAAAAAAAAAAATCCAAACCTACATGGCCCTGTGTGGGGGGGGGGAAAAGTGAGTGCCCCCCCCCCGTTAAAACATAAATTAACTGGGGTTTATCACACCTGCTGAGTTCCAATTTCTCTAGCCACACCCAGGCCTGATTACTGCCACACCTGCTCTCAATCAAGAAATCACTTAAATAGGACCTGCCTGACAAAATGAAGTAGACCAAAAGATCCTCAAAAGCTAGACATCATGCTGCAATCCAGAGAAATTCAGGAACAAATGAGAAACAAAGTAATTGAGATCTGTCAGTCTGGAAAAGGTTATAAAGCCATTTCTAATGCTTTGGGACTCCAGCGAACCACAGTGGGAGCCATTATCCACAAATGGCGAAAACATGGAACAGTGGTGAACCGTCCCAGGAGTGGCCGGCGACCAAAATTACTCCAAAAGTGCAGCGACGACTCATCCAAGAGGTCACAAAAGACCCCACAACAACCTCCAAAGAACTGCAGCATCACTTGCCTCAGTTAAGGTCAGTGATCATGACTCCACCATAAGAGACTGGGCAAAAAATGGCCTGCATGGCAGATGCATGGCAGAGTTCCAAGACAAAAACCACTGCTGAGCAAAAATAACATAAAGGCTCGTCTGAGTTTTGCCAGAAAACATCTTGATGATCCCCAAGACTTTTGGGGAAAATACTCTGTGGACTGATGAGACAAAATTTGAACTTTTTGGAAGGTGTGTGTCTCAATGCATCCGCATAAAAGTAACACAGCATTTCAGAAAAGGAACATCATTCCTCCAGTAAAATATGGTGGTGGGTAGTGTGATGGTCTGGGGCTGTTTTGCTGCTTCAGGACCTATAAGACTTGCTGTGGTAAATTGAACCATGAATTCTGGTGTCTACCAAAAAATCCTGGAGGAGAAAGTGCGGCCATCTGTTCGTGACCTCAAGCTGAAGTGCACTTGGGTTCTGCCAGCAGGACAGTGTTCCAAAGCACACCAGCAAATCCTCCTCTGAATGGCTTAAGAAAAGCAAAATGACGACTTTGGAGTGGCCTAGTCAAAGTCCTGACCTGAATCCTATTGAGATGCTGTGGCATGACCTTAAAAAGGCGGTTCATGCTCGAAAACTCTCCCATGTGGCTGAATTAGAACAATTCTACAAAGATGAGTGAGCCAGAATTTCTCCACAGCACTGTAAAAGACTCATTGCCAGTTATTGCAAACACTTGATTGAAGTTGTTGCTGCTCAGGGTGGCCCCAACCAGTTTTTAGGCTTAGGGGCGATTGCCCCTAAGCCTAAATTCCTTCATTTCAACGCCTTCATTTAAAAACTGCATTTTGTGTTTACTTTTCCACACCACTGTAGACAGGTGTGTCTTTCCAAATCATGTCCAATCAACTGAATTTACCACAGGTGGACTCCAGTTAAGTTGTAGAAACATCTCAAGTATGATCAGTGGAAACAGGATGCTCCTGAGCTCAATTTTGATCTTCATGGCAACGGCTGTGAATACTTAGACATGTACATGTGATTTCTTAGGTTTTTAATAAATTTGCAAAAATCTCAAACTTTTTTCACATTGTCATTATGGGGTATTTGTGTGTAGAATTTTGAGGAAAAAAATGAACTTCATCCATTTTTTTTTATTAGGCTGTAACATAACAAAATGTGGAAAAAGTGAAGCACTGTGAATATTTTCCAGATGCACTGTGTAACAGGGTGTGCATGTTTTTGCAGCCAGGTTGTTGTAAGTTTTTTTTTGGTTTTTTTTTTTTTTTTTTTAAACCCTTAAAAGACTTGTTTGTTTTTCCAGTTGGGTTGTACAGGTTGTAGGTCACATTAATGGTGGAAAAAGTTTTGAAATGATTTATCTTGGTCTCACTTTTTTTACATCACAAAAACCTGGCATTTGAACAGGGGTGTGTAGACTTTTTATATCCACTGTATGTTTGTCCTGCTGCAGGATGAGACTGTTTATGCCACTGCTGCAATTAGTAATCTTAAAGGATTTTTTTTTTTTTTTTTAAATTAGATCAGTACCTTAGGCAGAGAAAAAAAGAAGAAAAGCAAAAAGAGTGTGAAATTTTTCACCTGATTTTTTTTTCTTCCCCCCCCCCCCCCCTTCAGCTCCAGACTTTGGACTTCCACAGGTAGCATGAAATGAGCACACGATGCAAAGCGAAATCACATTGCAAATAATTAATAATAGGATGATAATGAAATAATAATTTCAGCTTGGATGCATAGAGCTGTTTCACAGGGCTGCTTTATGCACCCAAATACAGTCTATGCTCATTTCTCCTCCTCCACCTATTGCACACTCAGATCCTAATAAATGTCCCCAGCCTCTGTCACTTATTTCAACCCTGTTGTCAAAACAGATAACGGTGATGGTCAGATGTTTTTTGATTGGCTGAAAGGGTTTGTGGTTGCCAGTCGGTGCATCGTGACATGCACTACACAAAGAGCAGAAATAAACAAACCTATCATCTGGTCAGTCACTGCAACAGATACTGAGTCAGTTTGTCTTGGCCTGTCCTTGCCACTGATAATGCCTCTATCTGCCAAGAATGTGTCGCTAGTCCAGCAAAAGCTAGCGGTACACAAATGCTTTGCAGTTTCATAAAATGGTCAGTCAGAGAGCAACTCATGCCGGCTTGGACGTCGCCTGGGTTAACAAGGTCAGGAGTTCCTGGCAGTGGAAGGCGAATTACAGAGCTGTGTGGAGGAATCTGATCAGACCTAAATGAAACAGTCATTGTCGCCCCCGACAGTCGGCCTGGCGGAGGTTATGTTTTTGCCGGGGTTTGTCTGTGTGTTTGTCTGTCTGTCTGTCTGTCTGTTTGTCTGTTGGTTAGCAAGATAACTCAAAAAGTCTTGGACGGATTTCCATGAAACTTTCAGGCGTTGTTGGAAATGGTACAAGGAAGAACTGATTAAATTTTGGGGGTGATCCGGTTCACCGTCTGGATACAGGAATTTTTAAAGCATTTTTCAACACTGTGACATAGGGCCATTTTCAACATGTGCGCAGGCGCAATGGAGGGCGCTGGTCGTCGTGTCTGCAACACAAACTCTGCCTTCTTCAACGTTTTAGGCACAAAAGCACGCGGAAAACACTGCTGGCCTGGGCCCGCCAGTGTGCCTGTGTTTGCGCGCAACTGCAAAACCTCACACGGGCAGCTGTCCGCCGACTGATTCTTTGGCAGAAATTCTCCGGCCAGCCATAGGAGCTGCGCATTTGGCAGAAATTCACCGGCCAGCCATAGGCGCTGCGCAAAAACGAGCTCTCTGCCGGCGAAGCTTCTAAATTCTCGTTTGCCGCGGAGCGCAACCCCCCAAAAAATAATATGATATAAAACCCACGGCAACCTGTCTACCCAATTTGCATCCGTCAGTGGAGGAGATGGACACAACAGCAACGCTTCAGTTTATTACCTCCGCCAAGGAGGCAATGCTTTTACTACTGAACCACTAATCCTATCACTATCAGATTGATTGTCATTGATTAATTGTCTATGTTTATTGCACTGTCCCTGTCAAATAAACAAATAATCATTGTGAATCCAATTGCTAGTCATATGTTTACATGCTCAAGGAATCTGAAAACGTACACACAAACACTGTATGGGGGGAATTGTGGCGCTTGGCAGAGGTCTGCGCTCTCCGAGTGCTTTTCTAGTTACCTCCGCCAGGCCGAAAGGCCAGGAGGAGGTAATGTTTTTGCCGGTGTTTGTCTGTGCGTTTGTCTGTCTGTTTGTCTGTTGGTTAGCAAGATAACTCAAAAACTTTTGGACGGATTTCAATGAAACTTTCAGGCATTGTTGGAAATGGTACAAGGAAGAACTGATTAAATTTTGGGGATGATCCGCATCACCGTCTGCATACAGGAATTTTTTAAAGCATTTTTTTCCACACTGTGACATACGGCCATTTTCAACATGTGCGCAGGCGCAATGGAGGGCGCTGGGCGTCGTGTCTGACCAACACAAACTCCGCCTGTTTTGGCCACAAAAGCATGCGGAAAACACTGGTGGCCTGGGCCCGCCAGCGTGCCTGTGCCAGCCATAGGCGCTGCGCACATTGCGCTGGTCGTCGTGTCTGACCAACACAAACTCCGCGTTCTTCAACGTTTTAGGCACAAAAGCACGTGGAACACACTGCTGGCCTGGGCCCGCCAGCGTGCCTGTTTTTGCGCCACGCTGCAAAACCTGACACGGCCACCTGTCCGCCGCCCGATTATTTGCCACAAATTCCCCGCCCAGCTATAGGCGCTGCGTTAAAAACGACCTCTCTGCCGGGGAACATTCTAAATTCTGTTTTGCCGTGGAGCGCAACCCCAATATAATATAAAATCCACGGCAACCTGTCTAACCAATCTGCATCCGTCAGTGGAGGAGATGGACACACCAACACTTCAGTTTATTACCTCCGCCAAGGAGGCAATGCTTTTACTACCGTAAAACGGGGCTATAAGGGACGGCGGGGTAATATGGGACACTTTTCTAAATGTAATTCTGCTTTTTTAATTTTGCTTCCACCTAGATTTGATGAAGGATTCATGGATATTTGACAATAATAACACAGCTCAGCGTCCTGCTCAAAATAAAAAAAGCAGAATTACATTTAAAACATTTCCCAGAAAAGTGTCCCTTATTAACCCGCCGTCCCTTATAGCCCCGTTTTACACTACTGAACCACTAATCCTATCACTATCACATTGATTGTCATTCATTAATTGTCTGTTTATTGCACTGTCCATGTCAAATAAACAAATAATCATTGTGAATCCAATTGCTAGTCATATCTTTTCATGCTCAGGGAATCTGAAAACGTACACACAAACACTGTATGGGGGGAACTGTGCCGCTTGGCGGAGGTCTGCGCTCTCCGAGTGCTTTTCTAGTTGTTAATAAAATCGGGAGTTGTACTTTCCTACTCTCACAGTGCTGAGGTTTATTATTAAAATTGCTGTTTGAACAAACTGCGACCAGCCAAAGTGGCTAGTGGCAGTGGCTGTCTTAATTCAATTCAATTCAGCTTTATTTATACAGTGCCACATCACAACAAAAGCCATCTCGCGGTGCCACAAATGCAGAGAAAACCCCACAATCTCAGAAAAACCCAGCAATCACATGATCCCTTATGAGCAAGCACTTAGCAACAGTGGAGAGGAAAAAACTCCCATTTAACAGGAAGAAAACTCTAGCAGAACCAGACTCGGGGAGGGGCAGTCATCTGAAAGTGAACTTACCGGCCACCGCTGAAATCTACCCGCCATTCGCGGGTGTTAATGTTAAGCCCTGGTGCGCACGTGTCTCTCTGTGTGCGGGCACGCCATGTCTGTGTGTGTGTGAGTGCAAGTGTCTGTGTTTATGCGCAGTGGAGTTCCGCCCTGCTTCATGACAGAGCGCAGAGAAGAGACAGAAATGAGCTGCTGTCGTGTAAATAAGATAAATAATATAAGGATATTTAGTTTGTTTAATAAAAGGACAAGGTAAAGTGAATGCATCTTAAAATGACTTATATTGTGGTCTGGCGCTATATAGAAAAATAAAATTAATGTGACACTCTGGGGGGGGGGGGGGGCGTTGGGGGGCGGGGCCCCACCCTCCATTACAATGGTATGGGAAACGCTGGGACAGGAATGTCCCCTGACGGACACTCAATCCTAGTATAGTAGTTAGCCAGTTCACTCAGCTAGAGTGTCTACCAGTGTGATTACAGGGCCATTCCAGCCAACAAGAAAATAAACCGGCATAACATCTGGAAGCAAAATGTATACTTTAGTGTAGATTAGTAAAGCAGCTAGGAATATGAGTGTCTTGTGGGTGAGTAGAATATAGAGTTGCCATAAAAACTAGGGTTGCTCTGATAGGCCAACTAGGGTAGCTGTACTGGAGGTATGTGCTTTCAGAAGCTCAAGGGACATGTGCCTTGAGCCTCCACATTGCCTCCACTGCCAATAAAATGGGTCGAGATTAGGATGGGGGCGGTATCATTCCAGCACCCTCTTGTTATGTCATAGCTGGAAGCTAATCTAAACGGCTGATACCCCCATACACATAGGTGGAGATCATTGAGAGATTGTTGAGAGATTTGGCCAATTTTTGATCTATCAATGATCTTCAGTGATCTCCACAGTTGCCACAGTCTCCTCAAAGTTTTGACTCAGTCCAAAACACACAAGGATCTCCCACATGTAACGGTGATTTCCAAACACTGTTCTCCCGCCCTGGAATTTCTTTTCATTAACTGCAAGCCATTTTATTCCCCGCGGGAGTTTGCCTCATTCATTCTCGTCGCTGTGTACGCCCCTCCTGACGCGGACACGCGCGAAGCTCAGCGCGTGCTCGCAGATCACATCCAACTTACGGAGCGGAACTTTCCAGACTCCCTGGTTATCGTGGTGGGCGATTTTAACCAGAGCAATCTGAGTCACGAGCTCCCCCGCTACAAACAGTGTATTAAATGTCCAACCAGAGGAAATAACACGCTAGATCACTGTTATACTTCAGTAAAGGACGCATATTGCGCTGTTCCCCGCGCAGCGCTGGGACTATCTGATCACGTGATGGTTCACCTCATCCCCACATACAAACAAAGACTGAAACTCACTAAACCTGTGGTGACCACCACAAAGAAATTGACCAGTGAAGCTGGAGAGAAACTGAACACATGCATGGAAATAACTGACTGGGACATGTTTAAAAGAGCCACACATGATCTTAATGAGTACACATACACTGTGAACTCGTATATCAACTTCTGTGAAGAGCACATTCTCCCATCGCGCACCAGGATAAGATATTCTAATGACAAGCCTTGGTTCACAGCTAGGCTCAAGACGGATCAGGAAGGAGAAGGAAGCAGCGTTAAAAAGTGGAGACAGGGACTGCTACAGGGAGGTCAAATATCGGTTTAACAGAGAGCTGAGGAGAGCTAAATCTGTATATTCTGAGAGACTCCAGCAGCAGTTCACTGCTAATGACTCGGCTTCTGTGTGGAGAGGACTGAGGCAAATCACCAACTATCGGCCTCAGGCTTCTAAAGGTCAGGATGACAAAGCCCTTTGTCAAAGACTGTCCCAACACTATGCCCGTTTTGACACCTCGTCAGCTGTGTCCAACTCACCCACTCCACCCAGCTCCTCTGCCTCCTCAGCCCCTAATTCATCAAGAGCGGTCCCCCCCTCCTCCTCCTCCTCCTCCCCCCCTCCCCTTGTCATCAGTGAGCAGGACGTGCACAGACAGTTCTCCAGACTGAACCCGCGCAAGGCCCCCGGGCCGGCCGGTGTGTCTCCCTCCACCCTGAGACACTGTGCGAAAGAGCTGGCTCCTGTCTTCACAGACATTTTTAACACCTCCCTTAAGCAATGTCACGTGCCGACCTGCCTCAAATCCTCCACCATCATCCCTGTCCCCAAGAAGCCACGGATTACTGGACTTAACGACTACAGACCTGTAGCGCTCACCTCTGTAGTCATGAAGTCCTTTGAGCGCCTGGTCCTGTCTCACCTCAAGTCCATCACCACACCCCTCCTAGACCCGCTGCAGTTTGCCTACTGTGCTAACAGGTCTGTGGACGACGCAGTCAACCTGGCCCTCCACTCCATCCTGCAGCACCTGGACTCCCCGGGAACCTACGCCAGGATTCTGTTTGTGGACTTCAGCTCCGCATTCAACACCATCCGCCCCGATCTGCTCCAGGACAAGCTGTCCCTGCTCAACGTGCCTGACTCCCTCTGCAGGTGGATCACCGACTTCCTGACGGACCGGAGACAGCATGTGCGGCTGGGGAAGTCTGTCTTAGACTCTGTTAGCATCAGCATTGGATCACCCCAGGGCTGTGTACTTTCCCCCCTACTCTTCTCCCTTTATACCAACTCCTGCACCTCCTCCCACCAGTCTGTTAAGCTGATTAAGTTTGCGGACGACACCACCCTCATCGGGCTCATCTCCAACGGTGACGAGTCCGCCTACAGGGAAGAGGTGGCCCAGCTGGTGTCCTGGTGCAGCCACAACAACCTGCAGCTGAATGCTCTGAAGACAGCGGAGATGATTGTGGACTTCAGGAAAGTCACATCCCCCCTGCCCCCCCTCACCATCACAGGCTCTCCCATCACCTTTGCAGATTCCTTCCGCTTCTTGGGCACCACCATCACCCAAGACCTCAAATGGGAGCCAACCATCAGCTCCCTCATCAAAAAGGCCCAGCAGAGGATGTTCTTTCTGCGGCAGCTGAGGAAGCTCAAGCTACCCACCAAGATGTTAGTGCAGTTCTACACGGCCATCATCGAGTCCATCCTCACCTCCTCCATCCTCACCTCCTCCATAACTGTGTGGTACGCAGGAGCCACTGCCAGGGACAGACTAAGGCTGCAGCGCGTCGTGCGCACTGCTGAGAAGGTGATAGGCTGCAAGCTCCCATCTCTCCAGGACCTGTACATCTCCAGGACCCGGAGGCGTGCTGGCCGGATCATAGCCGATCCTTCACATCCTGGTCACGTGCTGTTTGCCCCCCTCCCCTCAGGTAGAAGGCTTCGGTCCATTCGGACTAAAACCTCCCGGCACATGAACAGCTTTTTCCCCTCTGCCATCAGACTGCTGAACACTAAGTGACTTTTGACTCTCGTGCACTATGTACAGCAGCTCAACCAGACTCATGTCAATCATCACTGTTTTTCTGTTGCATTATTGACTGCACTATGTGGTACTTCACATTATCTGCTACATGCTAATTTTTTAAAACTGCCTTGACTAGTACTACTCATTATTACTAGTATTATTATTATTATTATTACTTATTATTACTTATTTTTCTACACTTATTGCACGTTTCTAGTCCTTTAGTTTTTTAGTTTATCCCTTTTTCTCATTATGTTTTTAATGTTGCAGCATGGCACCGAGACAAATTCCTAGTTTGTGTATCACATGAACAATGGCAATAAACCTGATTCTGATTCTGATTCTGACATGATCCTAAAGATCAAAAATTGACCTGATCTCTCAACGATCTCCGTGCTATGTAAAGGGGCCCTTATCGAACAAGACATAGGCAGACCTTAACAAAGTGCTGTCACTTTAAGGTCTAAGGTTTTTTTTTTTTGCATTGGTGGCCACACCCAAATTTGTGCACAAAAGCACTTCAAAAGTGATTTTCATAACTTTAAAGCATTTTTATAGTATGCAAAGTGTGTCAAGCAACTGCCACACGTCGTCACACACACACACAAAAAAAAGAACAAAATAAGACTAAATGTTAGATTATTGGCGCCTGCCTTTTGCACAGACAGGCTCTTGATACATTCAGGTCATAACTGTACAAATTCAGACTGCTTCAGGCACTCTGACTTTTAGTGTGAGCTCAGTTTATTTTCCAGAAAATCTGTCCTCTACAGTATTTCAGAAGAATGTGTTTATAGTCTGTTTTGGTTCTTGTTGCTGTGGTGGGCTGCTGGATGGGTGGATAAATGGATGTTTGGTTGGGGGAGTGTTTGGCAGTCTGGTTTTCTTCCCCTTTAATTTGATTAGTGAGCTGGCCTTGAGTAACTCAGCTGATATCTGGATAAATGGAAATTAAGAAAGACCGAGAAGAGATGTAGATTGCTAAAACATATAATGCTCTGTTGTGGATAAAAATGAGTCTAAATGATGGAAGGTTTTACTTAACTTTCTTCAACTGCAGATGACTCAGTGGGCTTTCCCTTGCACTTCTTTTGCTTTTGCCTGCAGATGAACATGTGCTAATATACGCACAGTGCTTCTGTCCCCACAAACCAATGTGCTGTCTCCTCGCTGTGCTGTGTACCCTTGGCTTTCTCTGTATACTCCAACCCCGAACACATTATTTTTGGTTTTGCCTTTCAGTCTTGCGCACACTGTGCCAGTGAGTTGGGAGTAGCTTGGTTCACTGTATGTAGTCTGGCTGTATGATCTCATGTGACACTGCACATGTTTCTGTAGTGACAGTAGTAAGCACTAGACAACAGGAAGATATGGCTGCTGATGGAGGTTGGGTTAAGAATAGACTCCTGGGATTGGTTATTTCTGTCTCCACCCACCTGTGGCTATTACCTTGACTGTGAGACACTTGATGATCTTTGTCCTGCACATGTGGTCTTGTGTAGTTGTGGAGAACACATTTTGTGCATTGCTTAATCTCCACTATATATTTCTGTTCATTGCTGTGTACAGTTGTGAAAAAATTAGGACACCCTGTATAAGCTTGGGTGTGTGTTTTTTGTTTTGTTTTTACATCTTTGGACATATGGATATTTAATATCAATGTTAACAATACTGGGACATTCATGTAATATAACTAAATGGTTTAAAGTGAAGAAAATGCTTTTTAAAAATTTCTGTAAAATGCAATTATTAAAAACTGAAGAATAAATTAAGACTCCCCCACATTTATTCCCATTTAAAATGGCTAAAATAAAAATTAAAAACAAGATTAGACATCAATATGTGATTTTTATTTTTATTTATTTTTTTTTATTTTTTTTAATAAAGAACTGAATATTTAATGGGGTGTCCTAATTTTTTTTTCATGACTGTAGATGGTGGGGATGGTTTTGGACAAAGAAATTGATTTTCTTATTTTACAGTCTACCCACAGAAACTGTCAGTCTTTAGAAGCTAAGACAAACAATTAAAAATATTTTACATGTATTCATTCTTTTGTATGTTTGGCCTCTTTCTTGCATTTTGGCTTCTGTGTTACAGCTGTGTTAAATGTAGATGACGAATTTGAACTCCTTTGTGGCTGTAATATGAATTTCCAGTGGTTTCTGTGACCATATTTAGGCAGGAAAGTGGCACTGAGGCAGAATGGTTAGCACTGCGGCAGCACAGCAACTCACCCTTGGCCGGGGGATCCTGGGTTCGATCCCAGCCCCCGACTAACAGTGATCTGTGTGGAGTTTGCATGCTTTCCCCATGTCTGTGTGGGTTTACTCCGGGATTTCTCCGGTTTCCTCCCACATGCCAAAAACATGCAAGTTAGGTTAATTGGCACCAAACTGGGGATTCTAAATTGTCCTTAGGTATGACTGAGAGTGAATGGTTGTCTGTCTCTCTGTGTTGGCCCTGCGATGGACTGGTGATCTGTCCAGGATGTACCCTGCCTCTCGCCCAAAGATGCTGGGATAAGCTCCAGCCCCCCCGTGACCCGAAAAGGATTAAGCGGAAGAAGATGGATGTATGGATGGATGAAGTGGGACTGATGGTGGCAAGTTGAGTTTGCAATTCGCCTCCGGACGGAGCAGTAGTGGCTCAGCAGGTAGAACAGGTCATCCAATAACCAGAATGACTGTTCGAATCCCATTTCCTTTACCCTGTGGTTGTGTCCTTGGGCAAGTCACTTTACCCACCTGTATGGATGGGTAAAGTGGACTCATTGTAGAGCATCTTGGGTGTCATGAAAAGTGCTATATAAATGCAATCTGTTGTTGTTGTTGTTGTTGTTGTTGTTGTTGTTATTATGATTATAAAAGGCAGGAAGAGACCACAGATGGAAAGTTTCACTCACTCATACCGAAACAGAGTTCTTAGATTGGCTGTACCACTCAGCAGGGAGTTTAAGTTGTAGAATAATGCCACTAAATGTTCACTTTAAAAGCAATGTGAAAAAAAAAAAAAAAAATCTGGTTGTGTGAATTAAAAGCCTCTTTCCCACTGACCAAAAAAAAATGACTTGAATGCTCTGATGTCCAGGATTTTATGAATTAATTGGCTAGAAATGCTTTACAACAGGAACATCTTGGGTTTGAATCTGCCACTTGGCTTCCTCACCCTTTCTGTGTGGATTTTGCATGTTCTCCCCATGCTTGTGTGTGTGTTTACTCGTGGTGCTCGTGACGTAGGTCACTATGTTGTAGCATTGTACTGTAACTAAGAATCAAAACAAACAAGCCAGTGAAATCATCGCAAGATTTTTGACAGAGGAGTCAAAAGAATTATCAGAAGAGTTATCAAAGAGCCAAAAACCACTCATGGAGAGCTCCAGAAAGACCTGGAGTTAGTAGGTATTGCTGTTTCAAAGAAAATAATAAGTAATGCACTCAACCGACATGGACTCTATGCCTGCTCACCTTGAAAGACTCCATTGCTGAAGAAAAAACATGTTGAAGCTCGTTTAAAGTTTGCTGCACAACATTTTGGCAAGCCTGTAAAATACTGTGAGAATATAGTCTGGTCAGATGAGACCAAAATTGAACTTTTTGGATGCCACAACACACAGCATGTTTGGAGGAGAAATGGTACTGCGCATCCCATCATGGTGTGGGGGTGTTTTTCAGCACATGATACAGGCAGACCTCATATAATTGAAGGAAAGCTGAATGGACAAATGTACAGAGACATCCTTGATAAGAACCTGTTGCCATCTGCCAAGATGCTGACGATGAAACGAGGGTGGACATTTCAGCAAGACACTGGCCACAGTTACATGGGCAAAATTTCTTCAATCTGATTACAAATCAGATCAGAATTTTACTGTTTACATGGATCCTGAAAAAGCTGATCTGATTAGGACGTGCGCTTCCATGTGTCATACGTTTGAACGGAATAAATCATTTTGACATACGCACGTCGACATTTCGACATTCCGAAAATGGTAGAAGAAGAAGCAACTTCCGGTGTTAGCAAGCCCAGCTTCGTGTCGAAATTGACCTGTATTGTGTTATTCAGACTGTACTTTTGCTTCTGCTGGTCTCCGTAATCAGCTACAAGTGCATACTTCTGCATATGACTAACAGAAGGAGACAGCAGGACGATACAGACCAGTTTTGTTTTACTCCCGCTATGTTTTCCGCTAGCTGCTGCTAAGCCGGAAATACGTCATGTCGACATGCGGCTGGTGTACAGACATGCGCAGTAAACATATTTTCTGCCCTGTGTTTGGAATAAGTGTTTATATGCACACCATTCCGATTAACAATCGGCATAACCCACCCCTCTCAATCAGAATGAAATTTTGATCCGAATGAGCATGAACGGGTTAGAATATTCAGATTGCCATGTCTACATGAAGAATTTTTATTCTGATCAGGCTTTTAATCTGGTTACTTGTGTCCATGTAAACGTAGCCACTGATCCCAGACACACAGCCAAGGAAACTCTCAACTGGCTCCAGGGAAGGAAAATAAAGCTGCTAGACTGGCCAAGTCAGTCACCTGACCTGAATCCAATTGAAAATCTATGGAACGAACTAAAGATCAGAGTTCATAGAAGACACCCATGGAACCTTCAAGATTGGAAGAATGGGGTAAAATCACTCCTGAGCAATGCCTGTGCCTAGTTTCTCCATACAGGGGGCATCTGGAAGCTGTTATTACCAACAAAGGCTTTTCTACTAAATAGTAAATGAATTTCACCAAGCGTGTTCAATACGCACTCCCTGTGTTGTTCCACTTTGTGAAATATAACTTGCTTTGTGAACACAACTGCCTTGATTTCTTTGTATGTATGGATTACTTGGGTTGTTACTGATATCTGGTGAAAATCTCAGGTCAATGGCTCCATCAGAAATATGTTTAATGAGAAATGTAGACATGTTCAATACTTATTTTCCCCACTGTGTCTTGACATAATTCTTAAAGTATTTTGAAATAGTTCACTTCAGATGGTTTTTCGGCATTGGCTTAATTTTTCAATGTAAGATTGTTGTTTGCTTACAAATTGTCGCCTGTTTTTGTGTTCCTGTCAGGTATCCGGTACAGTACAGATGTGTCTGTGGATGAGGTCAAAGCTCTGGCCTCGCTGATGACCTACAAGTGTGCTGTTGTTGGTAAGTGTTAGTCTTGGCCTTTCACAAAACACCCCACTGGTTATCCCCACTTTTCTACACACACAGAAATTAAATGCTTGGTCTACTGTCATGCAATGATCCCAAGGAATAAGACAGACTCTTTGATGTACCTTTTTTTTATATATACAGTGGGGCAAAAAAGTATTTAGTCAGCCACCAGTTGTGCAAGTTCTCCCACTTAAAAGATGAGAGAGGTCTCCAATTTTCATCATAGGTATACCTCAACTATGAGAGACAAAATGAGGGAAAAAAAAATCCAGAAAATCACATTGAAGGATTTTTAATGAATTAATTGGTAAATTCCTCGGTAAAATAAGTATTTGGTCACCTACAATCAAGCAAGATTTCTGGCTCTCACAGACCTGTAATTTCTTCTTTAAGAGGCTCCTCTGTCCTCCACTCGTTACCTGTATTAATGGCACCTGGTTGAACTCATTATTAGTATAAAAGACACCTGTCCACAACCTCAAACAGTCAGACTCCAAACTCCACTATGGCCAAGACCGAAGAGCTGTCAAAGGACACCAGAAACAAAATTGTAGACCTGCACCAGGCTGGGAAGAATGAATCTGCAATAGGTAAGCAGCTTGGTGTGAAGAAATCAACTGTGGGAGCAATTATTAGAAAATGGAAGACATACAAGACCACTGATAATCTCCCTCCATCTGGGGCTCCACGCAAGATCTCACCCTGTAGGGTCAAAATGATCACGAGAACGGTGAGCAAAAATCCCAGAACCACACGGGGGGGACCTAGTGAATGACCTGCAGAGAGCTGGGACCAAAGTAACAAAGGCTACCATCAGTAACACACTACGCTGCCAGGGACTCAAATCCTGCAGTGCCAGATGTGTCCCCCTGCTTAAGCCAGTACACGTCCAGGCCCGTCTGAAGTTTGCTAGAGAGCATATGGATGATCCAGAAGAGGATTGGGAGAATGTCATATGGTCAGATGAAACCAAAATAGAACTTTTTGGTAAAAACTCAACTTGTTGTGTTTGGAGGAGAAAGAACACCATACCTACTGTGAAGCATGGGGGTGGAAACATCATACTTTGGGGCTGTTTTTCTGCAAAGGGACCAGGACGACTGATCCGTGTAAAGGAAAGAATGAATGGGGCCATGTATCGCGAGATTTTGAGTGAAAACCTCCTTCCATCAGCAAGGGCATTGAAGATGAAACGTGGCTGGGTCTTTCAGCATGACAATGATCCCAAACACACCGCCCGGGCAATGAAGGAGTGGCTTCGTAAGAAGCATTTCAAGATCCTGGAGTGGCCTAGCCAGTCTCCAGATCTCAACCCCATAGAAAATCTTTGGAGGGAGTTGAAAGTCTGTGTTGCCCAGCGATAGCCCCAAAACATCACTGCTCTAGAGGAGATCTGCATGGAGGAATGGGCCAAAATACCAGCAACAGTGTGTGAAAACCTCATGAAGACTTACAGAAAACGTTTGACCTCTGTCATTGCCAACAAAGGGTATATAACAAAGTATTGAGATGAACTTTTGTTATTGACCAAATACTTATTTTACTGAGGAATTTACCAATTAATTCATTAAAAATCCTTCATTGTGATTTTCTGGATTTTTTTTTTTCTCATTTTGTCTTTCATAGTTGAGGTATACCTATGATGAAAATTGGAGACCTCTCATCTTTTAAGTAGGAGAACTTGCACAATTGGTGGCTGACTAAATACTTTTTTGCCCCACTGTATATTGTGGAGGAAAAATAAGTTCAGGTGAGATGCAGTGAGCTGGAAGGTTGCAGAGTTTTATTTTCCTCCAACATCATGAGACACACTTGTAGCACTGTGCGCTACAGTGCTGTGCTGTCTGTGTGTGTGTGTGTGTTTGCTGTGTTGTGTCTTTTATGTTATACAAACAGAGAGAATGCATGGCACATTAGCATATTGATATACACTACCGTTCAAAAGTTTGGGGTCACTTAGAAATTTCCTTATTTTTGAAAGAAAAGCACTGTTTTTTTTCAATGAAGAAAACTTTAAACTAATCAGAAATACACTCTATACATTGCTAATGTGGTAAATGACTATTCTAGCTGCAAATGTCTGGTTTTTGGTGCAATATCTACATAGGTGTATAGAGGCCCATTTCCAGCAACTATCACTCCAGTGTTCTAATGGTACAATGTGTTTGCTCACTGCGTCAGAATTCTCCACATTACCTCAACAAATTAACAGCTAGAATACCAAAGGTCTGCAATGCTGTAATTGCTGCAAATGGAGGATTCTTTGATGAAAGCAAAGTTTGAAGGAAAAAATTATTATTTCAAATACAAATCATTATTTCTAACCTTGTCAATGTCTTGACTATATTTTCTATTCATTTTACAACTCATGGTGGTAAATAAGTGTGACTTTTCATGGAAAACACAAAATTGTCTGGGTGACCCCAAACTTTTGAACAGTAGTGTACATATCAGTCAATACATATGATTAACATGACCACTGGCGCCCGGACATCTTCTCCGTAATCCGGGGATGTATAAACAATAGTCCATTGTTCTGGTTGGCCCCCCAGGGGTTCTCTGTTCGTATGCAATCCCTGCTGAGCGTGAATAGTATCAGTCTGCATTGTGCTGGGTGACCACACGGCTCCCCCCAGAATGCTCAGAAGAGGCTGTGAGCCCCCCCCCCCCCCCGGTCATTTGGGCTCCAGCTTCAGTAGAACTGTCCTGCTGTAGAGGAGTGTCGGATAGCTTGTCAGTCCGTGGGGGGGACAGGGGAGGGGTGGAAAGGACAGTGTGCTCCGCTCCGAGTTCCAGCACGTTGAACGGCCGTGGATCGTGGGTGCACGGGCCAGTGTGCGTCGTGCGTAATGGAACCAGACAGTGATCGGCCGGCTTTAAGGAGTGAGGTGCGGGAAGAGCGCTGTGAAGGAGGAGGGGGAGGGCGGTGGGAGTAAGTGAGTGCTGGCCCGGGACGTCAGAGGTGTCTGGGCCACACAAAAATTGTGTGTGGATCCGCGATGGCGAGGGACTTTCCCGGTAAACCTGGCGGAGATCCACAGCGGCTGTGGGGGAAAAAAAAAAAAAAAATGTCTCTGACTCCTCTCGCTGCTCGATCCAGCGAGGATGTGGGGACGGTGAGCGGCCAAATTCCCCGAGGATTCGTAGCGGCTGTGAAACAACTGCAGCTGTGTGAGGGACCTGGCAGTTTGGCTTTTAGGTACAGGAGCAGCCCTAAAGCCATCGGGGACAGCAATCGGCTAAATTCCTCTTGTGCGCCGTGGCTGAGAAACCCATACAAAGTCCTGTGTGCGAGCTGCACGTCTGCTTCAGGTGTGTGAGCAGCCCTGAAGGTTCCGAGGGTGGCGATCGGCCGTTTTTCTCGGGCATGTGCAGCGGCGGAGGATGCTGTATCGGTCTGTGGAGCCGGCTTGACCCTGTGCGTGGTGCAGTGACCACTTAGCTGGCAGTTGCGCTGTCCCCGTAATCCTGCAGTGTGCGTGCGGGGCTTCTGTGTGTGGGAGGTCCGCTTATCGCGAGCTGAGTCAGGGTCGGGGAGCATGGTGGAAATCAACGCAGTCGGCGTCTATGATTTCCTCGTTCAGGCTGCTTCCTTCATTTTGCTCATGTCGCGGTTCATGGTGCGTGTCGGTCCAAACGCTGCCCGCTCCGGGGTGCGCGCTCCGGTGAGGATTAAGAGGTTGCAGGTGTTCTCGGGTCCTCTGCTGTCCACAGCATGGTGAGAGGGAGCAGACGGTCATTCTCTCTCGTCAGGTCACCAGTGTGGAGGGATAAGATCAGGTGAGGGGCGCACCATTACGCGTGCTGGGTCTTCCCGTCCAGGTGATCTCCGGGGTGTTCGCCTCGTGTTCCATTCTTCATCAAGGGTCACCAGTGTGGAGGAAAAATAAGTTCAGGTGAGATGCAGCGAGCTGGAAGGTTGCAGAGTTTTATTTTCCTCCAACATCATGAGACGCACTTGTAGCGCTGTGCGCTACAGTGCTGTGCTGTCTGTGTGTGTGTTTGCTGTGTCGTGTCTTTTATATGTTATACAAACAGAGAGAATGCATGGCACATTAGCATATTGATTTACATATCAGTCAATACATATGATTAGCACGACCACTGGCGCCCGGACGTCTTCTCCTTAATCTGGGGATGTATAAACAATAGTCCATTGTTCTGGTTGGCCCCCCAGGGGTTCTCTGTTTGTATGCAATCCCCGCTGAGCGTGAATAGTATCAGTCTGCATTGTGCTGGGTGACCACAATATAACTGATTATAGGTTTTAAAAATGATGTGAGCCTTGATGTCTGTTTACTTTTTGGCATGTTCTAAGCCTCATTTTGCTCTTCCAGATGTGCCATTTGGGGGAGCCAAAGCAGGAGTCAAGATCAACCCCAGGAATTACTCTGTAAGCCTTCTCATGCCTGTCCTCCTCCCCAACACATATACATAATATGGTTAAATATTGGCTATAGTATTTTAGAGGAAATGGCTGAATCTAAGTTTATCAGCTTCACATTCAAACAAGCACAAAGGATGACTCGGTCACACTAGAATGCAAAAGCAAAGAGTTTTCTTACTCTCCTGTGTTTGGATTTCTTTTTTTTTTTTTTGACGGTTAGTGTGTGATAGAAACAATGGTGTAGCGTCTGGAAGAGGGATCATTTTGTAAAGGTGGTAACATTCTTTAACTTAAATATTTAAAAGGGAAGGGAAGGAGAGTACCAATAAAATTACCAGCTAAAGATGATTATTTGTGGCTGGAGTTGAACATTTTCTGTTCTATCAATTAATAATGCTTGCTCTGTCTTAAGATAAAAAGATACAAAGGTCAGTGGTTACTGGCACAGAGTGTATTTACACAAAGTAAGCTTTGTTCTGTACAGAACCACGTTTAATGGCCTGAAGATCCTTTCTTGATCTCAAAATGGGATATTTCCCTTTTTTTTTTTTTTTTCCCTTTTTAGGCTGATCATATGATCATATTTTTCCTAAAATCTACACTTTGTTGCAGGATAATGAATTGGAGAAGATTACCAGGAGATTCACTATTGAACTGGCCAAGAAGGGTTTCATTGGTAAGCGTCTGTGTGTAAAAATGTGAGCAATTTAAACTGATTTCCTGAGTTAACATGGCTGTACTGTGGAGAGAAGTGAACATTTATATCCATTGGGGGGTGGGGGATTCCTATTTGGGTTAAAGTACCAGTGTTGTGCCTTTGTCAACTGAAGAAGGAGAAAATTAGTAGCGGGGAAAATGACATGACTAATCTGAGTCCATGGGCCTCGTAGTATAAATGGTGCGCACGCTGATTTTCACACACACAGTGGGTTGTATAAAAACAAACTTTACGTGCCATGAGAAGTTTCGGGCTCTCCACAAAATTCTACAAAAATTCTACAAAATTCTACAAAACCACTTCCTCCCCTCACAGACTTGCACACTCAAGCACTACTGATGGTGGCTGCCTAAAGCTGGATTCATGCTACTTTTCCACTCTCATCCGCTGAGATGTGTGTCCGCTTTGGATGAGGGCAGCACACGCGCGGTTGTGTGTCTCATTCATTTTTGTCGTCTACCAAGCCAAGCCATTGATGCATGCGCACAACTGTCATTTGTAGTTTCACCCCAGTCCTACAGGTAGCGCAAATGTGCTAACACACCAGTTTGCTCACCAGCTATATAAAAGTGAAGAAATGTGGTATCGTTCTGAGGAAAAGGAGGAATTACCGTTTTTCAATGCTCCTCTGCACTCAAGCTACTGCTGCTGCAAAACGGTTCATGCATGTTTATTCTCGTCCTCCTCTTCCTATTCTTCGTCTGCTTTGACTTTGTGTGCAGTATCGGTAGTGCCACTTTGTGAATGGGAAGTTCAGTCTTGTGCATGCACAGTCAATGCGCCCAGGCAACGCAGTCACAAAATTTGGGATGCACGCAGATGTCTGTGGACTGGAGGCGATGACGTAATTTTCGTCACACAAGCCTCGCGGTCGAGCAGATGCGGACGGCAGAGGTGCAGCATGAATCCAGCTTCAGTCTGCAAGGGCTCAGGGCTTGAGGGTTTCGGGAGGAGACTGAGATTCGGACCTCCTCTGGCAAGAACACTACATATTAGAAGTTGTGATTTGTTACATCACAGGTCATGGGTTACTTCCTGTTACTCATTACAACTGAGGATGGTGTTTGGATGAACGCTGAAACATCTTGTTTTTAACTTTTATTTAAATCCATTGCATTTAAAAAATGTTTTTAACACTTATCTGGATGTATTTAAATTATGATCTTGTGTTTAGTTTAACCACAGCAGAGAGACGTGAACCATGTGTTGCTGGTAAATAGACAGCAGTGCAGCAGTAGTTATTTGGAATGCTTTATAAAAAAACCAAATAAACCAAACTTGAATATACGCCTGGAGGAATAGCAGTACTTGCTGCCTACATCACCGGCCTGTTTGCTCTTCTCTTTCTCTCGGGTCTCATCCTCACCACTCTGTCTGTTACTGTTTTCGGATCTCAGTCCCCTTGAGGGCAAATGTATATGCTACAAAAGGACATGAAACCATGTGTTCACAGTTTGAATGTTTTTACTGGCTATGTTGTCCCTCTGTTTGTATGTATGCACACATGGTTACTGTCACCCTTGATTAAACACCCACTTCTCTCTCCCTCTCTTTTGTTGTTTTGTGTTTTTGTTCTCAGGGCCTGGCATTGACGTCCCTGCTCCAGACATGAGCACAGGAGAGAGGGAAATGTCCTGGATTGCTGACACATATGCCAACACCATTGCACACACTGTGAGTTTACTGTACATGCAGTAATGCAGGCAGCATCAATCTGTGTGACAATTTTTTAAAAACTTTTTATATAGTCTGTTTTTTTTTTTTAAGGAATGAATCACATGTAAACAATGAACAGTGGTTTCCTGCCTCTCCCTTCCTAGCTGACCACAGAAACATTCATTTCTTATAACCAACCTTTCAGACTGAAGCCTGTGTGCTTGTGATCAGATTTCCTCCCAAAACGTCTCAAACAGGACATATTTTGCAAAACATTTGTGACACAGCTATCAAAACTGCTGTATGCAAAAATTTAAGGTGGCCTATAATGATGGCAAGAAAGTGCTTATTCAAACTTCAAGGTGGACCAGTGCTTGCCAGATGTCGATGTCCCCAACTCTTCTGTCACCAGAGGGCTTTACATGGGCTGCTCATTAAAGATTTCCTCTGACTCATTTCCCATGGACTGAGAAGAACCCAACTTGGCAGAGTCAAGTCTGGTGGTACCTATGCAGCCTTCTCTACATACAGTCGGGATCACCAGGGGTTGCAAACTTCTGTCATCGCTTTATGCAGCTCTGGAGACCTTGCCTTTAGAAGTCTACAGGTTGCATCAGAAGCCACAACTTGACCTCGGAAATCAGCGTTTCATCATCTTGGAAGGGCTTGCCCTTCAAAATGACTTCATGGCTGGAAAGAGGTAGAAGTCAGATGGTGCAAGGTAGGAGAGTAAGGGGATGAGCAAGGATTTCATAGCTGCAGGACCATGGTTCTTCTGGGAAACACACGAGTTGTGAAGCAGGGTATTGTCTTGCAGTAGTTGGACACCTTTGGTCAGCATGCCATATCTCTGTTTTGATGGCCTTCTGCAATTTCTGCAGCAGTGAAGCGCAGTAAGTTGCGGTAATTGTGGTACTTTTTCTCAGGAAATCCATCAACACTCCATGCTGGTCCTAAAAGACAGTCAGCATGACCTTGCCCGCTGAAGGTTGGACACATGCCTTGTGGTGAGTCATAATGTTTCCTGACTTGTTCCTGCTTCTGGAAATGTGGGAGCAACTGGGGAATTGTGCAGAAAACTTTTGGTCGTGGATTTTTTTTTTCCCCCCACAGACCCCCACACTCATCTTGACATTGTGGGCTAGTTGGCGAACGGTTATGTGGGGATCCTCCAAAATGATGGCCTCCACTTCTCAGATGGTGTCTTCATCAATGATGCACTGTGGTCACTCGGGGATGGTGCCGTTTCCACTGATATCTGACCACACTTGAACTGTCAATGCCAGTGCTTGACTACATCATACGATGGTCATCTTCCTCAAAAGTCTTTCATCTCGTTGAACGTCTTCCGTGGTGTGCGGCCTCTTGAGTACAGGACCCTGCTGACCGCTCTGCATTCAACTGGCTCCATTATCATACCTTACTGCGCCTCAGCACCAGTAAAGGAGAAACTCTTAGGAGTTCAGAGCTGCAAATTACCACGTGACGTATAGAGAGATGTATTATTATACATCTGTGCTTTCAGCCTCCTACAGTAACTGGAAATGGGTCAGGGGAAATCTTGAGGGAGCAGCCTATGGACCTTTTTGTGTGCCATTAATTTAAAGTTTATTTATGTGTATTTAAACAAATCAGCACCTATCACAGGTATAGATTATCTTGGCAAAGGAGAAGCCATTACTAATGTGAAGTTGTTTTTTTGTGGGGGTGTATAGATTTCGTATGATGTCAGGCTTGTAAAAAAAGATGGCTTAACCTTACTGACCGTGGAATCCTTACAGCCAGTTCAGCTGTGCTGAGTCACTTTCTTGTTAATAATTATGAAAATTGTAATCAAGCATTTGTTTCCATTCTGCTGCTTTTGTCTAACCTCTCTTCACCTTACCCAGTGATGTGCCCTCTATTCCAGATATCACTGACAGAACTTTAGAGTGGGTGACAAATTCCTCCTCCGCCTATATGAAGACAGAGGGATTGTGGGTAGTTTTTTTTTTTCCACAATATCTTTATTGAACCTTTTTTTTTTTTTTTAACAAACATGATACAAACAATCAAACACTAACACTAAAGTACTACAAAAAAAAAAAATGCACTAAAAACACCAACAACCACCAACAAAATCAAGTCTTCAACAATGCTCCTCTGTTTAGTCTAGACAATCCAATACATAAGTATACATATTATGTTCACCAGTTTGGAATTTACAAGGTCCACACACATCATTCACCTTCTTCTTCAAGAGTTATGTTTAAATTTTTTACATAATCAATAAAAGGTCTCCATATATTCTCAAACACAATTTCCTTTGATTTCAGTATATATGTTATTCTTTCTAATGGAAGGTTTGTTAACATCTGTCTTAACCACTGAGTCACATCTGGTCTATGAGTCTTTTTCCATAATAGTGCAATACATTTTTTGGCATTAAGCAAACTGAGGTCTATGAATGTTCTTTCACTTTTATTGAAATTATGCTTTTCTGGGTACAGACCCAACAAAACCAGTTTAGGATTCAATATGATTTGTTTTGAGATTATTTTTTCAATTGTTACCCTCACCTCTTCCCAAAACATTCTTATTAATCTACATTCCCATAAACAATGAAATAGGGTTCCTTTACTTTCCATGCATTTTGTGCATGTATCTGGTATATTTTTGTTATATCTATTTAACTCCTCCGGTGTAACATACATCCGCATTAACCATTTGAAATGTATCAATTTAAGGCGTGCATTTATTGATTTGGTTTGAGCTTCTGTACAAGCCAATTCCCATTGTTCCTCTGAAATTTCAATTTGCAGATCTTCTTTCCAGTAGTTTAATCTTTTCAGTGAATTTTCACTTGAAGATAGTGTCAATGAGTTATAAAACTCTGAAATAATACCCTTTCTTTTACTATCTTTCATCATCATTTTTTCCAAGGATGAATAAATAGGTCGAGTGAGAGCTTTATTTTGATTTGATCGAATAAAGTTTCTAAGTTGAAGATATTTAAAAAAATGTGTTCTATTGAGATTAAATTTGATCCTCAGCTCTTCAAAAGACATTATGTTGTCTGCACATGGCAAATATAAATCCTGAATCTTTTGTATCCCTTTTAAATTCCATACTTTAAATACAGCGTCCGCTCTCCCTGGTTTAAAATATTGATTACCCCATATTGGACTAAATTGTGACAATAACTGTGGTTCTTTTAAATAGTTTTTAGCTTCACACCATATTTTGATCATATGCTTTACAAATGGATTTTTAACTTGTTTTTGTAATTTTTTTGCCGAATCTGAGTATATGAATATGGGAAGAGGTAAAGGTAAATTGTATGATTCCATTTCAGTCCAGTGAGGGAGATCATTTGATGAAAAATAATATGTCATAGACCTCAGTTGTGCCGACCAATAATACAACATAAAATTTGGACATTTCAGACCTCCACGATCAAATGGTAAATATAATAAAGACAGACGTAATCTAGCCCTCCTGTTGTTCCATATAAATTCCACTAACTTTTTTTTTATTCTTGAGAATAGATCTAAAGGTGGTGATAAGGGAATGTATTGAAATAAATAAAGTATTTTAGGTAAAATATTACTTTTAAGTATATTGATTCTCCCGATCATCGACATTGGTAGTGACATCCATCTCTGAGTTAACTCACTGATATCTGACATTAAGGCTTCATAGTTGACACTGGCGACTGATTCTAGCTTAGGCATAATTTGGATTCCTAAATATTTAAACTGATTTACAACATTGAATTGATTTACCTCAGGGGCTGGGTAATTTCTCTGGGTCTCATTTAGCATTAATATTGAAGATTTAGTTTTATTTATTTTATATCCTGATATTTCCCCAAAATTCTTTATTAAATTCAACAAGGTTGGAATTGATTTTTTTAGATTCGACATAAACAAAATTATATCATCGGCGTACAGGGAGATTTTATGTTCTGTTGGTCCAACTTTAATTCCATATATTTGTGAATGTAAACGTATCGCTATCGCTAAAGGTTCAATTGCCATAGTAAACAGTAAAGGTGAGAGTGGACAGCCTTGTCGACATCCTCTATTGATTTTTATTGGTTTTGAAATATTGTTATTTGTTAGGATTTCTGCTGTAGCATTATTGTATATTATTTGAACCCATTTTATGAAATTATTTCCAAGTCCAAACCTTTGTAGGACTTCAAAAAGAAAGGGCCATTCAACTCTATCAAAGGCCTTTTCGGCGTCCAATGATAGGAGAGCTGTATCCGGTGCTTCTTTATTAAAATAGATAATATTAAATAGTCTTCTTACATTATGGAAGCCTTGTCTACCCTTTATAAAGCCATTCTGATCTCGATTAATAATATTTGGTAAAATTTCTTGTATTCGTCTTGCTAAAATTTTACAGATTATCTTAAGGTCGGCGTTTAATAGGCTTATTGGTCTCATATTTTCACATTTATTAGAGGGCTTACCTGGTTTTGGCAGCAGTATAATTAAGGCATTATTTATGTATGATGGTAAATTATTATTTGAAATGCTTCTAAAACCATTTCCAAAAAAGGTTTTATTAATTTATTCTTAAATTTTTTATAAAGGTCAACTGGAAGACCATCTGGTCCTGCACTTTTTCCTGATTTCATATTATCAATGGCTAGCCCAACTTCTTCTTGACTAATTTTAGACTCCAATATCTCCCTGTTTTCATTTGGAATACACGGTATAGATAGTTCGTTCAAAAACCCATTTAGTTTTGTTAAATCAGGTTCATTTTTGGTATCATATAATTTTTCATAGTAATCTCTAAAGGCTCTATTAATTTCTAAAGGATCTATAACTACCTGTCCGTTACTTATAATACTGGTAATTGGTGTTTTAATTTCCAATTGTTTAATCTGCCATGCTAATAATTTTCCTGATTTTTCACCTTGTTCATAAAAAGATTGTTTCAATCTTAGAAGACTCGAGGCAGCTCTATTCGCTGATTTTTTGTCGTATTCAGCTCTCAAAATCAGTAATTCATTCTCCAACCTTGGGTCACTTCCTGCATACACTTTTTCCTGAAGATTTTTTATTTTATGTTCCAATTTAGCTCTCTCCTCTCGAGTCTTCTTAGATTTTGATCCTGTATAACTAATAATATGCCCCCTAATAAAAGCTTTGAAAGCCTCCCACTTTACACATGCTGATGTTTGTGTAGTATTGATGTCAAAGAACTCGTCTATCTGTTTTTCTATATACTTGACAAATTCCTCATCCTGAAGCCATTTATGCTGAAATTGCCATCTACCTGATTCCTTTGTCAATTTTTTATCTACATATATTAGACAACAGGGTGCATGATCAGAGATCACGATGTTATCATAAAAGCAGTTTTGAATCTTGGACCTTAATTCTGTGGAAATCAAAAAATAATCAATACGTGAGAATGTCTTGTAGGTACTGGAATAACAAGAATAGGCTTTAACTTGTGGTTTCATTTCTCTCCATATATCTAACAATCTCAATTCTTTCATAAAATGATTAATAGTCATCCTACATCCAATGTGCGTACAATCCAGTCCTGTTGATCTATCCACACCTGGATTCAATGTACAATTAAAATCCCCTGCTATTATATGTTGCCCTGTAAGTGATGATAAGATGAGAAATAAATTAGCAAAGAACTTCTGATCATCTATATTGGGACCATATAAGTTCACAAGATTTATATTTTCTAATAGCAAAGAACCTTGAATGATTACATATCTTCCAAATTTGTCTCCAATTACATTTTTCACTTGAAAAGGAACTGATTTATGTATGAGAGTCATAACTCCCCTGGCTCGGGATGAAAATGAAGAGGTGAATACACTTCCCTGCCATCTACTCCTAATTCTTTTAACATCCTCCTCTATCAGATGAGTTTCTTGTAAAAACACAATTCTTGAACCCATGTCCTTTATTTTATTCATAACTTGTTTAAGTTTTTTTAAATTTTGTAGACCTCTGCAATTCCATGAAGTTAAATTAAGATTAACACTTTGGTCCATGATCAATAGAGAGTTTGGGATTACCTTGCAGTGTAAACATGCTCATACAGAGAAGCAAAAACATGAGTGGTTGAACATTCATCCTACAAACTACACACAAACAAATTTCCCCTTCCCACACTTGTGGCAAACCCCCCAAAATCAAAAGAAAAATTCTGTCTCCCGATATAGCCATCGACCGTTCCACACCCACGGGGAACAGCCTAAGCCACTCCTTCTTCATCCTCCCAATCACCCTAACTCTACTGCTTTTAATGACGTAACATTAACTCTCCTCTGTAGTTTTCCAACTTAACTCCAAAATTTTTAACAACTTTGTACATCATAGTTTTTTTTTTTTTTGTTTGTTTTGTTTTTGTTTTGTTTTTTTTTTAATATATAATACAATCTATATTTTGTAAACTTACTATTTACTTCAAGTCAGTCAGATGCCTGTGCAAATGCTTAATTATTCTACCTTATATTTTGTTCATGCTTAGCTCCCACCAGTCTCTTCTTCTTCTTTGATCTTCTTGATGAACTCCTGCGCCTCCTCTGGGGTCTTGAAGATGTGGGTTCTGCCCTCATACGTGGTCAGAAGTCTCGCAGGATAGATTACACCATGACGAATCCCAAGGTTGCGCAGCTCCTTACGTACGGGATCAAACTGCTTCCTCAATTGCTGGATTCCTGTGGCCAAATCTGGGTAGAACCGCACCTGCTGGTCCTGGTGTTTAATCTCTCCTTTTTTAGCTCGTGCAGCGTTGAAGATCTTCATCCTGTCTCTGTTGTTAAGAAACTTCATAATTAAGGTCCTCGGCAGTCCCTTATCTCTCCGTGGGCCAATGCGATGTGCTTTTTCCAGAACCACTGCTGATTGCAACTCCTCGCTGCCCAGCACCTCCGGAATCCACTTTTCCAGAAAGGAACATACGTCCCGACCTTCTGATTCCTCTGGAAGACCCACCAGCCTCAAATTATTCTGTCTCGACCGAGATTCCAAATCGAAAATATTATCTTCCAGAGATTTATTTTTTTTTTCCAAAGTGCGCACCTTTAATTGAAGACGGGTGACGTCATCTTCAGCACTAGCGAGACGGAGCTCCATCTGCGCCGTTCGTTCTACACAGTCACCCAATTCCTTTCTTATTCCTTCCAACGCTGTCATAATCCCATCAAATCTAGAGGAAAAGTCCGCTCTCATTGAACTCATGGCAGCCATCAGCGCATCTGCGCCATTCCCCGCAGAAATCGCAGCGTTGCCAGCCTCCTCCGCCATATATGGAGCCCTGTTTGCTGCGTCACAGACCTGAAAGTCCGTTAATTTGGACTGTTTCGGCGGCTCGCTTTTTCCTTTTCCTGGTTTTCCAGCCTTAGGCTTCGCCGACATATCCTCGCCCAAACGCTGGGATACGTTCTGTCCCAAATGAGAGAGTTATTTGCCGATTTTTTTTCTCCAGGAGCAGAGCAGAGCGAGACACGTCCGTCCTACGTGGCAGCCATAACCGGAAGTCGGGATTGTGGGTAGTTGGTGTTCAGCTGGTTCTCATGCCATCTGACATCTTTGTCATACAGCCAAAATTAAATGACAAAAAAAATTGAAGCTGTTGTGGAAGTAGGAAGAATTTAGCGCTACTTACAGCCATCAGAACCGTGTTCTGAACATCCCAGACATAGCAGATTTAGTTTAAATGTATGAGTTTGGACTTGTGTAAAGTTTTGTATTTATTTTTATTCACTGAATAAGACTCACTGAGAGCAAGTTGGGCACTAACAAAGTGACAGAATAGTTTTTTGCATTGGTAGCCACGCCAGATACCCAAATTCATGTGCAAAAGCACCAAAAAAGTGAACATTTCCCTCTCAAGTATTCAGTGAAAATTTGTTTTAGGTTGTTGGCTTATTTGAGAAGTCTGGTTACTGTCGGCTACACTTTGTGACAAAACCAAAGTGAGGCATCGATGAGCTATCTGCATCAGTATTAAATGTGTGTTTACATGTGTGTGCAGGACATTAATGCCCACGCATGCGTGACAGGAAAGCCCATCAGTCAGGGAGGAATCCATGGACGTATCTCAGCCACCGGACGAGGAGTCTTCCACGGCATTGAGAACTTTATTAATGAGGCGTCTTACATGAGCATGCTGGGCTTGACTCCTGGCTTCCAGGACAAGACCTTCATCATCCAGGTACACAGATGCATGCTGTAGAGATTTTTTTTTTAAAATCTGTACATAAAATGTACTGCAATTATGCTCTATGTGATACTCTTACTGGACTTAAGTTTACGTGTGAATTCATGGTGAGGAGCTCTAAAGCTGCAATTCAATCCGAGCCCTGCCATCTGTTTCAGCCTGGCCCTGATCTTCTCATAGCAAGCAGAGAACAGAAGTTTCCGTTCTTTGTTTATGGAAATGATGAATCACTGTGAGAGGGACCAGTTAACGGAAGAAATTTGTCTGAAAGGGAGCCTGTCTTTGTGTGTGGTGTTTTTGGAGGAACTAAAACGAAAAGATTTAATTTCTTAACAAATACCACAATGGTGACTTGAAGGAAAGTGCATACTTCAGGACTGCTGACTGAACCCGAAAGTCTATGAAAGAAGAAGTGTGTCTGCAGACATTAAAAAGAGCAAAGAAAAGCACTCTTTTTTTCTGAGTTTCACTTCAGTGTGTCACGTGGTTGCTTTCATCACGTGCCCTTAACATAAAATGCATAACTCACTGGTAGGAAAACCTTCAGCTCTGGTCTGTGCTTTTCTTACGATGCTTCTATAATTACTCAACATTTAGTCTGACAAACCTTTTACTAACAGCAATTGGCCTTTTAAAAAAGGGTCAGCTTTCTAGTTTTCCTATTCATAACAGTCGTTCAAACATGGTGACCTTGCTTCCCAATGACTGGCAAAAAATTGTGCTGTTTTCAGCAACATTAAATTATTATTGTAGGGAATTTGTAGGGGGCTGACGTTTGCTGAGGGGTTGTTAGAGTCATATGTTGAAGAGGTGAAATGGTGACAACAGCTGAGGCACAATGTAGATGGGGAAGGGGGGCTTTAAAAAAACCCTGTGTGCTTGTTTGGGGATTACTTTGCGCTGAGATTAGATTTTCTTAGAGATTCATCAGTGAGAAGCAGATTTCTACTGTGGTATTAAGATCAAGGCAGGCGGAATGTTTACTCCCTATATGTTTTTTTTTTTTTTTTTTTTTTTATTCTGTGGTAAAGGTAAACTGTGCATACCATGAGATGATGGAAATTAGAATCTAAGGCTGCAGCTGATGATCTGCACAGTTAAAAATGTCCATCTTTCTATATATGGAAAGATGGCCTAGTTGGTAGAGCATCCGCCTCACAACTGGGAGGTCGTGGGTTCAAATCCCAGCTGGGTCATACCAAAGACCATATAAAAATGGTACTTTCTGTCTTCTAGCTTGGTGCTCAGCATAATAGAATGGGGAAAAGTAAGTTAACGCACAGAGCTACCAGAGAACTGACCCCCCCCATTGTAGCTTTCACTACTCAGTAGCTGTGTGGCCTGGGGTCAGAGAAACGGAGATAAGCGCCGCCCCATACACCACATGGTGTCCCACATGCTGTGGAAGGGATTAATGTCCGTTTGTGTCTGTTTCATGTTATTTTGGGCTACATTGCAAGACCTTTTTATGGCAAAACTTGATTCACAGAAAACTAGCTTTGTTTCTTATTAGATTTAAATTAGAGATGCGCTGATCTGATATTTAGTATCAAGTATGATCCAAGCAAAATGACAGATTTGGTATCGGGGAGCAATAAATGAGAACCAATCCATTAAAACATTAACCAATAAATGCCTATTAAAACAGCTAACAATCTGTAAAGATCGTTCACTCCCTCTGCAGTGGGTGGGTCCTGAGATACAGGCCCCAGCCTGTGGGCAGGGACTGCACATCAAAGATGTAATGTTGCAGACAGGATGGTTGTTAATGACCATTTTTTTAAGATTTAAAAAAATGGATGGAAAAATAAGATATCATTGTAAGTAAAAACATTAAATATAAATGAATAAAATGGAAGACTTATAGACAAAAAACTGGTTTTATCTGTTCTGCATATTTAACTCTTCATAAAATCTTTCGTGACTTACAGAGTAAATGCTGTTTCAGCAGAAAAGATCTTTGTTGGTTTGCCCCAGTAGTGCTAAATTTTGTCTACTGGAGGATAAAAATGCTCAGACATAATTTGAAACAAGCAGGTTAAGATAAGATAAGATAAGATAAGCCTTTATTAGTCCCACAACGGGGAAATTCCAGGATTGCAACAGCACAGGGATAGCAACACTCAGAGCAACAATCAGAAGGCAAGAAAAAAAAAACAAAAAAAAAAACAAAAAAACAAGCAAGCAAGAGCAGCTAATATACATATGTACATATTACTATAAAATATATATATACACACACACACACACACACACACACAGACACACAGTGCAGAGCATTGTAGCTGGATGGAATAATATGTAGATATATAAAAACACAGTGCGGAGCATTGTAGCTAGATGGAATAAATATATAGATATATAAATATAAACACACCCAGTGCTGAGCATTGTAGCTAGATGGAATAAATATATAGATATATAAATATAAACACACCCAGTGCAGAGCATTGTAGCTAGATGGAATAAATATGTAAATATATAAACACACACAGTGCAGAGCATTGTTGCTAGGTGGGATGAAACAGCATAACCGTCTATTTAGTTATCCTACATGGTATGATTATGTGCCCATACATATTCTCACCCTCCATAGCGACCGGTATGTTCCTAGTTGTATGCCGGAGAGGACCATTGTGTAAGTCTATTGCATCTTTTGCATTAAAAAAAAACAAAAACAAAAAAAAAAAAACTATTAGTTTGTTACGTCTTTTTGCTATCTCTGCGAGCAGCCCTGCTTAGGTTGTACAGTCTGACAGCTGTTGGTAGGAAGGACCTACGAAACCTCTCGGTTGTGCACCTGGGATGATGTAGTCTGCTGCTAAATGAGCTCCTCAGTGCATCCAGTATGTCCTGCATAGGGTGGAACTCGGACTCCAGCAGAGATGACAGTTTAGCCACCGTCCTTCTCTCTCCTATCTCCTCCATCGGATCAAGGCGTTGCCCCAGGACAGAGCTAGCTTTCTTAATCAGTTTGTTCAGTCTCTTCCTATCGGCTGCAGTAATGCCACTGCCCCAGCAGACCACTCCAAAAGTGATGGCTGATGCCACCACCGTGTCATAGAATGACTTCAGCAGTGCCCCTTGTACACCAAAAGACCTGAGTCTCCTCAGCAGGAACAGCCTGCGCTGTCCTGGGGAGGAGTCATTGTTGGTGTTGTTGCTGTTGATGTAACCATCGTGCAGCTTTGGCTTGTGAAATTCGATGTTTGGACTGCTGTCATCTTTGATGTCTGCTTTGAGTTTTCCATCCGGGTTCATTATCCCATCTCCAGACATTCCCATGGATCCTGAAGAGGGCATACTGTAGCCTGGACCTTGTGCATTGGCCGTTGCTGACGTGTTGTTGCCTGTCGTCTGCGTGTAGGGAATGTTGCCCACTTGGCTTTGATAGTTGCCCTGCCTGTTGTGAACTGAGCTGGTAGACCCCGACATGCTACCTGCTGCTGCCTCTTGTGCCTTTCAGTTGGAGCTCCCCAAAGAAGGTGGACCCATGCCTGGCCCAGCCTGCTGGGGCATGCTCGGGGAGCTAGGACCCATGGGTGGGTACACCCTGTTCTGGCTGCCTGGCCCGTGACCTCGCCCTCCAGGTATTGGCTGGCCGGGCCCCTGGCCGTGCATGGGGCTTGTTGCGTTCATTCCCAAGCTGTTATTTATGCCAGGGCCAGGACCACTGTAGCTCGTGCTGGCTGCTCCACTGTAGTTTGGGGGCCGAGGGTAGTTGCCTTGGTGTCCATACTGAGGTCCTTGAGATCCATAGGGGCCTGCAGGTCCACTCTGAGAATATGGACCCATACCAGGATACATGGGGCCCCCAGGGGATGGGTGAGGGGATATGGGAGGCCCGGACTGGGGAGAGGTTAAAGAAGAGTTTCTGTCTGTCCAATGGTTGTGATGAGTTGAGCTGTTAATTATGTAGGACATTATTAACTTAGTCTAAAAAATATTTTTTATGTCTTCGTTCAGCTGTAATATAGTTGATATTTCTCCTCAGACATTTAATCAATTATAATTAGATGCTATAGAAAAAGACCGAACTATAACTTTATCTTAGCGCTGTGATGGAGGACAGATGTCTGGGACTGTCATTAGGGCTTCATATCAGACTTGTCAAAATCATACTGGATATACAGTAAACTCACATCTCTTATGAATTTTTCCTGATATTTTCAGAGTTAAGACTATGCTTTGCAA
The DNA here is from genome assembly GCA_020510985.1 of Pholidichthys leucotaenia. Lineage (NCBI taxonomy): Eukaryota > Metazoa > Chordata > Actinopteri > Cichliformes > Pholidichthyidae > Pholidichthys > Pholidichthys leucotaenia. Next base: position 374,144,361 of record CM035836.1, on the reverse strand, counting down.
TTCAGTGACTGATTTGTTTTTTTAAATGATAAAGTTTATAGGTGTTATTTGATATTAATGTCCATGATGCATATATTCTAATGATGGTTCTTAATGTTAATTAGTTGCATTACTGTTGCTGTTTTTGACATTAAAATTAACACAATGAGCTTTCTGCTGTTAACAATCTTACACTGATATATAAATGTTAGAGCTTATCATCTTCTATTATTATTTATATTAAATGGAGATAAATGTCAATTTATATGCTTGAAAAAATGTACAGTGGTATGAAAAAGTGTTTGCCCCCTTCCTGATTTCTCTTTTTTTTTTTTGTATGTTTGTCACACTTAAATGTTTCAGATCATCAAACAAATTTAAATCTTAGACAAAGGTAACACAATTAAACACAAAATGCAGTTTTTAAATGAAGGTATTTATTAAGGGTAAAAAAAAAATCCATCCATCCATCCATCCATCTTCTACCGCTTTTCCGGAGGTCCGGGTCGCGGAAGCAGCAGTTCAAGCAGAGAAGCCCAGACTTCCCTCTCCCCAGCCACCTGCTCCAGCTCTTCAGAGGGGATACCAAGGTGTTCCCAGACCAGCTGGGAGACATAGTCTCTCCACCGAGTCCTGGGTCTGCCCCGGGGTCTCCTCCCAGTGGGACGTACCTGAAACACCTCAAGTGAGAGGCGTCCAGGAGGCATCCTAATCAGATGCCCATACCACCTCAACTGACTCCTTTCAATGTGGAGGAGCAGCGGTTCTACTCTGAGCCTCTCCCGGATGACTGAGCTCCTCACCTTATCTCTGAGGGTGAGTCCAGCAATCCTACGGAGAAAGCTCATTTCAGCCGCTTGTATCCGCAATCTCGTTCTTCCGGTCATTACCCAAAGCTCGTGACCATAGGTGAGAGTAGGAACATAGATTGACTGGTAAATCGACAGCTTTGCCTTAGAACTAAGCTCCCTCTTCACCACAACAGACCGGTACAACGTCCGCATCACTGCAGATGCTGCTCCAATCTGTCTGTCGATCTCTCGCTCCATTTTCCCCTCACTCGTGAACAAGACCCCAAGATACTTAAACTCCTCCACTTGGGGCAGGAGCCTGTCCCCAACCCGGAGAGGACAATCCACCTTTTTCCGGCTGAGGACCATGGACTCGGACTTGGCGGTGCTGATTCTCATCCCAGCCGCTTCACACTCAGCGGCAAACCGTCCCAGCAAGAGCTGTAGGTCATTGCTGGATGAAGCCAACAGGACAACATCATTTGCAAACAACAGAGATGAGATCCTGTGGTCACCAAGCATGACACCCTCCATTCCCTGGCTGCGCCTAGAAATCCTGTCCATAAAAATTATGAACAGGATCGGTGACAAAGGGCAGCCCTGGCGGAGTCCAACTCTCACTGGGAATGACTCCGACCGAGTGTTGGCAATACGAACCAAACTCTCACAACGGTCGTACAGAGACCGAATAGCTCGTAACAACAAGCCCGATACCCCATACTCCCGAAGCACCCCCCACAAAAATTCACGAGGGACGCGGTCAAATGCCTTCTCCAAGTCCACAAAACGCATGTAAACTGGTTGGGCAAACTCCCACGAACCCTCAAGAATTCTCGAGAGGGTAAAGAGCTGGTCCGATGTGCCACGGCCAGGACGAAAACCACATTGCTCCTCCTGAATCCGAGGTTCGACCAACGGCCGGACTCTCCTCTCCAGTACCTTGGCATAGACCTTCCCAGGGAGGCTGAGGAGTGTGATCCCTCTAAAGTTGGAGCACACCCTCCGGTCCCCTTTTTTGAAGAGAGGAACCACCACCCCGGTTTGCCATGCCAAAGGCACTGCCCCCAACCTCCACGCAATGTTGCAGAGGCGTGTCAACCATGACAACCCAACAACATCCAGGGCCTTGAGGTATTCAGGGCGAATCTCGTCCACCCCCGGGGCCCGGCCACCAAGGAGATTTTTAACCACCTTGGCGACCTCAGCCCCTGTGATAGGCGAGTCATCCCCCTCGTCCCCAAACCCTGCTTCCTCTGTGGAAGGCGTATCAGTGGGATTGAGGAGATCCTCGAAGTATTCCTTCCACCGCCCGGACTGATCCCAAGCTTTCTAAAAAAAAAAATAATAAATCCAAACCTAGATGGCCCTGTGTGGAAAAAGTGATTGCCCCTTAACGTAATAACTGGTTGGGCCACCCTTAGCAGCAACAACTCCAGTCAAGTGTTTGCGATAACTGGTAATGAGTCTTTTACAGCACTGTGGAGGAATTTTGGCCCAGTCATCTTTGCAGAATTGTTGTAATTCAGCCACAGGCGAGGAAGGCGTCGGGACCGGACGGCATCAGCGCAAAGCTCCTCAAGTCCTGTGCAGACCAGCTGTGTGGGATTGTGGCGTACATCTTCAACCTGAGCCTGAAGCTGGGGAGGGTACCACAGCTGTGGAAAACATCTTGTGTGGTACCTGTACCAAAAACTTCCCACCCCAAAGACCTGAACAGCTACAGACCGGTGGCCTTGACGTCCCACTTGATGAAGACCCTGGAGAGACTGCTCCTTGCTCACCTCCGCCCCCTGGTGGGACCTGCGATGGATCCACTCCAGTTCGCCTACCAACATGGCATTGGGTGGAGGATGCGGTGATCTTCCTCCTTCACCGTTCTCTGTCCCACCTGGAGAAGCCCGGGAATGCGGTGAGGATCATGTTCTTTGACTTCTCCAGTGCTTTCAACACCATCCAACCGATGGTCCTGAAGGACAAGCTGCTGTGCGCAGGGGTGGACCAGCACCTGTCATCATGGATCCTGGACTACCTCACGAACCGGCCTCAGTTTGTGAGAACCCGGGACTGTGTGTCCGACACGATCATCGGTAGCACGGGGGCCCCCCAGGGAACGGTGTTGGCTCCCTTCCTGTTCACTCTTTATACTGCGGACTTCTCACACAACACAACACACTGCCATCTACAGAAGTTCTCTGATGACTCTGCGATCGTTGGCCTCATCTCCAACGGAGATGAAGCTGAGTACAGAGGGCTTATCCAGGACTTCGTGGACTGGTGCCATCGGAACTGCCTCCAGATCAACGCGAGGAAAACTAAGGAGCTGGTGGTGGACTGCCGCAGGCATGGACAACCCCTCACAGCACCAGCTAAATATATAGGGAACAGACATTGAGATGGTGACATCCTACAAGTACCTGGGTGTTCATCTGAACAATAAACTAGACTGGTCACACAATACTGACGCACTCTACAAGAAGGGGCAGCGCAGGCTGTTCCTACAGAGGAGACTCAGGTCTTTTGGTGTACAAGGGGCGCTGCTGAAGACATTCTATGACACGGTGGTGGCATCAGCCATCACTTTTGGAGTGGTCTGCTGGGGCAGTGGCATTACCGCAGCCGATAGGAAGAGACTGAACAAACTGATCAAGAAAGCTAGCTCTGTCCTGGGGCAGCGCCTTGACCCGGTGGAGGAGATGGGAGAGAGAAGGACGGTGGCTAAACTGTCATCTCTGCTGGAGTCCGAGTTCCACCCTATGCAGGACATACTGAATGCACTGAGGAGCTCATTTAGCAGCAGACTACATCATCCCAGGTGCACAACCGAGAGGTTTCGCAGGTCCTTCCTACCAACGGCTGTCAGACTGTACAACCTAAGCAGGGCTGCTCGCAGAGATAGCAAAAAGACGTAACAACCTAATGGTTTTTGAATGCAAAAGATGCAATAGACTTACACAATGGTCCCCTCCGGCATACAACTAGGAAAATACCGGTCGCTATGGAGGGTGAGAATATGTATGGGCACATAATCATACCATGTAGGATAACTAAGTAGACGGTTGTACTGTTTCATCCCATCTAGCAACAATGCTCTGCACTGTGTGTGTTTATATATTTACATATTTATTCCATCTACCTACAATGCTCCGCACTGTGTGTTTATATACTCATATATTTATTCCATCCAGCTACAATGCTCTGCACTGTGTGTCTGTGTGTGTATATATATATATATATATATATATATATATACAGTATATGTACATATGTATATTAGCTGCTCTTGCTTTTTATTGTTGCTCTGAGTGTTGCTATCCCTGTGCTGTTGCAGTCCTGGAATTTCCCCATTGTGGGACTAATAAAGGCTTATCTTATCTTATCTTACATTACATTGGAGGGTTTTTGAGCATGAACCGCCTCTTTAAGGTCATGCCACAGCATCTCAATCAGATTCAGGCCAGGACTTTGACTAGGCCACTTCAAAGACTTCATTTTGTTTTTCTTAAGCCATTCAGAGGTGGACTTGCTGTTGGTTTTTGGAACATTGTCCTGCTGCAGAACCCAAGTGCGCTTCAGCTTGAGGTCACAAACAGATGGCCGCATTTTCTCCTCCAGGATTTTTTTGGTAGACAGCAGAATTCACGGTTCCATTTACCACAGCAAGTCTTCCAGGTCCTGAAGCGGCAAAAAAGCACCAGACCATTACACTACCACCACCATATTTTACTGGTGGTATGATGTTCCTTTTCTGAAATGCTGTTACTTTTACGCTGGATGTAATGGGACACACACCTTCCAAGAAGTTCAACTTTTGTCTCATCAGTCCACAGAGTATTTTCCCAAAAGTCTTGGGGATCATCAAGATGTTTTCTGGCAAAACTTGAGACGAGCCTTTGTCTTTTTGCTCAGCAATGGTTTTTGTCTTGGAACTCTGCCATGCAGGTCATTTTTGCCCAGTCCCTTTCTTATGGTGGAGTCTGGAGTGAGGCCTGCAGTTCTTTGAATGTTGTTGTGGGATCTTTTGTGACCTCTTGGATGAGTTGTCGCTGCGCTCTTGGGGTAATTTTGGTCAGCCGGACACTCCTGGGAAGGTTCACCACTGTTTCATGTTTTTGCCATTTGTGGATAATGGCTCTCACTGTTGTTTGCTGGAGTCCCAAAGCTTTAGAAATAGCTTTATAACCTTTTCCAGATTGACAGATCTGTTACTTTGTTTCTCATTTGTTCCTGAATTTCTTTGGATAGCAGCATGATGTCTAGCTTTTGAGGATCTTTTGGTCTACTTCACTTTGTCAGGCAGGTCCTATTTAAGTGATTTCTTGATTGATAACAGGTGTGGCAGTAATCAGGCCTGGGTGTGGCTAGAGAAATTGAACTCAGCTTTCCCAAGATGTGATAAACTACAGTTAATTTATGTTTTAACGGGGGGGGGGGGTCACTTTTTCACACAGGACCATGTAGGTTTGAATTTTTTTATCCTTAATAATAAATAACTTCATTTAAAAACTGCATTTTGTGTTTACTTGTTATCTTTGTCAAATATTAAAATTTGTTTGATGATCTGAAACATTTAAGTGTGACAAATGTACAAAAAAATGAGAAATCAGGAAGGGGGCAAACACTTTTTCACACCACTGTAATATCTTATCTATTAAAAAAACTATTAAAAGTGCAGTTGTAAGAGTGTAGTTTTATGACTTTAGCATCTCCAACCTTAAACACTTTCAGAAATACATTGGAAAGGAGTACGCTGCATTTATTCAGGTCACAAGCTGCATGTCAGTTTTGTATCTTATCGGCTGATATCCAAATTTAAAAATATTGCATTGGATTGGGCATTATAAAAGCTGCATCCCGTTGCATACCTAATTTAAATTTTGTGCATTTAGTATATGTCTGTGTATTAACGGCAAATATAGATTACTTAAGAACTAATGGAGATGCTTCCAAAATGTTTTGTTTGTAACCATATGCTTCTCTTTTGTTTATACTGAATATTTAAACTGAAACAGTACTGGAGGTTTCATTTCAGTTCGCAAAGCAGTTGAGCATATCTGTAATAACATAAATTAGCCACAAGGTGGTGCCAGTGTGCAGTTTTAACCCTCTTGCTTAAAGGAAATGTGGTTGAAATTGCAGTTGTTTGTAATAGCTTTTTGATAAGTTTTTTTTAAAATGTTTATTGGCCTTAAAATGATAAGAGTGGTGATTAATGCCTTGTATCAATGCCTTTCCTCTGCAGGGCTTTGGTAATGTAGGTCTCCACTCAATGAGGTACCTACACAGGTTTGGGGCCAAGTGTGTGGGTATTGGTGAGATTGATGGAGCTATCTATAACCCAGACGGCATCGACCCCAAACAGCTTGAGGATTACAAACTGGTACAAACACTGAACTCCTTTATTCCACAAATCTTTGCTCAGATATTTCCCTGTGAAACCCTGTGTGCTTCTGCTCTCTTTGCAGCAACATGGCACTATTGTGGGCTTCCCTGGTGCCAAACCCTATGAAGGGAAAATTCTGGAAGCAGACTGCCACATCCTGATCCCTGCAGCTGGAGAAAAACAGCTCACACGTAACAATGCCCCCAGGATCAAGGCCAAGGTAACCACTTTATGTCACTCTTAACAATGGGCTTGGATGACTCATTGGTGGGCAGACATGGCAGGCGTTGTTAAGTGCGTTTATCTGTGTTTGTGTCAGATCATTGCTGAGGGTGCTAATGGTCCCACCACTCCAGATGCTGACAAGATCTTCTTGGAGAAGAACGTCATGGTTATTCCTGTAAGTGCACACAAATTTCTTTTTCCACCCAAATTTATATTTTTTCCTCTCTTCAGCTTAGTTCATGGGGAATAAAACAGATTATCTGCATGACAAAAATGTAATAAAGGCATGCATGGCTAATTGAAGCTGTATTATTTGTAGGAATTAAAATAAAATGATCCTTTATTAGTCCCACTATGGGTATTACTGCAGCAGAGGGATAGTAGTACTTGGTGCAATAATGAATAATAAAATGGGGCAAAAACAGTACATGCACAGTGCAAGAAGTTAAAAATAAGTAGAATAGTATTTACAGTACTAATAAACAGTTAAATTAAGTTATTGAGCAATATATATACAGTGGGGGGGGGGGGGAAGTATTAAGTCAGCCACCAATTGTGCAAGTTCTCCCACTTAAAAGATGATAGAGGTCTCCAATTTTCATCATAGGTATACCTCAATTATGAGAGACAAAATGAGGGGGAAAAAAAATCCAGAAAATCACATTGAAGGATTTTTAATGAATTAATTGGTAAATTCCTTGGTAAAATAAGTATTTGGTCACCTACAAACAAGCAAGATTTCTGGCTCTCACAGACCTGTAACTTCTTCTTTAAGAGGGTCCTCTGTCCTCCACTCGTTACCTGTATTAATGGCACCTGTTTGAACTCGTTGTCAGTATAAAAGATACCTGTCCACAACCTCAAACAGTCAGACTCCAAACTCCACTATGGCCAAGACCAAAGAGCTGTCAAAGGACACCAGAAACAAAATTGTAGCCCTGCACCAGGCTGGGAAGACTGAATCTGCAATAGGTAAGCAGCTTGGTGTGAAGAAATCAACTGTGGGAGCAATTATTAGAAAATGGAAGACATACAAGACCACTGATAATCTCCCTCGATCTGGGGCTCCATGCAAGATCTCACCCTGTGGGGTCAAAATGATCACGAGAACAGTGAGCAAAAATCCCATAACCACACGGGGGGGACCTAGTGAATGACCTGCAGAGAGCTGGGACCAAAGTAACAAAGGCTACCATCAGTAACACACTACGCCGCCAGGGACTCAAATCCTGCAGTGCCAGATGTGTCCCCGTGGTTAAGCCAGTACATGTCCAGGCCCATCTGAAGTTTGCTAGAGAGCATTTGGATGATCCAGAAGAGGATTGGGAGAATGTCATATGGTCAGATGAAACCAAAATAGAACTTTATTGTAAAAACTCAACTTGTCGTGTTTGGAGGAGAAAGAACGCCATACCTACTCTGAAGCATGGGGGTGGAAACATCATACTTTGGGGCTGTTTTTCTGCAAAGGGACCAGGATGACTGATCCATGTAAAGGAAAGAATGAATGGGGCCATGTATCGTGACATTTTGAGTGAAAGCCTCCTTCCATCAGCAAGGGCATTGAAGATGAAACGTGGCTGGGTCTTTCAGCATGACAGTGATCCCAAACACACCGCCCGGGCAACAGAGTGGCTTCGTAAGAAGCATTTCAAGGTCCTGGAGTGGCCTAGCCAGTCTCCAGATCTCAACCCCATAGAAAATCTTTGGAGGGAATTGAAAGTCCGTGTTGCCCAGCGACAGCCCCAAAACATCACTGCTCTAGAGGAGATCTGCATGGAGGAATGGGCCAAAATAGCAGCAACAGTGTGTGAAAACCTTGTGAAGACTTACAGAAAACGTTTGACCTCTGTCATTGCCAACAAAGGGTATATAACAAAGTATTGAGATGAACTTTTGTTATTGACCAAATACTTATTTTACCGAGGAATTTACCAATTAATTCATTAAAAATCCTTCAGTGGGATTTTCTGGATTTTTTTTTCTCATTTAGTCTCTCATAGTTGAGGTATACCTATGATGAAAATTGGAGACCTCTCTCATCTTTTAAGTGGGAGAACTTGCACAATTGGTGGCTGACTAAATACTTTTTTACCTTACCTTTAACTTTTTTCTTTTTTACCCTACTGTATATTAAAAGTATCTTTCACAGTTGAATGAGTAATGTCATTGCCACCTTTAATAATTAAGTGTATTGGAAAGGAACATTCCTTATTTGTACAAAGTAGATAATTGCAATTACATATAGTATTGCATTGGATATTTTATGATCTACTATCCAGTGAAAATGTGTTTGGTGTGACCAGATTTTTTAGAAAGACTGCAGTATGGTTGAATGCCAATTTCAGTGATTAATGTAAAATTTTCTGAACGATTAAGGTGGCACAAATAATAAGAGGGAAGACACTTTAAAAAGAAATTAAAAGTGTAATAATAAATTGGTTGGAAAGTGTTTCAACTTTTAAAATAAACAAACCAATTCTGTTGTTTTGCTTTCTTAAGCACCTTTACTTCTTGTGCTGATGCCCCGTTCTGAAGTGTATCTGTTGAATCAATTACACAAATGTTTGTTGTAGCATTTTATTTAACAGAGAAAGCGTTTTCGACAAATCTTGTCAAGATGTTTGACTTGTGCACATTTCCTACACAGGACATGTACCTTAATGCTGGTGGTGTGACTGTCTCTTATTTCGAGTGGCTGAAGAATCTCAACCATGTCAGTTATGGAAGACTGACCTTCAAATACGAGAGAGACTCAAACTACCATTTGCTCAGTGAGTACAAGACTGCAGTTTAAATCCTGTAACCTAAAACACTCCACCCAGAAACGGAACCATAAAATGCACCCTTATTGCCTATTTACATTTTTTTAAATGTAGTAATATTTTTTGTGATCCATTTCAAAGTTATACTAATGAGAAACAAAGTACTTGTCCTCTAAAATAGGCCTGTAACAATAAAAACTAAAATAAAATTGGCAGATGATACAGTTTTCCAGAAATTCTCATGATAATGATATTATCCCTGGCATCATGGAGACCATTTTATGCCTATGACAGTGTTATACTAGCAACAATTCATGTACATCTTTTAAGATAAATTAAGCCTTTATTAGTCTCACAGTGGGGAAATTCCAGGATTGCAGGAGTACTGGGATAGCAGCACTTTTTCAAAGGGCATTGTAGTTTTATTTATTAACACTATTAAACACTGGAATTAAAATGTGGAAAAATGTTTAAAATAACCTAAATAAATAAATGGCTGGACCTCTTTGGCTAGGACTCTGAGCGTGTGCTGTTTATCACGGTCGTCTGCATTGTTGGTCAAAGGCTCCTTTATTCCAGACTCTGGGGAAATGCAGGGCTCTGCATCTGACCGCAGTTTTATTCCCACTTGAAGAAAATTGAGTGGGATGGTTTTGTTTTTAATGCATTTTTATTTAGTTGTATTGACAATTTTTGTTGCAACTGTTTTCAAATATAGACGACCTATTGGTTTGATGACATTACAGGGCTCTCCTTGCTCATTTGGCTTCAATCCAAAATGTTCCCACACCAGAGCTTTGGAATTTGATTTTCCATTTATTCTTCCAAATTTCTGGAATTCTGCAGCCATCCGGAAATGTAGCCACAACTTGTTTTTAGCACAGCTGGGCTGAAACCCTGCTACTATTTACACACTGCCAAGGATGACCAACACGCGTAACTTTACGTCATCGATAAGCGTTGCTTGTTTATGAGTAGCGCATTGTCAGAGACGGCACAATAGAAAACAACAAACGCTTAAGTTTTGCGGACCTTATGGTTTATTTTGAGCCTTTTTCATGTTGCTCACACAGCCACTATGTTGTAAAATGACTGACAGTACAAACTGTCACACCAAGCATACATCATATGCATGTAGAGTAAAGGTGCTCATACATGAATAACTGACATTTCCATTCAAGCCAAATCTTAAGATTTTACAATGCGAAGCAATCACACTATTAAAAAGAAATAGTTTTAGGCTCAGTTGGGACAAACTTCATAGTGTGAGCAGACTGGCGTTGGCCCCTTCACTTTCTCTGGCTGTCCCTGCTGTGTGCATTAGTCTAACCTACCCAGAGAGGGTGCTGACAGGAGAGGAACCACCTGAAATGTTGGCTGATTATGTAAAGAAACGCACATGTAAACAACGATATCTCAAGAAACTCATCAAGTTCATGTTTTCTTATCATACGATTAATTGAGTTAGTAATTATCCTTACAGGCCTACTCTAAAACATTAGAAAAAAAAAACTTTTCTCATCAATTATTACTTGTTATAAATCTACCTTTTTTTTTTTTTTAAGCCCAAGAAGCCCAAAGGGGGATTATGTTACGGGGCAGTCCGCCCATCCGTCCCACTTCTGTGAAATCAACTCCTACAGTTTTGCTCCAAATGTTCTGAAACCTGGTACCAGGGTTTGATATACACTGATGATGCACATATTGCAGTTTGACTCTGATTGGATGATTTTTGCAGGAATTATAGACCTTGAGGCCAAGGTCAGAGGCCAGTTTTTCCCCTTAATCCTGTAAAGGCAATAACTACTGAATGAAGTGACGTAGGCTTTTCAAATCATTACCATACATACCTTGGATGGCTTACACCCTGACCTGATTAAGAGTTTGGGGTCAAAGGTCAAGGTTAACATTCCGTTTGCACTATTACTAGAGAACGAGTGAAGTTAGTCACCAAACTTGGTACTCAGGTTCACCCTGTGACCCTGAAATGCGACTGTGGTTTTGGGATCGTAAAGTCAAAGGTCAACATCGAAATGCCATATAACCTACTGTATATCTCAACAACAAAAAAAGCTAGGGTCACAAAACTTGCTGCACTGGTTTACCTTGGGATCCTGACCTACGACTATGGGTTGTATTCAACTATTTTTCTTGTATATTCATGGCTTATCATAATTTGGTTCTGCCTCATTATTAATTATATGGAAAGGTTGAAAGCTGCTGTCCTTTATTGACATATTAAGATCTTCAAAGAAAACAGAGGTAAGGAATATTGCAGTTGGATCAGCGTGATCTTGTTTTCCTCTTATTGCTGTATTTATTTTAGATCTCATTCCTCAACAACACTGTCTTCTAGTGACAGTTGTTGGAGTCTTTCCATGAGCAAATCGGCTTTTATTTTTTCAAATTGTTTCTCAAATTCCTCAAGGACTTCTTTTTTGCCTTGAAACAGAATCTTTCCACTCGGAAAAATGCTCACAGTGCCTCCATTAGGGAGCTCAAGTTTAAGTTTGTTTTCCATTTTTTTATGTTTGGTCTCAGGGTAGGCCTTTTTTATTGCAGCCTCCCAGCCAGCTGTACATAGGGTGTAGAAAATTAGGTTACATTTCTCACCAGTTAAATAGGTGTCCTTATAGAGGACTTCTGGGTTCTTAAACAGAGTTTCAATTTTGAATTTTTTCCGGTCTTTTTCTTTCATTTCTGCAGGATAGTCAAATGAACGTGCAGGCATCTATTAAAAAAAAATAAAATAAAAGGTTATTAAAACATGCCTATTAAAACTCAACAACAGCCGTGTACTTTGGAATTGTTTTATACCTTGTATTTCTCTTGGTGTTTTAAGGACTTGTTTCTGCTTTTTGTGGAGAGTTGTTTGTTTCCACCCTGCTGCTGGAGCCTTCAGGTTTTTTAACTGTGGAAAAAAAAGTGTGAGACGATGTTCAGTGTTACTGGTACCAGCAACTTTAGTATGTCAGGCAAGGGCAAGACTTAAAGCGTTCATTAACTGAAAAATGCTGTTTTTGTAGGTTTTAACCCTCTGAAATGCATCTATTGGTCATGTGATTATCAAAGGAAACAAAAATAATTTCTCTTTAAAAAAAAAAAAACAACCAAAAAAAAAAAAAAAACGGCCTTTTTGTAGTTTCTGTGTCCAATTGGCTATTTTGACTCTTCTGGATTTGCCTCAGGATGTCATAAAATGATAAATCCAGCCCAGCACCATCCCTGATACCTGCCCACTGCTCTATTATTGGCCAACCTAGTTGTCTGTCATGTAGCTAATAGTGCCATAAAAAAGTTTTTTTTACCAAGCTCGGTTTATATTGTTATTTTTTTTAGATTTCAGTCACCCAAATAGACATCACGGTTTCCACCTGGTTCTCTAGTTCACAGCTGATAATGTATCTCACATCATTCTGGCTTATTTTTTTTAATTAATTAAAATTAATAAAAATTAATTAATTAAATTAATTAATTAATTAAATCACCCTTATTGTCATTCAACCGTACAACCAATCATGTACAGTAGAACGAGATTGTGCTTTACCTGTCTACAGTGTCAATCACACACACCCCAGTGCAGAATCAGAGGGCCGCTGCCATGCAAGGCGCCGCCACAGATTTCCCTCCTCCATTCCATTATTGCTGAGCACCAAGCTGGATGGCAGGAAGTTCCACTTTTATATGGTCTTTGGCATGACCCGGCCAGGATTTGAACCCTTGCCTCCCGGGTGTGGGGCGGATGCTCTACCAACTGAGCCACCACTCCGGTTTGTTATGTTTTCCTGTGATGCTGCATTAACCAGTGTTGGTTTAACTGTTGATCCGGCTGGTTTTGATTGCTATTTTCTATAAATTCTATTCATCCCCACTGGAATCCTTGTTCATCTAAAACACTTGACCATGTACGTCATTTTTAGTGGTTATTTTAGCCTATTTTCTTCTCCATCTACACACGTGGACAAAATTGTTTGTACCCCTCTGTTAATGAAAGAAAAACCCACAATGGTCACAGAAATAACTTGAATCTGACAAAAGTGGTAATGAATGAAAATTAACCATTGAAAATCAGACAATGCTTTTGAATTGTGGTTCAACAGAATTGTTTTAAAAAAACAAACTCATGAAACAGGCCTGGACAAAAATGATGGTACCCTTAACTTAATATTTTGTTGCACAAACTTTTGAGGCAATCACTGCAATCAAACGATTTCTGTAACTGTCAATGAGACTTCTGCACCTCTCAGCAAGTATTTTGGCCCACTCCTCATGAGCAAACTGCTCCAGTTGTCTCAGGTTTGAAGGGTGCCTTCTCCAGACGGCATGTTTCAGCTCCTTCCACAGATGTTCAATAGGATTTGGATCAGGGCTCATAGAAGGCCACTTTAGAATAGTCCAATGTTTCACTCGTAGCCATTCTTGGGTGTTTTTAGCTGTGTGTTTTGGGTCATTATCCTGTTGCAAGACCCATGACCTGTGACTGAGACCAAGCTGTCTGACACTGGGCAGCACATTTCTCTCTAGAATACCTTGATAGTCTTGAGATTTTATTGTACCCTGCACAGATTCAAGACACCCTGTGCCAGATGCAGCAAAACAGCCCCAGAACATAACAGAACCTCCTCCATGTTTCACAGTAGGGACAGTGTTCTTTTCTTGGTATGCTTCATTTTTGCGTCTGTGAACATAGAGCTGATGTGCCTTGCCAAAAAGTTCCAGTTTTGTCTCGTCTGTGCATAGGACATTCTCCCAGAAGCTTTGTGGCTTGTCAACATGCAGTTTGGCAAATTCCAGTCTGTTTTTTTATGATTTGTTTTCAACAGTGGTGTCCTCCTTGATTCTCTCCCATGAAGTCCACTTTGGCTCAAACAACGATGGATGGTGCGATCTGACACTGATGTACCTTGACCTTGGAGTTCACCATGAATGTGTTTAGAGGTTGTTCTGGGCTCTTTTGTTACCATTCGTATTATCCGTCTCTTCCATTTTTCATCAAGTTTCCTCCTGCGGCCACGTCCTGGGAGGTTGGCTACAGTCCCGTGGATCTTAAATTTCTGAATAATATGTGCAACTGTAGTCACAGGAACATCAAGCTGCTTGGAGATGGTCTTATAGCCTTTACCTTTAACATGCTTGTCTATAATTTTCTTTCTAATCTCCTGAGACAACTCTCTCCTTTGCTTCCTCTGGTCCATGTTTAGTGTGGTACACACCATGTCACCAAACAGCACAGTAACAACTTGTTACCTTTTAAATAGGCCGACTGACTGATTACAAGTTTGTAGACACCTGTGATGTTAGATTACACATCTTGGTTGAACATGTCTCTATGGTCACATTATTTTCAATCTTTTCTAGGGGTACCATCATTTTTGTCCAGGCCTGTTTCATGAGTTTGTTTTTTAAAGTAATTCTGTTGAACCACAATTCAAAAGCATTGTCTGATTTTCATTGGTTAATTTTTATAGAATTTTTATTTATTACCACTTTTGTCAGATTCAAGTTATTTCTGTGACCATTGTGGGTTTTTCTTTCATTAACAGAGGGGTACCAACAATTTTGTCCATGTGTGTATAACCGGGACCTAAGGCGGCTAGCCGAAGCTAGCAGTTTAGCCAGTCATTCACAAATGTTTCTGTTTTTATTGTACTAGAGTTGGTCATATCCTGTCTACCACTGAAACCACACACTCCTGGGCACCGGTGATGCATTATCTTATTCCTTCTCCATCTTCTACCGCTTTTCCGGAGGTCCGGGTCGCGGAGGCAGCAGTTCAAGCAGAGAAGCCCAGGCTTCCCTCTCCCCAGCCACCTGCTCCAGCTCTTCAGAGGGGATACCAAGGCGTTCCCAGACTAGCTGGGAGACATAGTCTCTCCACCGAGTCCTGGGTCTGCCCCGGGGTCTCCTCCCAGTGGGACGTGCCTGAAACACCTCAAATGGGAGGCGTCCAGGAGGCATCCTAATCAGATGCCCATACCACCTCAACTGACTCCTTTCAATGTGGAGGAGCAGCGGTTCTACTCTGAGCCTCTCCCGGATGACTGAGCTCCTCACCCTATCTCTGAGGGTGAGTCCAGCAATCCTACGGAGAAAGCTCATTTCAGCCGCTTGTATCCGCGATCTCGTTCTTTCGGTCATTACCCAAAGCTCGTGACCATAGGTGAGAGTAGGAACGTAGATTGACTGGTAAATCGACAGCTTTGCCTTAGAACTAAGCTCCCTCTTCACCACAACAGACCGGTACAACGTCCGCATCACTGCAGATGCTGCTCCAATCCGTCTGTTGATCTCTCGCTCCATTTTCCCCTCACTCGTGAACAAGACCCCAAGATACTTAAACTCCTCCACTTGGGGCAGGAGCCTGTCCCCAACCCGGAGAGGACAATCCACCTTTTTCCGGCTGAGGACCATGGACTCGGACTTGGAGGTGCTGATTCTCATCCCAGCCGCTTCACACTCAGCGGCAAACCGTCCCAGCAAGAGCTGTAGGTCATTGCTGGATGAAGCCAACAGGACAACATCATCTGCAAACAACAGAGATGAGATCCTGTGGTCACCAAGCATGACACCCTCCATTCCCTGGCTGCGCCTAGAAATCCTGTCCATAAAAATTATGAACAGGACCGGTGACAAAGGGCAGCCCTGGCGGAGTCCAACTCTCACTGGGAATGACTCCGACCGAGTGTTGGCAATGCGAACTAAACTCTCACAACGGTCGTACAGAGACCGAATAGCTCGTAACAACAAGCCCGATACCCCATACTCCCGAAGCACCCCCCACAAAAATCCACGAGGGACAAGGTCAAATGCCTTCTCCAAGTCCACAAAACACATGTAAACTGGTTGGGCAAACTCCCACGAACCCTCAAGAATTCTCGAGAGGGTAAAGAGCTGGTCCGATGTGCCACGGCCAGGACGAAAACCACATTGCTCCTCCTGAATCCGAGGTTCGACCAACGGCCGGACTCTCCTCTCCAGTACCTTGGCATAGACCTTCCCAGGGAGGCTGAGGAGTGTGATCCCTCTAAAGTTGGAGCACACCCTCCGGTCCCCTTTTTTGAAGAGAGGAACCACCACCCCGGTTTGCCATGCCAAAGGCACTGCCCCCGACCTCCACGCAATGTTGCAGAGGCGTGTCAACCATGACAACCCAACAACATCCAGGGCCTTGAGGTACTCGGGGCGAATCTCGTCCACCCCCGGGGCCCGGCCACCAAGGAGATTTTTAACCACCTTGGCGACCTCAGCCCCTGTGATAGGCGAGTCATCCCCCTCGTCCCCAAACCCTGCTTCCTCTGTGGAAGGCGTATCAGTGGGATTGAGGAGATCCTCGAAGTATTCCTTCCACCGCCCGACGATATCCCCAGTTGAAGTCAACAGTGTCCCATCCGCACCATACACAGTGTGGACGGGGAGCTGCTTTCCCCTCCTGAGCCGCCGAACAGTTTGCCAGAATCTCTTTGAAGCCGACCGAAAGTCTTGTTCCATGGCCTCACCGAACTCCTCCCATACCCGGGTTTTTGCTTCAGCAACCACCCGAGCTGCACTCCGCTTGGCCTGCCGGTACACCTCAGCTGCTTCGGGAGTCCCACAAGCCAACCAAGCTTGATAGGACTCCTTCTTCAGCTTAATGGCCCCCCTCACCACTGGTGTCCACCACTTGGTTCGGGGGTTGCCACCACGAGATGCACCGACCACCTTGCGGCTGCAGCTCTGGGCTGCCGCTTCAACAACAGAGGTGGAGAACATGGCCCATTCAGACTCCATGTCTCCAGACTCCCTCGGAATGTGGTTGAAGTTCTTCCGGAGGTGGGAGTTGAAGACCTCCCGGACAGGAGCCTCAGCCAGACGCTCCCAGCACACCCTCACTATACGTTTGGGTCTACCAGGTCTGAATGGCTTCCTCCCCTGCCATCGGATCCAACTCACCACCAGGTGGTGATCAGTTGACAGCTCTGCACCTCTCTTTACTCGGGTGTCCAAGACATACGGTCGCAGGTCTGATGATACGATAACAAAATCGATCATCGACCTGCGGCCTAGGGTGTCCTGGTGCCAGGTGCACATATGGACACCCTTATGCTTGAACATGGTGTTCGTTATAGACAGACTGTGGTTAGCACAGAAGTCCAATAACTGAACACCACTCGGGTTCAGATCGGGCAGGCCGTTCCTCCCAATCACCCCCCTCCAGGTTTCACTGTCGTTGCCCACGTGCGCATTGAAGTCCCCCAGTAGGACAATGGAGTCTCCAGGAGGAGCACCCTCCAGCACCCCAGTCACAGACTCCAAAAAGGGTGGGTACTCTGAAACATCATTTGGTGCATAGGCACAAATGATGGTCAGGACCCGTTTCCCAACCCGAAGGCGCAGGGAAGCAACCCTTTCGTCCACCGGGGAAAACTCCAATATAGAGGCAGCAAGGTGGGGCGATACAAGAATACCTACCCCTGCTCGTCGCCTCTCGCCCGGGGCAACTCCAGAAAAGGCCAAGCTCCAGCCCCTCTCCAGGAGACTGGTTCCGGAACCGGAGCTGTGTGTTGAGGTGAGGCCGACTATATCTAGCCGGTATCGCTCAATCTCGTACACCAGCTCAGGCTCCTTCCCCACCAGAGAGGTGACATTCCACGTACCAAATTATTCCTTCTTTGAGACAAATTTATGTGAAGTGGCTCAGGCTTTCTTCTGTGCTAGGAGCTAGTTAGCAATAGTGACATATGAGAGAGGGTGGAGTTAAACAGCGCTCTTAGAGCATTTAAAGAGACATTTTGACAAAGGCTGCAAAAGATGGTTTGCAAATGATGCTGCAACATGTTACAAACATTTCATTAAGACCTGTGGGAGCTGTTGTGGTGGGTTTTCTCCAGTCCTTGCTAGAAGAATTTCTCAGAGAAAAACTGTACAGGAGACTGTTCTTATAAAAATCTAGATTTATTTAAATGATGAAAGGCAGCAAGCACAGATGGAACAGGTTCCCCTGTCCTTGGGCATCAGAAGACCCCAAACAATGACAATACAGAAGTTGTATAGGAAAATGGGCATTCTGACTGAACTCAGCTTCACAATGTCACAGTGTAACATGATCAGGCTGAGCATACACACTCCCACATCTGGAATCTGTTATCCAGTGTTATGTACTGGACTAGGCGTCAAACAGTCTGGATAAACACATGATATAAGGACATTACGTGTCATAGTGACCCAGCAATATTATTTCATTCTCCGACACAGTATTAAAGTTATCCTAAAATACACTACTCACAAAAAGTTAGGGCTATTTGGCTTTCGGGTGAAATTTATGGAAAATGTAAAAAAGTTCACTGTAGTGTGAACTTTTTTTTTGTCTCCAACATCGTTGGCGGCCATCATTTCTGCTCAATGTGAATCGACTTTCATCAGAGAACAGCACTGAGGCCCACTGGTCCCTTGTCCAATGTAGATGATGCCTGTGCCTGGTGAAGAAGTCAAATATCCCTAACTTTTTATGAGTAGTGTATTCATGACACTACTCACAAAAAGTTAGGGGTATTTGGCTTTTGGGTGAAATTTCAGGATGTACCTAAAACGCACTATAACCTTTACAGGTGAACTTAATTTGACCTTCTCTAACCTTTTGAATGCACATGTCCGACTGTTCAATGTTTCAGTACTTTTTGCATAACGTACTGTTCTGTAACAAGGTGTTTAATGGCAAAATTAACAGCAGGTGTTTGATCCAAGAATCGACCAATACATTTTCTGGTTCAATTAGAATTGGTATTTAAACAGCCCTCTTCATCATGCTGTTCACATTTTGACATCATGAGACTAAGACGACACCTAACAATTGATCAACAGTACCTCACCATTGTGAGGCTTCAAACAGGATGTTCTCAGAGGGAAGTGGTGCCTGAGCTTAGGAGAAACAGGGTGGTAAAACAAATAACAGTCAAAAAGTATCGACTACCTGTATCGAAGTATTGATACCTAGTGGCCGTGTGTGGAATGGTGAGGGCACTACATCAGAATAATAACAGTGGTAGAAGTGAAAATTTTTATTCAGAAAAAAATATGTAATTATTATTAACACCTCCATACTCAGGGATGCACACCCTCGTACCCTCAGGAAAACACGTTTAAAATCTGAGGCCAGTCTGACAAACTGTTCAAGAGATATGCGTGGAACAGACAGACAGAGACACACACACACACACACACACACACACACACACACACACACACACACACACACACACACACAGATTTGCTGCCTTTATAGATGGATTTCACCCGAAGGCCAAATATTCCTTTTTGTGACTAGTGTATATTTAACATTAAAGGGTACCCACTTCAGAAATCAACCACACTTTCAAAATGT
This sequence comes from Pholidichthys leucotaenia, assembly GCA_020510985.1. Taxonomy (NCBI): domain Eukaryota; kingdom Metazoa; phylum Chordata; class Actinopteri; order Cichliformes; family Pholidichthyidae; genus Pholidichthys; species Pholidichthys leucotaenia. The sequence continues at coordinate 374,124,864 of CM035836.1, read as the reverse complement.
AGATAAAGTGCATTCAGTGACTGACCCCTTTAAATCTAACTTAGAAAAAAACTGAGTTAATCAAGTCATAGAGTCCACTGACCTGTGAGGACGAGGACATCTTTTTTTGTTGTTGTTGTTTTTGATGTTTAAATGTGGCCATCTGTTTATTCATTTCAAATTTTATCTGTATTTAGCAGTTATGGAAATATTACACATTCATTCATATTACATGTTCATATTAGATTTTTTGATCAGAATAATTTTACTTTTCCTCATTCATGTCTAATCTTAAGGTTGTAGCTTGCAAAGGATTGCATTTTTGGCTCAGAAGCTTTAGTAAACCATCTTATTATTATTATTATTATTATTATAATAATATTTATAAATTAAGTGATCTCCCAGGGAACAGAAAAGCACCTTCTCTTCTTTGTAGCAGTACAAATATTCAAGTCACCTTAGATCATGTGACTCTAGTCAAGTGTTGCATCATAATTAACAAGCCAAAGCCAGCTTGAATCTTGTCTGCATCAGTCTATCAAGTCTCATGGCCTCAAATTGGCAACCTCTAAATCACAAAGGAAAATTGAACTTTCACAAAAAATATTTTCCATTTTCTTTCCTGTTCCCATGTAGCTAATCATAAATAGAATCATATTTCTCCATGTTTGGTGAAATGGGGAAAAAATGCTTGATCTGAACTTGTTCAACTACCAGACATGTGACTAATTATTTTTTTCTGGTGTTGTCTTTTCTAGTGTCTGTGCAGGAAAGCTTAGAGAGGAAGTTTGGCAAACAGGGCGGACCCATTCCCGTCGTACCCACTGCTGACTTCCAGGCCAGAGTGGCTGTGAGTAACATTTGTTGTTAATTTTGTGTCTGGGGACACGCTGGTGACTAAAATTATTCAACTTCTGTGTCTAATTAAAAAAAATGGGAACAATGAGTCTGATTTGAAGTTGGGAAGAATCTGTTGGTATTTACCAAAATCCCGCTGTACACCTGTTCTTCTGGATCAACAATAGATAATCCAAGGTTAAATGGAATCAGATTAAGATATTCCTGCTTAAAGAAGTTTGAACTGCAGTTAGGTTCCTGTACTTACGGTAAATCTTCTTCACAGGGCGCCTCTGAGAAGGATATTGTTCACTCTGGGTTGGCCTACACCATGGAACGATCTGCCCGGGTAAGTGAAGATAATTCTGTCTGTTTTCAGGTGAACAGGGACTGTGGAGGCCAGTGAATGGAGAAAATAAGTAAAAATCAAATTTAAATGAAAAGCAATACAGACATAGTTGAGGTGTGTCCCAGTTCACCCCTCTGTTTTACACATTCCCCACGAATGCATAAAACGGAGGGTAGGGGAAGGCGTGAATTGGGACGCACCCTTAATCTATGGTGCAGCAGGAGTGTTTTATCTGTATCAAGACAGACTTTTACATGATACATTTTTAGACGAGATTCTTTGTCATCATAAAAATTATTACTATAACAGTTGTGGTTCTCTTAAAAGTAAATGTCATTCTCTTGTAAGTAAATACACAATTTATTAAAGAAAAAACCCTCCTCACCTTATTTTGTGGCCAGTTTTCTGTGTGGAGTAGTCTTTTTTTTTTTCCTTTTCCTGTTTGCGATCCCTCACTTTGTGTTGTCCAGCATACAGACAAAAGCCAGATGGCAGAAAGGCAAGAAGTCTTCTGTTTAAGTGGATTTTGATTATGCAATATGAGCTGAGGCAATTTCCAGGAGCAGTTGAACAACAGTGCAAGAATCCTCTGGTTCTTTCTTACTCAAAACAGCACCTCCCCTTTTAGGAGTGCCCTCATTTTTTTTCCTTCTTTTTGGGAAGCATTTTAGTAGAAAAGATTCCACTCAACATCCTATTACTCAGCAACCTGTGTTCACATTACAAAGTGAACAAAAATGCTTTGCTCTCAGACAAACATCTGTGTCTTTAAGGGCCCACTCACATTGGTGCTAAGGGATTGTTCTGTGCCTGGTGAAATGTCCCTCTACTCTTCTGTCTGCCGGTGGAATGCACTGGACCACACTTTCATTGTTTTTTTTGTTTTGTTTTTTTTAAGCATGGTTCCTAGACTTCCTTAAGGAGTCCCTGACTTTTTTATAGTAGGATTGCAGCTTCTTCACCTTATCTTGAGACTGTGAATAAACATTTGCATTTGTTCCATTCCTGAGACCATCTCTACTAACCGTTCCAAAGCTGAGGAAATGTTCCAATCTGCAGAACAGTAGGGAGGGATCATATTAAACATTCCAGACTTTGGGGGTCACTTCCTCAGTCAATATGGTACGGACAATAGAGTGTGTGTGGGCCCTGAGACTGAATGCACAAAACAGTTGTTGCTTTTGTGTATCTCAAGCATGTTTTCTTAATGGTGTGTATCCCACAGTAATGAAGACTGATGGGTGTTGTTCAGGGCTGTACAGTGAGACATGTATTTAGTTAGCATGTGCTATAAGAAAACTGCTCTGTGCTACGAATGATTTTTAGCTCATTTCGGTGACACTGAAAGGAGCTAATTTGACGACGTGGCATCTGTTCGTCTGTCTGTCCACTCGTCAGTCCACATTTCACAAGAATTGCTGCTACTGAGGCATTTGCCACGATGGTCACAAAACTCAGTGATCCTCAGGTGGGTCTGCATCCAAGATGTGCTCAAGGTCAAAGGTCAGGAGAGTTGGACATTTATGATTTGTCAAAAAACATTACTCCTCCTAGGCCATGGACCATGACCTTAAGCACATGCTAGATGGGTCTATATCTAGACTGTGCCTAAGGTCATAGTTAACGGTCAGGAGATCTGAACAGTTTGGGAGTGATTTCTTCAGGCTGGAATGAGCTACACCGTCACTGATGGTCTGGTTTTGTTATAGCACAGATGAGAGTGACAGAGCCGATGTGTATAGCTGTGTGTGACAGAAGAATGTCAATCAATAGTGCATCACTTAAAGTAGAACTGAACCCACCTTTTGGTGCAAAAAGTAGAATAGCAGATTAATTCCTTATTACCTATTGTATTTTTCAACACATAAAAGAAATTTTTAGGCCGTGCGATGGCCAAGCTATAAGCCGATAAACTTTTGCCTCTGGCTGGCAGTGCCAAACAAACCGGAAGTAGTGCAGACGACGCTGCGTGACGTCACGAGTGTGATCCCTAAACAAAACAACAATGGCAGATGATAGCAGTTCCAGCAGTCAAGAAAACCAGAGTTTTCAGAGTGAAGAGGCATTCAGGATCGGTGACGAGACAGAGGAGGATGCAGGAGTGTGGCAGGTGGCAGGCGTGCACAAGGGCGAGCCCGGGAGACAGAGACCTAATGCACCTGTGACAGCAGCTGGCAGACGGCGATGCAGAGGCGAGGTCTGTCGCCGGGGAATACAGTGATCCCTCACTTATCGCGTTTAATGGGGACCAGAACCGACCGCGAAAAGTGGAAAAACCGCGAAGTAGCGTCACCCCCCCCCCCCCCAAGGGCGTCACAAGCACTATTTTGCACAAAAAGGCACAAGAGAATAGCGAAAAGTGCCACTAAGCAACACGAGCGATAAAGAACAATGAATGCGGTCTTCCTTCGCTGGGTATGTGCGCTCTGCAGGGAGAGAAGCTGGGTAAAACGTCTCGGCCAATCAGCTTGCGAGATTCCCGAGCGGTGAAGAGGGGGCCGAGAGGAGTGGAGCGGTGGTCAGAGAGGTGGATTTTGAGTTGTGCGGGCTCTCCGTGTTGATACCTGATGTTCTAGAACATTACTTTAAGTACTTGGTAGTCTTATATTTTTTGGGGGGTGGGGGTGCCTTAGCTTAGCTGTTAGCATGGGTGCTAGCTCTCCTTCTCTGGTCAGCTCAGTGTGTCAAATGTTTAATTATATACTGTTTGAGGAGTTTTCTCTGATGGGATTTTCCCAAATGCATGTACAGTGGTGTGAAAAAGTGTTTGCCCCCTTCCTGAGTTCTCTTTTTTTGTATGTTGGTCACACTTAAATATTTCAGATCATCAAACAGATTGAAATATTAGACAAAGATAACACAAGTAAACACAAAATTCAGTTTTTAAATGAAGGTGTTTATTATTAAGGGTAAAAAAAATCCAAACCTACTTCGCCTTGTGTGGAAAAAGTGATTGCCCCCGTTAAAACATAAATTAACTGTGGTTTATCACATCTTTGGAAAGCTGAGTTCAATTTCTCTAGCCACATCCAGGCCTGATTACTGCCACACCTGTTATCAATCAAGAAATCACTTAAATAGGACCTACCTGACAAAGTGAAGTAGACCAAAAGATCCTCAAAAGGTAGACATCATGCTGCAATCCAAATAAATTCAGGAACAAATTAGAAACAAAGTAACTGAGATCTATCAGTCTGGAAAAGGTTATAAAGCCATTTCTAAAGCTTTGGGACTCCAGTGAAACGCAGTGAGAGCCATTATCCACAAATGGTGAAAACATGGAACAGTGGTGAACCTTCCCAGGAGTGTCCGGCCGACCAAAATTACCCCAAGAACGCAGTGATGACTCATCCAAGAGGTCACAAAAGACCCCACAACAACATCCAAAGAACTGCAGGCCTCATTTGCCTCAGTTAAGGTCAGTGTTCATGACTCCGCCATAAGAAAAAGACCTGCATGGCAGAGTTCCAAGACAAAAACCACTACTGAGCAAAAAGAAGATTAAGGCTCGTCTCAGTTTTGCCAGAAAACATTTTGATGATCCCCAAGATTTTTGGGAAAATACTCTGTGAACTGATGAGACAAAAGTTGAACTTTTTGGAAGGTGTGTGTCCCATTACTTCTGGCTTAAAAGTAACACAGCATTTCAGAAAAGGAACATCATACCAACAGTAAAATATGGTGGTGGTAGTGTGATGGTCTGGGGCTGTTTTGCTGCTTCAGGACCTGGAAGACTTGGTGTGGTGAATGGAACCATGAATTCTGGTGTCTACCAAAAAAATCCTGAAGGAGAATGTCTGGCCATCTGTTTGTGACCTCAAGCTGAAGCGCACTTGGGTTGTGCAGCAGGACTATGATCCAGAACACACCAGCAAGTCCACCTCTGAATGGCTTAAGAAAAACAAATGAAGACTTTGGAGTGGCCTAATCAAAGTCCTGACCTGAATCCGATTGAGATGCTGTGGCATGACCTTAAAAAGGTGGTTCATGCTTGAAAACCCTCCAATGCGGCTAAATTACAATTCTGTAAAGATGAGTGGGCCAAAATTTCTCCACAGCACTGTAAAAGACTTATTGCCAGTTATTGCAAATGCTTGATTGCAGTTGTTGCTGCTAAGGATGGCCTAACTAGTTATTAGGTTTAGGGGGCAATCATTTTTTCACACAGGGCCATGTACGTTTGGATTTTTTTTTATCCTTAATAAGAAATACCTTCATTTAAAAACTGCATTTTGTGTTTACTTGTGTTATCTTCCATCCATCCATCCATCCATCCTTCTTCTACCGCTTTTCTGGAGGTCCGGGTTGCGGAGGCAGCAGTTCAGGCAGAGAAGCCCAGACTTCCCTCTCCCCAGCCACCTGCTCCAGTTCTTCAGAAAGGATACCAGGGCATTCCCAGACCAGCTGGGAGACATAGTCACTCCAGCGAGTCTTGGGTCTGCCCTGGGGTCTCCTCCCAGGGGGATGTGCCCGAAACACCTCAAGAGGGAGGCGTCCAGGAGGCATCCTGATCAGATGCCCATACCACCTCAACTGGCTCCTTTCAGTGTGGAGGAGCAGTGGTTCTACTCTGAGCCTCTCTTGGATGACTGAGCTCCTCACCCTACCTCTGAGGGTGAGTCCAGCGATCCTATGAAGAAGGCTTATTTCAGCCGCTTGTGTCCGCGATCTCGTTCTTTCAGTCATTACCCAAAGCTCATGGCCACAGGTGAGGGCAGGAATGTAGATTGACTGGTAAATCGACAGCTTTGCCTTAGAGCTCAGCTCCCTCTTCACCACAGCAGACCGGTACAACATCTGCATCACTGCAGATGCTGCGCCGATCCGTCTGTCAATCTCTCACTCCATTCTCCCCTCACTCGTGAATAAGACCGCAAGATACTTAAACTCCTGCACTTGGGGCAGGAGCCTGTCCCCAACCCGGAGAGGACAATCCACCTTTTTCTGGCTGAGGGCCATGGACTCGGACTTGAAGGTACTGATTCTCATCCCAGCTGCTTCACACTCAGCGGCAAACCGCCCAAGTAAGAATTGTAGGTCATTGCTGGATGAAGCCAGCAGGACAACATCATCTGCAAACAACAGAGATGAGACCCTGTGGTCACCAAGCATTACACCCTCTGTTCCCTGGCTGCGCCTAGAAATCCTGTCCATAAAAATTATGAACAGGATCGGTGACAAAGGGCAGCCCTGGCGGAGTCCATCTCTCACTGGGAATGAGTCCGATCGAGTGTTGGCAATACGAACCAAACTCTCGTAACGGTCGTACAGAGACCAAATAGCTCGTAACAACGAGCCCGATACCCCATACTCCCGACGTGCCCCCCACAAAAAAACACGACGGACGCGGTCGAATGCCTTCTCCAAGTCCACAAAACACATGTAAACTGGTTAGGCAAACTCCCACGAACCCTCGAGGATTGTTGAGAGGGTAAAGAGCTGGTCCGATGTGCCATGGCCAGGATGAAAACCACATTGCTCCTCCTGAATCCGAGGTTCGACCAACAGCCAGACTCTCCTCTCCAGTACCTTGGCATAGACCTTCCCAGGGAGGTCGAGGAGTGTGATCCCTCTAAAGATGGAGCACTCCCTCTGGTCCCCTTTTTTTGAAGAGAGGAACCACCACCCCGGTTTGCCATGTCAAAGGCACTGCCCCCAACCTCCACGCAATGTTGCAGAGACGTGTCAACCATGACAGCCCTACAACATCTAGGGCCTTGAGGTACTCGGGGCGAATCTTGTCAACCCCCAGGGCCCGGCCACCAAAGAGATTGTTAACCATCTTGGCGACCTCGGCCCCTGTGATAGGCGAGTCGTCCCCCTCGTCCACAAGCCCTGCTTCCTCTGTGGAAGGCGTATCAGTGGAATTGAAGAGATCCTCGAAGTATTCCTTCCACCACCCGACGATATCCCCATTCGAAGTCAACAGCACCCCATCCACACCATACAGAGTGTGGACAGGAAGCTGCTTCCCCCTCCTGAGCCGTCGGACAGTTTGCCAGAATCTCTTTGAGGCCGACCAAAAGTCTTGTTCCATGGCCTCACCGAACTCCTCCCATACCCGAGTTTTTGCTTCAGCAACCACCTGAGCTGCACTCCACTTGGCCTGCCGGTACACCTCAGCTGCTTCGGGAGTCCCACAAGCCAACTGAGCCTGATAGGACTCCTTCTTCAGCTTAATGGCCCCCCTCACCACTGGTGTCCACCATTTGGTTCGGGGGTTGCCACCACGAAATGCCCCAACGACCTTGCGGCTGCAGCTCTGGGCTGCTGCTTCAACAATGGAGGTGGAGAACATGGCCCATTCAGACTCCATGTCTCCAGACTCCCTCGGAATGTGCGTTGAGGTTCTTCTGGAGGTGGGACTTGAAGACCTCCTGGACAGGGGCCTCAGCCAGATGTTCCCAGCACACCCTCACTATACGTTTGGGTCTACCAGGTCTGAATGGCATCCTCCCCTGCCATCGGATCCAACTCGCCACTAGGTGGTGATCAGTTGACAGCTCTGCACCTCTCTTTACCCGAGTGTCCAAGACATACGGTTGCAGGTCTGATGACACGATAACAAAATCTTTCATCGACCTGCGACCTAGGGTGTCCTGGTGCCAGGTGCACATACTGTATGGACACCCTTATGCTTGAACATGGTGTTTGTTATGGACAAATTGTGGTTAGCACAGAAGTCCAATAACTGAACATCATTTGGGTACAAATCGGGCAGGCCGTTCCTCCCAGTCACCCTCTTCCAGGTTTCACTGTCGTTACCCTCGTGTGCATTGAAGTCCCCCAGTAGGACAATGGAGTCTCCAAGAGGAGCACTCTCCAGCACCCCAGTCAGAGACTCCAAAAAGGTTGGATACTCTGAACCATCATTTGGTGCATAGGCACACATGATGGTCAGGACCCGTTTCCCAATCCGAAGGCGCAGGGAAACAACCCTTTCGTCCACCGGGGAAAACTCCAATATAGAGGCAGCAAGGTGGGGGGGATACAAGAATACCCACCCCTGCTCGTCGCCTCTCGCCCGGGGCAACTCCAGAGTAGGCCAAGCTCCAGCCCCTCTCCAGGAGACTGGTTCCACAACCAGAGCTGTGTGATGAGGTGAAGCCGACTATGTCTAGCCAGAATCTCTCAACCTCATGCACCAGCTCAGGCTCCTTCCCCACCAGAGAGGTGGCATTCCATGTCCTAAAAGCCAGTTTAGGAAGCTTGGGATCAGACTGCCAAGGTCTCTGCCTTTGACCGCCACATGATCCACATAGCACCGGACCCCCATGATCCCTCCTGCAGGTGCTGAGCCCACTGGAGGGCAGACCCATGTAACTCCTTCGGGATGAGCCTGGCTGGGTCCCATGGGCGGAAACCCGGCGACCAGACGCTAGCCATCGAGCCCCTCCCCCAGGCCTGGCTCTAGGGTGGGGTCCCGGTAACCCCATACCGGGCGGGGTACACTGAATCCTTGTTCCAGTATTTATCATGAAAGTCTGTTGGATCGTTTGTCTTGGGTGACTCTATCAGAGGCAAATTGCCCCTGACAACATAGCTCCTGGGATCACTGGGGCACGCAAACTCCCCACCATGATAAGGTGACGATCTATGAGGATCTTCATTAACTTGTTATCTTTGTCTATTTAAATTTGTTTGATCTGAAACATTTAAGTGTGACAAACCTACAAAAAATGAGAAATCGGGAAGAAACACTTTTTCACACCACTGTATATTTTTACAGGCAAACAATATGATTATGTCCTTTGGGCAAATAAAGAAAATGTTTATTTGAAAATACTTCTTGTTAAAGTTTCCGTTATATGCATCATTAATGCCTCTTGCCTTTCTCAGCCTGTGGTAACAGCACTAAACACGATTACAGTTTAGTGATATGGGATGATGGGAGTTGTTGTCTGCTAGTTGTTTAAACAAAACCTAAATATTACTCTATTATACACAGCCGACAACTTTAATTACATGGAAAATTATCTTTTAAATTGACATCACATGTGTAACTCGTGGCAAAATTTGATTGGGATCAAAAGATAATTTTGCTCTTGCCATTCATTTCAATGGAGAATTTTTTTCGATTTAAGGTCTCATATGCACTGATCTGTATAAAAAAGCTGGATATCTGATGCCCCATTAGCGAGTACAGAGCCAAGTGGAGGCAGATGAGCCACTGATCTCTATAGAAAAACTGGATGGATTATTGGCCGCCAGAAGTGAAGCCCCTGGCAGGCAACTTTTACCTTAATAACTTCCCCCAAAATTAACAGATTTTGAACTTCTTGGTTTGGAGACAGCTTATAATCTTGTGCAACTGGTGAACTATAGAAATCAAGTTGATAATATGTTTAGTGGCCATTGATTTGGATGTACTAGTGTTTTGGGTGTACTAATATGGCGACCAGGTGGCTTCACTTCTGGCGGCCAATGATTCTTCTAGTTTTTCTATAGAGATCAGTGGGGCGGGTGCGGTAACCAGGAAACGGGGTTGTGGATGGGTCCTGTAAACTATCATGCTCGTGTTTTGTGGGGAGCTGGGAGAACTGTCACACAGGCAGCAAAGTAAGCCCAAATAAGCAACTACACATTAAAAAAAACAAGCCCAAAAACCCACAACCCGCGACTGACCAGATTTGAAAACAACTTTAGAGAAAAACAAGCCCAAAGTCGCTTGTAATAAGCAGACTTGGCAACTATGCCCACAACACACCTGTTTCGCTGTGCGCAGTCAGGTGAGCTGCATGGAAATACTCTTAGATTTGGAAGTGCCATTTCCTTTTTGTTTTTGGGTAGTTATAATGTACTGTAACGTACCCTGGGTCTTCTTCCTTCCCAAATAAATCTGGAAATAAATTCATCCCATTTCTGGAATTGAATTTGTGGTATCTCTACTGGCAAGGACATGAAGAAATATAGAAAATGTGGAAGTACATTCATCTTTACTACATTAATTCTGTCATTTAATCCTAATGGGTATGTTAGCCATCTATCAATATCTTTTCTTATGTTGGTATCAGTATGTTCATAATTACTTTGATATAATTTTGTTAGATTTTTAGTTAGTGTTACACCTAAGTATTTAATTGATTTAGCGTCCTAGTTGATTTTTAATTGCTTGAGTTTCTGATCTGGCTTACTATTGATCATTAGGATTTGGGTCTTAAGAATGTTTACTTTATAACCAGAATATCTGCTAAATATTTCTAGTATTTGCATCAAATGGTTAAAGGAATTTACAGGGCCCAACGGGTAGATCATAATATCATCCACGAATAGACTTATGGTGTGTACTTGTCTGTTGATTTCTGTCCCTGCAATTGAGTCACTTTGCCTCATCATGTGGGCCACTGGCTCAATATACAAAGCAAAGAGTATAGGACTGAGGAAACAGCCTTGTCTAGTACCCCTCTCCAATACGAATCTTTCAGTCAAAGAGCCATTGACTTTTATTCTGGCTGTGGGTTTTTCATATAAAGATTTAATCCACTGAATTGATTTCGTGTCAAATCCAAATTTTCCCAGTGTTAAATATAGGAATTCCCAATTGACTTGATCAAATGCTTTTTCAGCATCTAAACTAGTCAGTGCTGCCAGCAACTTATTCTTATGTATTTTGCTTATAATGTTGTCCTGCGTCTGCCTTCCCCTAACAAACCCAGTCTGGTCCTCATCTATCAGATCTGGTACAGATGTTTGGAGTCGATTTGAAATAATTGAGGTGTATATTTTATAATCAACGTTTAAAATGGAGATTGGCCTATAATTTTGGTTTGGGGAGTATTGTTACAATGGCCTCCTTCCAAGAGGGTGGCGTAGAGTTGTTGGTCTTAATCCAGTTAAAGGTAGAGTGAAGTAATGGAGTCGGTTCATTTTCAAATTTTTTATACCACTCTGAAGGAAATCCATCGCTGCTTGGTGTCTTATTTGATTTCAGTTTTCCAGTTTCATGTTCTTTCCTTGATGGGTGGGTTTCTTGTAAGAAATTTATCTGTGTCTTCTCCTTTCTAAGTTTGGTCATAATCTTAGCTCTCTTGACTGGGTTTCCCAAACCATTTACATTCAAAGACAGTAGTTTGACTTCTGTAGTTGTCATTATTTTTAGTAACTTCTCTGACATTATAACCCTTCCACAGGCTCGGGCTTGAACATTTTAGCACACAAAAGTTCACAACATATATTAACTATGTACAGATCCAGTGACCTCCACAATGAGATGTCAACCACTCTGATTTTGTGTTGACTCTCCTCTTGCCTTGAGGGGGGAAGCCTCTCACAGAAACGGGGTCCCCATCTAGTAATGAGATTCAGCCCATTAAGGGTTAACTGACCGACACTAGTCCTTACTTCTGTTCCAACACCAACACTTCAATTTTCTTTGTTTCCCCCGAACCCCTTTCTAGCCTTTATTCTCATTTTTTTTTTTTTTTTTTAATAAAAGGCCAACGGAGTCTTTGGAATACCTTTTTTTTTTTTTTTTTTTTTTCCCTTTTTGACTTCAGCACATGAATGTAATTACCCTTCATTATTAAACCGGCACTGAAATTCCTGTAGTCGTCCTCATGCACATGCACTGGTGTTGCCAATTCAGTCGTTTCTGGCAGGTTTCCAAGTCACTATTCTGGTCATTTGGAGTTTTCTGGTGGGTGTGGAGTCACTCAGTTTGTCTGACAGAACCTCCACCGGAAGCCCTTTCCTTCTCAGGTCACTGGATGCTTCCTCCGCGCTGCCATAAGTTTTCACTCCGCTCGCCCAGTGAATGTGGATCTTGTTAAGAGGTGTTTGAAAACTGATGCCTTCTGCCTTTAGGATCTTTTTGATGGTTGTATACTGTATGCTTTGCGTTGTTGTAGCATCTTCACTGAGTAGTCGTGGTCGAAGTAGATCCTGTTTCCATCAAACATTATTTGTCGCTTCTCCCGCGCTTTTTTCAATATCGCTTCTGTCACAGTAAATTACAGAAAGTTGATGACCATGGATCTAGGGGGCTGACCTGCTTTAGGCTTCGGAGCCAGCGCACGATGTGCGCGTTAAATTTGGAGATCTGTACTGAATGTAAATTCCTCTTTAAGCCATTTATCCACAAACTTTGCAACCAAGTCGCTCTTCTTCTCAGCCTCCATCGGTATTCCATATATCTGTAGATTATTTTTTCTGGATCTTAACTGCAAGTCATCTAGCTTGTCCATCATTTTGTGATCCTTTATTAATTCTTGTAGTACTTTGTTAGCTTCATGGCTCCATGACTCAATTTCCTCAGTGTGTGTCAGGGTTGCATTTATCTTCTCCTTTTGTTCTTCCATTTGCTCTGTTATTTTCATAAATTTATGGTCAATGTCCTGTCCAAGTTTGGCCAGTTCACCTCTCTTTTGTGTAGTGATGTACATTAACAACTGTAAAAATTAACATAAAACCTATGATCAAGCTGACAAAATCGGGGGAATTCAATAGAGGGTACAGTAAGTGAACTAAAGGCAAGACCATAAAACTGGTTTTGAGATGGATCCTAAAATCCATCAAGGTTGCTTGTTTATGTAGTTGAATTGCATTCCAAGCCTTTGCTGCATAAATACAAAAAGCTGCCCCACCATACTTTTTGTGATTCATTAGTGGAACATTTAATAAGCAACATTAATGAACGGTTTGAGACATACAGTAATTCAACACGGTCTGAGAAGTCGTCACTAAACCATTTAATCTGTGTGCTGTGTTTTTTTTGTTTTTTTTTAATTGCTGCATACCAATTCCTAAAGGTGTTTTAGGTCATGAACTCAAGATCATTCATTACTGCAACTTCTTTTGACTTGTGTCATGTCATTTGTCTGTTTTCACACAGACATAAAATTAAATCAAATAAAAAAAAATAAGAAACATCTACCCATTGCTATTAAAAGGCCAGATTTTTGTGACCTTCAGTGTGAGTGGTCTTGTTGGATTACTAAAATGGTGAAGAGAATTTAGAAATATGAGGGAGAAAAAAATGGTTACCTTGGTGGAGGTTTGCACTCTGTATGCTTTCTGGTTTAACACTAATTATTTGTTTTGATGGCACTGCTGTTAGCAAACGTGTAACCTGTGTTGTTCTGTCTTTGTAGCAAATTATGCGAACTGCAAGCAAGTACAACCTCGGTCTGGACCTGCGGACAGCTGCTTATGTCAACGCCATCGAAAAAGTGTTTAAGGTCTACAACGAGGCTGGGCTCACCTTCACATAAGCGGCTCACTGTGGTGCTCGTACTTCTCCTTTTTCTTCATCCAACTGCTGTTCTCCCCGTCCTCCCTAAAACGGCCTTCAGAACATATCGCGGTTTACCGCTACTCTTTTGTTCTGTCACACAACGCACTGGCTTGCCTGTGATTTCTGTGCTGCCACTGTAACTTCAGTTAAGTGTCCTCTTGTTCTTGTTTTTGTATTCCAGGAAAGGGTGATAAACCCCACCTCTCTTTTAGCCATTATACATAAATGTTAAAGACATTACTGTATGGCAGCCATATTCACAGTGATGGCCAAATGTATGTGTGGCCATCATGCTGTGGTTGATTCTGTTGACAGCACTACAGATGCCTTATTTAGAAGCAGGCCTGCTCTCCGCGGAGGGTTGGCCACACTAATGTTAATTAAGAGATTTAGAGTAAAATTTATTTGAGTAAAAGATGAGTAACATCACTCTTGAGTTTGTCTTCTGTCAGTGTAAAGGTTAAAACTGAAAGTTGCCAACTTGAGAATATTTTTTTCCAGTTCCTTGTCCTCCATTTGCTTTTTTCTTGATCCTTCAACGTAAACACAACTTTCTCCCCAACTCCTCACTGTGCTCGCTTGATCCCTGGTTAATTTTTCCTGTTTTAACAGTCCACTTCATCTGCATTGAGATTATTTTGAAGAAAAATAATTTTCATTTAATTTTTTTCTGTTTGCAAACCAATAAAATGTTGAGATATAAAGTGTAACATTGTTGTTTATTTTCTTTTAATGTTCTGAAATTGGATTTTCTGCAGGTGGAGCTCAACAGTAGATTATTTTGTTATTTTAAAGGTAACTTTCATATGTTATGTATCCATTGCACATAAGGGAAAGTACTTAATGCTTTGTTTTAATGTTGACAGTTGTGATTGTAGAACAGGAGTCAGAAATGCAGTGCCTCAAATGAATATTTGCTACTTATAGAGACAAATGTGTTGCATTTATTATTCTATTCAGTTTATGAAAATGGAGTACAAGACAGTTCAACTGATTAAACTGATTTACCCCGCCCCCCCCCCCCCATACTCTATTTTTGAGGTGCAGCTGTACAGCAGTATCAGGCGGAATTCTGTGGAAATTTCTATGATCTGCAACTGCGATACAAAATTTACAAATGCTTCCAATGATTTGTGTGCAACTTTGAGTGATTATAATGAATGTGGTTCAGATATTTACCTCCGCCAAGGAGGTTATGTTTTCATCGGCGTTGGTTTGTCTGTCTGTTTGTTTGTTAGCAAGATAACTCAAAAAGTTATGGACGGATTTTCATGAAATTTTCACAGATTGTCAGAAATGGGGTATCCTACAGATGATTAGATTTTGTTGGTGATCCGGATCACCGGCCACAAGAAAACCGCCATTACGGAAAATGCCATTTTCGTCAGTAACTGCTGAACCACTAATCCTATCATTGTGAATCCAATTGCTAGTCATATGTTTTCATGGTCAAGGAATCTGAAAATGTACACACAAACACTGTATGGGGGGAACTGTGGCGCTTGGCGGAGGTCTGCGCTCTCCGAGTGCTTTTCTAGTTTAGAAATGTGCCCTTCACAGTGTGAACACCTGATTAATGCACAAATTTCCATCTTCAGTCGCATATCTGATAACTTTTACTTTCAAAATTTGTTGTGAACACAATGTAATTTCTCTGACTTGGTTTTTGCAACTTCATGACCACTCGCATGTTCAGTCTCTCTTCATGCTTGGAAAAATTTTCATCAGTGTCAATTCCTACCAGAGGGGGAAAATGTTCCTTGTTGGTTTGTACCATCACATGTCAGGGTGGACACTGAAGCCCTCAGATTCAATCTGAAGTGCACTGAAAGCTTTCTTCTTGGATATACAGTATCTCACAAAAGTGAGTACACCCCTCACATTTTTGTAAATATTTTATTATAGCTTTTCATAGGATAATTCTGAAGCTATGACACTTTGCTGCAATGTAAAGTAGTCAGTGTACAGCTTGTGTAACAGTGTAAATTCTAAGGATTGATAATTTTTTCACACATGGAGTTGTTCAGAACTCCTTATACAAAGATGTAGAGTGATGATAATCGAATCAGTGGCGGTAATGCACCTGCAAGCTGGTTGCCAACCCACAATCAAATCTAAAAGAAGAAGGCATTTGCCGTCCCCTCAAAACAACTCAACACACAGCCATTAATGTCTAAACCGCTGGCAAAAAAAGTGAGTACAACCCTAAGTGAAAATGTCCAAATTGTGCCCAATGAGCCATTTTCCCTCCCTGGTGTCATCTGACTCAGTGTTACAAGGTTTCAGGTGTGAATGGGGAGCAAGTGTGTTAAATTTGGTGTTATCACTCTCACACTCTCATACTGGTCACTGGAAGTTCAACATGGCACCTCATGGCAAAGAACTCTGAGGATCTTAAAAAAAGAATTGTTGCTCTGCATAAAGATGGCCTAGGCTATAAGAAGATTGCCAACACCCTGAAACTGAGTTGTAGCACAGCGACCAAGACCACACAGCGGTTTAACAGGACAGGTTCCACTCAGAACAGGCCTTGCTATGGTCAACCAAAGAAGTTGAATGCATGTGCTCAGTGTCATATCCAGAGGTTGTCTTTTGAAAACAGACATGAGTGCTACCAGTATTGCTGCAGAGGTTGAAGGGGTGGGGGGTCAGCCTGTCAGTGCTCAGACCACACGCCGCACACTGCATCAAATTGGTCTGCATGGCTGTTGTCCCAGAAGGAAGCCCCTTATAAAGATGGTGCACAAGAAAGCCTGCAAACAGTTTACTGAAGACAATCAGACTAAGGAGATGGATTACTGGAACCATGTACTGTGGTCTGATGAGACCAAGATAAACTTATTTGGTTCAGATGGTGTCATGCATGTGTTGCGGAAACCAGGTGAGGAGTACAAAGGCAAGTATGTCTTGCCTACAGTCAACCATGGGGGTAGGAGTGTTATGATTTGGGGCTGCATGAGTGCTGCTGGCACTGGGGAGCTACAGTTCATTGAGGGAATCATGAATGCGAACATGTACTGTGACATACTGAAGCAAAGCATGATCTGCAGGGCAGTATTCCAACATGATAACCACCCCAAATACACCTCCAAGACGACCACTGCCATGCTAAAGAAACAGGGTAAAGGTGATGGACTGGCCAAGCATGTCTCCACACCTAAACCCTATTGAGCATCTGTGGGGCATCCTCAAACAGAAGATGGAGGAGCACAAGGTCTCTAACATCCACCAGCTCCATGATGTTGTCATGGAGGAGTGGAAGAGGATTCCAGTGGCAACCTGTGAAGCTCTAGTGAACTCCATGGCCAAGAGAGTTGAGGCAGTGCTGGAAATTAATGGTGGCCACACAAAATATTGACACTTTAGGCACAATTTGGACATTTTCACTTATTGATGTACTTACTTTTGTTGCCAGCGGTTTAGACATTAATGGCTGTGTGTTTTATTTTGAGGGGACAGCAAATTTACACAGTTATACAAGCTGTGCACTGACTGGTTTACATTGTATCAAAGTGTCATATCTTCAGTGTTGTCCCATGAAAAGATAAAATATTTACAAAAATGTGAGGGCTCTACCCACTTTTGTCAGATACTGTATAGTCGCCATAAAAACTTAAGTCAAAATGCCCAAAGTCACTGTCAGCCACCCCAGTAAAAAAGTAAAGCTGAAGTGCCTTCTAGAATGACTCAACAACAGAAAGTTCCCTAAATAGGTGCCCGTTACATGGGCTCTTTGTGCAATAAATTGAGTGCCGTCTAGACTAGGAAAATCTGATGACGTCTCACTGAATGCCCTTCTAGCACAGAAAATCTGACGCTGTACTTGGTAAGGTTCCCTTCTAATGGGAAAGGGTGTTTCTATGAAGTGACCTCCATGCTACCCGTGCATGACAGTCCCAAAGGGAAAGGGTGCCCTTTCCTGTTGAGAAAATGGGATACAGAGCTGTTTGGGATATTGCTACTGATTTGAAAACACAATAAAGTGCCCAAATAGTCTAATGGTGAAGTGGCCCTCCAGTGGAAACCTCTACATTCTGAAGCATGTCACTACATATTTAGAGAAAACCCAGGAGGTGTTGGTGCAATAAACATTTCAAAGGTTTAGTTCACTGTGCACTTTATCAAAGAGGGTATACTTCTAATATTTTGAACAAACTTATGTCACCCTCAATTCCTTTTCATTGTTAAGCATGATAGATTATGGATGTGGCTACTACACACCTATTCCTAAAGCTCTGTTTTAGCCGATAAAATAAAGACCCTATAGAATATAAATAAATATAGAATGCAAATTATTTTAAGACATACTGTTTTGTTTGTATGTCTTTGCACAAACATATGACAAAAATAAAAACATCACCACTGTTGAAAGGCCAGATTTTTGTGACCTTCAATGTTCAGTAACCCCTCATTCTGAGGGTCATTTCATTCTTCCCCTCTTGAAAAGATAATTACAAAGACAAATTGTTGAAAAAAAAAAAGATTAAAATGCATATCTTTTGTGTTAGAAGTCCAGTGTCATGTCCACTGCGCGATCTTGCAGCAGACATATAAATTGGCAGCGAGCCCAAAGCTCAGTAATGTGACGTGTTTATTTGACCAATAGAAAAACACAAAATGTCCAGGTACAGTCCACACAGAGATATGGATTAGACAACTGGCTACAAACTTTGTTGGCTGAGAGGAGAAGTCCCATGCACTCGGAACAGGAGCAGAGAGGAAGGGCAAATAATTAAGATGAAGAGTTATATGAAAGTCGGAACGGAGCTCTGGAAAAACAACACCATAAAGACCAAAAGGGAAGTAGCCAACTACAAGCGAGCCTGGTCGTCCAATGTTGACTTAAGCTGCCACACTGACTGATCACACTGCCTCCCTATAAGTACACAATACACTAACAAAGGCAAGTGGACACAGCCATATGGCAAGCAGGTGAGTGACTGATTGGAACTATGTGTGTGTGTGTGTGTACGTGCATGTGGTGAAACCATACAGCCAGTGAATGTCTGGTGAGAGGAGGAGGCGTGGCTGTAGGACTGGTGGAGAGCAAAGCTCAATCTGCCAGCTGGAATTAAGCAATAATCAAAACCTACAGCAGAGCATGATCCCCTCCCTTTGGAAACTGGGCCACAGGGCAGTATTCCAACATGATAATCACCCCAAACACACCTCCAGGATGACCACTGCCTTGCTAAAGAAACTGAGGGTAAAGGTGATGGACTGGCCAAGCATGTCTCCACACCTAAACCCTATTGAGCATCTGTGGGGCATCCTCAAACGGAAGGTGGAGGAGCGCAAGGTCTCTAACATCCACCAGCTCCATGATGTTGTCATGGAGGAGTGGAAGAGGATTCCAGTGGCAACCTGTGAAGCTCTAGTGAACTCCATGCCCAAGAGAGTTAAGGCAGTGTTGGAAAATAATGGTGGCCACACAAAATATTGATACTTTGGGCACAATTTGGACATTGTCATATAGGGGTGTACTTACTTTTGTTGCCAGTGGTTTAGACATTAATGGCTGTGTTGAGTTATTTTGAGGGGACAGCACATTTACACTGTTATACAAGCTGTGCACTGACTACTTTGTATCAAAGTGTCATATCTTCAGTGTTGTCCCATGAAAAGATATAATAAAATATTTACAAAAATGTGAAGGGTGTACTCATTTTTGTGAGCTGCTGTAATTTCAGAAAAAATACTCCTCCTCCTAAGCAACTGTCCCAATGCTTCCCAAACAATGATCCTCAGGTGAGCGCTCAATCGTAATAATAATGGCTTAAATTTGTATAGCGCCTTTCAAGATATCAAAGGTCGCTTTATGACAAAACAGAACAAAACAAAAGATTAATTGCCAAAGGCTTGAGTAAATAAATGTATTGTCAGTGCAGACTTGAAAGAGTCCAAAGAAGTTGCACAGTGGATTTTCGAGGAGAGAGTGTTCCAAAGGGTGGGGGGCAGCGACACTGAAGGTGCTGCTCCCAAAAGTCTGCTTCTTGATGCGGGGGATGGAGAGGATGCCTGAGTCAGAGGATCTCAGGTACCGAGTTGTGGTTTGGTGGTGGAGAAGGTCCGTTAAGTGTTGTGGCACAAGATTGTGGCGTGATTGTAGAACAGGGGGAGGAGTTTATAGGCAATGTGAAATTTAACTGGAAACCAGTTTAAGTAGATGAGGGTGGGACTAATGATGTGCCAAGTCTTGGTGCGAGTAAGAACCCTGGCAGCTAAATTCTGTACATACTGGAGCCTGTCCAGGTCTTTCTTGGGGACCCCGAACAGGACTCTGCTGCAATAATCCAGCCGAGATGTTACAAAGGTGTGAATTAGGGTCTCAGCCGCAGAATCAGAGAGGACAGAGTCTGGAAATGTTGCAGAGGTGATAAAAGGCAGATTTGGTAACAGATTTGATGTGAGATTCATAGAAAAGAGAACCTGGGCATCCAGGTTGCGCGCCTCAGAGGAGACAGAGATGGAGCAGCCGTCCACATGAAGAAAACGATCTCCGACCTTCCGGAGCAACGTCTTGGGAGCCACGACCATGAGCTCCGTTTTTTACTGTTGAGTTTGAGGAGGTCTGAGGTCATCCAGGTTTTTATTTCACTGAGGCAGTTGACAAGGGACTGTGGAGGGAGCTGAGTAGATGGTGAGGTGTTGAGGTATAGCTGGTTGTCGTCACTGTGACAGTGGAACTGTAGACCATAGCGGAGGATTATTTGGCCAAGGGCGAGCATGTAGATGGTTAAAAAGCAGGGGACCAAGGACAGAGCCCTGCAGTACCTCATGATTAACTGGGGTGAGGTGGGAAGTGGTTCCATCAATGGAAATAAACTGTTGCCAACTGGGTAAGTAGGACTGGAACCAGGGAAGAGCTGTGTCGGTGAGGCCTAGGTGGGTAGAGAGGTGGTTAAGAAGAATGGTATGGGAGACTGTATCGAATGCAGCAGAGAGGTCCAACAAGACTAGGATGCTGATTTAGCCAGAGTCAGCAGCAATAAGGAGGTCATTAGTGATCTTGATTAAGGCTGTCTCTGTGCTATGATGGGCCTTGAAGCCAGATTGAAAAGATTCATAGAGCTCATGGCTGGACATGCGGCATCCAAGATCTTACTGAGGAAAGGAGGGTTGGAGCTCGGCCGATAGCTAGCTGCTCAGGTCATCAGGGTCCAGACCAGGCTTCTTCAGGATAGATGTAATTGCAGCAATTTTAAGAGTGGTAGGTACTGTCCCGGTTTTAAGTGAGGTATCAATAATATTGGTTATGATTGGGCACAGGGTAGGAAGGAAGGCCTTCACGAGCACTGTGGGTGCTCAAGGTCAAGTTCAGGAGATCTGAGCGCTCTTGGGGTGATTTCTTCAGGCTGGAAGGAGCTTCTACATCATTGACTGTCTGTTCATATTATTTCCCTTCTTTATGTACACGTTTTGTTTTTATTTATTGCGGGCCCATAGCTTGTGGAAAAACCTAACATCATTTACAGGTTAACATGGCCGGGATTGTCAGGAAAACTTCATCAACAGCAGGTTTTTATGTCTTAACAAAATGACTCTCGACACCATGGCTTGATTTCAACAAAACATTTTTAATATCACTGGTACCATTTATAAAATTGCTTTGATGCCAACTTAAACATGGTGCGTGGTTCTTGTTTGTGTATTTGTGGTGGAATTTGTGATTTGCTTTGTGTGCCGTGTTTGTGTGTATTGTCTGCGTGCATGTGTGTGTGTGTGTAAATGTGAGATTGCTTGATAAGGCAACATGCAGTCATCAGTTTCCGTCGGCCTCAAAGTAAAAACACAAACACACTTTGCTGGCTGAACCTTTTCTGTGTTAACACACACACATGTGTACACACACATACGGCACATACAGGTGACACGCACTGACGCCATAAATGGTAGAAGGTCACGTGATGCCGAGTGACACCAAGGATTCGTCTGATTGACTGAGGCAGTTTCGGAGGTGGGAGCTTCACTACAGTCAGGTCAATCAAAAAAAACCAAAACTGAAACAAACAAATGCATATTCCAGAATTCACGCTCTTCACAGAACTACACAAAAAGCAGGTCTATGATAAAACCAAACTGTTGTTTTACTTTTTTCAAAGACATTTAAACAATGATTTTTTTTTCACATCAAATCACTGAATAACACAAGTACAGTGTGTCCTAACTGCTTCCTTGTGTGGCTTTAGGAAATATGACTGAAAAAGCAACTAGGAAAGAACAAGAAGCAACAGTAATTAATCCATAACTATGCATTTTTCTACTCTTTCAGGTGTTATTTCTTATGAGCAAAATGAAGAATTCTGTTCTTTCTTTTTTATTCTGAATATTGGATCCAAAGTGAAGTCACTGTATCAGTGGATGATCTTCCATGTACAATAGGTCTTTCTTTTCCATGGAAGTTCAAAGAGTGTGTGTGTGTTTGACAATAGTTTTCATGGATTAAAAAAAACGTAATTATTTGGACACCACATAATTTTCATCAAATTCATATTCAAGATGGCCGCTCTGAGGGCCATTTTGTATTTTTTCCAAAAAAATTTAGCTGCTTTATACCTCAGCAATGATGGGTGCTGGGGCTGTGGTAGCACATGTGGAAAATCATATATGGGATTTTGGTGCTGTTTTCAGTGTTGCTGGGTGACCTTGAAAAGTCAAACTTCAAAAACTGAACCTTCGCTGCTCTATATCTAGGACTATAGATTTTCATATCAATACTGAACACATACATGATTTTTCTCTGCGCTGTTTTCTAAAGTCTCAGGTGATCTTGAAAGGTCACGGGCAGCACTGGACACATACAGAAGCTCATATGTGGGCTTTCTGTTGTTATTTTAAAAGTTAAACTGGAAAAGTGTGAAGTTACTATATAACAGAAATTGTGAGTTAAAACTATGCTCACTATTGAAAATATAGGAAGCCACTTTAGTTGACGTTGAAAGATCAAATTCAAAAAATGCTGAAGTTACTGCTTTATAAAATCTCACTTTAGCAAATGTGACATACATGGAAATATATACAGTATGTTGTTGCTGAAACCATGGTAACAAGCACCACTTAATGTGCATAAACCAGGGTCAGACTACACGCCCTTTTTGTCTTTCACTACATCTACAAGTCAGATAATCCGTTGCCATGTCAGTCACGGCGTGCCAACACTGCACATCTGATCACAACCAATCACCACACTGAATGCTGCCATCATCACCGTCACCAGGATCGCTTAGATGATCATGAGGAGAGTCAAGAAGGATTGTCAGTCACTGTGCATGACGAGTCATGTCATGGCTATGGAAACGCTCTGTGTGTGTGTGAGAGAGAGAGAGAGAGAGAGAGAGTTACGGCCCCTTTCTGAGCCAAGGTCAGAATTGCCTCTATTATTCCTGGGATTTCCTTCTTTCAAGTCCGCCTCGGCAAGCCTGACGAACCGGGTCATTTTCACCCCCATCTTTTAATAACCCAGGCCAAGTCCCAAACCCACGACACCATGATCTGAACACCTCCACTCTACTACTGAGCCAAAGAGGAATTCCTCACTAGCTCTCGGCTAGTAACGGAGGTGTTCTCTATGGTGTCAGGACCTGCACCACTGACCGGTTACTCCTGGAGGGGGGCCATCACAGAGGGAGCGAGAGAGAGAAAAATGTAGGCAGTCTTTTGCTCAGAAGAGTAAAAGAAGGTGGAAATTACTGGTTTCACTTGTAAGAAGTGAAAGTCAGTAATGGGTCAGTGACCTACGAAGACTGAAGAGGATAAGATAAGAAACATTTGTGGAGTTCTCAGAGAGGACAGCATGGACTGTCATTTCTCCAAAGAGTTAACTATCTAGCTAATGCTAAAGGTTGTTCACTGTGTGTAAAAAGGTGGGCAGAGCTGTCCTATCAGGAAAACATCACAGCAAAAAATGAAATCTTAGTAAGATAAAATATCTTAAATCAAGGCTACGTATTCTTGTTTTTTTGTCTGACAAGATTTCTTCTTCTTGTGACGTTTTCTGTAAGAAAACTACTTGCTTTAAGGTCATTTTTGCTGGTTTTAAGCAATTTGATCTTTTATCTGTTGGCAGATTATTATTTTGAGTAATATTATTTACGACCAGAAGAAGTTCTGCTCATTTTAAGTAAATGTATCTGCCAACAGAGCAAGAAGATTTGGCTTATCAAATTATTTGTGGATCCGGCTGCATGGCTGTTTGTCATGTCCGACATTCAAAATGGTGTCGGACGCTTTACAACGCTCAGCTGCAATGAAACGGGGTCCCTGTCATGCTGAATCTGTGTAGTCTGAACCAGGCTTTATGGGGGCTTCAGTCTTCTTTGATGCATAACTGGCAGGTGATCCAGGGATACGCTGAGCCGTCTAGTTATTTATTTTCTATACAACACAATCTGTCCTCAGAGACGTTTGGCGGTGCTCCCTCATGCTTCACAGGACCACAGCCCTAGCTGCTGACATAAATGAGCGTTGTGCATTGCTTCCGCTGTAACAATCCTAACACTAAGCCATACAAAGCTACACAGAACAGCTGCTACACTACGGCACACGTGACGGGTCATTCTACACATCTGTTCATGCAGTCTACTGTGACTAACTACTGCACACGCAACTGCCTTTAATGCACAATGTCCTCGCACAAGCCTCTGGAGATTCTTTTTCAACGTGGCTGCGGCTACACATGCACACACACACACACACACACACACACACACACACACACATATACATATATATATATATATATACACGCTAACACTGCAGGCACGCCGACTGCAGCTCGCACACACTCTCAACCGGCCTCAGTCGCACAGTCGTCTACTGCGGATCGTTTTTTTTCTGCAGCACTCCTTTCGCTTGTCCGTGTCTCCATTGACTGCATGTACTGTATGGGTGGGTTTCATGCACGTGTGCTGAAGGTGTTTGTGAGAATGTGTGTGTGTGTGTGCTGTGTGTGAAATTTTCCACTGGTTTGTACAGAGACGGGTGACAACAACACAATTTTTTTTTTTTTTTTTCCCCAAATCAGGGCGACACTAACACACAGGTCGGGGCAGTGAAGAGGAAGCTACAGGCTGCAGAAAAGTGGACGGGTAGTAAGTGGGGCGGGTGGCAGCGAGAGGGCATCGGCGGGGCGGAGAGCGCGAGATGGGGTGGGTGAGAGAGGAGCTAAGGTGTGGCATCTGAAAGAGTCCGTTATAGTTGCATTTGGTTCCTTAAAGTCACAAAAAATATGCTGAACATCTGGAATCTGAAACAGCGAGGCGAGAGGGGGACGGAGGGCTGCTGGAGAGGAAGAGGAAGGCCCTGAAGGCGACTAGTACCCCTGAAAGGAAGAAGAGAGAAACACGTTTCAACAGTGGGGAAAAATGAGTAATGTTGAACATAAAAGTGGCATTTTAAAGGGAAGGAGTGTGGGGTCTAACTTTCAGACTGAGATTCCACATTCGTTGTTGATGATGAAACGATTTTTCTTCCTTGTTTTGGCTGACTGACTGTTTTTAGTTTTATTTTATTTACCATCTTTTTTCCCAGGTAAATTCCCTTATGTGCCTTTAGGACCTGAATTCTTATGTCATGATCTTTCATATATATTTTTTTTTCTACAGTTCCCAAATCACCTGAGTGATAAAATGAGCTGCTGTATGGAGATTTGGATTGGGGCTTCACATCTGCTTTTGTCTTCTGCAGTCACTGGCTAGTAGTTCTCCTACGTTGGTCAGGATAAGGAGCTGCACTCGTATAGCCCGTTTTCTACCCACAAATACCACAAGTAGCTACACTAACGTTTTATTCTAACGGGATATCAGATAGCTAGGGCAGCGGTCTGCAACCTGTGGCTCTCTTGCTCATAGATTGTGGCTCCCTGAGGTCTTGGGGGTGAAAAAATAAACAACTCCCAAATTTCCAAGAAATGAAGTAATAACTTTTCAAGAAAAAAAAGGTTCCACATTCATGAGGAAAAAATATCCTAAAAAGCAGAAAATGAGAAAACCTGAAAATTTATGCAAAATAAATCTCACAAATTTAGGGGAAAATGTTGCAATTTTCTGAGGAAAAAAAATAGCCACAAATATGCAAGAAAAAGTCACAAAATTTCTGAAAGAGAAATCACAAATTTACTGGCAAAAACAATTTGAGTTTTATGAGGAAAATGTAATATTAGAAAACTGCTGAAAATTTATGCAGAAAAACGCAGCATTTTTAAACTAAAAAGGTAACAACAGGATATGACAATCTCATGAGAAAAGCAGAAGATTATGTCAAAAATATCAACATTTATGAAAAGAGCTTATAATTTTATTGGGGAAAAAATCACAAATTTACATGAATAGGATATCAGTTGTACTCAATAAAGGTATTGCATCTCTAAAGAAAAATGGCAAATTTAGGGAAAAAAAGCAAAACATTTATGGCAAAAAAAATTGAGAGAAAAAACACATTAATGAGGAAAACACCCACACAATTTTGCACCAAAAAAAAAAAAAATCTTTTTGCAAATAATCAAAAATGTGCCTGAAACGGGTAACAAATTTACAATAAGAATTGTAGTCTGCAACTCTGCTGTTTCACCACAGATTTTAGGCTCTGATATTTTTGTGGCTCCATGCAGATTTTTTAATCCAAAAATCGCTCTAAGTGGCTCTTCTTGTAGGACAGGTTGCCAACCCCTGACCTAGGTACCCACACAGCACGGGCAGAACATGTAAACGCCACACAGAAAGGTTCCACCCCTGCCAGCCTGGGGGTTCACACCTGGAACCTTCTAGCTGTGAAGTAACTGTGCTAACCACTGTGCCACCGTGCACAGTTTTCCTAGCCAAGGGGTCGGCATTAATAATTTGTAGCATTTTTCCCCTCCAGCTTTTTTCTGCTAAATTTGCAGATTCCTTCACATGTACTGAACGTTGCATATTTTGTTTTACATACTGTACGTACGTTTGCTTGTAATTTTGTTCTTGTAAATTTGCAGCCTTTTTTCCTCAAAACTTTACCACTTTTTCCATGTAATTTTTGTGACTTTTTTCCCCCTCCCAAATTTATGAAATATCATAATTTGGCAACCTTTTTTGCTCCTAAATTTACTAATTTTTCATGTATTTATGAGCCTACTTTTGCCTCTTTCTAAATGTGTAATTTCCTTACGAAAAATGTGATTTTTTTTTTATCATGCTTGTGACTTCATCCTTTGTCTTGCTTATGTTGTAAAACCATATATAACAAAATACGCCACCTGCCAAAGTGGCTTCTCAGCGTGGCTGACGGGCCGTAGTGGAATAATGTCAAGTTTCTTTACAAGAAGTTTCATGGTGTTTGTTTTAAATTTGCAAAGTTAAATGTACTTCCCCCCCCCCCCTCTCAGTTCCTGTTCGGCTCATTCTTTTGTTCCCATGCTCATGCTTTAGTTTGGTTTCACAAACTGACACTGAAGCCCTTCCACCATTTACTGCAGAAAATGTATTTGCTTCAAAGGTTCACAGATATTGGAGAAAATAATATAAAGTACTGTGTGTGCTCTATGCTTTTAAGGTCACCTTGTGGTTTTAAGTTTTAATGAATACACCTAAACGATCATTATATTAATGAATAAAATAAAGGATAAAAAAAGATTATCACGTGTAGAAAAAAAAAATCAGGATGATCTTGAGGCTTTTAAAGCTGCAATATGCTGGTTGCACAAATGTGCACATCCTTAAACTAATACCTTGCTGAAACAAGAGGGGAAAAAAAACACGTTTTATTTATTTAAAAAATATTTTGTGACGTCACAGTGGCTAAATCTATCTTTTAAATTCTCTGATCAGGACTTCATTAACCAGGACTGTCTCTAGCTGCGCTGAAGACAGTTGGGGTGCATAATGGGTCATTTATGAGCCTGATTTGAAAGGGAGTGATGCAAATAAATAGACAATTAAAACATCACATATATATACAGTATATATAGTATATATATACATAACATCACATATAAATATGTCGTTACACAATATGTTATTCAGCTTAGAATGTAGTTCTTATAAACAGAATATTTTCCCCTGAAATGCTGTGATGAGAAGTTTAAATTAAAACACTACGCTCAAACATTTAAATAAATCTTTTATTTTAGATAGCTATTTCTGTTTCAACCCATGACAGTCACTCATTTTAAAGCTTCAGTGAACCAAAACTGTTGCCGACAAACCGATCCATGTTGCTGCACATGGAGTCACACCCGTTTTTCTTACCTCTCCTCCATCCCCGCCCTGCTGCATTCCTCCGTACTCTCCCTGTAGGAGGAGAAGACGACGAGAATTAGATTACAAACGATTTGAGACGGCGTAAAAAGCTGCAAGGTCCCTCCAGCACCAATGGGTGCCCAGCTTTTGCTTTGCTCTACCTATGATGCTACAAAGCAGCAGTGGACTGAAACACTAGCATGCCATGTCTCTTAATAACATGCGCAACTCTTCCAAGAAGGGACCAGTTAGTTGGTTATAGAATGCAGAGATCTCAGCAGAGCAAGAAGCTACAGTATGTTGGAACATGCTGGGAAACACTGGAGTATTATTATTATTAGTATTATTATTATTAGTAGTAGTAGTATTAGTATTAGTAGTAGTCATATAATTTGAGTTTGAATAACACAAGTGAGTGAGCCTCTGAGGAGATTGTTTGCATTATTCAGGATGAAGTTCAAAGATTCCGTCTCGTGTTTGTGTGCTGTACTGCCGCTGGATTCGTGTTATTTCATACATTTCCAAATTCTGCTACAGTAGTCCACTTTACATCCAGTAAACTGCTTAACAACTTCTGATATTTAGTTTTTCCCTTCTGAAGCTCACTGAGTCAGTAATGAACTATCAGCTAATGCGGGGGTCTGCAACCTGCAGCTCACCAGCCATGTGTGGTACTCCGGTACATAAGAGCCTCTTTATACAGCACGGAGATCGCTGGGTGACCACTGACAGATCAAAATTTGGCCCGATCTCTCCACAAGCCTGGAAAAAGTTAGTTCTGTATAAATGTTCGCTGAGTGATCAAAAAGTCAGTTTTTGGCAACTTTCATGGCAATCTGTAGAGATCTCTGACAGATCCTTGAGAGATCACTGGGAGACCAGGAGAGATTACTGAGGGATCATTTAGAGTTCCTTAGAAAACCAAGGAGGTTGCTGAGCATTTGAGAGGTTTCTAGTGCTCGTTAACCCCCTTTACACATTGGTGGAGACTACTGCGAAATCACTGAGCAATGGAAAAAAGGGCCAGATCTCTCACTACTAACTAACTAACCTGCACTTATATAGCGCTTTTCTGGTCTAACCCTCTATTCTAAGGGCCTATAGGAAACAGAGATCTAGGGACAATTTAGAACAGCCAGTTAACCTAACATGCATGTCTTTGGATTGTGGGAGGAAACCGGAGCCCCCGGAGTAAACCCACGCAGCACAGGGAGAACATGCAAACTCCACACAGAAAGGTTCCAACCCCTGCCAGCCTGGCGATTCGAACCAGGAACCTTCTAGCTGTAAGGCAACAGTGCTAACCACTGCACCACCGTGCTGCCCACTGATCTCCACCCCTGTGTAAAGGAAGTAGAAGAGCACTAGAAACCACTCAAATGCTCCAGTGATCTCCATGGTCACCTCAAAGTTTTGACTCAGTCCAAAACAATCTCTCAATGATTACCAAAGGAACGTGATCTCTCAATGAACTCTCAAGGAGCCCTCCACAATCTCATCGAGCTCACAATGATCTCTCAGCAATCTCAAGAGTTACTTGAGATTGCTTCCCTTTAGCAATCATTGAGAGATTGTTTTGGACTTTGAGTCAAAACTTTGAGGACACCATAGAGTTCACTGGAAGATCATTACAAAATCATTGAGAGACCTTGGCAATCACTGAGAGATCTGTCCCTTTTTTTCACTACTCAACAATCTCTCAGTTATCTCCACCCCTGTGTGAAGTGTGTAGAAAAGCAATAGAAACCTCTCAAATATATATATTTACCTCTTTTGTCACCCAAGAAACTCTCAAAGATTCCTCAGCAATCTTTCCTGGTCTCTCTGTGATCTCTTAAGGATCTTTCAAAGATCTCTACAGATCACCAGGAAAGCTGCTGAAACAGCTCCCAAACCTGTGAACAGAAACTGCTTTTTCCAGGCTTTAGTTGATCGTTGACAGATCGGGCAAGTTTTTGATCTCCCAATGGTCACCCAGCCATCTCCATCTGTGTAAAGGGGCCCAAGTTTGTAAATAAATAAATATGTAAACGCATAAATAGCTCCAAACTTATGAGGAAAAAAAGCTAGAAAATTCATGAGGAGAAAAGTTTTAGATTTAATAATAATAATAAAAACTGTAAATTTATGTGGCTCCAGAACTACGTGTGATGTTTTTGCCCATAACCAGTGACTCTGGGGGGGGGGGGGGGGGGGGACAAAAGTAAATGGAAACTTTAGTAGAAAAAAGTCAAATTTAGCTGAAAAAGTAGTATATTTATGAGAAAAAAGGTCAACGATTTCAGCGTAACAAGTCATAAATTTGCCATTCACTCTCTCTGTGTTGGCCCTGCGATGGACTGGCGATCTGTCCAGGGTGGACCCTGCCTCTCGCCCAAAGATGCTGGGATAGGCTCCAGCACCCCCCCCCCGCGACCCGAAAAGGATTAAGCGGAAGAAGATGGATGGATGGATAAAGTCATAAATTTGGCGGGGGGGGGGGAAATCACATTTATTAGAAAAAAATAGTTAAAAATTGATGCAGCATTTAAAAATAATGAAAAAAACTATGAGTGAATAGTTCTATATTGAAAAGGCCAGATTATGCTTGAAATGTGGCTATTTTACCTTCATTTTGAGTCTCAGTTATGGTTTATAGTTCCATGCAGACTCAAAATGACATTTTCCACAATTGAGATTGTCCAGCCCTGAACTGATGCGGCCCGGAATCAAAGCTCTGCAGCGCCCCCGCCTGTCAACACGGTGACTGTGCAGACTTAGTGCAGGGTTACTGGATTAGACTGTGTAGCTAACAAACATTAGCATGCAGAGCGCTGCGCCTCTGTCTCCTCCGCCCCGGGACAACCTGTTACCCCCCACCCCACCCCAAAACCCCACTGGCACCTCGTATACAGGCTCCTCCTATCAGGGAAACACAAAGGAGACACACACAACAGAAACAAATTCATAAGAACAGCAACACAACACAGCAACAACACACACAAAGACAGATGTGTCGCCACAATGTCACGACAAAGGAAGCAACACAGAAGAAAAAAAACAAAAAAAAAAACAAACCAAAACATTGGAAACACATGCACAGAGGACAAAAATGTTAGATGGGAGATGAAAATGTGTGCAACCGGGTCAAAGTGCATTCTAATACGGGGTTCATTTTATGGCTGTTTTAGGTTTTGATTGTCTTTGATTGTCTTTACATATGTACATATGTATATTAGCTGCTCTTGCTTTTTTTTGTTTTTTTTTCTTGCCTTCTGATTGTTGCTTTGAGTGTTGCTATCCCTGTGCTGTTGCAATCCTGGAATTTCCCCATTGTGGGACTAATAAAGGCTTATCTTATCTTATCTTCTTATTCTCTAATGTAATATAGACTGTGCAAATTACAGAAATGACCAGCAGGTGGCGACACAGTCTGGCTGTATGGAAATCTGACAAAATGGCACATGGGATGCTCGGTGCCATGATAATTCTTTAAGGTGTTTTTACGGCTGGAAATCTGTCATTTGAATTCATATTCAATAAAAATGAGAAAAGTGTGTATGTTATTATGAGATATGAGTCCTGTGAAACAACAGAGAAGTAGATCCCTGATTGGCTGGCACCACCTTGCAACTGTCAATCATCTGCCTTCACAGAAATGCTCTCCACTCCTTACGTCTGCTTTCAAAGCAGCAAAATTGGTAATTTTAAGGCTTTTTCTGGAACTCATTAACTAAAGCCTGATGCCACAATAACCAGGTTTTAAATACTGTCTGCTACAATAAGACCCATTTCCACTACAGGAATCAGGAACCAATTTTCTGGGACAGGAACTTAAAAAGGGCCCGTACCCGGCCTTCTCCCCGTTGTGTCTCCATTATGGTGCAGGAACCATCGTTTTTCAGAGGATTTGTTTGTGACGTAATCGTTTGACTGTTTTGACTGAGGTGAAGTAAAATACATTTAAAACATGTAGAAATCAAACACAGATTATTATGCACGAAATGAATGCAGAGTGGGATGCATGGGGATAACTTAGCATGACTGAACAACTGCTGCTGTCTAATGCTGTAATAATGGCAGAGAGGAACCAACTGGTTATAACCAGGGCTTGACATTAACTTTTGTGCTCACTGGCCACTGTGGCTAGTGAGTTTCCAAAGTTAGTAGCCACTCAGCCTTTTCACTAGCCACAATTTTATGTTTGGAAAATTATGTATAATATGATCAAATTTGATTATCGCATGCTACATTTTACTTGAACTAACCATTTTAAATATAAATGACCCTTATACATACATAAAAACAGCAAGAGAAACACGATTGAATTATTTATTAACAGCAGTAAATACTGTAAAACAGTCTAGAAACATATTTGCAATATGAGAGTGAAGTACAGGTAGATCTGGGGTCCGTCCCAGTTCTCATATGTATCCCTACCCCTTCCCCTTTGGCGACTCCTACCCCTTCACCTTTGACAGAGGATGAGAATGACCCCTATGAATTGGGACACCCGTTTAGGGCTGCACGAGGTCAGTAGTTGCTGATGGATTTAATCTAAATCGACACTACCTGTTTTCACCAGAAAGAAGAAGAAAAGAAAACTGATTATGGAAAATGTCTCAAATTTACATGAACAATTCTAATCAGTAGAAAAAGTCAGAAATTTACTAGAAAGAAAGCTGTAAATTCAGAGAAAAACTTGGACCCCTGGTGGGTGTGTTTTGGACTGCGGGCCACATATTTGACACCCTGGACCAGCACATTAAAAATACATAATTAGAGGTTTTACTTCCATGAAAAAGTTGTGTATCACAGATATCATAAATAATCAAAAATAAAAAGTTCACCTCAGAAGAAGCTTCATTTCTTCTTTACAGTAACAAAGTTTAGTCCCCTTTTTCTCGCTGTCATACGAAAGCTTAAATTTGCACAGCTGTGGACAATAAATAGGAGCTTCTTGCTCTAAAAATAATAATTTAACTACAGAGGTAGAAGCTGATGTGGGGAGAGAGGAATTTATTAACTACTCATGCTGGGACAACAGGGGATCAGGTGGAATTCCCCTGGTGATCTGATCGCTGAGAGCGGGTACAGGTGTGCTCTGCTGGCCTGCTGTCAGTTTGTCACCATTTCTGGCCACAAAATGAGCTGACCTGCAGAGCACACCGTCCTCCTGTCCCCAGCCTGGAGCAGTCCTGTGTACCTGTCTACCCTGCTGGCAGTTCAGCCAGACCACGCCCACAGCGACAGTGGACCAATGAGAGTACACTGTGTGTGTGTGTGTGTGTGTGTGTGTGTGTGTGTGTGTGTGTGTGCGTGCGTGTGTGTGTGTGTGTGTGTGCACGTGCGCGCACATAGTGCTTACGGGAGTTGTAGTTTTGTAGTCTCACACTGTGATAGGCTTATTATTTACAGACCTGGACAAAAATGATGGTACCCTTAACTTAATATTTTGTTGCACAACCTTTTGAGGCAATCACTGCAATCAAACCATTTCTGTAACTGTCAATGAGACTTCTGCACCTCTCAGCAGGTATTTTGGCCCACTCCTCATGAGCAAACTGCTCCAGTTGTCTCAGGTTTGAAGGGTGCCTTCTCCAGACGGCATGTTTCAGCTCCTTCCTCAGATGTTCAATAGGATTTAGAACAAGGCTCATAGAAGGCCACTTTAGAATAGTCCAATGTTTCGCTCTTAGAAATGC
The DNA here is from genome assembly GCA_020510985.1 of Pholidichthys leucotaenia. Lineage (NCBI taxonomy): Eukaryota > Metazoa > Chordata > Actinopteri > Cichliformes > Pholidichthyidae > Pholidichthys > Pholidichthys leucotaenia. The sequence goes on along the minus strand of CM035836.1, from coordinate 374,091,573 downwards.
TTGGGTATTTTTAGCGGTGTGTTTTGGGTCATTATCCTGTTGCAAGACCCATGACCTGCGACTGAGACCAAGCTGTCTGACACTGGGCAGCACATTTCTTTCTAGAATACAGTGGGGCAAAAAAGTATTTAATTATTGATTGTTTATTAATGTTTTTCATCAATTTGGGACTTGCAAATAACTACTTTTCCCTCTGAATTTTCAAACTTTTTTTTAACATTATTTTCAACTATTTTTTCCAAGCAAATTTCATCTATTTTCTCAGTTTTTACAGTGGGGCAAAAAAGTATTTAGTCAGCCACCAATTGTGCAAGTTCTTCCACTTAAAAGATGAGAGAGGTCTCCAATTTTCATCATAGGTATACCGCAACCATGGGAGACAAAATGAGAAAAAAAAATCCAGAAAATCACATTGAAGGATTTTTAAAGAATTTATTTGCAAATTATGGTGGAAAATAAGTATTTGGTCACCTACAAACAAGCAAGATTTCTGGCTCTCACAGACCTGTAACTTCTTCTTTAAGAGGCTCCCCTGTCCTCCACTAGTTACCTGTATTAATGGCACCTGTTTGAACTCATTATCAGTATAAAAGACACCTGTCCACAACCTCAAACAGTCATACTCCAAACTCCACTATGGCCAAGACCAAAGAGCTGTCAAAGGACACCAGAAACAAAATTGTAGACCTGCACCAGGCTGGGAAGACTGAATCTGCAATAGGTAAGCAGCTTGGTGTGAAGAAATCAACTGTGGGAGCAATTATTAGAAAATGGAAGACATACAAGACCACTGATAATCTCCCTCGATCTGGGGCTCCAAGCAAGATCTCACCCCGTGGGGTCAAAATGATCACGAGAACGGTGAGCAAAAATCCCAGAACCACACGGGGGGACCTAGTGAATGACCTGCAGAGAGCTGGGAACAAAGTAACAAAGGCTACCATCAGTAACACACTATGCCGCCATGGACTCAAATCCTGCAGTGCCAGACGTGTCCCCCTGCTTAAGCCAGTACATGTCGAGGCCTGTCTGAAGTTTGCTAGAGAGCATTTGGATGATCCAGAAGAGGATTGGGAGAATGTCATATGGTCAGATGAAACCAAAATAGAACTTTATTGTAAAAGTTCATCTTGTTGTGTTTGGAGGAGAAAGAACACCATACCTACTGTGAAGCATGGGGGTGGAAACATCATGCTTTGGGGCTGTTTTTCTGCAAAGGGACCAGGACGACTGATCCATGTAAAGGAAAGAATGAATGGGGCCATGTATCGTGAGATTTTGAGTGAAAACCTCCTTCCATCAGCAAGGGCATTGAAGATGAAACGTGGCTGGGTCTTTCAGCATGACAGTGATCCCAAACACAACGCCCGGGCAACGAAGGAGTGGCTTCGTAAGAAGTATTTCAAGGTCCTGGAGTGGCCTAGCCAGTCTCCAGATCTCAACTCCATAGAAAATCTTTGGAGGGAATTGAAAGTCTGTGTTGCCCAGCGACAGCCCCAAAACATCACTGCTCTAGAGGAGATCTGCATGGAGGAATGGGCCAAAATACCAGCAACAGTGTGTGAAAACCTTGTGAAGACTTACAGAAAACGTTTGACCTCTGTCATTGCCAACAAAGGGTATATAACAAAGTATTGAGATGAACTTTTGTTATTGACCAAATACTTATTTTACCAAGGAATTTACCAATTAATTCATTAAAAATCCTTCAATGTGATTTTCTGGATTTTTTTTTTCTCATTTTGTCTCTCATAGTTGAGGTATACCTATGATGAAAATTGAAGACCTCTCTTATCTTTTAAGTGGGAGAACTTGCACAATTGGTGGCTGACTAAATACTTTTTTGCCCCACTGTACCTTGATAGTCTTGAGATTTCATTGTACCCTGCACAGATTCAAGACACCCTGTGCCAGATGCAGCAAAGCAGCCACAGAACACAACAGAACCTCCTCCATGTTTCACAGTAGGGACAGTGTTCTTTTCTTGGTATGCTTCATTTTTGCGTCTGTGAACATAGTGCTGATGTGCCTTGCCAAAAAGTTCCAGTTCTGTCTTGTCTGTCCATAGGACATTCTCCCAAAAGCTTTGTGGCTTGTCAACATGCAGTTTGGCAAATTCCAGTCTGGCTGTCATGCGCTGGCCCTCACGAGCCAGCATAAGACGCATAGAGTCACCAGTGAGTTTACAGTGAGTTTTATTACGGTGAAAAGTAAACAACACAAGATGCAGGGGCAATGACACATAAGTCCATACACTTCCGGAGGCGTAAGGCTAGACAGCTCTCTTACGGGTCCTTAAGAGGAGACGGTCATACACAGGCAAAGGTTGTTTAAGCAATTGGCTACACAGGCTGCTGAAGCAAAGACACACAAAGGTTTACTTTCACCGGGAGGGGTAAGGCTAATAGCTCACTTACTGGTGCCGGAGAAGTGACGGTCAACCACAAGCAGACAAGGTAGATGATAGTCCAAGTCATCCGTAGCTCAGACGTATAACGACTGACACTGCTGCGTCATACCGTCGCCAGTGCTGGGCTTAAATGGCGAAACACTAACGACGGTAATGACACTCAGCTGGCCGACCGTTGACAGGCGGAAACCCCACCGAGCACCTTCACAATAAGAGCCCGGTGAGGCCAGAATACAGCCCGCAGCTGTCAAGGCCGGCAGCGAGACATAACTTTAGCCCGAGCGCGATCAGAACCGGAGCTCGGGTCATAACACTGGCTTTTTTATGATTTGTTTTCAACAGTGGTGTCCTCCTTGGTCGTCTCCCATGAAGACCACTTTGGCTCAAACAACAATGGATGGTGCGATCTGACACTGATGTACCTTGACCTTGGAGTTCACCATGAATATGTTTAGAGGTTGTTCTGGGCTCTTTTGTTACCACTCATATTATCTGTCTCTTCCATTTTTCATCAAGTTTCCTCCTGCGGCCATGTCCAGGGAGGTTGGCTACAGTCCCACGGATCTTAAATTTCTGAATAATATGAGCAACTGTAGTCACAGAAACATCAAGCTGCTTGGAGATGGCCTTATAGCCTTTACCTTTAACATGCTGGTCTGTAATTTTCTTTCTAATCTCCTGAGACAACTCTCTCCTTTGCTTCCTCTGGTCCATGTTTAGTGTAGTACACACCATGTCACCAAACAGCACAGTGACTACTTGTCACACTTTAAATAGGCCGACTGACTGATTACAAGTTTGTAGACACCTGTGATGTTAATTAGAGGATACATCTTGGTTGAACATGCTCCTATGGTCACATTATTTTCAATCTTTTCTAGGGGTACCATCATTTTTGTCCAGGTCTGTTTCAGGAGTTTGTTTTTTAAAATAATTCCGTTGAACCACAATTCAAAAGCATTGTCTGATTTTTATTGGTTAATTTTCATAGAATTTTTATTTTTTACCACTTTTGTCAGATTCAAGTTATTTCTGTGACCATTGTGGGTTTTTCTTTCATTAACAGAGGGGTACCAACAATTTTGTCCAGGCATGTAGATGTCTCTTGAGAAAACTACAACCTGCCAAATTGGCTAGTGGGATTGGCTGTCTTACCCGCCACCGATGAAATGGTGTTAATGTGAAGTCCTGGTTATACGGCATAACTGTGTGAGCAGCACAAGCAGGGACTCTGTCCCCAGCTGGCCAGCGGACACCGGTCCTGTGCCTTGCCTCTCTGCTGTACTTGTGCTACCCCAAAGCATGTGTTGTCATGATCCTGAGCTTGTGTGTGTGTGTGGGGGGGTGCCGTGCTCAGCCTCCAAGTTGTTTTACGTCTTCTTTTGTATTTCTGTATCTGTTCAATTTGTATTTATTATGGTGATCTTAGTTTGGGGATTTCATGCACTTCTGTGTGTTGTCCCTGGGTGGTTATTTGTGTATTATTTTGTATTATTTGTATCTCTTGGGGTTGTGTTATTTTACTATTTGTATCATTATTTATTATTTCCGATCTGGGCTTTTATTTTGACAATGTTTGTGCACGTCCTGCTGTCAAACCTTGTTTCGGGGGCTGCACACCTGTGACAGTTTTTGTTTGAGTATTTCCTCACTCTTGTGACCCACACCTGTCATTCATGGTTCATTCCCATTTACCTATTTAAGCATACGGCAACATTTCCCCGTTGCTGTATCCTACTGTTTGCTTCCTCAGAGGGACCTGTCATACTCTGAATGTATGTGTTTTTCCCCGCAGAGGTGAACGGGTGCGCTCCGCTGTGTATTTAATCCTTTTCCCGTTTTCCCCAGTCATGAGCCCCGTTTCTCTTCGGGTGTGACTCTGGCTAGGGTTCTTCTCTTTTATCCCCTGGCGTGTCCAAGCGCCTCACTCTAGGTCTGTCCAGATTGCTCTCTTTTCTCATCAGGTGTGAGCCCCATTCTCATCCAGCGGTCTTCTCACCACTCCTTATTTGTAAGTGTTTTGTGTAGTGTTCGTGTTTAAGTTAATAAATGTTGCAAACTCACAGTTGACGTTTGGTGTCTTCTGCCTGCCCTTAAAAAGGGGATTTATGACAGAAGGATATGGCCTGTGTGTGACACCAGCCGCTGTGAGTTTTGCATTTTTTCCTTTTTCCCATAATTATTTTTCCCCCATTTTTGTCACTCCATGTCTGCTGAGATGTCAGCAGGGGGAAGACAGTATCCACGGAGCTTGGGCTGGGAGCGCTGTACTGCGCTCCTGGAGATAGACCAACTTATTCCCGATGCTCGTCAATCTTCCATCCCTAAATACGCTTTGTGGTGCTTGGGTCTCACGGATCATCATCCTCGGCTTGTGTTACATTCCATGGGAAGGGAGAGGATTTTCCTGGTGGAAGACCTGCAGCGGGAGTATCGCGGGAAGGTCTGGAGCCCCATCAGCAAACCGAGGTCTGCGCCGATCAGAGAACGTCCCCTGGTGTTGACATCCCCAGAGACAGCCTCTGCTCCGCACTGTGCCCCGTCCGTACCTGTGCCGTCAATGAAGCGTTCCTGGGTATGGAAGCACCCAGCCTCTCACTGCCACCCAGCTACAGCATGTCAGAGGAACTCCCCCACTGCAAGAGTTGTGTTGGTCAGTAACGTGTCTGCACAGCCAGCTCCTCTAGAGTCTCCATGGGTGCCACCGCCCGCTGCAGCCACAGAGAGGGAGTTATCTGGACTTTTGGCAGCAGTTAACATTGTGCCTTGGGAGATAAGGCAAGTACATTTTCATTCTCAAACAATTTTAGATGAAATGCTTTGTCTTATTCCCAGTGATGAGGCTCAGCAGCAGCCCAATTTAACTGAGTCCTCACCGTTTGCTGCTGCAACTTTATCCTCACCTGCTACTCCTGTGTTCCCTCCTGTTTTTCCTCGATGTCTGCTGGTCCCAGGAAAGAGCCAGACCGGGGTGGGGGGGGTGCGGCCTTGGAAGATTCCGTTCCTGCCTGCAGCCACGTCCTAGTTGGGAGAAGAGCGCCCCTTGTGTCCTGATGTCTGAACCGACAAGACAGTGTCTCCTGACTTCAACTGTATGGGTCTCTGCGCCAGCGGTGAGGCAACCTCCAGCATCAGCTGCCACGTCGGCAGTTCCACCAGCGTTGGTCGTCACGTCTGGAGGCCATTCAGCAGCAGATATCATCGTACTCTGGGAGATAAGGCAAGTGTGTTTTCATTTTCCTGCACATAAAAATGAAATGTCTTGCCTTATTCCTGGTGGTGAGGCTCAGTTTCTGCAGCCCATGTTAGCTGAGTCCTCACTGCCTGCTGCTGTCACCAGTTCCTCACCTGCCTCTCCCATGTCTCCTCCTGTATTCCCTGAGTGTCCGCTGGTCCTGGGATGGAACCGCCAGATGACGGAGGAGTCTGTGGCCCTGGAAGATTCCGTTCCAGCCCCGCAGCCACACCCCGGATGGGAGGAGAACGCTACCTGTGCCCTGAAACTTGAGCCGACAGGAGACTGTCCCCTGGCTTCAGCAGCACGGGAGCCAGTATCATCAGTGAGGCAACCTCCAGCTTCAGCCGCCACGCTGCGAGTTCCACCTGCGTTGGTCGCCACGCCTGGAGGTCCTTGGGCTGCATCCACCATCATGGCTGCTGCTGGGGTCGTTGCAGCGGAGTCGCTGGAGCCCTGGATGGCAGCGGAGCTCGAGTCAAGGCAAGTTCTCTGTTCTGTCACTCCATTATTAGCCTTAGAGAAATCTTGTCTTGCTCGTGGCAGGGAGAATCAGTTGCAGATGTCCTCTGCTCCTGAGTTCTCCTCGCTGGGCTCCACTTCCGCCAGTAATTGTGTTCCGGTGTCCATCTCCTCCTTCCCGTCTGAGGTGGCCATGTTGGGAGTAGACACCCAGAGGAACGGATTCAAGATGTCCCAGCCTGAGTCGCTGGAGTCCTCTATAGCAGTGGAGCTTGAGCTCAAGCAAATTCTCTTTTTCATTTTCACTATGTCTTTATTAGAGAGATCTTGCTTGGCTCTTGGTAGGGAGGACCAGTTGCAGCCACCAGCTGCACCTGAGTTCTCCTTGCTGGGCTCCAGACTCTGAACTGGTGTCTGTTTCCTCTCTTTCTGAGCCTCCATCTCCGCCAGAGGTCGCCGTGGGTCCTCCGCCTCCGCCTGAGGTCACCGCGGGTCCTCCGCCTCCGCCTGAGGTCGCTGTGGGTCCTCCGCTTCCGCCCGAGGTTGCTGTGGGGCCTCCGTCCGAGGTCGCCGTGGGGCCTCCGCCCAAGGTCACCATGGGTCCTCTGCCTCCACCCGAGGTTGATGAAAATCCTCTTTCTCTACCCAGGGTCGTTGAGGGTCCTCCGTCTCCACCCGGGGTCATTGAGGGTCCTCCATCTCCACCCGGGGTCGTTGAGGGTCTTCAGCCTCTGTCCGAGGTCGTTGAGGGTCCTCTGTCTCTGCCAGAGGTTGTTGAGGGTCCTCCGTCTCCGCCCAAGTTCGTTGAGGGTTCCCCGCCGTTGTCTGAGGTTGTGGAGGGTCCTCAGCTTTCGCCAGAGGTCATTGTGGGTTTCCCGCCTTTGCCTGAGGTCCCTGCTGAGCAGTCATCCCCCTCATCCGGTCCTCTTGCCAGTCAGCCACCTTGGTCAGCCACTCATTTGCCTGGTCCCTTTGCTAGTCAGTTGTCATCGCTGTCCGAGGTTGCTGCTGGGCCGCGGTTCTCTTCAGGGCTCAACACTATCCTGCTACGTGTCAACTTGACCCATGCCTAAGCCCCTGTAGCCCGCAAGGAGCACGTGTTCCAGCTGCCGCCTTCGGGGGGGTGTGTCGTGTTCTGCAGTCTGTGGGTTCAGAGATGCTGGGAAGCCACCCGGCAGTTTATGCCCTTTGCTTGGGTGGCTTAGAGACTCTAGGAGGCCACCTGACACTTTCCAACCCATGACCGGGTGGTCGTTGGACTCTAGCAGACCAACGGAACTGTGTTAATTTTCACTCTGTTTCTTTAGTATTTCTCTGCCACCTGCTGTACAGCATTGTGGGTCATGAGGGTTTTTTTTTGTGTTCTGCTTTGTTTCAGTCCCTCCGTGCCTGGGTTCCCCCTCCTCCCACCCAGGGTGGGTTGTTTTTCTTGTTGGGGAGGGGTCTTCTTTGTGGGTGGGTCCTTTTTTCTTTTTTTATTTTACTTCAGGGTGTCTGGAATCCATCCTTGCGGGGGGGCACTGTCATGATCCTGAGCACGGGGGCGGGGGGTGCCGTGCTCAGCCTCCAAGTTGTTTTATGTCATCTTTTGTATTTCTGTATCTGTTCATTTTGTATTTATTATGGTGATCTTAGTTTGGGGGTTTCATGCACTTCTGTGTGTTGTCTCTGGGTGGTTATTTGTGTATTATCTTGTATTATTTGTATCTCTTGGGGTTGTATTATTTTACTACTTGTATCATTATTTATTATTTCCGGTCTGGGCTTTTATTTTGACAGTGTTTGTGTACATCCTGCTGTCAAACCTTGCTTCGCGGGCTGCACACCTGCAACAGTTTGTGTTTGATTATTTCCTCACTCTTGTGACCCACACCTGTCATTCATGGTTCATTCCCATTTACCTATTTAAGGATACAGCAACATTTCCCCGTTGCTGTATCCTACTGTTTGCTTCCTCAGAGGGACCTGTCATACTGTGAGTGTATGTGTTTTTCCCCGCAGAGGTTAACGAGTGTGCTCTGCCATGGATTTAATCCTTTTCCCGTTTTCCCCAGTCATGAGCCCCGTTTCTCTTCGGGTGTGACTCCGGCTAGGTTTCTTCTCTTTTTTCCCCTGGCGTGTCCGAGTGCCTCAGCCTGGGTCCGTCCAGATTGCTCTCTTTTCTCATCAGGCGTGAGCCCTGTTCTCCTCCAGCTGTCTTTTCACCACTCCTTATTTGTAAGTGTTTTGTGTAGTGTTCGTGTTTAAGTTAATAAATGCTGCAAACTCACAGTTGCCGTTTGGTGTCTTCTGCCTACCCTTAAAAAGAGTGATTTATGACACGTGTGGCCATTCTTCGGCCATTCCTCTCCACAATAATGGCGGTATTAGCTTTTAAATTTTTAGGCATTATGCAGCATAGAGAGCACCAGTGGGCACTCCGTCCTCGCTGGCTGTCTGTGTGGGTTCACACCCCTGTGAAGGGCAGTGGTAGCTAGTGGTGTTTTGCACGGTGCCACTCCGCTGTAAAGCTCTGTCCTCCTAAAGCTTGCAGTACATGGCCACATGTCAGATAATCGTTCAGTTCCTCCACAATAACAGCAGCCTTACATTATACATTTTTAAGCAGTAGGTCTTCACTATTATCTTTTTCTGGTCTCTTTTTCAAAGTCTCATTTCCTTGTGTTTTGTTTATGTTGTGATGCCGTTTCATCCAATCAGCACCGGGTCAATCCAAAACCCTCACCCAGCAGTTGTCAGGGCGGCTCTGAAGAACCTACCCCTGACTAGGGCCTTGTTTCGGCTGCTACGAGTTTCTGAAACTTTCCCCTGTCTGGGAGGTTCCTTTAGTGGAGACACACACCACGGGGGGAGTTCCTGTAAAACTAGTTCCTGTGGTGAAAGTGGGGGTATGAAGTGGTTTGTTTGTCCGGTGTTGCTTTTTTCAGCTAATGTTGGGTCAAATTTGGACATCAGGTTGTTTGACTGTTGTGTGAGCAAGGGGTTGAGACCCAGTGGTGGTGTCTGATGGACATCAGTCTCAACCTTCCACACAAACATGACACCACAACAGTTACATGTTAGGATCACATTCTCTTGCACTCAATGCATTTTTTATTTTATGTGTTGGCCAAAAAGAGAAAACACACTAAATAAAATGTTACAGAATAATCACATTGATCATATTATCATACTGCTGTTTTTATTTGTTATTTATTTTTTTTATTACTTATTTTGTACCCGTAGGTAGATTTGTTTTGCAGTCTGGTGACAAGCCACCAGCTGCCGGTCGCTGCGTGCGCAAGCGCCCCTTATTCCTAACCTGCATGTTTTTGGCATGTGGGAGGAAACCGGAGAAATCCCGGAGTAAACCCACGCAACACGGGGCGAACTTGCAAACTCCACACAGATCACTGTTGGCCGGGGGCAGGGATCGAACCCACGATCTCACGATCCCCGCGAACCCCCGGCCGAGGGTAAACTGTGCTGCCACAGTGGTTACCCATCTTTATGTGGTTTACATGGTTTACCCATCTTTATTATTTTTTAATATACAATTTCATCAGCAACCTGGGCAGAATGAACGACAACGGACAGCGGCTGCTCGAGTTCTGCACACATCATGATCTGTACATCACAAACTCGTTCTTCAAGACCTAACCCCAACACAAGGTTTCCTAGCGACATCCGCGCTCAAAGCACTGGCACCAGCTGGACTTGATCCTGACCAGGCGCACCTCACTGAAGAACGTGCTAATCACCCGCTCATTCCAGAGTGCAGATTGCGACACAGACCATTCATTGGTGTATTGCAAGGTCAAGCTGCAGCTGAAGAAATTCCACCGCGCCAGACAGCCTGGAAAGGCACGGATTGACACCAGCAAGATGGCCCATCCAGAACTTGTTGAGCAGTTGCCTCCACCTTTGTGAAGGAACTTGGTGAATCACAAGAAGGAGAGTCCGCAAAGCAGAAGTGGGAAGAGCTGCGGAACATCATCCACCGCACAGCCTTGGCTATCTTTGGGAGGAAGACCTCGAAGTCACAGGACTGGTTTGATGCCAAGTCGTCCGTGATGACCCCCGTCATTGAAGCCAAGCGCTCAGCACTTGCTGAGTACAAGAAGTACCCAAACGAGAAGAATCTCCAGATCCTCAGGGCTGCGAGAAGCAAAGTTCAGCAGACTGCTCGGCGCTGTGCCAACGAGTACTGGACTCAGCTCAGCCAAGACATTCAAACCGCTGCCATAACAGGGAACATCCGTGGTATGTACGACGGCATCAAGAAAGCACTTGGTCTGGGTCAGAGCAAGACGGTCCCCCTCAAATCCTCCACTGGGGAGATTATCACAGAAAAAAACAAGCAGATGGAGAGATGGGTGGAGCACTACTCTGACCTCTACTCCAGACAGAACACCGTGACACCGTCAGCCCTCGATGCCATCGATTGCCTGCCATCCATGGATGAACTTGACGCCAAGCCAACCATCGATGAACTCAGCAAGGCCATTGATAGCTTGGCCGCTGGCAAGGCACCTGGCAATGACGGCATACCCCCAGACCTGATCAAGCACTGCAAGACCGCCCTACTGCTGCCATTGCATGACGTCCTCTGCCAGTGCTGGAAGGAAGGTGCCGTACCACAGGACATGAGGGACGCCAAGATCATCACCCTCTACAAAAATAAAGGGGAGAGAAGCGACTGCAACAACTACAGGGGCATCTTCCTCCTCAGCATTGTTGGCAAAGTCTACGCACGAGTTGTCCTCGTTCGTCTACAGAAGCTTGCTGAACGTGTCTACCCCGAGTCTCAGTGTGGCTTCTGCACTGGCCAATTGATGGTGGCCATGATATTCTCCATCCGCCAGCTCCAGGAGAAGTGCAGAGAACAGAACATGTCCCTGTACGTCGCCTTCATCGACCTCACCAAAGCGTTCGATCTGGTCAGCAGAGAGGGTTTTTTCAAAATCCTGCCAAAGATAGGATGCCCACCAAAGTTGCAAAGCCTCATCGAATCGTTTCACACCAACATGCAGGGGATGGTGCAGTACGACGGGAACGTCTCAGAGCCATTCAATATACACAGCGGAGTGAAACAGGGCTGTGTACTTGCGCCAAACCTCTTTGGGATTTTCTTTGCTATGCTCCTGAAGCATGCCTTCAGCACAGCAACAGAGGGAATCTACCTGCATACAAGATCTGACAGCAGGCTTTTCAACCCCGCCCACCTGAAAGCCAAAACCAAAATACGTGAGGCTCTAATCAGAGATATGCTGTTCGTAGATGACGCTGCAGTCGCGACCCACACACAGCAGGAGCTTCAGACCCTGATGGACCGCTTCTCCCAGGCATGCAAGGACTTCGGGCTTACCATCAGCCTGAAGAAGACTAACGTCTTGGCGCAAGGCAGGGAAGCACCACCAACCATCACCATCGACAACTACGAGCTGGAGGTCGTGAATCAGTTCACGTATCTGGGGTCTAAAATCAGCAACAACCTCTCCCTTGATACAGAGATCGACAAGAGGATTGGAAAATCAGCTTCCACACTCACTCGCCTCACCACACGAGTGTGGGAGAATCCCAAACTCTCTGTCAAGATGAAGATGGCAGTGTACAACGCCTGCGTCATCAGCACACTGCTCTATGGGAGTGAGACGTGGACAACATACGCCCGGCAGGAAAAGAGACTGAATTCTTTCTACTTGTGCTGCATTCGCCACATCCTGGACATATCCTGGCAGGACAAAGTGCCCAACACAGAAGTCCTGTCTCGCGCCGGCCTTCCCTCCATGTTCACTCTACTCAGGCAGTGCAGGCTCCCTGGCTAGGCCATGTTCAACGTATGGAGGATGGCAGAATCCCCAAAGACGTCCTCTACAGAGAACTGGCGACTGGCAGGAGAGACGCTGGCCGCCCACAGCTGCGCTTCAGAGACATCTGCAAGAGAGATATGAAGGCCCTAGAGATCAACACAGAGCGCTGGGAGGATCTCGCAATGGACCGCTCCAAATGGAGAGGCACCCTGACCAGACAGCTCAAGTCGGGTGAAGAGAAACTGACTGCTGCAGCAGATGAAAAAAGGACCCGCAGGAAGAACCGCCACAGACCCAGCAGCACGGAGACCATCCACAAGTGCGACCTGTGTGACATCGACCGCCATTCGCGCATCGGCCTGTTCAGCCACAGGCGGTGCTGTTCCAGCAGAGTAGACATCTAGGATTCTCTTCCATGGTCATCATAGACCGACGGAGGCCGATGACTATTATTTTTTAATATACAATTTCATCAGCAACCTACTCAAAGGCCTGTTCATCTTTCCATCCACATTTCAAGTATTCTACTGATACACTTATTTCATAGCCTTTATTTCTGGCAATAAAATATTAGTAATTGCTTTATCAAAGCTTTGTGCACTGCCTAGAAAGAAAATAATCAATTTCATTAGAAATACCTGGACTTATATACTATTTTATGCAGAAATGGCATAAAAAACAGCTCTTTCTAAAGTCAAGGGTGATTTATGAGGAATTCTCTTGGTTTTCTCTAACTGTGGTGATGCTGTTTAGCAGAGAAAATGCATCTAAATATTCAAATACAGAAGTCTAGATTTATGAGTTTCTTCGAGCTAATCGCAGGTTTAAGCATGATAAAATGACTTCTTTGCTTCTTAGCGTATCTGTCCAAAGACGTTAACATGCTCAAGAATAAAACCTCTAGGAATGACTCTGTTGCCATGGTAACTGACCTGGTTGATCAGCCCAGTAGAGGCGGCGACATTCTCGACTCCCTCCACTGTGGCCTGCGACACTTCGTTGGCACCAGAGACTGCTGCGTCTCCAACAATGTTGGCCTGGTCCACGGTTCTGTTGGCCACTGAAACACAGAAGAAAAACACTGTACAGTAACGGAACTCACAAACCACTTTTCCGCTTGAGCAACTGTGTCTTTTACTCTTCCCTTGTTTGTACATAACCCGTTTCACAGCAGCCATTTTAAAATAACTGTGAAAAACAAATATCACAATAACTAAAAAGGATGAACCTAAATGTACTGAGAGGCATTAAAAATGCAATATTGTATAAATTTCAGAAAGTAAGTTGTCACTTAAGACAACAGAAGTGAAGATACACTCCATAGTGTTTATTAGTTAATGATTATTAGTGCACACATTCAGATCATCTGGACGTACAGATATGCAACAGAATGTAATCCTGAATCATTTCTCTTGATTTTATTGTTCATTAATATCATGTGTGACCTGCATTTACTGCCGGCTAAGCCTCAATTATTGGTGGCACTGATGTCACCAAGTTGTCAATTTCACACAGTGCTGCCTCAAGCTCAACACGATTTGTTGGTGCAGGATCCCGACTGTGCACACACCGATCCAGAACATCTCATAGATCAGGGGTCACCACCTGGCGGACTCCAGTCTGAATCTGGACCTCAAGGGTCCTCCGTCCGGACCCTGAAGCCTTTTGAAAGAATTTTGGGGAAAAAAGAAAACCGTTTTGTTTTGGCTGAATGAAAAAGGTGGAACTGAAATGTTGTATCGGTGGCCGCCCGGACAGATAATGGCACAAGCCCTTGGGCACTGTCTGAAGACTTCCCTCTCCGCTGTCTCTCAGATTCTGCTCTCTGCAGAGACTCTACGGACCAAACTGCTCCAGAGAGTATGCAGCAGGTCGCAAAATCACGGTTTGCTGCAAGACACACACACACACGCCGACAGCCAGGATATCCACCTCAGACAGACACACTTCGTTCCAGGCCTGTACCCACAAAGTAAAGCACTGTTGTGAAATTAAGTGTATTTGTGGCGATTCTGCCGAGAGTGGTCCGTGCTGGGATGCAGGGGTGAGGTTTCTGGTTATGGAGGCCTTTTTCGTAGCCTCCGATATCACATAAAAACTCTGTGTGTTACTGAACATGAAAAGTTCCACCTCCCCTCTCCCTGTAACCATGGAGCTCCATCTATGATGTAACAGAGTTTACTCTTGAAATTAAAAAAAAAAAAAAAAACAACAACTGAGAAATTCTATCGTATGGAATTTTGTCCCTTTTTTGTTTACAGTTTGAAAAGGTTTTTCTATACTGAAAACATTGTATAGAGGTGGACTTATTGTAAAATTTAGTTTTTTTTTAGATATTAATCTTTTGTTAAATGCAATACAGTTTAGTTTGTGTTCTCATTTTTAGGATTTTAGTTGTAGATTTTAGAATTTTATTGCTATTTATCTGGCATCAGCAAACACATTTAGTGTTCTCCTGGATTATAAAATTTTATATTACATGTTCATTAGATTTTTTTTTGTTAAAAATTAATACAGAGCTAAAAACTGCTAAAACATCAGCTACATAAAATAATGTGTGAAAGCAAGTTAAATGATACTGGCCTGCCTGTAGACAGCTGTGGTCTTCTGAAAGAATGTCCATGAAAGGATGACAGTTCTTAAAAGCACATTTTGAGATTAATTTGTCCATGTGACATGACACATTTCTCTTCCATTTGTTTTATTTCAAGATATTGGAAGTAAATTCATGGGTCACTGCAAATACTTTGCTTCAAAAGTACTAAGCTGTCACACAGTGGGAGGGAAAAATCCTGAATAGAAAAAAGCATCAAGATGCTTCGAGGATCATTTTAGAATCAAATCAGAGCCCCTGAATCAGGCCTAGAGTCCCAGCCCTAGTTTGGACCTCAGCTGGGGAGGAGGACCGACTTGTCGGACTTCTTGCAGTTTTAGTTGGTGACCCCTGCCATAGATGTTCTGATGGAGAGTTTTATGCATTGAGATGACATTCATTTTTTTTATTGCATATGCATTAACACTGTAAAAAAAAACATTAACAGTTTAAAACACACAATCATAAAGATTTCTTTCTTTGTGTGTTGCATTTTAATGCCTTTCAGTATACAAGCAAGTCTCCTTTTATTGTCTACATGTCTGTGTTTCAGACTAAGTGATATAAGGTAAAATAGATTATGTGACCTACTGTAGATCTATCTGAAACAATACAATTGATAAATGTGAAGCTTTTTAAGTAATAATTTGATAGAACGATAGAAATAACTTTTCAGGATATATTCCGGCATTTGTTTGAACTGTTTATACCCGCTTTACACAGGGGAGGAGCTCATTGAGAGATCGTTGAGAGATCTGGCCAATTTTTGATCTATCAATGATCTCAGTGAGCTCCACAGTTACCAAAGTCTCCTCAAAGTTTTGACTCAGTCCAAAACACACAAGGATCTCCCAAAGGATTCCAAACATCAAAAATTGGTCCAATCTCTCAGTGATCTCTGTGCTGTGTAAAGGGGCCCTTACATGGTGAAGAACAGGATAAGTGTGATCCCCCAGCAGAGAGAACAGTTGGCTACAGTGTAACCCATGCTCTCTGAATGGAGAGACTATCTCTCCACCCTACATATTCCATATGTATGGGGATTGATTCCCACAGTGCAGCTGATGTGGATACTCTTTAAGACACATCACCTGTGGTGGCCATGCAATGATTAGCCCCCTTGCTATATAGGCAATGTGCATGTGTGGCTTCCTCGGTTAACCTTGATTGGAATGCGTTTCTGAGCAGCCTGGAGCTGGAGAGATAGTCTCGCCACTCAGAGAACCTAGGTTACACTGTAACCAATCGTTCTCTATTGTGTCGAGACTATCTCTCCACCCTACATATTCCATATGTACGGGGACTCTCTAAGACACACCACGAGGAAACCAGCATATCCCACTGCTCCTGTGGGAGTGTGATGGTCTATGAGTTCAAAAGAGACGTCACTGCCACCAAAGTGCTCACTACAAGGAACTACTTACAAGTATACTTACCTGTATACTTACTTATGACTTTGGCGCAAGATCCTGCCAAGGTCAAGCTGGCCTGCCAGATGCTGAGACCATCTGCTGAGGTGGCCTGCAGGTGTGTGAAAACCACTAAGCTAGCACACCCAGCATTAAGAAAAGAATGAATCACTCCAAGCCAAAGCTACCCATGGCGCTCTGGCCCTGGAGGCTTTCTACTTCTTACAGGTCCTGTCCTGCTGTATTGATCCCAGCACACGTTTCCCAAATGAGCTGCTGGATGCTATGTTCATACAATAGAACCTGATAAAGGTTGATGGATTTGTCCATGAGGCTGCTGCACAAATCTCTGAAAGAGACGTACCTTGCCACAGAGCCCATGAGGTGGCGAGACTCTGTGTAGAATGTGGACACACTCCTGCTGGGGCTGACCTACCTGCCATCTTGTAAGCCTGCTGAGTTGCCTCCACAATCCAGTGGGATAGCCTTGCCTTCGTGACAGGCAGCCCCTGGCAATTAGGCCTGTAGCAGACAAACAGTTGGTCTGTTGCCCTGTGGGCACAGGCCCAAAGAAGGTACACCCTTAAGGCTCTGACAGGACATAATAGTGACTGCCCACTTGCCCTATCCACACTTCCATGAGGTGGGAGGAAAGACTGATTGGCTGACATAGGGCTCAGACACCACCTTAGGGTGAAATGCAGGATTTGGCCAGAGCACCGCTACTGCATCACCCAGCAGCCAATGTAGGCATTCCTTATGCACTGAAAGGGCGTGAAGTTCCCCCACTCTTTTTGCTGACATGATGGCCAACAAAAATGCAGTTTTCAAAGTAAGCCATTTTCACCCTACAGTTTCCAGAGGCTCACATGGCTCGTGCTGCAAAGGTGTAAATCCACTTCCAAATCCCATGGAGGATGGCAGATTGCCTCTTGAGAGAGAATACTCCTGCAAGCCCCTTTGAGAAACTGAGCAAAAAGGGTGGAGCAACCCTCCTGGAGTTTCTGAGGGCCAATCTGGGCCGCTTTTATGGCTGCCACCATACCTCTCAAAGTGGAGGGAGACTTTCCACCCTCCAATAACTCCTGCAGGAACTGGAGAATTTCCTGGGCCCTGCGTTTTAAAGGATCCACCTGTCTCTCCTTGCACCATGCCTGGAACACTCCCCAACAATATGAATATGCCACCCTGGTTGAGGGAGCCGGGGCTCCCTGCAATGTACTAACCACTGACTGGGGCAACCCCAAGGCTAGTAGCTGGACCCTCTCAGGGGCCACACACAAAGCCTGAGGAAAGGAGTGGAAGAGGGTCCTATGGGATTGTGACAGAAGGTCTCATTGGGCAGGGAGCTCCCAAGGGTGCCCTTGAAGGAGTGATGCAATTGCTGAGAACCATAAGATCTGGGGCCAGTTGGGAGCCACCAGGATGAGGTTCACCTCCTCCACCTGAACCCTTTTGCAGGGGTGGTGGAGGAGTGTAAAGGGAGGGAAGGCATATAGGAAGCTCTGGGGCCACTGATATGCTGTCTCCCTTGAGGCAGAGAGGTCCACTACGGCTGTGCCAAAGTAACTCCAGATCTCGTTCACCACTTCTGGATGCAGCCTCCATTCCCCGGAGAGGGGTCCCCCTCTGGAGAACTGATATGCTGCAAGGTTGGCTCGGCCTGACATGCATTGCCCTCAGTGACCTAAGCTTTGGCTCTACCCACTCCCATATAAACTGAGCCAGCCTGCAAAGGCAAGAGGAGCCCTAGCCTACCTGCCTGTTTATGTAGGCTGGTGCCACTGTGCTGTCTGTTCACACCAGTACATGACAGTCCCTCAGCCTTGGAAGAAAATGCTACAGAGCTAGGTAAATGGCCTGCAGCTCCAGGACACTGATGTGCTGCATCAGCCAGAGGCCCTGCTACTGACCGCTTCACCCTTGCAGATGGCCCCTCCAGCTGACCAGGGACACGCTGGATGACATCGCCTGGCGGCGAAGAACTGGGCCCAGGCTGGTGCCCCTTTCTATGTTGGCTGGCTGCTCCCACCAACGGAGAGCTGCCTTGAGTCTGCCCGTCACCAGTACTTTGGTCTACAGATTCCTCTGTGGGCAAAGTCTGAGGCTCAAGAGGTAGTGCTGAATAGGCTGCATGTTCAGCAGCGCCAGCGGAACTATGTGTAACATGGCTGCCATCAACCCCAGTAGGCGAAGGCATAGTCTCCACGTGTCCTGCGCCCCCAATTGAAAATGGGACAAGCAAGTCCTGAAGGTGGCCTGTCTCGCTGGTGTCAGACAGATGGTACCCACTCTAGCATCTATCCCCATGCCTAGGAACTCGGTAGCCCGAGAGGGACAAAGCCTATTTTTCCTCTTGTTGAGACACAGGCCTAGATACTCTAAGTGCCGCAGGAGTCTGGCAACATCTCTGTTGCACTGGTCCTCCGAATGAGCACAAATCATCCATCCATCCATCCATCCATCCATCCATCCATCTTCTTCTGCTTAATCCTTTTCGGGTCGCAGGGGGGCTGGAGCCTATCCCAGCATCTTTGGGCGAGAGGCAGGGTACACCCTGGACAGATCGCCAGTCCATCGCAGGGCCAGCACAGAGAGACAGACAACCATTCACTCTTACAGCCATACCTAAGGACAATTTAGAATCCCCAGTTTGACGCCAATCGTCCAAATAGTTGAGAATGCGAAGACCTTCTCTTTGTAGGGGTCCCAACACAGCATCCATGCACTTTGTGAACATGCGTGGGACTAGTGAGATGCCAAATGGGAGGACGCAAAACTCAAAAGTCCTGCCACTGAAGGCAAATCTGAGGTAACGTCCGTGTGTGTCCTTCCCATATTGCGATTTGACCAACTGCCCTGGAGAATGGCCTGACGTACCCACGGTAACGTCAACATCTTGCATCACAGAGGCCTCAAGAACTTGTTGAGCGCTCTCAAATCCAGAATCAGTCTTAGTTTCCCATCCTTCTTGGGTATGAGAAAATAGTGAGAGTAAAACCTGGCCTCATCATCAAATCGAGATGCCCTAGCAATTATTTGGTCGGTGGTGGTGGTGGTGGGGGTTGTTCCACCCCCTCCTCTGGTTCCTTTGCTTCCATCCCCCCTTGGCCCAGGGAGAGTTCACCACCCTCTGAACCAGAGCCCAGGACATCGATTTCCTCTGCATCTGACCCCTTCGATGTGGGATGTTTAAGGTTCCATCTTCCTTGCCCTACTAAGGGGGAGGTGGAGTGTTGGGCAGTGGGTGGGGTTGGAACCATAGCCACTGGGTAGGACAATGCTACCTCTTCCATGGAAGGAGGGTGATGGGGTGAAGATTCCATCCTAATTTGGCCAGCTCATGGGACTCCCTTTGGCAGCTTTGCCTGCTGTGGCTGCCTCATGGGGCTGGCTGGATGCTTGCAAGACACAGCCAGCAATCTCGCTTTCCTCACCATATTTGGTAGTATAAGGCAATCCATGCATGATGCCGGATCCCTGCTAGCCATGTGTGCATGCTCCCATATTACTCTTCCCCCCGTTCCTCTTTACTAATATCCCCTTGATGTCGATTGTCGCAAATTCGCATCAATCCGCTTCCGCTTCTTTCATAATTGGAAATAAATTCAGGCGTCAAGGGGATATGTTAAGTGCACGTGGCACTAAATACCTCTCAGTCACTTGTACTGTTCTAAGTGGAGTTGAAGTTGTGGCAGCAACCCCACCTCATACTTTTATACCACTCTAAGGGGAGATATGCTTGTGGCACTAATCACACCCCATACAACTAATACCAGCTGTTATGGGCATGAGATTTATTTTACTTTTGTTTTCTTTCCCTCCACTGTCATTCGGTTTATTTTGCAAGTGGCAAACTTTATCAAGCAATCAACTTCTGCTGATTGTTTGCTGTGTGTTAGGGAACCACTATTCACCCTTCTGCTTGAGGGAAAGCCTTCCATCGTTTCCTCCGACTGGGTCGGATTCCATGTGGGAAATGGCTGTGCTAGCCAGTTGGCTGAGCTGACTAGGCAGCTGCCATGCTTTTGCCTTAATGCCCTCGTGTGGGAGGACAACAGTAATCCCGAGAGGGGCCGTAGACCAGCTCTCTTCTTATAAGGCAGTCCTTCTCAAATAGTGGGGTGCGCGGTGTGATGCCAGGGGGTGCGTGTGTGACCCCGGGGAACATGCTTTTTTTTGCCGTACTAGAATAAAGTGTAATTGCACAGCCACTACAGTAGGTGGTAGTGGTGCTCTCGTTGTCAGTGTGTGCAGGGAGTATTAGCTCTATGGTGTAGGGTTTTTTTGCACCGAGCATGCGCACACACAGCACAGAGCAGGAGATATGAAGTGCAGTGAACAAACACTTAAGAAACACTATTGAAAAATATTTAACAGGGATGAAAAGAAAGGCGAAGGGCCAGACTAAGAACGATCCAACAGACTCTCATGATAAATTGTATATCAAGGATTCAGTGTACCCCGCCCGGTATGGGGTTACCGGGGCCCCACCCTGGAGCCAGGCCTGGGGGAGGGGCTCGAAGGCTAGCGTCTGGTGGCCAGGTTTCCACCCATGGGACCCGGCCGGGCTCAGCCCGAAGGAGTTACATGGGTCCGCCCTCCAGTAGGTTCACCACCTGCAGGAGGGATCATGGAAGTCCGGTGCTATGTGGATTAGGTAGCAGTCAAAGGCGGAGACCTTGGCGGACTGATCCCAAGCTTTCTAAACTGGCTTTTGGTACGTGGAATGTCACCTCTCTGGTGGGGAAGGAGCCTGAGCTGGTGTACGAGATTGAGCGATACCGGCTAGATATAGTGGGCCTCACCTCAACACACAGCTCCGGTTCCGGAACCAGTCTCCTGGAGAGGGGCTGGAGCTTGGCCTTTTCTGGAGTTGCCCCGGGCGAGAGGCGACGAGCAGGGGTAGGTATTCTTGTATCGCCCCACCTTGCTGCCTCTATATTGGAGTTTTCCCCGGTGGACGAAAGGGTTGCTTCCCTGCGCCTTCGGGTTGGGAAACGGGTCCTGACCATCATTTGTGCCTATGCACCAAATGATGTTTCAGAGTACCCACCCTTTTTGGAGTCTGTGACTGGGGTGCTGGAGGGTGCTCCTCCTGGAGACTCCATTGTCCTACTGGGGGACTTCAATGCGCACGTGGGCAACGACAGTGAAACCTGGAGGGGGGTGATTGGGAGGAACGGCCTGCCCGATCTGAACCCGAGTGGTGTTCAGTTATTGGACTTCTGTGCTAACCACAGTCTGTCCATAACGAACACCATGTTCAAGCATAAGGGTGTCCATATGTGCACCTGGCACCAGGACACCCTAGGCCGCAGGTCGATGATCGATTTTGTTATCGTATCATCAGACCTGCGACCGTATGTCTTGGACACCCGAGTAAAGAGAGGTGCAGAGCTGTCAACTGATCACCACCTGGTGGTGAGTTGGATCCGATGGCAGGGGAGGAAGCCATTCAGACCTGGTAGACCCAAACGTATAGTGAGGGTGTGCTGGGAGCGTCTGGCTGAGGCCCCTGTCCGGGAGGTCTTCAACTCCCACCTCCGGAAGAACTTCAACCACATTCCGAGGGAGTCTGGAGACATGGAGTCTGAATGGGCCATGTTCTCCACCTCTGTTGTTGAAGCGGCGGCCCAGAGCTGCGGCCGCAAGGTGGTCGGTGCATCTCGTGGTGGCAACCCCCGAACCAAGTGGTGGACACCAGTGGTGAGGGGGGCCATTAAGCTGAAGAAGGAGTCCTATCAAGCTTGGTTGGCTTGTGGGACTCCCGAAGCAGCTGAGGTGTACCGGCAGGCCAAGCGGAGTGCAGCTCGGGTGGTTGCTGAAGCAAAAACCCGGGTATGGGAGGAGTTCGGTGAGGCCATGGAACAAGACTTTCGGTCGGCTTCAAAGAGATTCTGGCAAACTGTTCGGCGGCTCAGGAGGGGAAAGCAGCTCCCCGTCCACACTGTGTATGGTGCGGATGGGACACTGTTGACTTCAACTGGGGATATCGTCGGGCGGTGGAAGGAATACTTCGAGGATCTCCTCAATCCCACTGATACGCCTTCCACAGAGGAAGCAGGGTTTGGGGACAAGGGGGATGACTCGCCTATCACAGGGGCTGAGGTCGCCAAGGTGGTTAAAAATCTCCTTGGTGGCCGGGCCCCGGGGGTGGACGAGATTCGCCCCGAGTACCTCAAGGCCCTGGATGTTGTTGGGCTGTCATGGTTGACACGCCTCTGCAACATTGCGTGGAGGTCGGGGGCAGTGCCTTTGGCATGGCAAACCGGGGTGGTGGTTCCTCTCTTCAAAAAGGGGACCGGAGGGTGTGCTCCAACTTTAGAGGGATCACACTCCTCAGCCTCCCTGGGAAGGTCTATGCCAAGGTACTGGAGAGGAGAGTCCGGCCGTTGGTCGAACCTCGGATTCAGGAGGAGCAATGTGGTTTTCGTCCTGGCCGTGGCACATCGGACCAGCTCTTTACCCTCTCGAGAATTCTTGAGGGTTCGTGGGAGTTTGCCCAACCAGTTTACATGTGTTTTGTGGACTTGGAGAAGGCATTTGACCGCGTCCCTCGTGGATTTTTGTGGGGGGTGCTTCGGGAGTATGGGGTATCGGGCTTGTTGTTACGAGCTATTCGGTCTCTGTACGACCGTTGTGAGAGTTTAGTTCGTATTGCCAACACTCGGTCGGAGTCATTCCCAGTGAGAGTTGGACTCCGCCAGGGCTGCCCTTTGTCACCGGTCCTGTTCATAATTTTTATGGACAGGATTTCTAGGCGCAGCCAGGGAATGGAGGGTGTCATACTTGGTGACCACAGGATCTCATCTCTGTTGTTTGCAGATGATGTTGTCCTGTTGGCTTCATCCAGCAATGACCTACAGCTCTTGCTGGGACGGTTTGCCGCTGAGTGTGAAGCGGCTGGGATGAGAATCAGCACCTCCAAGTCCGAGTCCATGGTCCTCAGCCGGAAAAAGGTGGATTGTCCTCTCCGGGTTGGGGACAGGCTCCTGCCCCAAGTGGAGGAGTTTAAGTATCTTGGGGTCTTGTTCACGAGTGAGGGGAAAATGGAGCGAGAGATCGACAGACGGATTGGAGCAGCATCTGCAGTGATGCGGACGTTGTACCGGTCTGTTGTGGTGAAGAGGGAGCTTAGTTCTAAGGCAAAGCTGTCGATTTACCAGTCAATCTACGTTCCTACTCTCACCTATGGTCACGAGCTTTGGGTAATGACCGAAAGAACGAGATCGCGGATACAAGCGGCTGAAATGAGCTTTCTCCGTAGGATTGCTGGACTCACCCTCAGAGATAGGGTGAGGAGCTCAGTCATCCGGGAGAGGCTCAGAGTAGAACCGCTGCTCCTCCACATTGAAAGGAGTCAGTTGAGGTGGTATGGGCATCTGATTAGGATGCCTCCTGGACGTCTCCCACTTGAGGTGTTTCAGGCACGTCCCACTGGGAGGAGACCCCGGGGCAGACCCAGGACTCGGTGGAGAGACTATGTCTCCCAGCTAGTCTGGGAACGCCTTGGTATCCCCTCTGAAGAGCTGGAGCAGGTGGCTGGGGAGAGGGAAGTCTGGGCTTCTCTGCTTGAACTGCTGCCTCCGCGACCCGGACCTCCGGAAAAGCGGTAGAAGATGGATGGATGGATGGATGGAAAAGAAAGGCGGAGAGAGACAGAGATAATGAGACAAACGAAAGTCCCCCGAAAACTAAGACAAGGAAATATGACGAAGTGTACATAGCACTTGGCTTCACTGTGACTACGGTGGGAGACGAGGAAAGACGGGTGTGTTTACTGTGTCTAAAAATGTTGGCAGCGGACAGCATGAAGCCAAATACAGTACATTAAGGCGTCACTTACAGACATTACACCCCAATCACACTGAAAAGCTGCTTGAGTTTTTTCAGAGAAAATGTGCTGAATATTGCCAAAAATCATCCCGCTTTGTGAATGCTACTTCAGTAAACCAGCGAGCACTGTTAGCATCATATAAGGTGGCGTACCAAATTGCTCAGTGCAAAAAACCCCCACACCATAGCAGAGGAGCTGACACTGCCTGCAGCATTAGACATGGTCTCTGTCATGCTGGATGACGCAAGTGCTGCAAAAATTAAAAACTATCCCTCTGTCCAATGACACTGTCGCCAGACGTATAAATAACATTGCTAATGATCTTCAAGAACAGCTGGTAGATAAACTCAAAGACAAACGTTTTGCCTGACAATTCGATGAAGCAACTGACAGCAACAAAGACTTTGTTTATTGCTTATGTACGTTTTGACATGACAAACTCCCTGTGTGAGGATCTACTTTTTTGTAAACATGTCAAAAAATGTTTATAGTTTAAATAAGGATTTAATTTTTTTTTGAATTTCAGGCAAATTGATGCACTTTAAATCTTTTCTGTTACAGACTAAAAAACAATGTTAATAAAGTGTTCGTTGATCTATATTTCTTTCTTTTTTCTTTTTTGTGTTCTTTAATGTAAATAAGGATACAATGTTATGCAGAGGTGTACTTATAACAATTTTATAGACAAATGATACTATTTATTGTCACGGCGGAGAGTGGGGGGGGGCACAAAATATCTTCTTCTTCCTAGGCGGGGTGTAACAGAAAATAATCGAGAAGCACTGTTATAAGGTAAGTGGACTCTACTATTGCCGACCGACTCCCACACCTACAAGCACATACTTTTCACTCATGAATATCACATCTGTGGACTCCATGGAAATCAAGGAATTGAGGAAGACATGCATGTGCGGTGCCTATATAGCCAGGGGGCTAATCACTGTGTGGCCACCACAGGTGATGTGTCTTAAAGAGTATCCACATCAGCTTTGCTGTGGGAATCAATCCCCATACATATGGAATATGTAGGGTGGAGAGATAGTGTTGACATGATAGAGAACTTCTAATACTGACTGTGGCTGCTGACTTCAGACCTTGTAACTGGATTTAATTTGGATTTGAGTGGCAGTGAGAAAAAAAAAGCAATGCTGCTCTTCCAGCACAGCAAACAACTACAAACTCTTTCAACCAAGAAATAATAATAATAATAATAATAAGAGGGCAGCACGGTGGCGCAGTGGTTAGCACTGCGGCAGCACAGCAACTCACCCTTGGCCATGGGATCCCTGGTTCGATTCCAGCCCCTGACCAACAATGATCTGTATGGAGTTTGCATGTTCTCATGTCTGTGTGGGTTTACTCCGGGATTTCTCCGGTTTCCTCCCACATGCCAAAAACATGCAAGTTAGGTTAATTGGCATCTGGGGATTCTAAATTGTCCTTAGGTATGACTGTGAGAGTGAATGGTTGTCTGTCTCTCTGTGTTGGCCCTGCGATGGACTGGCGATCTGTCCAGGGTGTACCCTGCCTCTCGCCCAAAGATGCTGGGATAGGCTCCAGCCCCCCCACGACCCGAAAAGGATTAAACGGAAGAAGATGAATGAATGAATGAATTAATGAATAATAATAATAATATGAAAAAAATGATTTACAGAGAGTGTGACAGTAAAGAGAACAAAGCCATCAAGAAGTCCATTGATTGCTGGGGAGAACTTTGCATCAGTCTAAAGTTCTTTCATTCAGTCCTTGCTGTTATTCCACTGCAGCGAGTAACTGAGTTGCTATCTGCTATATCTGGAGTGTGTAGGTTCATCATTATGCTGGACAATCACTGCATTTTTGCACACGGTAAAACATTAAACATTCCACTAGTCAGAGCTAAATGTTTACAGCTGTTATCTGGTTCTGATAGTCAGTATATACAGTATGTCAGATGTCAGTGTTTTACGGGCCCACGGGTTGTCAAAGAAAACAGCTGGAAGTAAGGCAGTGTGATTGCAATAATAATGGTATAAAACAATCCCTTTTCATGTGTGTAGGAAACTTGTTCATACACACGTGGAGACACCCCAAAATAATAAAACTCACATTTACCTCACAATGAGATACAAAGACACACCACTAGGTTGTCTAACACAACCTAGTGGTGGAGTGAGGTACTGAAATATTTTTCTTGAGGAATTATAAGATGTTTCAATGATAATCTTACCTAAATATTACACTGTACTGTATAAAATATCCCATATCGCTATTATAATTAATATTATTTCTGTCCATGTTACCATAAAATACATTTTTTATTTGACCAATGAATAGATATGTTCCAAGTGTATCAATTGGATACGCACTGGGTTGAAGTTTTAGGTGTGTGGTACATTTTACAAACAGTATGAGGCTTCGATTGCATTCGAACACCTCACATTATGTTTTTGCACACATGAACTGTAGTTTGAATTTTCCTCATTAACTAAACCTGTCAAGATAATATACCCAAGTTGAAAAAAATAGAGGTCCTTTTGAATTAATTAGCTTTCATTTTACCATCAAATTACAAAATGTCAGAATTTCATCATCTCTTGCTGAATATGGCTTTCTGTAAAAGGGATAAAAGTGTATTTCTGTGATGAAGATTTATGCCACTAAAGTCGTAATTTCCTAGATATGACTTCAACAAGGATCTTTTCTTACCTGTGTTTACTGATGACACCACTCCCTCCTTTGTCTTACTTCCTGTATCAGGGGAAAAAAACCTCACATTAATGTGCATATTTATCAGAATAAATAAAAGAAACAACATAATAGCAGATAAAATGGGTTTCTTATGTGTCACTGGGGTGTTCTTAGATGCTGGTGCTCCTCCTCACTCAGACATTACGTTCTCCAGAGTGTTGGCTCTGCATTATCCATCACCGTTTCTAAAAATACATTTAAAGACCTACTTTTAGCCAGAGGCCGTTTTCAGTGAGACTGTGTTCTTGTCCTCTGAAATCTGATTTTATCTGTCAACTGCTTAAACCTTGTAAATGCTACAGTATGTTCATTTGAAAACTCTGCCTGTGTGTGTGTGTTTAGAAACATCCAGCACTTCTCCGCACACCGCTTCCTGCTCCACAGCCCTGTGCTCATTACAGTATGATCCCAGGCAGATTAAACTGTGGTTATATAATCTGTCAGTGTGAGGGGTAGATGGGGGGAAATATCTGCTGTGTGAGATTAAAGGGGAACAACAGTTGAAAGGTGGGTGCTTGGGAAGGAGCTGAGGGATAAACCTGCAGAGGAGCCCTCTCACTGCACATCACACATGTGAAGGTGCCATTTACAATACCCCAAATCCACTCGGCCTCTCTACCTTCCCTCTGCACGCTCTTTGTGGTACATGAGCCACGTGCCGAGTACAGAGCAGTACTGCAGTACAGCCCAGCACGCACTGCAATGACACAGCTTCTTCCTCCAAGTCAACACAGGGACAATGTATGTCAGCACACTGTGAATCGGTCTGCATATGACCCGTCTGTCGCCACTCTACAGACAGTGCTCACCTTTTAGGTTTACTTCGGTCATGTAAATCCTAATCAAAATGGGGTGTGCAGAGTGTGACCTGCAGAACACCGCTGATGAGAACAAGAAAACGACTGTTGAAATAATCCCAATGATGAATGATAATCCCGAGCATGAGTAAATGTAGACAGCATAACACGGATTAGTGTTTGGATGCTTTTTCCTGTTATGACATTATGTATTAAACATGTAATAATATGACTTTTTTTTTTTTTTCCAAAATGAGGATTTAGACTTTAGAGGAAAAATTCTAAATGCTAAGGCTGTCCTGAGCTTGGGGCACCATTGTTTCCCCTACCATTATATTGGGAGGGGCAGGGTTCCCCCCCCTCCCCAGTGGGTGCCCCCACCCCCCATAGAGTGTCAAGTTAATCTTTACCTAAATGCAAGGAATGTCTGTGTAGAAAAGGTAGTCCCCACAAGTGATGATCAGAAAATTGGTCCCCATCAAACAAGAAAACCAGTATGCAAGTGTGTGTATGTGCTCCTGCCTTTCTATTCTTGTGTGGACCACCCCTTGACAAACCACCTTTTATGTGAGGACACTTTTCCTTGTGAGGACATTTGGCCTGGTCCTCATAAGGAAAAATGTTAAAAATGCTAGGATCCAATCCCCAAAGTGCAAGACATGTACACTTCTATGAATGTAAGTCCTAAAATATCTCACAAATAAGTGATCTGACAAACAAATAAACAAGGGTTCCGAAACAGTCGCTAATATTGGATATAGATAGATAGATAGATAGATAGATAGATAGATACTTTATTTCAAACAAAAAAGTATAACAAAAACAAAACAAATGACAAATGCAATAAAGTAACAGTATACAGTGTTCGAAAGGGAGAAGGAAGAAGTGAACACTTATTAATTCCATCTCCTCTTTTCCATAAATACACCCATGTGAATTATATACAAATTACCACCTTTAAGTCCCCAAGTAAACAATTTACTGTATTTTTTACATATCAATATTAACACCCATCCATCCTAACATACATTGATGTCCATACATCAAAACCAGCCTCAAACAACACAGATATACACAGTGCTGTGTATTTCCGGATATACCATTGGATATACCATTGGATATACCATTCGTTTTCAATAATTAGGTATTCTGTAATTTTTTTTACCTCCACCAAGGAGGTAATGTAATTGGGGTAGTTAGTCTGTTTGTTTGTCCGTCTGTCTGTTCATTAGCAGGAATACACAAAAGCTACAGTACAGATTTTGATGAAATTTTCACCAGAGGTAGCCTTTGGGCCAAGGATGAACCCATTAAATTTTGGTGATGATCTGAGCGCGCATACCTCCACCAAGGACCTTGTTTGTATTTGTGCAGCAGGATTACACAAAAACTACTGCATGGATTTGGATG